>JAFBJW010009053.1:6680440-7280440 GCA_016785235.1 Pseudorhombus dupliciocellatus | reverse complement strand
GCTCTTTTGACTTGGTGGTCCGAAAAAAAGAGCAGAGATCCCAGTGGAGTCCCTGGGGAGCAAACCAAACCCAAGCTTTTATTAGTGGCTGTCAGATGTATCCCCCTGTGAGGGACATCATCTCACCTCTGTAATGACGAGAGACGGGGCATGAAAGTGGTAAGGAGGTGCTTTTATCAGAATGGATCAGACTCCTGGGAAGATGAATTGGCTTAAATCTGATGCTTCCTCTTTTTAGATGAGCTCAAATCGAGTATGATGAAGGAATAGGGTGACCAACACCATGTGCACAAACACATACAAAAACTTATTACACGACTTCCACGTCCGTCAGTGAGACAGCAAACATTTTTCATCAGAAATGATTCAGCCCTGGAAAGAGGAATTTGAGATTGGACAAAACCTGAAGGCGTAATAAATTCTGGCTTAATAAATGTTGTTGCATGAAGCAAGAAGGAAGAACAGTTGGATTTCTAGACAAAAAAATACAACAACTTCATATATTCATTTACAAACGGGGAAAGCAAAGATGACAATAATGGAGATATAGTTTTTTTCTTATTTACCTATCCCTGGAAATGTTTATTTGAGATCAACACACAATGATAAAGGTTTTAAAAGCATACAGAAACTTCATATATTCATTTCTGCCTATCACCTTAGTGCTAATTTCTGAGACTGCTGACAGGTTAAGGAGGGAATGTGGTATTTTTTCTCCTTGGCTGAGTGTCTTTACACAAAAGAAAAGCGGTCTAACGGGTATCCGCCCTGCTGAAGTGTCCTTGAGCCAGGAGGTTTGTGACCTGACGAGCTGTTTTAAAGAGGAGGGTCGCATGAGTGGGGCCGTTGAATTTCTCCACCGGCATCGTTTACCGTGGGTGTCGAATCATTTTGGAGACAAATGAGCGAGCGCGCGTTTGGGTTTCAGCACCACGGACAGCGCCCGAGGTTTTCCGCTCGCCAGATGTGCAGCTGCGGAAACCAGATGTTTTTCACCCAGAAATCACCGGCAGCGGAACTCCACGGGAGCACATCAGAGAGCAAACCGTCTCCGTCACGATCAAGACGCGAGCTCCCAGCGTGTAAATCACATGCAGAGCAACACGTCCGTGCGAGAGCGAAACAACTTCATTCAAAAACGCCCCTGAACTAAAACAAAAAGCGGCACATGGGCTGAGAATCCGCCGCAAAGCTGCGAAAACACAAAACCAGCAGGAGTAAAAGGAAAACCTTCTGGGATCATTGACGGCAACCTGAAGTCCACTTTGACAACACCCCCCATCACTCACTCACTTGCAGTCAGACCAGACCCCAGCTGATGGAAAATAAACAGAAAAACATGCAAGTGCTTTAAAATCCGCCCCAGCGAGACACGAGGAAGTCACAAAGAGGAGAAACTCATTTCCTACCTGTCGTTGTTCTTCTTTTACACACTTGTTAAATCCGCTCCCATAACAGCGCCAGATAGTTTTTTTCCCACCTCCCTTCCGGAGAAAGTGATTGGCCAGGCTGCTGAGGGGGGAGTGTGCTGCGCTGCTACAGATGGGGAGTGGATGGAGTCCAGCTGCTGATGTAAAGATGGGCTTTGGCTTTTTGCTAAGACTCGATTACTGGGAGTTTCACTCGGGAACGGAGCCTGTAAAACCGTCTCCTCTAAAACTCTGTGTGCCACAGCTCCCTCACAGACCCACTGCACAGAGTCAGGAGAACATGAGCACTGTGTGCGCCTTCTTCTTCTTTTGTTGGATTTGCTGACAGGAGAATAATTAAATTACAGCTCATGAATACATCCAGAGAAGAGACTAAGAAAGCGATCACACGTCACACCCTCCCTCTGTGCGCTGATACAGTCTGTGCCAGGCTCAACACAGAGAGGCTTCTCCAATATAGAATCGCACAGATATATCTCCACAGCCTCAGCAGACTTTTATCAGCATCTCATACTAATGTGTGGCCGTCCCACTGTGCTGCCTGTGCATCACAGCAGCCTCCCTCCGACTGGTTTAAGCTGTTCGACCAAGGCTGACCTCAGTGACTCTGCACTACGCCATGCATCGATTGAAAATACGACTACCGTGCATCCAGGGTTATTACAGCTCCTGATAACAGATCTGCTGGTGAGCTGCTGCATGCAGGTGTTCAGGCCGTGAGATCAGCCTCCAGCTACCAACCTGACATCACACGTGAAACCTGATAATAATCCTCTCAGCAGGATGCACAGATTGTCAGATCTGTAGCCTCAGGACGGACAGAGGAGGTAATATATGCTCATATAAACAGGCCCTGGCTATGGCTGTGTTCCCCTTGAAAAGGCAAACATGCCTAGGATGTGTTAAAACATTTCACAGCAGAAGCATGGCAATTCAAAAGGGTGGATCTTTCAGCGGCAGATCACCATGGAATCTGTAGCTCCAGATAGAGGAGGACCGGTGACCTTCTGCTCTCCTCCCTGTATTAACGCACATACCTGTGCATGTCCACTGTAAGAGCATATATGGACATGGTGTCACACTGAGGTGCTGCTGAGATGATTCACAGTGTTGATTCTCCATCATCTGACAGCAACGCGTTACGTAACATATTGTTTCTCCACAGCCGGGACCTTTTTGCAGTCCACCCACAAATGTATTATTTTCATGAATGTATTTCCAGACATTGCATAACATTTAGAGATTGCTCTGACAAAACAGCCACTCCAGAGGTTCGGCAACAACAGAATTGAAAGGAAAGAAGAAGAAAAAAAAAACATCACAGACAATTGTCAATTTGGGTTCATCAAAATAAAGTGCCGAGCAGAGAATCCAAGCTGAGTTTGACTGATTTGAAGAACCGTGAGGCGATTAACAGAGAGCACTTCCTCCAATTCTTATAATTCTGAAGTAAAAACAAGTTTCATGAAAGCTCGATTGGTTGAATGTCAAGAGGACGTGACTGAGACTTTGACAGCTATTGACAGGCTTTCACATGGTTAAAATGTGGAAGCAGACCGACAGAAAAATAAAACATTTGGCTGGGCTGAGGTGATCAACGCAGCACACAGATTACAGCTCTGCACTCTCTGCCATGGTCATCAACCTTTGAGCCTGAGCCTCTCCTGCAGTTTTCACCCTCACTGCCTCTTCCACCGTGGGTATTCAGAGGGAGCGTCTGCTTTAGGGCACACACCTGAGCCCTGTTACGACACAGCTCCAAACAACAGCCATCTGCCACTGCTGCCGCTGCAGCTCAACAGCTCACAGGACGCTCCCTTCGTTCACACATGGATTATCTATTCACATTCTCTCCACTGCTTCTCCCCACTCGCGTCCACAGTTCACTTCTAGGTGCTGCTCGCCACGCTCGCACGTTCAGCGGCCAGAGCAGGGGACGGCTCTCAACGCGGCCTGCTGCACCGTGTCAGCGGCTCCTCCTCTCAGTCCAGGTTAATTTAATGCCAACGTTTGTTTTTGTACGGTTTTCAAAACGCCGAATTGATTACGTCCTTCTTATGGGTGATAGATTCAGAGAGCACATTAAGGGGAATCAATCCCGGAGCTTGGGTTTCAGCTCTTCACTTTTGAATTGAAACGTTATCTCCGGGAGCCTCCAGTGCCGTCGTTACATTTGCCTTACTGACCTACAAATGGACTGGAAAAGATCTCACTGAGAAAACATGATACATGCAAACATCGGAGCTGACGCTGCAGCTCACATGCAACCTCATTGATCCAAGCCACAGGAAGTAAAAATAGATACCAGTAGAAATTGAAAAAATGATTTTACTTTAGTATAAATGCCAGTAAAAATCATGAATGCCACAGGATTGTGTCCTTGTCTCTGCTGTATCGTTCTGTCTTGGCCTAAAGAGACTTGACTGTCCACTCACCTTCATTAACTGAATTATTTATTTGCATTCAGACTGTTGGGACAGAGACAGACACTGAAGGAGACACAAGGGCATTTTGTCTCATACCACATCCTGAGGGCTGATATTTGAAGCTGCACTTTTTCTAAAATGTCAAAGAACATTTTTAAAACCAAGCTTCTTTTTCACTCGTATTCATTAAATCCACCCCATCAGAACGCAGCACACCCAGCTCGTGCACAGATCCAAAATGTCCTGTGGCCGACGTACCAGAAATTCCTCTTTGTGATTCATGGCGTGCAAGATTCTCCATCAAAATTAAATTCCACTAGTAACCCACTGCAGCAGATCCATGTGGAAATGTCCACACTGGAGCCTGTTGGTCGCAGTCAGACCTCCACTCCTGCTCCACTAAAGCCATGTGTTAACACACATTCCTTCAAATATCAGCAAACCTCTCTAGTCAAAACTCCTGAGGATTTAAATGTCATGTCAAGTTCCCAACAAGCTTTAACATCTCCATTAATGAGCCTCATGCTGTGCCGCTAGTGCCACCTACTGGTGTGAACACAGACATTGGCTCAGTCACAGGCCTGAGCAGATCAGATGTAAATAACACATTTCATTAGACAGTGAATGGATCCTTTCCACAGTGGATTACTCCCTAAGTTGAAGTAGTACAATTGAAGATGGCTGGGGTTTTTTTGCTGCTTCAGATTTGTGGTAGCGTGACCTGTCACAGCAGAGACCACGGCTGCATTTGCGCCTCTTGTAAAGTCAAGATAACTCCCACGATGTACGAGTGACGTTTTAGTCACAGCCACACTGTCCTTGCACTAAAGAAACTTGTATTTGAGTAAAAGTGAAGGACTTCCTTTTGTCAAATACACTCCCTAGTGTATTCATGTGATCCAGTCATTAAACCCACACTTCTTTGACAGTACTTGTAAGACGCCACTAAGCCCCAGTGAAGAGGCTCTACTTCATCACGTCAATGAAGGGACCATGAATCCAGCCTCCGTCAATCAACTTGAGGTCTAAATCACGACATTTGCACATTGATATTTTCAACACTTTATTTTGCAAAGTTCGATAGTGACTATTTTCACTTCTTTTTCTCCACGTCCTGTTCGGCAGCCTCTTTGGCTCTCTTGGCACGGATGCCGAAGAGACGGGCGTTGGAGCGGGCCATACGCAGGCTGGCAAATGCCTTGAAGTTCTTCTCGTCCTCGGAGATAACTCGGGCCTTCTCCTTCTTGTGGACCTGGTGAGGAGGAAAACAAACACCATGACACTTGCCTTCCTTGGGCTCAGCCAAATCACAAAATCAAACCCACATGAAAATTTGACCAATATAAATTCAAGCCCGATTTTGGAACGTGACTATTCTGGAACAACAATCTGAATATCTAGCTTGGTTTTTATAAAGCAGTCATCAGAAAAGGGGTTCAAAGATTTCATCAAAGAAATACAGAGATTCCGGAGATTTGTCATCATCTGACTGCTGAGGAGCTCATTGTTGCTGGATATCTGAATAGTCACTGTGAATATCTGAAAAATAAAAGTGACTAAAACCATTTATTCTCAGTGATTTCATTGAAAGGACAAATGAAAAGACCTTTGTGCACTTTCTGTGTCCTAATGACAAGTCAAGTGCTTTGCACTACGAGTCACATCCACCCTTTCACACACATTAAGCACTTCACACCTTCACGCTCCGATGGATCTAAGATGGGCTCAGTATTTTGCAAAGGACTTAAGCAGAGTCAGAGATCAAACCAAGTGGACCCACTCTAGCTCTTGACACCATTCTAATCGTACAAAGGAAATGTTACAGAGATGGCAACTTACAGTTTTGATGGGCATGAGTGGACCAGTGAGCTGAGTGGCCATCTTCACTTCCTCCTCCTGGAAAGATAATACTTTTAGTTCTTCCAGGAAAGAAAAACTATTTCCCAGTCAACCTTGCTCCAAGGCAGAAAAACATCTATGTACAACCAACATCAGTACAAAGTGAAATCATTTCTGGCCATTCACAGAAAAAAAACAAACAAACATGTGTGCAGATGCCTAAAATGAAAATTCAGCTGAGAATTTTACAGATTTCATGAATGCATTGGAGAGGACAAGAGCATGGTGAAGGCTTAATAGCCCATTTTCCCCCCAAAAAAACACAAACCTTTAACTTTCAGCAAAACACCAACAACACATTAGTAGTTCATTTCAGACACTCGTCTCCTGGTGCCTCTGATGGATAATTCAGCATTCCTTCTAAATCTACAACAGTGCTATGTGACCAAACTTACAGTGCTGTCTCCCTTCTTGGGGGCAGAAGCCTTCCTGGGGAACAGGATAAGTTTGGAGCGGTACTCCTTCAGACGCTGCACATTGGCCTGAAGAGACTCTGTGGACCTGTTACGACGACGGGGGTCAACAGAGATGCCAATGGTGCGGGCTGTCTTCTTGTGGATGCCAGCCGCCTGCACGGAGGAGCACATCAGGATGAAAAAACTGAATGTTCCCCACAACATAACATGTTCCACTGGTAGATGTAAACAATTTGTTTATTCTTAAGTTACTAAAACAGTCATCAGAAAAAGGGTTCAATGTATCATCAAGTGTATACAGAGATTCCGGAGATTTGTCATCATCTGACTGTTGCAGTGGTTATTATATGGTTCTCATGTTTCTGATTGTGTCCTATGTCACTGAAAACCTTTGCCGCCATCATGAAGGTACCTAATTTACGAGTGCATTTCAATAGCCTCATATATGTTCAGATAACTCAACATATCTTATTCATGTTGAGTCAATGCTGTAACCAAACAAACTCAAGCTCAGACCTTTTGAAATTACTTCATCATAATGCTAATTTTTTTGCTAACACTGTCTAGCTAAATTGCTTATGTGATCAAACTGACAAATTGAGTTGATTATATATCAAGCATTAGATAGTTCAAATCAATGAAAAGTCATTGTAATAAGCAAAATACTTTAACATTTGATATAATCACATCTGATTCCATGTTAAAAACATTTACTCTGAGAGACTAAATGCAACAGAAACCAACCACCAAGTCCACATGATCTGGGGTGAGCACAGCAGCACTCATTTAGCCTTCCTCCCACAGCAGGCGAGCACATGGGAGAAGAGGCACAGTACTCTGGCAAGAACATCAAGTATCTGAGCTGCACATCATGTTCTTCGACTGCAGGTTTTGGGAGGGATGCATGATTCACCACTCAAAGGTTGAGTTTGTCCTGCTTTCTAGTTGTCAACACTTTGTTGCAGTGGAGATGAACTTGTTCAACTCTAGGTTTTAGGATCTTAATCATGCTGGTGTGAAAATACATTTCAATATGGGTATTTCACCCTCAAAGAATATAGTTCTCTATGCAATTTAGGACACGGTGGAAAGGATGAAAGGCAGGTTAACAATTCCTTGTCAGGAGAGAGCAAAAAAAAATAAATTTACCTTGAGTTCCTCCAGTGTGAAGCCACGTCCAGCACGGACCTTTGTATGGTACCTGATGGTGGGACACCTGACCTGTGGCCTTAAAGGTCCTGCAACAGGACGGGGAGCGATGCGACGGGCCTTGATCTGACGGGCCTTTCGCCTGTAGAACAACATCTTAGTAAGTAAAGCCCTTAGACACAATTCCACGCAATGTGATTATGTTAAGTTTCTCACTCACTACACGTATTGAATCACAGACATTGACTGACCCTGGACCCCTTGAAGACATTATTGCCCTCCATGTAGAATTCTGCACATGAGGCACAGCGACTTCAATCCTGCTCCTGAGCCAAGCTTGTAACGCTTCACTTATACATGTGTACTAAACACCAGAGCACAGCAGCTGACAACTGATGTGTCTGCAGACATGGTGCACAGTAGTTTCATGCGTCAGCTAATAAATTCCATACCATTATACCACGAGTCACTTCAGGATTACGAACATCCCTCATTTTCTATGTCATCACGGCATGTGGATTGAGGTGTTGCAGTCTGACCACTGCGTTATAAGAATAGAGGACGATCTAGGTGAAACAGTTTCAGTCCCAACGATTTCAGACTTCTTGATAATGCAAGTGACTCTTTGACAAGGGACTCAAAGACCTGCGGTGCGGAGTGCGTTAGCGTCTGTTAGCATCTCCCCCAGGGCACCAGGCAACCACTCACCTGCGGATCTTCCGGGCTGGCTGGTTAAACCAGGTGCGCACTCTCTTCTGCCAGTCTTTGTGGAAGTGGGGGTTCAGGATCATTCCATTTCGGCTGGGGGCCATGGCTGCCTGCTTCCCTGCAACACGGCACAGGGACGGGAGATGAGTGTCACGCCGGCACGCCGCAAGCTTAGCCCTCACGGAGGATGCTAACTGTGATGCTAAGCTAACCAATGGCAGTCTACAAGGTCATTTTAGCACGACATAGTTAGTCTCCACACGGATTCAGCCCCCAGACCCGTTGACTGCGGTCGGTTCAGCTTTTTAAAACACTATTGAAGTTTAAAGCTACAACCACTGGCCTGTAGCGGCTATGCTAACAGTCACACACACTGGCCGAGCATCGCCGCTCAAACAGTCACTGATCGGCCCAACAACGAGGACAGTGACATCAATAATCACCTTATTTCAAAGGTGGCGACACGCACTATTTATGGCTGTAAATTGAATCAACAAGCGTGGATGAAATCACAAGGATTGACTCAGATAAGTTTGAAATACGTGGGGAGAAATTTTCATACCTACGAGGGAGGAAAATGGCCGAAAGGAAAAAGGAAGTTGTCGTCCGATGGATTGTGGGATATGTGCGAGCCAGCCAATAGGAGAACAGATGTGTGATCAAAGAGTATTTAAAGGAGCAACCCGGGCCACCAAAACGAACCGGAAACACCTCAAGACAAATTTAGATTTATATAGAAAGACAAAAAATAAATATGTCGGACTGTTTGGATATTTGCACATATATGGACCAATCATGAAACCACGCTGACCAAGGGAAGATGGAACATTTGCGCAAAACCGCATTCGTCTTCGTCTAAACACGAGTAAACACGTTCAGTTTCCCGGTCTTTATTATTGCCATGAAAATTTGATTTATTTCGCCGATTACAGAGGATATGTGTGTTGCATATAATTTATTATAAAATTGACACGAATATGCAAATTTAAAGCCTTAATACACAATTGCGTCTCATTATAAAAATACATTTTGAAACTTTTAAATACGTTTAAAAGTATAAAGATTCAGACGTACTGTATGTGAGTGGATCGCAACACCTGATATTAATTCTGCAAACTAAAGTCGATTGTAATTGTATTTCTGACATATTCCGTGTTCTAAAACAAACCCTGTTTTCCGCTCTGGCCACTAGATGTCGACCTTTCACCTCATATCAAGAATCAGCAGCAGGCTTCAACAAACCACTTAAGGTGATAATGAATGTGCTTATTAGGCAATGAAGAGTAACATTACGAGTTTAACTAAAGGCAAATATCCTCGACAGACAGGTTCTGGGTGACAGTAGATTATAATTTTTCTGTAACAGGAGATAATCTAGGTAGAAGCAGCTTTCAAATTTTAGTCACGAGTGTGAAAAGACTGAACTCTTTACGGCTGTCTTATCACCATCCATATGCGACACGTGACAACAAATCACTCGACAGCTTATGGATTGTATATGTTCGATGTGCGTGGTCCTATTTGAACCTGATTTTCTGCATTCTCCAGGGCTGCTGTGTTCTCCCAAGGCACAATGAAGGGATCATAAACACATCAGAGTTAATTATATGTGAACAAGACATTTCTTGCGTGCAAAGCTTACCGTAATAGTCATAAAGTGAAAAACAGTCATCGACTGCTTCTGATTTATGTTTCCTTAAAATTGCTGGTTGATGAAATCACTGGTTAGGAGCACGTTACTTTGTTTTGATGGAGTTTTAGAGATCACTCAGTATAATCACCTTCGCACAGTCCCCTTTAATTAAATCATAGCTATCAGTTCCTTAAATCAGTTTGTTCATCAAGAGCCTTTTGTCATTTGCTGGGAAAACATCAACAAAGTTGAAAAACACCCTAAACTGAAGTCAAAGAACGTCAAAGACAAAATTATAAATTCAGTCGATAGCTGTAATTAGTTACTGAGAATTTTCTACAAGTGAATGCATCAATCTGTTAACAGCTCCTGTTTCCCACCATCAGCCTGAGAGTGCAGCTTTTTGTTCAGTCACTGATTCATTAATCATTTATCTGCTGGCTCCTGTAATCTCTCCCTCTCTTCACCTGAGGGCAAAGGTTGAGATGTAAGCAAGAAGCTATAGGCAAAAAGCAGCAGCATGTTGCTATTCTATTCTCAAGGCTAGCGCCACCTTGACCTGGAAAATCATCACAACGCATTCCAGCAAGACAGCCAGGATCTTCTTTTTATTTCATGTTCAGATTTTATTAAAGGAGAGTGATGCAGCACTCTCCAGTCTTTTACCACATCTGTGCATTTACAATTACAGCAAAGCACCAGACACACAGACATGAGATCTTCAGATTAAGAGCACTTTAGGTTTGCTAGTGAATAAAACAAATCTTCACCTTCGAAGTGGGAAGTTGTTAGAGAGGATAACAAATTAT
This sequence comes from Pseudorhombus dupliciocellatus, assembly GCA_016785235.1. NCBI lineage: Eukaryota > Metazoa > Chordata > Actinopteri > Pleuronectiformes > Paralichthyidae > Pseudorhombus > Pseudorhombus dupliciocellatus. The sequence goes on along the minus strand of JAFBJW010009053.1, from coordinate 7,269,970 downwards.
TTTGATAACACAAATCCAGTATCAAAATAAATACCACAGATGAAGAACAGTGTCACACAAGATGTTATCAACCCAGCCTTTCAATCTTCGATTGAAATAACATTACAAAACAAGCACACCCCCTTCATGGATTTATTCATCAAGGGACTTGATAAATTTGTCGTACGCAGCTTGATCCATGAGGTCGTCGAGTTCTCCGGGCTTCTCGATGGTCATCTTGATCAGCCACCCTGAAAGGTACCATTTCAAATTAAGCCATGAGCCGACTGTGACATTATTCTGGTTCGGCCGCTTGTTATCTGCGCTGGCCACAAATTAACTGGGAGCGATTCAACTATGGCAAATGAACTGCTGCGAGACTCTTACCCTCTTCGTAGCAGGCTTTATTCACGAGTGCAGGATTCTCCGCTAGGTCCTGGTTGACCTCAGTCACTTCTCCTGTCAGGGGTGAGTACAGCTCACTGGCAGCCTTCACGCTCTCCAACGCACCAAACTCCTCTGCCACACACACACACACACTGGTGTATTAACATTTGAAAAAGACTCTTTTTAACATTTAATAAGCACACATCTTAGCATATTAACATACTCTTCATCTCACTACTAACTACCTAGAGAGAGGTGGAGTCAAGTCCAAGCTCTTACCCATTTGTTCAAGTTTCTGGCCAACTTCAGGGAGGCCACAGTACACCACATCACCTAAAGCCTCCTGCCATAGAACAGACAGCATTAATTATAAACCCAGTTTTTATGGAACTCAGTAAAAGCAACACTGTAATCCAGACTTCAAGCGTCTATTCAAAAGGACAAGGCCACTGCTAGTCTTTATTCCTCAAATAATCCCATGAAAAGACCAAGGCCAGTGTCTCTTCTCTCCTGTATTTTACAGGAAGATGAATTAAAAAAATGTATTGTAACTACAAGCTCACAATGAAGCTCTCAGCAGATGTTGATGAACAGAAATATGTGTGTAGAGGCCTATATTTGAACAAAGTTGGTGCTCAGTGAGTATTTCCCACAGCAGGGTGACACATTACCTTGATGTCCCTTCACTACATTAGAAAGTCATTTCATGATTCTTTCCTATCAAACTGTTTCTAGGTTTGCAATGACAGATCACTAACGCAATATCAGCATCAACAGGTAACATGGAGACTGGTGTGTTTACGCTGTATTTCGGTGTAAGGGTGATCACAGAAAGACAGAGAGGCAGCCACACAGGAGAAGACTGCACTGTGCATCTTTTAGCCCAGCTGAACTTTGTTGTCTTGGTAAATGCTGCATCTGCAAAGTCCTGCGGCAGCTGCTCGTCTCAAATGCCTCTGACCTTGTTTTGAAAAGAATTCTTAGATATCAGCACAGATGACTTTTGTCTCAAGGCTTTTCCTCTATGGCTCCAGCCTTTGCAGTTGAACATTAAATGATGCAGTCTTGGAGTCAAACTTGTTTGGTGAGTTCTTAAATGTTAGTGTTGTAGTACTATGACGTCCTAGGTAAATATGAAGCAGCCTGAGGAGGTTCTATAAAAATACCATTTAATATGTGATCTACTGTGGCCAGAGCTTTGCAAGAGCGCACGCTCACAAGCAGCGCCATTGCAACACAGCCCAGCAGTAATCACATCCACAGTTTGACCAGTTCCTGTTGAACTCAAGGACACAGGGGCTAACAAATACATAAAGAAGCCGCACTGTAAAGAACACGTGCAGGGGAAATGCACAGTCTCCCTCAGAAGTATTGTACTAATAAATACATTCTCGTGAAAGATATTTGCGGTTTCCTTTTAAAATAAACCAACAATCAGTGCAGAGGACAAAGTGTCTCCTCTGTCTCTGCACCATCTTGCATTAAATTGTCCAGCAGTCCCTGCAGTTTATAACTCTGCTGCTATTTCTTTGGGAGCTGAATTAAAGTTGAAGAAAAAAAAAAAAAAGAAAAAAAAGCTCTCCAGCTTTCATTCGTGGCTGTGAACGTCTATAGGGGAGCCAGTGGCCTTGACGTTTTCTGCACATCTCTGCAGTGTGTCACTAATCAATTGTCAACAATAGCAGTAAAACAGTAAATGGGCCTGATACAGCAGAGGAGGACAAAGTACAGACCTCTGAACCAAGCGTGCCATAAATCAATGATCAGTAAACGGACTTACCTGAGCATAATTGCTGATACCAACTGTGCCGATGCTTCCTTCTACTCTCACCCACTCGTGCTTATCTGTGAACTTTAGTGCTGTGGAGACAGAGTAGAGCACATGGATCCATGAGTGGAAACATCATGAAACGGTGAATCACCGTGGTGAAAGAAGAGATTGGGGAAGTCCGTTCTTCCAAAAAGCACTTTACTAGAAGAGCAACAGCCAAAGCTGGAGGAGGAGACAGAGTCTTGTGCAACGCCAGGCGCTGTCAGTTAACACAAATGCAGTTTGCCAGCTCCACCAGAGCGACCTTGGTAGTCTTCAGTTTTGGACCATTGCCATTTGGTTTTGACAGTGAGTTGCAAAAAATGTCTTTGATTCAAAACTGCCTCTGTCACGCCCTGGATCCGACATGCCTCAACAATTACTGGCAACCACGGCGTGGAGGAAATACAGGTTTGAGCCAGACTGACTGAGCTTCGTGTCCTGATATGTTTTGTGTCATGACTGAGCTCAGCTCACAGCCTCTGGAGGCTGTGGGGACATCCTGAACAGCGTGATGTCCGCGGGGAAGGACAGCCCCGTGACAGACGTGTTGCTTAATGCGCTGCCGCACGTAGCTCGAGACCTAATAGATTTGTTATTTCCGCTCTGCGATTAAACATCCCCGCAAACAACACGGAAACGCAGTGTCTCTGCCCAGCACGTGGCTGCCTCGTCGGTGTGGACCACCAGCCGCCAGCACTTGTCAAAACAAACTTGTCTGTGCCCCGCGGTGTGTTAGGGTCGAATTACCTGAGGACAGGAGCGCGCTGGAGCTCAGGGTGCGCGGGCAGTCGCTCGTCCGCGGCGGCCGCGGGGCGCAGAGCTGCGCTGCGGCCGCCAGCTGCGGCAGCCTGGGCGACAAGTTCGCAGAGAGGCGGCGCAGCGCTGTCCTCATCGCCATCTTCACCGGGAGTGATCCTGCCGCTCAGCCCGCTGCAACACGCCACGCCGCGGGGACGAGCACCAGCCCACCCAGTGCGCGCTCCCGTCGGGGGAAAGGTCAATGTCAACGGAGAGAGAGAGAGAGAGAGAGAGAGGAGGGCTGGCTCATCACCGTGCAGATGGAGGGGTGAAAGTTGTAGTATTTCAACGACTCGTCGTCTTGATCAGAGTCAGGATGTGTTGGTTTGTGATGAAGCTTTTTTACAGATTTTAACTTCAGCACACCGGATGAAGCACCAAAGTGTGAGAAAGGTCTTCTTCACAAGCTTCAACCGCCCAAAGGGCCTGAGGTGAAAACTCAAAGGGAGAGGGGCTGCCATCCCCATAACCCCCCAGCATACAGACCTGAAAATGAGAGTCAAAACACATCAACATGAGAGGAAGCGGAGACAAATAAAGGGCTGACTCAGCTGGAGCCTGGTGTGCAGGAGGAGACAGAGCCCCGATCATGGAGGAGCAAGTCATGTCCCCACACACACAGCAACAGAGCCTGAGCCGAGGGACTGAATCTCTTCATTCTATGACACTGCTTTTTTCTGGATATGTTGCTGCACTGAATACATATTTAAAGTTTATTAAAGACTTCTGGAGTTGAGCCTCCTTTTGTCAGGGCTTCACATATTTTCACTTTCATTTAGGATATCCTGCAATTCTGCAATTCCACCAGGACCAGTTTCATCTGGTCTGTGATCTCAATATAGGAAGTGAGAGCCACAAAGGTCCCAGCAGTTCCACATGCATGTTAAAGCCGAGGTAAAATGCTGAGCGTGAGATAAGGTACTTTGTTATTACAAGACAAAGACATTTAATCCAAGATGGAACATGTTAAGACGTGTAAATAAATTGAAACCGTAAGTGGGCACATCAATGGGTTTAACTGTTTACTTATCCAGCTGCAGGGTCAGTGTGACTGTGCTCTCTCCCACTGATTGAGTCAGAGCATTTCTAAAAAGAGACTGAATTAATGAGTTGCTTGTTCTGGAATCAGACTCAAAAACTTCACTCAAGTGTGTAGATTCATTTGCCCTTTATTCAGACTTATTTTGAATTTGTGGAATCTGACAAGTAAAAAGAGCAGACCTAGTAAAAACACATGGTTATACTGAGAAACCTTCAGGGTATTATTAGGAGCTGGAGTTCTGTTGTCATGTCATGCATCTAATTTGTGTATTAGGCACTCACTCACCATATTATTACACTCAAGCCCTGTCTGAAGTATCTCAGCATTTATTTCATCCATGTCTGCAAACGTCAAGGTCAAGTGATGGCATTAACAGTCTGGATGACCATGAGATATGAATGTGTTTTTGAAAGTTAGAAAAACAGGAGAAAGAATAAGTCTTTGACTGACATTAACAGCAATGCTGTGACCTTTGAACTTTGACAACATTGATAAAACACAAAACCCAGAGATTCCACTGACGACCACAGTGAGATGAAGCTTTGATTCTGACTCCTGCTCAGAGGCCATGAGAGGTCGTGCCATTAGACGGACGTGCCCTCTGCTGGAGCTGACGTCTTGTTGTCGTCAGGCTTCATGGCGGGAAACAGCAGCACCTCCTGTGAAAAGACAGAACTGTCAGTTTGTTTTTTGTTTTGCTTCTGAGGGAGAGGGGACAAGCTATGCACATCAAATACGACAATACTGATAGAAATAGCACCATATCTACACGGACTTAAAGCCACTATTTATTTCAGAGTTCACTCTTTGTAGGACTCTTTGAAAAGGTGACTGCACCATTCAGGATTAATGCAACAGCTTTACCTTGATGTTGTTGGAGTCGGTCAAGAACATGGTGAGGCGGTCGATGCCCATTCCCCAGCCAGCGGTTGGGGGCAGACCATACTCCAGTGCTGTGCAGAAGGTCTCATCGATAAACATGGCTTCATCATCACCCTCAGCTTTGGCCTGAAAAGGATTCAAGTGTTGTGTTAACGGACACACCGCCACAGTAAGGAGCCTTTAGATGGGTGGATGACGTGGGACGGTAGGTGGTGACGGATCCTCACCTTGGCCTGCTGCTCAAACAGCTCCCTCTGTCTAACTGGATCGTTCAACTCAGTGTACGCGTTGCAGACTTCCTTCTTCATCACAAAGAGCTCGAAACGCTCCGTCAGGCCTTTCTGCGATCTGTGCCTGAAACAATGACAGGACCCCGTTAGGAGCCAGGAGCACTGTATTTTCACTAGATAAATATGAAGGTGTTTCTCACCATTTTGCTAAGGGACTCATGATCTGAGGGTGATCACAGATGAACGTGGGATTGATGCATGTGACCTCAAGGAAATCGCCGACCAACTGCAGACAGGTAAGTGGTAAAAATTTTAAAGGAAAACAGAGGGAAAGCAACGAGCTCTTGATCAGGTGATGATCGTAAATGCAGTGCACCTTGTCAAGGAGGCGGGCGGTGGTTCTGGGTGGAGGACATTCAACGCCTTTCTTGGCACACAGGTCATCAAAGAATTTGCGTGTCTCTGTGGAGGACAAATCAGATTAACTATTATTGGGAGGGGTGTTTACTGGAGAATGAACAAAGCAGGAATACCACACATAAAAGGCAGACAAACATACTATAAACGTAACCTCTACAGACTCTTACCATCACTGTCGTAGCTGTCAGTTGGAGGGAATTTCACTCCCATGATCTTCTCCAGGTCATGCGTCATGCTCACTCTTCTGAAGGGTGGAGTGAAGTCAATCTCATAGGCCTGGCCCTCAGGACCGTCAGGGTGATATGTCACCTTGTATCCTCCAGTGATGTGCTTCACCATTCCTGAAGCACAGGGGGAGTTAGAGAGAGTGCTTCTACTATTTGCCAACAGCTCACATTTCCCGTAAATACCCAGTGTACCAAGAAAACTGAGATCTACCGCACGTTCACACAGCAAAAGCAAAAGAGAAACCAAAAGTTCCCCCTTTGGTCCCACAGGATACGTCTGTGGCTGAGACAACATTATCTCACAGGCTCTGTGCTGCACAAGTCAACATTTGAGTGTGTATATATTTGCCAACAGAGAAGCACGCTCCACACTGAGAGCAGGTGGTTGTCAAAAACTTAAAACATATCCTGTGCATTCAGGACATACCAAGAGCATTCTGACATGATTACAGGAGGCTGTCACATTCACTTCTTACATTCCCCTTTAAACACACGAGTCACGAACACACCAAAACGCCCTGCAGGAAAACAAACCTGTTGACTGATGCTAAATTTCACTCACCTGAGAGAAGTTTCTCTGTGATCTCCATCAAATCATGGTAGTCAGCATAAGCCATGTAGAATTCGCAGGTGGTGAACTCTGGATTATGAGTCAGATCGATGCCTTCATTCCTGAACTGACGGCCGATCTCATACACTCTGTCTATTCCACCCACCACAAGCATCTGCAGGAACAACAGGGAGTACAGATGTTTAGATGTAAATGTAACAAGCCCTGACCCAGAGGGAACTCACTCAAATATTCCATCTGGAAGTGATACTGAGAAGGAAGACAAAGATTTGACCTTGTGGTAGAGCTCAGGAGCAATCCTCATGAACAGGTTCATGTCCAGCTCGTTGTGGTAAGTAACAAACGGACGAGCCACCGCTCCGCCGGGAATGATGTTCATCATTGGTGTCTCAATCTGAAGGATTCAGGATAGTACATTTTAATGATTTAAATCAAAAATTCAACGGCTGTGTGACATGACACACAGGTGGAAAATACCGGTGCCGATGGTTTTGTTACCATGACTACGTCCTTACCTCTAAAAAGCCAAGCTGATCCAGGAAGCTACGCAGGTATGTGATAATCTTGGCGCGAGTTATAAACTTCTGTCTCACATAGTCGTTGAGGATCAGATCCAAATAGCGCTGGCGGAATCGCGTTTCCTTTGAGACACAGATCACATAGCAATGAGAAAAAGAGTTTCAAAGTTGAGTGTTGCAGTATTTACATTAATTTATCTTACTAGTTCCCGAGATGACACAGAAATGTATGACTAAGTTGCCGTCAGGAAGACGGACGCTTTAAGACGCCCATCACTGACGTGCAGTGTCTCATCTCATCAGGCATTACCTTGTCTTTGAGGCCGAAGTGGAGATGGGGCAGCATGTGCAGACAAGGAGACAGGAGGGTCATCTCAATGGGGATGATGCTCAACTCCCCTTTTTTAGTCTTCCCTGGGTTACCACGGACACCGATGATGTCACCGCGACGGAGTTTGTTGTTGATGGCCACAAATTCTTCCTCGGACTTGTAGTTCCTGACAACAGCAAAACAAAATGCGGCTGAGAAAACAAAGAATGAAACTGTCTTCAACGCAATTTATCGTTAAAATTAGAAAAGAGTCTACAGTGAATCTACTGAGCTGCGATCAGACCATTGTTAAACATGAGAGTACCGTCTACAGGACGGCAGATATAAAGTATGCTCCTGGTGTGGCTGTAACATCAGTACCTTGAGTTTGCCATGACCTGCAGCTTGACGCCTTCCCCTCGCAGGTCGTAGAAGATCAGCTTGGCCCCGGACGCCCTCTTGGCATGGACGCGACCTGAAAAGTAAAATATCAAGTTTATACAGGGGCTCCACTGCTGAATGACAGCAGCAGTCTGAAGGCGCTAATAAAGGTCTGGTACCCGTCACGTTGAGAACAACATCTGTCAGCTGGTCCCCTGGCTGGAGATGATCGTACTTCTCAATGAACTCTGTGAGCGACAGGTCTACATGGTACTTGTGTGGGTACGGGTCCTCGGCCGTGCCCTTCAGTTCCTGGATGGCCTGGGTGCGGATCTTGAAGTATTGCTACAAAAAGAGGAAAACGCTTTTGATTCAGAGTGAAATGTTTAAGACGTTTAATGAGTAAAGGTCACAGAACAGAGACACTCACGTTTGGGTCGAGGGACTCCTCATCCTGCATAGAGGCGTTCTGAGCTGCCTGGTCTTTGGATTCTTTCTTCTGCTCCACCTGCTCTTTGACCTTGGCTTCTTTCTCAGACGCCTTCTTCTCGGCTTTCAGTCGTCTCTTCAGCTCACTGAAGGCAAAGTGAGGAGGAATCAAAACATTACGTTTTGCTGTTAATGACACAACTACAGCTAGAATTCAAACTGGTGAACACGACACACAGATGATTTCCCACATAATCACACTGTACTTTTGTTTTAGGGAATGGGTCCAATCAACAAATGATCATGCAGACGGGGGGGGGGGGGGGGGGGACGGGGGGGGGGGTCTGATGACAAAAGGTTGGTTGTTTTTCTCATGGGAATGGAAAAGCCACCAACCTTTTGCCACCTCTCGATTGGTTCCCGTATAAATGGGCCAGGACTGTTGTTGTACGTGGGGACACGCATTTTAACCACTGTCCCCTGACCCCACAGGCCCAGGACAGCTGCTGCCCGGCTGCCCTGACCAGACACAGCATGCTGAGCTACGACAGTCAGCAGCAGGCAGACCTGAGAGACAAGACACAAGTCGCATTCAGACAGGAACTCAGGGGGAAAAAAAACCCCAACGGAAACGGTTCTCGACTTCATCTTCAGCAAACACCTTTGACATGTTCATGCGTTCATGTGTCAAAGTGGCTCCATCTTGCAGGACAGAACCAGGAAACACTGATGGGAGAATTCATAACACAGACCAAGACCCAATGAGGAAGAGAGATAAAGCAGATTATGTATTACGGAACTGGTTGAAGATTAACTTTACTCTCAATTAGACATACAACATTATTACTACCAGAGAAAAGACTGCTGACCCCAAGAGTCCTTCAGCTGGTTTCACTATTAGTTCAGAGACCTAGAGATCTTAATAGAAAGTTGAAATCGAAAGTGGAGAAATTTGAAGACTTGCTGGGACACTCGTGTACAAATATCTAATGAATATAATATACATATATTATAATAACTGAATATAGAAACATTACAAACATCCACATTTAGACATACGACACGTTCAAATTCAAACAACGAATCTGAAATCAATGTGCGGAAGACATTTTTTTTGCCTAACACGCATTTTGGATCTTGTAGTTTTTCTGTTTGGCAAAGCGCACAGCCGCCGACGGCTCCAGCGCACCTTCAGGAATACAAGTACCAGAGGCGTGGCCGAACTGAATCGTGGGTAATGTAGGGTAATGTCTCTCGCCGCATATGGATCCTGACTTCACCAGGACCTGATGTAACATGGAGGCAGCTCGCGCAGCCACGTTTCTAAACACTCGCGCGCGTCGAGGCTCCGGGAGATGTCAAACAACAGAGTGCGGCGCGTGGAGGGAGGATTACATGTGACGGGGGAGCAATAGACGCTTACTTTTTGCTGAGTTTCTCTCCGTCCGCCGCCGTCACGTCGGCCATGTTTCTCTCCGCCTGGAAAAGATCAGAGGACGAGCGCGAGCTGCAAACACGCGAGAAGTGGATGGTGCGTTTGAGGGACTGTCGGAAAAGAGCCGACCACCAATAATCAGCTGCTGCCTCCTCTTCTTCTTTTACGGCGGTTTGCGCCCAGCTCGTGGTTGCATTACCGCCACCCTCTGAAAAAAGGAAACTAACTTAGTCAGGTTATTGAATAATTTTTGGATTAACGAGTTTAAATAGGTAGCATTAAAAATATTTTGTATGTTTAGAATCAAAGCCCGCTAAATTTATTATTCAGATGTCATTTAAAAAAAACATTGAATGATTCCATTTAAAAGAATTCTTTCCAAGGGCAGTTTTGTTGTACGTGCTTATTGAAGGACAGAGTAAACTGGAGAGAGGTTACGGTTTGTTTATGATAGAAAGCACAGTCAGGTCCTGTTCTGCAGTAAACCATGAAATAAAAACTCAAAGGCCAAACATTGAACGTGTATATGTTTAATATAGATAGCAGCAAGTTTACAAAAATGTATTTGCAAGAATGAAAAAGGTCCCAATAAAAGCCATATATATAGAAAGATTTTTTTTTTCTCCCCAGGGTGATTATCAGACAATTGTTCACATTGTTAGAAACCTTGTTATTCCCCCTTGTTATTTCCAGGACTAAAAAGAAGCTGTTTACTGGTAACGTGGTTCTCTTGTGTGCCGAAAAGATGACAGAGGGCTGGAACAGGCACATTTTTGTAAAATCATTATGTCAGACTCAGAACAATATTTTTTTTTGCGTCATGTGTAGTTAAAAGACACACACAACCATTAATGCATGGATGTTATTGGTCAGAATAATAATTCTCCAAGGCCTTGAGAGAAATCATAAAGACCAGGAACCACGACACCAATAAACAACAGGTCTGGATACAACACAAACAACCACATTTACCTTATTAACAACAATGTAATAAAAAATGCAATTAGCGACCCTTGAATTAAAAAAGAGAGAAAAAGAACATCAATGAGAAATCTCTATTTCAACTGACTAAAAGACGGTTTCAGGCGGCACTTAAAGGATCAGAAAACATTTCAACAAGCAACATAAATAATAGAAAGAACATCTATTTTGGTTTTCCAGGAGAGGCCATATATAGAAAAATATATATTCAAAAACTGACAGATCTACATTTACAGTATAACAGCTGCATAGCAGTTTCAGAGAAAAGGTTTGTCTGCATCTACGTCGTGTAACATAAATGCAATCGATACTTCAGTACAAACAAATTAGATGCATGACAGGAATTGCACAACACTTGGAACAACCACAACCACATTTATCTGGTCACTGTTGTTGAGCATTTAAAGCACGCTTAAAGTCTTATGGCTTAAAACATTCTAGTTACTGAGGACTATTCATCACCAGCCCACGGAGGCCGGTGGCTTGTTAAACAGACAACGGTAAAACATCTGGTCGCTACTACGACTTCTCCTCAAGGCACATGTACAGCTTATATTCGCATCTAAAGTGACATTTTAGGAAAAACAAACACCTGTGATAGCAAACTCAGTTTGTTGGTGTTAAATGAACTGGTCATGTTAATAGCAAGCCCTGTCTTGTTCTATAGCAGGAACACAGAGAGTGTTAGTTGGTAGCATCTTGGAAAAAGTAAGAACTTTTATCGACAATCCTGCTCTTTTACATACAATGAGTAAAGACTGCATGAAGAGCAACACTCATCTACAGTTACACTGTAAATAAACTAACGAGGAAACTGCAATTGCAAAAAGTAATTACCTCCCCAGTGTGTATACAAAAGAACATTCTGGCACTTAAGCGAAGCATTTACAGCCACATTTTATAATCACTTTAGATTTATTTTTTAAATTATAGTCCTAGTGAAAATACTGAAATTTGTTGGTCCTATCACATTTTTCAAAGGTTTGGTGCAATTTTCTCTGCTTTTATCTTTGTGGTCAAACACAACTTAAGGGCCAATCAAAAGAGCAACACAGGAATTTATATTATTCAGAGTGGGGGGGGGGGGGCTCATCAGTATAATCAGAACTATGTTTATGGGAAACAATTTAGTTAATAACCAACACACAAATAAATTAGATTCTCCAAAACCAGGAACAGGTACTACAAAAAAAAACAACAAACTATAAAACAAACAAGAACAAATAAAGTCATAAATATTCAACACTGAAGAACTCAATTTTTGTACTTCACAAGTCAAAGACAGCCAATCACAGATAGATCTTTTCTCCAAAGTCAGGTTTCCTTCAGGAGTAGAGTCCCTTTAAAAAACACCTCTAACTGCTCACACACCCACACGCTGTAGCTCCACACATCACATTGGTCCAGTCACAAAAACAACAAGCCGATTGAAAAGTTTATAAAATGTAACTGTGAATATGAATTTCTGATAAACTTTACAGAGACGAGGCATTCAACTGAGCCAATTCTGTCATCAGCAGAGACCAGCCCCTTGTTCATGCATACACACACGTACAATAAAACAACACAACAAACAGAGACAAAATGTGAAATCAATTAACTCTGTATCTTGTGGAGGGAAAAGAGGAAAAGGCTGTCCAGGATTTCCCTAAAGGTTTAATGGCAAGTAGGAAAAACTAAAGCGAATATAAGTGATCATGGGCCATAAAACTGGCCTGTCATCAGGAGTCAAACTTTGGTCCTGAGGCAACAGGCCGACATGAAATCTGTAGACTGGTTTCCAATTACAGGAAAATATAAAAAATGGCTCTGTTACCACATATTAATACGTTGATCCAGGTGAGAAACCTAATGAACAGTTGTGGCTGACAAACGACAACATTCAACTAAATCCATCACATGAATAAAGCGGCTCGTTTAAGAATACTACTCCAGTTCATGCGTGCCTTACGCAAAATGACACTACAACACAAATCCATCCAACCCTTAAAGACAAAATCACAATGTTGATATACTATATAACATTCTACTCTCTCGCTACGGTAGATGCATGTAATTAAATAAGAGTAAAATGTCGAGTGGAATAACATTTGAATAAAAATGTCCTGAACCACACCTTTCCTCATTTGTCCAGATTAATAAATAATGCACTTAGTTTTGGGAATGAAAAGCAGTGAGATGTAACATGGCTGGAAATGAGATGTTCAACTGAACTGTATGATAATATCTCATCACCGAATTCTAGTGGAAATGTGTTTGTTAACACATGGGAGACGTATCTTCTTCACTGTAAACAATGAGGAAGAGGCGGCTGAGGATTTTTTAATTTTTTTTTAATTTTTTTTTTTTTAAAGGAAAGCCACCTCTCGTGGGACTGTAGTGTACCCTGGATGAGTTACGTCATCACAGCATCATAAAGTGCTGAATGTACATGTAAAAGAACACACAAACAAATCAGCCATTTTTGTTACATTTCAAACACTCCGCTTTCTTATCAGAGTTATTTCTTCCTGATGCATTCAAAGGAGACTAAGCTGAAAATAGCATCAAACTGACACAGTTTGGTTTTGATGAATGCAGACTAAATGTTAGCCTGTTCATTTATACTACATTACAGGTGCTATCTGTACACGGTGGTGATGGAAAACATCTAATATAGAAAGATAGGCTTTAGAGCAGGTGATGATCGACCGCTACTTGCTCTGCGACAAAGTTTCTATTTTTACTGCTGTACGTAACAGGCCAAAACTTTATCATTTGGGTCTTTTGCTTTTAAAGTTGTTAGACACAGACTGAGTGCAGTTTCTGTCTATGTCATATCATATCCTCAGTTGAAACCTACGGCACGTGGCCCCAGAAACAGCTACACTGAGCTTACTCATATCATCAGTTGCAAGCTAGCTGCTGCTACATTGGAATAATAAGTATTCAGACACATGGCCGACACGTTTTTGTGACTGCACATCACATAAAACAAGAAATATTTTTCTACTATCTACTTCTCAGTTTCCTTCCTCCACTCTTCCTCTCTCACCTACTCTTTACCATCTGCACTGTTGGGAATATTTCAAATTTCAAACTCCATCAACAGCGATTATACCTCCTTTGACATTCAACCGTTCACACCACACACCTCCACACATTCCTGCCGTACCATCCTCTATTCACCTTCTATGCAACAACAAACCTATGAAAGAATTATTAAAGGGAACACTATTCACGGGAACCAGCGAACACTTTGGAGAACACTAGGAAAAAAATCCATGACAACCAAATAACACGACTCACAATCTACTTACGGATATAGACAAAAATTCACAAGATATATGAACGGAAATTTGGGCTTAAATTCACCTCCCTTCTCCTCATCATCATCATTATCAGACAATTATGAAAAATTTTCTCACAGTTCTCACCAACGGTCCACCTCTGTTTTCACATGCATGTTTTAACATTAGGGAGTCAGTCAAGTCTTTAAGGAGATATTCGCCCCTCTTTGTCAAACTGCTCAAGAAAGTCCGACACGAGTCTCTAGTTCATTATCTTCATTAATTTATCCAGCTTTGCTTTTAGTTTTTAGTTTGCCATAGCGATGACAATGTTGAGCTCACCTTCACAGTTTTTTCCTAATGAAGACTGAATCATGTGTGAGTGGGCGATAAAATGTATGGTGATGCACACCATGCTCAGTTTGTTAAAAAATAATCATATGCGTTTACCTGTGTGTCATTTTCAGGAAATAACATGAGTGAAAGAATCATGAAGGGAGGCTAATATGAACGACTTAAGTTGCTGCCAGACTCCTGCAGGCTGACCAGCAGGTCGTCGATCTTCTCCATGTTCTGTGATGCGGACATGCTGTTCTGCACAGTCGCAGACTGAGACAGGGACTGGCTGAGCAGGGACTGGATGCGAGCATCACTCTCTCTTTGGTTCTGACCAGACTGGCTGATGGCTATGATCTGATCCGAGAGTGTGTTTCCAGGAGTGTTCATCAGCTGGCCACATCCTGTGAGGAAGCACAAACAGTTGGGTGAATTAATTAAGAATTAATGACATGATATGACATATATGACATGGATATTTATGTTTAGTCATTTGTGAAATGGGATAAATAATTATTTATAAATATGGATATAGAAATATATAGATCAACATGAAGCATAAGCACACAACATTTCTTATAACTGACAAATAAATTTGGATATTTTTAAACTAATTAACTAACTGAAAAGAAATTCATAGTCATTTTGCATTTTTCACACAGGGCCTTCCTACGTTTATCTTCCATGTGTCATATGACTCTCATTAGAAGTATATCAGCATAGTGGCCATTTCTGGCCACTTAGGGGCAGCAGAATCAAGCTGAGAGCACTGATGTCAACTTCACAGCTGATGAGGCCAACATCTTATACTTCTGTGCTGCGACACCTTTCATGTACAAATAATCATTAGTATACTTTCTGTCATCCCAACAGTTTTAACTACTGCAGTAAGATAATGGATTCCTTACCGTTCTGCATCCCAAACAGAAAGAGGCCAGGTTGTTGAGGCTGGCTGGGCTGATTGATGCTCCCGCTCACAGCCGTCTGGAAGAGCGTCCCTGGCTGTTGAACAGGGGAGGGGGTGGTGGTCTGAAGGTTTGCCACGCCGTTCTGTGGAGCGAACAGGGCTGACTGTGCGAGCTCTTGAGCCAGTCCCCCCTGTAAAGAGGCCATGTTGGGCTGAGGCATGAAGAGGCCCACCGGCAACTCCTGCTGGCTGTTTGAGCTGCTGCCCAGCTGCATCGGCTGTTGCTCCTGAAACATGACTTGTTGTCGTGGATGGGTGGGGTTCCCCAAGGCCATTGGTTCAGAGCGATCCTGCTGGTTCACCGTGACCAGATTGGATTGTGAAAAAAGCAGGGAGGAGTTTTGGGGCTCTTGAGAAACCAGACTGCTGCTGGTCAGAGGAGGCATCTGGCCCTGGCTGTTGAACATGAGGCTGGAGGCCTGGTCTGGGGTGGACAGAGTGCTGTTGAACAGGAGGCCAGTCTGCTGCTGCTGCTGCTGCTGCTGTTGCTGGCCTGGAGAGAGTGTGTTTGCAGGTGGATGTGGAGAGATGTTCTGGAATAAGGGAGCTTGCTGGGTTGGCTGTGTGTGGGGCTGAGGCTGGGAGGGCGGCTGCTGCTCCATGGGACTCCTCTGCTGGATGGGGGGGAGCTGGGCCTGAGCCTGAAATACTGACTGTGGCTCAGGAGCAGGGGGCTGTAGGGCACTGAGGAAAGCCAGCTGCTGCTGCTGCTGCTGCTGCTTCTCTTGCTGCTGCTGCTGTTGTTGTTGAGAATTGCTGGTTGTGAGCTGAGTGGGCAGGGAGGATTGGGCGAGGAAAAGTCCAGGTGTTGCGGGCTGTTGCTCTGGAGACTGTAGTACTGTCATGGTGTTCTGAAAGAGAGCAGCCTGGACCTGCTCCTGAGAAGCCTTCTGAAACAGAGCCCCCTGTGGATCTTGTGTTTCAGCCAGAGAGCCAGGGTTGTGGAACATGGGTGGTGAAGGGTGAGAGGGGGTTTGCTGGAAGGGTGTTTGCTGGAAGTTTGTCTGAATAGAAAGTATGTTTGCCTGTTGAAAGAGAGCTGCTTGCTGCTGCTGCTGCTGTTGTTGCTGCTGCTGCTGCTGCTGCTGCTGCTGCGGGTGCTGGAAGAGAGATCCCGGGTTCGGCACCACCCCTTGTGATGAGCCCTGGTGCTCTGAGTTCTTGCCCTGGGTGGCCTCCTGAAACATGCCACACTGCATCTGAATCTGGGACTGATACAGATGCTGCTGTAGATTCTCCAGCACCTGTTGCTGCTGCTGCATTTGTTGCTGCTGAATTTGCTGTTTTTGGATCTGTTGTTGGTGCTGCATGTGCTGCTGCTGCTGCTGTTTGGCCATGGAGTTGTCAGACTGAAGAGGTAAGCGACAGAACCCTTTGGCTTTAAGCTGTCTCACTGCTTCCTCAAGCTGGGCCACCTCATCTAGGGGGAACAGTGGCAGCTGCTGCTGCTGCTGCTGTTGCTGCTGGGGTGTAGGTTCTCCACATAGTCTCCCCACACCTACAGTGCCACTACCAGGTCTCTCCTGAATGCGGCCCTCTCTGGGCTCCAGGAGGAACTGCTGGGAGCCCTGCTGGAGCATGGAGTCTGGAGGCACAGGAAATGAGCTGGTGGGAGCAATGTCCTGCTTCTGGATGGTGCTCAGGGGCTCAGTGTTGGTAAAAACAGAAGTCTGACCTTTGTCAGGGTCACCTGCAGCCTGAGACAGGTTGTTGGAGTAGGGTTTGTTTTTATTCAGATGTCCTGCAGCCA
Source organism: Pseudorhombus dupliciocellatus (assembly GCA_016785235.1). NCBI lineage: Eukaryota > Metazoa > Chordata > Actinopteri > Pleuronectiformes > Paralichthyidae > Pseudorhombus > Pseudorhombus dupliciocellatus. The sequence continues at coordinate 7,253,245 of JAFBJW010009053.1, read as the reverse complement.
TGTCTGGATTCTGCTGGGCTTGACACAGGTCACCAGTCTGCTGACAACACAAAACAGAGGGTGAAAGGTGTGTTTTGTCTTAGCGTACACATCACTACTGTGACATTTCAAACCTATATCTACCATAACACTTCTCTTAAGGATGAATGTAATTTGAAAAATCTATCCAAAACAGTTCAATTGTTTTCACTGTGTAAATGTGAAGGCCTTAATTCACCTTATAAACACCAGAAGATTGGAGGTTGCTGGTCACTTCCATCGGAGTGATGTCTTCTCTTTTCACTAAAGGCAACATCGAGGGCATCGAAGCACCATCCAGACCTGTGGGAAACAAAGGAACATATTCGTATATTGAATTGCATATTAAACCTTATTTTTTGAAAAATATCTCTGTTACTGTAAGCCAACAACATGAAATAGTATAGACAAAGTTTACATTACTATATGTAGCATATAAGAAAAATGAACAGCTTTAAATGCAACAAAAGCCTGATGGGCCACTCCAAACTCCATCCCTATATGTTTCAGAGTTTTGTTGTTATTAAAAAAAAATAACCTTTAATTTGTTCATCAAAAGTACAAGTCTTCACTGGAGAAGGTATCTCTTTCTTCACAGGAACATCATGTTGTGCTGCAGGAGCAAACGTAAACAGAATTCATTGAGTCAGCAATAAAGGCGAGTCTATGTAAATATAACAAATATTATTTCATGACACTTTTCATTAAGTTAGATGTGAATAATTGACTTATAATCAGCTTATATTCTATTCTACCTCTTGTACCGCAGATAAAGGGAAATGGAGTCAGACAAACCTGAATCTGGAGTGTAAGTGAAAGGCTGAATGTCATGAGATCTCCCAGCATTGGTCACCACATAGACTCCCACGTACACTGCAGAGGTGATGTCTTGATTCTGGTATGGAGGAACCTTCACTATCAAGTGATTCTTTGAGATGAGCAAAAAAAATAGATCAGTCAAACGAGAGCAATTTCAACAGTACAACAGCAGTACATGGGACTGAAATAAAATAAAAAAAGATTTTCATTGCTCTCCTCCTGAGCATTTTGTCCACAAGGGCAAAGGTTTAAAACTGGACTGTTGAGAGCTTCAAGTGCACTCTGGGAGTGAAATTAGGTCAGAACACAATGAGACTACTCAAACCTTTCAACCAGCAGCTATTTAAGGTGATTACATGATTACATGGCCTATACAAATCCGAAATGGCTGCCTCTATCTACTTAGCTCTTTAGGAAATTGGTACAAAAGTGAAAATCAGATTTTACCTGGTGAAAGAGCTCCATGTCAATTTCAGCCTCAGCCTTCCATGAGCTCTCATCTGGAAGGAAGAACAAGTTCAAATGGAAGAAGCTAAACATGCCCATGGATAAAAAGCATTTGCAAAGAGTCGCACCTGTAACATTCTCCTGAAACACGACTTTGGTGTCTTTGAGAAAGTTTTTGCCGATGATGAAAACTTCTTCTCCGCCCCTCACTGAACAGCTGTGCAGGGATTTTTTCAGGATTTCAGGCACCCCTGCAGGCTGGGCTGTAAACCAGGAAAATACAGAGTTGGTGAATCCAAAAGGGCGCGAGAGAACAAAGCTCTCTATGTGACTTTATGAGTTGGCTATCAATGCCTCTGTTTTTTAAGCACCAGATCGATCAAATGCTTTTCACAGGTTTTAACGTGACTATGCATCCAAACATTTGCAGATAAACAGCACTGCAGGTTCTTTGTTCTTTTCCGCTCCTACTGAGCAGGTCTCAATCTGTCAAGTTTGATAGTTACAGTCACAAAAGGTTACTGTATGTTAGGTATGTAGCTGAGCTTCCTATGTACTATACGTTCCAAAGTATACGTCTCCTGCGTGTAAACCCATCACACAATGGTATCTTGTTTCAAACCTTTACCTTTACCTTATGTTTATCTCAAATTTTACTCTTAAGTTTTTTCTTGCACAATATTTATCATAAACCATTGCATCCTGAAACTCAAATATCTTTTCCTCAGATCAATTTCATCAACTGTATTCAGTTACACACAAACACGGGGGATTACTTCATTTTTTGAGGGGGGGTTTGGGGAAAGATATTTCCCTGGCTAGAAAGCTGGGTCTGTGTAAACAATAGAAGCCCACACACCTCTATTGTTTTGTCCTTTCCTTCTCTTTCTCCCCTGTCACTCCCAAAGCCACTTACACAGTAACTTTCTTATGGCCCTAAGCGTCTTTCCTGTTTATGAAACCAACCACACCCTCATACTGTACATATTATTTAAAAACACCTGAGTCTGAAGGAATCTTTACACATTGTCTCTGAATGCAGACATCAAGAGACCAAAATTCTGACCCTGGGCTAAACTAAACTTTAGAAACAGGGCCTCCTGTTAAAAGAGAAAAGAAAAGGGCTCAGTTTACAGAATAAATAGGTGGGTTTGTTCAACCCTGACATTTGTTTCATTAAGGGTTGTGCAACACAAGCAAAACTTATTTCTTGGTGATTTCAACAATATGCCAATGCCTGTAATAACCACAACCACGGACATAAATGCAAGGAGAAGGTTGACATACTACACAGGATTGGAGATGAGGGAGTCTGGAGCGTGAGTATTGATCCATCTGAACGGGGGATGTTGACCCGAAACACCAGGCGAGCGCGTGTGCTCTTCTTCTTGGACCCAGCGACACCAATACGAGCCTCGACATCAGCGTTACGGAGCTTTAGGATCCCGACACAGTCCACCCTGCACAGACAAGCAATGTGAAACAACTTAATTTGCCAAAATTGTTGACACACTGCATCTTACTGTGTCATCATAGCTGCTTTTGTACAAAGCAGTTTATGTTAACTGTTGATATCTACTTTACATCTCACAGGGATCCATACACATTTCATTAATTCACTGACAAATCTGTGAAGTATAACTGTGCACATGCAGTCGTCTTTGTTTTCTGTGGAATAACATAAATGATCACACAATCTGGCCGATGTCTTTCTCGAGAACAGTACATACGCTAGTGTCATGTTGGTGCTTGGATCAAGGGACACCTCAATGACAGTTGTGCCGTCAATGTCGACCTCCTTGCAGGCTGTGGTGTTGCGGCCAGTCACCCTGCATGCTTGGTAAAACCCATGTGGTTTCACACGCCCAGTATCGTTGCCCACAAAAACTTGCAAAACAACCGGCTCGTTCACACCCTCCAGCTAGGAAAGTGAAAAAAAGACAAGGGATTAAAAATGCATCGACTAAATGAAAAATTCTGGATCTGATATGTTAGATAAAAACACGAAATGTCTGTCTGGTAGATTTTTAAATGTGTCCTATAAGGATCACATGAGGATCACATAACTCACTAAATATCTCCTGTTCTACGACATCCTGTCCTTTTACAGCTTTCATTTTGTTCCTGTGTCTCTTCGCCTTTCAGATGTTAACTAAGTGTATTTCCCCACCGATCTTCGTATTTACCAATCAAAGCTTCCGTGTTCTGCCGATTTTCAACATGAGTTGTAGCTTGTTTATAAGCCCGGCGTGATCCCACTTTATTGTGCAATCAGCATCTCAACCTCACCTACTGGACCAGCATGAGTTACAAACTGGTTCAATTAATTATCCTCTATGATCCTGAGGTTACTACAGAAAAGGTATCATCGCTTCATGCTCAGTTCTACCTCTAAAGAGGAACAGTGGTGTTTCAGAAAGAAAGAAGTTTCCTGTATTCAACTGGTAGATTTCTGTATTCAAATGAGTCATTGTGAAATAGTTTTGGTAAGAGCCTTAACATGCTGGGGCTCTTCAAATCCAGTCTAAACCTTTCCAAACCACAAAACTGGCCCTGAGAGTTAAACACACTCCAATTTAAGAACATGTGCAAATACAAATGTAAATGGAGAATATTGCTTCATGAACACACAACAAATGAAAACCCTGAAACTACTCAAAACCAAATGTATACCAGAGTGAGTACCTGTTCATGTGTTGAGAATGTGCAGTGCATTCTTTATTTGCCACTTGTCAAACTGACTATCTGCAGGTATCTCTCAGGGCCACGACACCAAACACAATGTGATAACAAATGCCAGGTCGCGGGGGTAGCAGTCTAAGCAGGGGCCCCCGCCCACGACTGCCACCCAAATCACATTGCACCAGTCCCTTCTGAGACCTCCTGCGGGTGGTGAGCCTACTGGAGGTGGCGTGATAACAAATGCTAACCACAAAAAACATGAAGAAACATAACATTGCAAGGCTAGCAAATCCTATATACACATGGAAAAGCCTCTGCACAGAACCCATTCATTAGCTCAACTTTACCTTGACAGTGGGGAAGCCTTGTTGTGTGCGGTCCTTCACTGACCCTCTGCTGCCTTCAGTCAGATAGCGGGCTCGGTGCTGAGTCTCAGGTTGGATGTGGATCTTCAGCTCCTTCCCCTCACTCTTCGATGGGAATTGCATCCACAGAGTCCCCCCTTTATGGTTAGCTGCCTGAAGATTCTCAGAGCTGCAACAAAGACCCGTTTCAACAGAGACATCAGACATCCCTTCTAATTTGTAGCAGTTCTACTGCAGAAAATTTACGAGGCACAAACATTTAGGCTCAGAACCCAACTTGTCAAAAGGACAGGCATCACATGACACTGTTGATTATGCATAAGTCTGTATATATCTGGCTGACGTTTGTTCTGAGGTGTGATGCTGGAAAATTGCTTTGTAGCCACAATGGTGAAACGGCTTGCAAGTTGACATGGTGCACTGAGCAATGCAGAGTTAAGAGGCCCTCGATCAACGAAGCATATTCTATCCGCAGCTCTTAAAGCATTCAGAGTTATCTGTTTATTTAATCTGCTCTGCTTATCCTAGGTCTTTGAGAGGAGCTCTGTGATTCACTGTGGCTGACCATTGTTTGTACTTCAGTATCCTGCCCCTCCCTCTCCTCTGATCTGGCCGCTCCTCTTCGCTCCAAGTGTGGTGGGAAATCCAGAGCCAGTGTAGTTTGTTAATTTCCATCTGTGTGTGTGTGTGTGTGTGTGTGGCCTTCAATAATAATAACTTTTTCTGGCAATCAGGATAAGTGCTGTGTGAGACTATCCAGGAGGGCAAGTGAAGACAGTGGCAAGAAAGAATTTACAATGAGTATCTATTTAAGAACCTAATGCTACAACTACCGATGTCAGGACCACATGAGACTTAGACAGACATGACTTGGACACTTAATATAGACTGTATATAAAGATGGATGACACGATAGCATCCTTAAAATGAAGCCAATGAAATTCAATCATCACCTGGTGGCTGGCTGCAGTATGGGTCATAAACCCTTCTGCTTCCATGTTAGTTGAAAGGACATGGACCAGAAGTCTGTTTAGGTGGTTGTTTTCATATCCCTGATATTTTGGTTCAATTTTCAGATAGCGTGCACAAGCTGTGTCACATTGTCCATCTTAATATACATTCGAGTCTTTCAAACGACATACAAATGCTGTTCACACCGACCTTCCTTTTGATGCCGTCTTGTTGTCAGGTCCTAACTGAGACAGGACAAAGTGCGGGCCTTTAGCACTGTCTGCATCAAACACGTCCATGCTGGCTTCCCCTGCAGGCACAGCCTTCGGTCCAGGCCTCTGTCTAGGCGTACGTTTACGGGACTTTCTTGGCACCTCTGTGTTGTCATTGTAGGATACACTTCCCATGATGCTAAAGTTGGAGAGAGAGTCATCCATCCAGATGCTGTTACTCTGCTCTGAGTCCAGGGAGGCTTCATTCTGGCAGGACATGCGACTGTCATCGAACAAGTCTTGTGGAGGCGGAGAGATGTTCAGTACGGTGCGGCGCTTCGAAGGGGTCATCTGGTGATGTGACTGGGCCTCCTGGGATGATGCACCTCTTCCACCTCCCAGTTCACTGCTCCCCCTGCAGTTACAGCCACCACTGCCGTTGCCATTCCCGTTCTCTGCGCCGACAACCTCCGGTACCACACGACTATTCCTGGCATCCTCCTGGTCAGCATTGTTGCTGTGGACCGGGTTCTGGTCACTGGCTAAAGAGCTGGAATGTTTGGTGGAACTGGAAGAGGTGGAAAAAGCACTGCAGGGGCCTTCCATGGACATGGCATCTACAGTGCAAATGATTGGGCAGTGAATAAAGGCATCTCAACCTGTGTTGGCTAGCAGTCCCATTTAAGCAGCAAAATGTGTTCATGGTTGTTAATTTTATTGCTTTTTTAGATTTTTTTTTTATGCATCCAATTCAATTTTCCCTTTTCTGTTTTAGTACGATCTTATATGTATGTGTCTGTGGACAGTGTGTGAATAATAGTATTGTTATAAATTCAAATGGGGCAAAGGAAGAGATGAGAGGTGAGCAGCCCCCCTAATTAAAAAAAACAAAACAAAAACTGAAGAGTAGAAATGCTTGTGAGACTAAAAAAAAAAAATCTAACAACTGAATTGATTTTCATTATTATTAGCATTTTGTTCATGTTCAACTGAATGAAAAATTGGGAAGATGGGAGGAAGTTCAGTGTTCATGTGCACAATAAGATGCATGCCAATTATTGGAGCTTTGTTTTGTTTTATTTTGTTTGTGTCTTTTTTTGCTACATAAGTTCTTTTCGGTGGGACTGAACGTAGCCACAGAGACAAAATAAACAAGCTTCTGACCTATGAAGCAGAGAACTGCAGACCATTTTATATGCAGACACTCCCTGCTTCAGAGGGAACTTCCTGGAATATAAAAATGAGACAGCGAATGAGCAATAAGAGCTGAACAGTAAGAATTTAATCAGTGAAAAAATATATTAATAACACAGGGTATTTTTTTTTCTTTGTCAAAAAGGTGCTGCTCCAGCATGCTTACATACACTGAAATTTCAAAAGCATTCAAATAGTTACGGTGAACTAGATGAAGAGCAGGGAAAGGTGTGGTTAAGTTGTTGATTGTAAAAAAAATAAATAAAAATAAAGGAGTTAGACTTCTGTTGACATTCTGGATTGTTTGGTGACTCATTAGTTTGCAAAACACACATTTGGGAAGAAAAACACGCACATACAATGCATATGGAGGTAGTGTCATTTTTAGCAAGTGCTGTGACACAAAGACATATATGATCATATATCATGGCAACCGCCTGTCCCAGTCTTATCTGCCATTCACTCTATAAACATTCGAGCTTTCAATGAGAAAACAGTTTATATAAATGATAGACATTATTTTGAGCAACACTCTTTGTTTTAAGGGTGTAGGATGGAGGCATATCCTCTTTACTGTTGTATTAATGGCTACATAAACCTGATAGCGTGGCCTGGGGCAATAAAAAAACATGCTACTACTGCAATCTCCCTGACAATGATTGCATCATGTCAACAGTTTATTTCACACTGAAATACAACCCTGCCCCAGGTTTGCGGTGTTTAGCAACACGATAGATAGATTCAGGAATACTGACAAGTAATAAAAGGTGTTACATTTTAATTCAATTTAATTCAGTTTATTCTCTTTAAATAGTATCCTGCCACATGCAAAGCTTCCGTCAATCAGTTGACACACACTAAATGTGGTGTTTCTGAGCCCAGGGTTTTTTAATTTGCTCAGTTGTGTAACATAGACTCTGTTGTAACACTGCCCGTTATTCATCATATTCTGTCTTTAATTATTTATCAACGCTGCCTCTCAGGGGAAAGCTTTGTATTTGACTACAACAATGCAAGACAGCCACATGTTAAAAGAATGATGATGAGTATGTGGGTGTATACTATTATTATACAACTGACTTTGGACCAGGTTTTTGTTGATCAATCACTTTCTGCTGCCTTGACACTTGTATTGTACTTTGTCCCATTAGCCCCCACTTTTTGCTGGGTGCGGGATGGTTTTCTTACTTCTGGACTATTGCGCCTCCCAAAGCAATTTATATGAACAATAAACCTCCAAATTAGAAGTGCAAAATACATAACACAGCCACTCAAAACGTCCAACTTGTCTAAGCAACCAACTACTTTGTGCTGAGCATGCAAAACTCATTTAACCCTTGCCAGGCTCTTGTATCACTACGAGTACTGTGTTCAGTTTAAACCACCAATTACTCTCACATTGCTGTTGATAAAGCAAGTACTGGAAAATGCACAGAGGGCCCTGAACACCATGAACCTGTTGTATGTGACCCCTTTCAAAACTGCAATGCTGCAAGAGACTGCAACATGTAGTAGATCACAACAATCCTTCAACCATATAAGGCAGGTACATATAACAGGTTCTGTAGATTCCACTCCAATTACATAACTTCCTTATCTTTTTTTTTTTTTTTTTTGGACCAACACGTGAGGATCACACAGTAAGAAGCGGGTAGTCTGACTGGCTTTCCCATGGTATGCAGGTGTTTGTTTGCCTACAGATTCAAAGTGTTTTGGGGTGGGGCATGATAAGTTTGCATACGAGAAATTTGAAAAACAGGAGGAGGTTCCTACCTGATGATAGAGAAGGAGGAGGCCCTGCCTCTCCGCCACTCTTTTGACTCATGACTTTTAGGTTCTGCTGAGTGGAGGAAGGCAACTGCAACTGTCTGGGTAGAAGGTCATACACCGATTCTACGGAGAGAGGGAAAACAGAAAAGTTAAATTAATGTGATATTTTAACAAGAACTCAACAATTAGGGAAATTAAACTGAAAATTCAAATGTGTCAAGCAAATTCCAAATTACAGGTGATAACGAACACGGCTTGTTACTTTGAATAATGCTATTTACTTTGGGAACAATGAGTAACAATTGTAGCATTAGTTCAGGTGCCAAATTGGCTTCCACAACGCCACACTCTGCCAAACCCTGTATCAGATTGCTGGTGGGCAACAATCACTCCAGGCAACTGTAAGGTGACCTATGTGAACAAATGCCCAGACTACAATTAACGTGATATGTGAAGAAATGTCAAGTTAACTAATTAGGAGCATATTTTTCAGGCATCATCCATAATGCAACCCAACTGCAGGTAGTTCAGTCAGAGTTGTATTAATTGAAATGAATTGATCATTTGAATATTAATCTGCAATGTATCTATTAAATTAATAACAGTAAAACCAATTGATTACACAATCCAGCAAAAAGTAATTCCAACCGTTTATGTGATGTTTTTGTATACCTAAGCAGGTATATGATCTTTATGATGAAGTACAATGTGTAACCTCCACTGTCCCCTGAGAGTCATCTCTCAATATTATCCATATGATTAAAGGTAAAACTCTGGCTCTAGATACAAACCAGATGGGGACTAATGAGGTCAAAAGCTGCAGCACACCAAATAAACAGCCGATCCCATTACAAACAGGCAGCAGGGTGGTACAAAGCCTTTTTCTCTCCTCTCTGTGCCTCCCTCAGGGCCGACAGGACGTGGAGAGGGGAGAAAGCCTTGGGTCAACAGCATGACAACACTTTTACTAGCAGCCTGATTCATCATCCAAATATTATGGTATGAACTTCGAGCGGCCATTACAGTCGCCTGACTCTCTTCTCTGCCAACTGCCAGCTTTAATTACTTGCAGCTGAGTCCCGGGGTTTGGTGTGTATATCAGATACTTAACCCTCCCATTGTTACCACTCACTGTGTACAATAGACAAACCTGGGACATACTGAAACCAGCCCATGCCTCTTCATTCCCAAAGCCCTCCAGTCTCTTACAGCTCGCTTTAGAAGAGCAGGGAATGCTGGTTCCCAGAAAGGGAGCTTAAATCTGGGCTCAGCAAACTCATGTAACTCACACTGAACCACACATATACACACACAGGATTCTAGTGTGGTTTTGCTGGTCCTCCAAACAAAATCACAGACACACGTGCATGCATTCGCACGCAAACGCCCCCTTTACCACCGCCTCCACAAAAACACTTTCTCTGCCCCTGCATTTACACTTCAGCTCTTCAGTCTTCTCAGGGCTCACTGACTGACTGCACATGCAGCAGCATGTGCTCGGAGTGCGGAGCCTTTCCAGTAAACAGATTGCCAACCGCACAGACAGAAAATATGTACTCTTCTCTGAGAGCCGTGGGGCTTGAATCACTGACTGGCCTGTTCAAAGTGTTTCCACAGTCCCTTGACGTTTTTAAAAATGAAAAAAAATCTTATTTTGCTGCATATTTGTTTCCCCTTAAGCAGACAGAGCGTCATTTATGTATGCATGACAAAATACTGTCCCTTTCACATGGGAGAAAATTTGATAATGACCAGATGGGATGTAAACTGCCCTGACTCACACACATCACGGGATGTTTTGATTTTATCCCTGATGTCATGCAGACCATCGAGGGCAACCTTTCATTTTCAGTCCCATCTCTGACCGTCGCAATAACAGATGAAATTCATAGGAAAACATTCAGGCCAACAGACGCCATGATCACGTGGTCGGTGCTGATCAGATCTGCCTGTGCTCATAATGCATTTTCTTACATATTGACCTCGTTAGAATTTTCAAAAAGTTCTGTTCGCTGACATTAAAAGTAAACGAATGATTAACTCCAAACCTGTAAGAAAACCTGCATAAACTTCTGGAGCCAAGAGAGACAGATTTCGTTTATATGGTATGTAGTGCAGACTAAAGGTGAAAAAAGAGAGCACTCACCATGTGAATGGTAGGACTTACACTCCCATTCATTTCCCTCACATTCCTGTTGCTTGCTCTTACTAGCCCTGGCACCTGGGGCGTGGCACTGGTTTTTTTGGCTGAGTGACTGATTTAACTCCCCTTCTGTCCCCCTCCTCCACTCCACCACCCTCCCTCCCGCTTGCCGTCTTGTTTACTGTGCGCCCAGACCCTTTTCTGTACTTCAACTTGCCCAACAGGTTATTGACGTGTGGAATCCTGTCAGGCATAAACGAAGCAGGAGAATAAGCTCATTTTGGTTGCAACATTTCACAAGGTGGATTTATTGAATACTGCTCGGCAAAAAGCAGTGGTGGAGGATGAGAATAGCTGCACGGTGTCACAACATTTGGAGTTTAATCCAAGCATAAGAAGGAAAGAAAAACAGGCAAAGAGCTGGCACCTGCAGCAAACCATGTACAACAACCCTGAAATGTTTACAGCCAAGCCTACACGAAGGCTGCCAGGGACTCCATAGCAACACAGATCAGGGGACAAGTCTTTTAGGCATCTCTCGTGAGACAATGTGGAGAAAATGAGAGGATAACACAGTTTTCACTCAACAGAAGAACTGAGCATTAACAGTGTAGGATGTTGCAAGAACAATGCTTACAGCACTGTGGAAACAGATCTGAATATGTAGAATGCTCCCACATATCATTCAACTATTAACACTAATATAACAAACAACATCCTTTTATAAAACATGTTTATCATTCATAATTCATTTGCTTTAATGCATGTAATGTAAGAGTTAGAGTCTGATATAAATCAACTCAGGTTTATTTACATTAAAACTAATGTAATATAAAGTACTCATAAAGATCAGGTCACACAAGTTTCACATCTGTTTATAGAGCCCGTCAGCATTGTCACAATGATTGCGTCACACATAATGAGTCAATGTGTTGAAAAATGAAGCTGACAGTCCATTGCACAATAGCTGCTATTATAAAGTCAGGTATTATCATTGCACTTAACCTGTCATTGCATCAGGAAGGAACGTAGCATCGTCACTTTATGAGAACAAAACATGATGAGAAGTGCCACAACACGTCAGATAAAATGTGTGGAATCATGTATACTGCAGTTGTGGGCTTCCAGTTTATCCAGATTACATTAATGCCAATGCTCATAGAATCAGGATCATATGCTTTATTTTTTCAATAGAGGGGGAAAAAAGTAAACGGGATAATTAATTTGTTTGTGAAACAGGAGGCTCAGGGTTTGTGGCACGTAACTCTTTTAAGCTAGCTAATCCCGAAGTGACCAGGATCGACCTCCAGACATCAGTTTACACGACTTGCTTTCAACAAACACCAACCACAATCGTGACTTGACAAAACAGCCCACTGCGGCTGCTGTGAGGGCAAAGAAGCCAGGTTTGGAAACAAAGAGGGTTGTTCCTCACATTGAATATAATAACATAAGAAAACCTTGAGCTGGTATACAACTAGGACATCATCTGCCTTTAACGCTCTGGGCCTAAAGGGAAAAAAATAAAGAAAGACGACACACACTGTCACACAGGTACACTTATCAACCACATGAACACATACACATATATGGACTAAACTCTAGCTGGTGGCGTGAAGTGAAGGCCATTTTTCCTGTGAAACACCAGTCGCCAAAATGTACAGCGGTTTGGTGTGCCAACAGCAGCTCTCCTGCTCACAGGAAAGCCACACTGAGGCAACAGGAAAAGGCTTTAGCAATCCAGCGCACACACACTCACACACTCACCACTGGTGAGACATCACCAAGGTGCCGTGTTACCAGTGTCTGGTCACCAAGAGCCACAGTATGAAAAACAATACAGTGTAAAGTGTTAGTGTTGATGTCCACACAAACTACGTGTGAAATTACAATTAAAACAGGTTAGCACTGGAACTACAAACAAAAAAAGAGTTCATGCTAAGCTAATAAGCACTGTAGAGCAAATCAACATACATCCAAGAGTTCAACTGTTCCTTTAAACAAAATGTTTTGAGAATGATCCAAGATTAAGTTTTGAACCTTGTGGTCTGACTTCTGATGGAAGCTGGTGATAAGAACAGATAAAAGGGCTTGGAACTATGTCAGACACTTGGATTTATGTTTGAGTCTTGAGGCATCAGAGATTCACACTAGAACAAAAAAGAGTAAGAATGTATGACTAGAAACCTAATGCCAAAATTAAGAAAACTGAGAAGCCATTTCATGTCAATCAATGTTCTCAACAAAAAGTTATTGACAGGTCAGGCCTCAGGCCTTTAGCAATTATCTAAACTGTACAAAAGTACTGCCCTTGATCTTTTTCCAGATTTATGGTAATGTGTTCTTAAGACTGAGCCTGCACCTCAAGCTATTAATTACTTTAAGACATTTGGTGTGAAGTCTAATCAAGTAAGACCACAAAAACTTGGAAAACAGAGATCAAGATTCAGCACACACAACCACCATGAAACCAGATGAAGTTGCTCGGGTGTCTCGCTTAAGAAAAGTCATATTTCTATTGCACCAGTTTGTGGCTTCATGTGATGGTGAGAGATGAGCACTGTCATTTCAGCTGGTGACGTCTGACTTTACTCAGCAAATATAGTTAAAAAAAAAATACAAAAAAATACAGGGATCGGCAAGTCCAGACGTGACTTAACATCACTTAATTATAATGCAATGTTCACTGGGATAATGACTCAGTCACTGATGCTTGGAACATTTACATGGCGTAAGCAGAATCAAAAACTAGAAGAAAGACTCGGGATGAACTCATACTGAAAAAAAAGAGTTGTTCTGAACTTCTGAAAGAATAACTGGAAAAAACAGGACAAAGGAGACACAAATTGAAACAGTTGAAACTAAGTTTACCGTGACTTGTCCTGAGGCAACACTCAAATGTATGTCGGGGCTGGATCTAAATGTGACTTTCAGTTTGTTCATGCTGTAAACTTTCCAAGAAAGAGCTACACGTTTTTAGACACATATTTACCTTACAAATGACTTATTACCAAAGGATGTACACGTCTGTTGGAGGTTTTCTTGACCTTCCTCATACTATTTGTATCATTATTTTTAGGTTTTCACAGAAGGTAAGTGCTGATGTTGGTGTCTACAGCATTCAAATTCATCTGTTTTATTTCAGTCTTCTGTTGAGAACTGCTGCCACAATGTCATTTTTATAAATACCAGTTAAGCAAAGCTCTTTTTATATTTAACCATTAAAAACAAAACAGAAAATGTGTGAGGTGATGCTTCTTGGAGAGATACACTGATTGATGGTGTATGTGTAACTTCTACAAAACTTATACAGATAAAAGTTTTGTGTGCGGGTATGAAAAACAGTTGGTTTGTTGCCCCATATCACACTGATAAAAGTTATTATCTCAAGGAACAGACAAAAGTGTTACTTCTTCCAAAGCTCAGACATTTCTCTGTCACAACTTGTTTTTCTTGTGGCCTTGGCCCTACCAGACATTACACTCCAAGTGTATTAAGTCAAGAAAGCAGAGAAAATATTAACAATGACAGGATGCAGGAGGAAGACTGACTGTCCAGTGCTACTGCTCTCTCCCGACATGCCAGTCTGTCGAGGAAGTAGAACATGACTCAGAATAAAGGACTTGAAACACAGGATATTGAGATACCACAACCTGGGGCCAGAGGATGGATTTTTTTTGGTCCACATTATGCCAAAGATATTCAGTGTTTCTGGAAATCATAAACTACTTTTTGTACGAGTCTCTATAAGGAAACTAGGTGGTGTGACAGCCTGAATGAAAGGCTTATTAGCTGGCTCCATCCCCTGAAAGGCATAGTAAACCTTTTTTAAACTGAAGGGGGGTGTAGCATAAGTCAGTTGCTCCAGACATTTCCTGGAGTTTTTTCACCCAGACCCCAGGTAAAAACTCTAGGGTCTACATGAGAGATCTATTAAGTGGGAGAAAATTGACAAAAAATTCACAGCAGGTTAGTTGGTGCCGTTTCTTGCAACAGATGCTAAACTGAAAACCCCCTGGAAAGAATTCAGATTTTTAAAGGCATGTGGGCAGAAGACGTCTCTGAAGCTGTCAACTTGGAAAGACAATGAGATTCAAGAGCTTTTGGTGAAACAAGTGCAGATGCGAAGCCACGCCTCACTTGAAACCTCCTGACATTTTCTTGTTGTTATGAAAGCATATGACCCGGAGAATCTCCTGTTGCATTTGTGAGAGGCAGAGATCCACTTTAGTGAGGGAGCATGGTTGTGGGAGGGTTGTGTAGAGGCTTTTGTAACTCCAACATTTGGGATTTAACCCAAAACAAACTAAGGGAAAAGCTTCCCAAAAACTAGATCTAGAAAAATGTCAGCGGCAATCACTAAATCATGTGAAGCCAGAGTCAGAGTGGAAATAAATAGGCGTCTACTGATCATGACAAATGTCTACAATTTAAAACGTTTCAATACAACTGTTATTAAAGATTTCACTTCCAACAATAAATTCACCCTGTGATGAGGCTAGAAGGAAAGGTCAGTGTGGCAGGATGATTGATGAGCTAATTACAGATTACAGCATCATCCATTACCAACACATCACCAACAAAATGCAGGTAATTTGTCCGATCCGATAGCAGATGGAAACGGCAGAAACTTGAAAGCTGATTTTTACAAACAATACGCTCTTACAACATTCAGCCTCCAAGAAGAACAAAGACTTGAATCTGCAGCTGACACAGTCTCAACAATAACTACTAACTAAATATGATAAGCTGCACCAGGGAGGCCTTATTGTAAGGCTGCTATATTAGATTACACGGATCTGGTGCTCTGGCTTATGGTGTCAGCGTACATGTAAAACTCCATATTGTAAATAAACACCGGCTCTCTTGCCTCACAGGTTGTCTATACACAATCTTTGTATTATTGGTGGTTTAACTTAAAATTAAACAGGCCATATTTATCCTAATTGAAGCACAGACAAGACAAACTGGGTCATGGTCATTTATAAAAGACCTTGCCCTGCATGAACCTTCATATATCAGTCAATCATTGTTTAGGTAGGTTTAGCAGTGGACAGACACCAGCCAATGGAGATTCAACACACTTCACATTTCATTTTTTAGTTTAGAATAATCTTGCCCTGGAGAGAAACACAAGGAGCAGAATGAGATCTCACAAGTGCTTTTGGCTTTTCACAGATAAGCGTGAGAAATCATCCACATGGTGACTGAGCACATCACCCTTATGAATCTCTTCGTCTTTCCTTTAAACAAGCAAAAGACTATGTGAACTGATTGATTTCTTTCGATTTGGCCCATGAGGAAAACACTATCTATACAGTTTCATCAACACAGATACTACAGAACATATTGCTGCTTTGACTGGAAGCTGCTGTATGTTGCTCTATTTCGTACACAACTAGTTTGTTATAGTGACACCCTGCTTCACATTCATTGACCCAGAAAATACATGGGTTCCTAAACTAGATCAAGGAGAGATAACATATATGTAATATTTTAGTGGTTTCACAAGAAATTATATTTCATTATTATTACTAATATATCTTTTATATTTCCTCAATAAATATTTTTGCACTGGTCCAAAAATTGCTCACAGTGGCTGTGTGCACAGCAAAAACATTCCCTAAGGAGCAGGTGAAAAAAAAAGAACTAACAAATTACAATTTAAAATACTTTTTGACTTCATCAAACACACACACACAGCGTGTATGTCTGTAACAGGTTAAACCACTCATACATTGATTTGCTGTGGCCAAAACAAAGTCACAAGTGTGCAGTAAATACCAGGAGGTGACATTATGACCTGACCCTGATTAGAGTTTTACTGGAGCTTGGTTTGCATTAATGATTAATTAAGGGCTTCAAGATGATGATAAGCAAAGAAAGTCACACCGTGTTCTGGGGTGTGAGTATTCTGCATTCACTGGATCATTTGTTTTATAGGATGCCCTGAATGAGTTTAAGGTTAACAGTTAACTTTTACTGGGAACATACAGTACCAGAAATCTTTATCTGCCACCAGCTTTGTTTAAACTCATTAATTCAATGTTGTAAAAAATACAGTATATCCTCATAAGAACTTTCCAGGCTATGTGACAGGACAAACAGCAGTTCAGTCAAAATGCAGGTACGACTCTTGAGTACCTCACAGGATCTTGTAGTGACAGAAAGAAGTTGGAGACACAAAAGGGTCAACCAGAGCAAAACAGCCAAAACAGTGAAGGCCTTTACTCAACCTTGTAAGAATACTTGATTGAATTTAGCCAGTAGAGTTGGCTGCTTAATCCACTGCATGCAAAAAAATGGTGTTTGAACCTATCCTAGCCAGGGGGAAAGTAGATGTTCTTCACATGATGTTTAAAGTTCAAATAAAAGGCTCAACAAAGACCAATACATCATCCTATGTAATTATATGGTTGCTACTTTTGTGAAAGCCATAAAACAGCACACCTACTAAACGTGTGTGAAATATGCAGAACAGGTTGGGGTTCATGTTAAACAGATGACGACAAGGTATGGGCTGATTGGGATGACAACAATATACTATCTCATCAAATCAATATTTAAACAGGAGTAATAGCAGATACAGTTTAAGCTTTATTTCGTGTGAAAAACACTGATTTGCATGCCTCTGTTGATTTCTTTAAAACAGATGTGACTAATACAAACAAAGAAATGATTTATGAAAAAATGTACTTTATCAGATGTTTTCCCTGCACTGTATTTTGTCTTTCATCATCAGAGCTAGAACAAGCTTTCAAAGCACTCAAGTATTTTTGAGCACATGCCGCTGAGTTTGCTTAACACGGCAGTCAATATTAATACAGTGCTATTTAAGCCCAGGTTTACACACAGAGCAGCCAGTGGGTTAATGTTTCACCAGGCTTTGGCTGGTGTCAATAAAAACATTTTTTTTTAAACTGTCTTCGTACAATTGTTAACCAGGTTTGATGGAACTTATGGGAAAAGCCATAACATTCTTCACCTTTGATGTGAAGCCGATGGGACGTTTTATAGCATCCACAAGACCCCAATTCTTTATCTATCAAAACCTATGGGAGTGTTCCTATTCTGAGAGCCATTGTTTCCATGTATTGTTCTTCCTTGAAATTCCCTGAACTACAAGTTCCTCGTAATGTTTGAGTCACACAGTGCTACAAAAGACAAAATATTCCAAAATATAAGCAGAAATAATGAGATTCAACAAAGCTGCTCATACACAAGCGTCTCTTTGTTGTGTCTATGTGCCAGAGAGTCACTCCCTCAGATCCAGGCTCATCCTATCACTTGTCAATACCGAGGAATTGAACTATTTCAACGGCGAGGATGATATCATAGGATAGGGGCAGGGAAGGGGGGACAGCTCTTGTCGGCAAGATGCAAAACTACGTTCACCTCTCACACAGAGCCGAGTCATCTATCGTGACACACATGCACAATAATGCGATTAGTAAGCAAACAAAGTAGACTATTGAGCATGTTACCATTGTTCCAGATCTCAAAGTGATTTTTAGTTTACTTAATGATTATAGGTTTTTGATAAAAGTCAAATGAATCTGAATACATAATATCTTCGGCATGATCAACATGCTAAATTCTTTATTTTTGCTATCTGCACTTCTCTTGAAGAATCATCACATGGCGGTATCCTCTGACAGTAAACTTTCATACATGACTGTTTTTCAAAAATGGCAATGCTCTGAGTGAAAAATCCATTCACTTCCAAGAATTTCCATATGTACCTGGATCAGGGGACAGATCCAGGAATTAGTTTTCAACATTTAAGCTCTTATTCAAATATTAGCTGCCAGTAGAATCCCGAAAATTGTCTTCTGAGTTTTTGTGCGTGTGGGTTTCACATATTTTAATTCTGCTGTCGATATCACGTGACTTTGTTCATGGTTCCCTGACACCGATGTCAGCTCGTATTGCCACAAACTCTCTTAATATCTATGTCGAGATGCCATCGCATTTTCATTTTTCACATTCACGTCACCAAAATCACCCACTGTGAATCCATCGGGGATCCCCTGCTGCATTTATACATTGAATTGTCATGGATTTCTACAGACTGGCAGTGAAAGTGTCTCTCACGCTGACATTTCAAAACAGCACCTCCTCTGGAGAAAATACAGAGGACAGGTGGAGCCCCAGGCAGGTCTGGCAGCAGCTTCAGTCACTCCTCTGTCTGAGGTTTGACGGAGGCTCCCACACCCAGGCTGGCACGCTTTGTAGTTTGAGTAATGGCAGGATAGAGAGAGCGTGGGGCTCTCAGGAGCAGAGTGGTGCCTCCAGGGGGGCTGGTGGGCACCAGTGGACTTGACCAACAGCCCACAGTAAATGTACGGCACTGCTTGTTTTTTCTCAGCTGGCAGGGAACAAGTAAACTGGTCTGACCGGTGGCCATGAAAAAAGGTCTCTTTGCCTAGCTCCAAGAAACAACATTTCACAACATGGGGGCCAGCCTGAAGAGAGACTGAGGACGGCAGTGGACACACGTTTGCACGCCTAGCCCTAACACTAACCACCTAAACTAAATGCCTAACCCAGGTCTTAACCATCAAACGGGCCCTTGGAAGAAGTTCCCTCAACTTGTAAAGGTGCCCTCACTAATACAGTGACTGTGGTGGGCACTTATTCCACCAGCCAGGTACACAGGGCCACGCACGCGGGGCAGGTAGGCGGTGAGCTGAGCGCACATTCACAGACAGCAGAGGGGGGAGAGGTGTGGTAGTTACCTCGGAGGTGGAGGAGGGCTCCGGGAGAAGTCAGCTCGCGGTCCCCGCTGAAGAGCAGCGAGGTGAAGTCAGAGGGCATCGCACTCCTTCGCGCTGCGGGAGAAGCGGACACCAGCCGTCGGGTCACAGCACACGCGGCGGGTGATGGTGGCTGGCGGAGTCTCTAGCGTCGCTGTCACAGAGAGAAGTGAAGTCAGCGTCTGGTCAGCGTCTCTCTCTCTCTCAGGCCCGGCCCCGCCCACCTGGCTCCTCCCACAGCGCTGCTTCCAGACCGTTCCAACCAGCGGGCGACCAGCCCCACGACCCACGCCCACACACGTGACATGCTAAGGGCGGCCGCTCTGACTGCGTGTCTGATAGATGTCCTTGGGCTTTTGATCTTTATTTATCCTTTGATCTCATTTAATCATTCCATACAGTATTTATGTACTCCACATTATGTTTATATTTCTGGTTACAAATGATTTATTACTGGCCTTAAATGCATTAAAGCAGTTTATCTGCAATTTACTACCTGGACAATAAATTATTTTAGGGAATGTGACTGGGTGGCTAACCTGTGTGCCCTACCTATTTAAGATGGCTTCTCATTATCACAAAATGTTTGCCTGATTAGGTTTATTACCAAAAGGTCACAGCTTACTGACTTAGTGATTGCAAGTTGGACAGTGTGCAGGAGCTCTTCCAGATCATGTTATCCCAACTTAAAACGCGTTGAAGTTCTTCGTCATCAAAGTTTATGGAAACCCCCATCAGATCATTAAACGTTAATGTTTCTCCCATGGTCTCTGGTCTTCAAAAGATTTCCTACTCACATGTATTTCCTTTTGAACAATACATACACTGTTCACAATACAAGTGTTGATTCTTGCAGATCTGGCCTCAGCATCTCATTCTTTTATTTTAATTTCTGGGGCAGCTGCTTAAACGAACTCGTCAGCAGTGTATTCATGCATCCTATAATCACCTCCCTGTTCACCGGGCCTCAGCCGACTCATCCTCTCTCTATCTGCTCTGCTGGTCGTTTGGCATTTGTTGACCTTTACATGTGATTATCAATATAACTTTGTGTTGTAAGACTTTTGTGTCACAAACCGACACAAACACCTCCAGTGCGACTGTAAAATGACTGTTACTGTTACTAGGCACCAATCTAACGTTATCACTGAATTTGATTTTGAGCATCATTTGGCTACTGGTGATATAGGTACCTAGCATAGGTTAAGAATAGTTTAACTGAAAGCTGAAGTAAATCCTGCGGGATATATACAGTATATATCAAGGTTATGGTTTTGCAGTTATAGTTTAATCAGATCAGACTTATGCAAACATAACATGTTAATGGTATGAATATTTATTTTGTGTAATAAAAACTATTGTACGGGGTACAGAAGCACATTTATTTGTTTAACAAATATACTGAAGCCTACATAGCCTCACAGCAAAACATATGGATTAAAGTTAGTTCCTGCTTTCTTTTTGCTCTCTCTACAACAACAGTGGATCTGCAGCCTGGAGAGAAATGATAATAATTTATAGACTTGCAAACATTCATTCACAAAGCAACAACATAGCAAAAGCAGTAACTGACACAAAGCGCAGTGGAGGTCTGACTGTAATACATCAGTCCTCATGAATCTTCTGAGCAGAATTTGTCGATGTCGCTGAAACAGATGGAATAAATGGCGTCTCAGCTGGGCGGTCTCCACCTTGATTCTTACATTTGAGTCCGAATAGACTGCAGAGTTTCATGAGCATCAGGTCCACGATCTCATCGTCTTCTGATGGCTGCGAGAATGAGAACATCAAGTCATCAAGGTGGTTTCTCTTCATCCATTTCCTCTACAAGGTTTGCAAGATGTGCTCGGATGCCCGTCACAGTTGGCTGCAATGACAAGTCGACACTGACACCAGCAACATTCAGGCTCAGCAGGGATGAGTTACCTTGTGATGTATCTGCTCTTGACTGAACGCCACCAGGATGACAGAGATGAAGAGGTTCAGCACCACAAAGGTCATGAACGCGATGCAGGAGCCGATGAGGAACGCTCCAAGCACGGGGTTATAATTCAGAACCTGAAGGAGGACATGCGTCAAACAAAGCTCAGCCGTCGTCATCTCCTGGGATGCACTTTGAATACCGTCAGACTCACCTCTTCGTAATTAAAAATGCCGAGCTGCAGGCTGACCATGGTCTGCGCAGCATCCAGCAGAGTCCGATAGGAGTACAGCTTCCAGCCATACATCAGGTTAGACTGAGAACAAGACAAGTTTGCGTGTTAGTCACCACATTTTTCAACAACTTCTCTAACAACTCAGTGTCTCCTGCCCCATTTGATGTAGCGGAGTGTGGGAAACTCCTCACAGCAATGGAGTAGGCCAGGAACATGATGGTCATGACCACCAGGAAGCCTGAAATATCAGTCCAGGCTCGCTGCAGTGTGGACGTGATCATGTGCAGCTTGGGGTTCAGTCTCAGCAGGTGCCACAGTTTGACTGTCGCCAGCAGCACCAAGAAGGCAATCAGATACCCGAGCACCGCGTCAGCCTTGGCCGTCTCGTGGAAGCTGGCGTATCTAGAGACAGAGTCAGGTTATGTGGTGAAAGGGCTGCATTTATAAAGCTATGTGAGTAAAGAAGCGTTGAACAAAGCTTCTTCTGCACGGCAGAGAGGAACTACAGGACGGCTGTGTTGACAGAAAAGGTAAATAAGAAAAAAGCAAAAATGTTCAAATACTAGATTATGAATTTACATGTTTGCTTATTGCTTACTGGTCTTTGTTGTTCTGGTAATAGTCCATGTCCCGTATCCCCAGTAAAGTCCTCTTGATGAAGACGGACAGTGCACTCCAGCTCAGAATGATGATGGCCAGCTCCAGCAGGTTCCACTTACTCTTGAAATACGCCCATTTCTGCTGCTTCATCAGCTTCCCCTGCCAGGACACGTTAAGACATGTGTCACATGTCCAGGTGACAAACCTTATGCTGCATTATTTCTAGAAGTGGTGGTAAAATAAGGACAGTGAATATACACCTGAACAAACATGTAATATATTATAAAGAGGAAGTAGATGGCTTCGGAGGCCATGACGAAAATGTGGAGGCCTCCAGTTGACTGGTAGAGACGCACACTCTGGAGCTCACTGCGGAACTGAAGCGCCCCTGAAAGCAACACGACATTTCACACGTGTCAGCACGCGAGTTGCTGCGCAGCTCTCACACAGCAGCTGAACAGGGACGACGCACCTGTGGCTGCCGTCTCCAGCAGGAGCGTGACAATGCAAAAGAGGTTGACGTTGGCGTTGTACACGGTGAACTCAACAAAGATGGCCTGGGTGTGCACGTCAAACCAGGTGCTGTCATAAAGGTACTGGAGGGATCTGCACAGGCAGCATGCAGACATGACTCAGAGCTCACAGATGATGACTCAGCAGCATTCCTGACTTGAATCAAATGAATCACAGCAAGCTAATCAGTTAATGCGAAGTATGGAACATTCGTAAATCCAAACACACAGGTTCGAAATACAAAAAGGGATTCACTTTGTGGTTTTTTACATTTTTAATGTCTGATCAACTTCAACACTGACAATGTTTTTGATCAAATGGTAAAATGATTTTATCTTTAGATAGTCAGAGAACAGTTAAAAATATACATCTTTGAATATTATCCATTTACCCGGATGCCTACCTGCTGGAATTTGTTCGATCTGGCCCCAGATCCACCACAAACCCTCCTCCCCTGTAGAGGACCACACTGCCCCAGATGGGCAACGCCCTCAGCTTACGCTGGGACTGGTACCTCCACGGGCTCTGAAGCTGGGTCGCAGAGGTGTTTTCACCAGCAGGGCGGCTCCAGCCCGGACCGTAGGAGCCCATGTCCTCCAGCTCCCACGAGTACGGAGCGTGACACTCCAGCAAAGACTGCTGCATGGAGCGAGCAACGTGGCAGGAGTCGCTCTTCACCCTCACCTGGCGGAGACGCGCGCTACCCACCAGCTTTGAGTTTCCGTCTGTGATGAATCCTTCCAAGAGATAAAGGTAAATGTTTACTCCTGGAAAATGTTAAAGGAAAAAAAAAAAGAAATTGTGGCTCCACAGCAAAATATCCCTGTTTGTTTAATCCGGCCAACAGAAAAACAAGCAGACGGGAGTGAAAACATCAACAACTCTTCTGCAGAGCTAATAAAACATTTAAACAAGTCGAAATGATGCGATAAATCAAACTTCACCACACACTAACCTGGGCGCTCTCCAAACAAGTTGCTCAGCAGAGTCGTGTTTGCCCAGTTGAACACGTCCTGAATGCTCATACTGTCTGAGATCCCTTTACTGAAGCTCTGTCGAATGTGGTGGCTCAGAAAGTAAGCGTTGGGGTCCCTCTGGCCGTACGCCACCAGAAGCAGCATCCACATAAATCCCATGTAGGCTGCATCACACACAAATATCCCACATCAGCATCTCTAGCTGCTGAGCTACTTCTTGCGTTAAAATCGAGGATCAAAGAATCAAAGTGGTTTTCCTACTTAGAATCTCTCCCATAAGTGCGAAGACTTTCTGCTCTTTAATCATGTTGTTCTTCATCCTCTCGATGTCAGAGGGGGGTGGCGGCTGGTAGAAGCTGCATGTGCTGTCTCTCCTCGCTGCCCGCACAGCATCAGGGTCATCTGGGGAGGGGGGGTGGGTGGGGGCTATTTTCTTGTACAAAAATAATATAACAAACTGAGGGTGAAACGCTGCCCGCACAGCATCAGGGTCATCTGGGGAGGGGGGGTGGGGGGGGGCTATTTTCTTGTACAAAAATAATATAACAAACTGAGGGTGAAAACATACCTGGATTTCTGAGAGTGCCATCTATCTGTGGTTCTCCGTACTCCTCCTGGTCAACTTTCTTCAGGACGAGAGCAAAGAAAGCAGCAAAACCAAGAACCTTGGAGAGAGAAGAAGCGTTTCAGACTTTAGCAGAAAACGTGAAAAGATAAAACAAACTTCATCAACCCCACTGGAGGACATTTGCTGCACTACAGTAGCTGTCAAGTATATTGTTTTATTTTTTACTCCATCACTGAATTTTTGTACATTCAGCCACTGTGAGATCAGTGCTTTTCACAGTCTTTGCTTTCTCAGAGAATGTTTAGGGGACTGATATTTATGCAGATCCAAATAAAAAAACAGAATTTAAATGTGGCATATTAGTGGACCTGTTGGATAGGCCTTGGCAGAATTCCCTCTGTGTGAGCTTGATGTGGCCAACGTGCACTAATGTTGTCTAATGTATACATCAGCCTAATAGAGTCCACAAAATGGTGGGCCTTGCTCTCTGAACTCACCTTCAGGGGTTGGGTAATAAAGAGACTCTCAAAGAAGGAGACCACCATGGAGATAAGCCAGCTAATCGAGCGATCTTTCCCGTACGTCAGGCCGTACATCATGGTGAAGTACGCGGACACACCGCTGGTCGCGATCACCAGTGTCCACCCGACAAAGACAAACCACCACGGAAGCCCTCCCTGACAACATTTCTTGGCGGAGTCCCCATTCCCGATGCTCTCTTCTGGACTAGGGCTGCGGTCGGACTGGTCGCCGTCCAGGCCACTCGCTGGCAGGCGGTACTCCAGGAGGCCCTTCATCCCTTGAACCTGCTGCATGGCTCGGTTGTAGCTGTCCGGGTTTGGGAAGCGAGAAGGTCCCAGCAGACCCAGCTCCTTCTCCACATGACGCAGCTGCCTGTAAAGGTATCTGCTGTTGTTGCTCTTCTTCTGAGCTTCATCTGAAGTCTTCTCAGGGCTCCCCCACACACTGTTTTCTGTTCCATCAACACAAATAAGCATGAGCCTCAAGATCCTACTTATTGTTGTTATTTATTTGTTCCTGAAAAATCTGCTTATATAAAGACAATGGAATCCACCAATGAAGACAAATTATGTCATCACTGCTCATGTCAAAAGGTTAGAGAAAGTTCTCTTGAGAACTTTATAATTTAAAAAGTAAAAATGAACATGCAGTTTGCAAAAGACATGAAAAGAATGTGTATGTAATGTATGTTAATTATTTGTGTATTTGCGTATCAACTTCCAAATTAACTTATTTAATCTGAATATTTTAGATAAAAACAGAACAACAGATTTCAAAATGTTATTTTATTTCCATATTTTGAATGTGCTAATTGTCTGTTAAATTAATTGTATTTATTGTTTTATTTTATAATAAGTTTGTATTCCACATGATTTCAGGGTCATAGTGACGGTTACTCACCTTGAAAACTGACTGCGCCCAAACTGAGGATCATGGAGTGATCTCTTTTGGAGGCGTCAGAGTAGAAGTCTCCCGCGGCTCGGTTCTGCTGCCGGATGATGTCCTCCACCAGAGACAGCAGAGTGTTGATGTCTGCCTGCTGACGCAGCTCCTGATGCAGGGGCAGCGGGCTCTTCATGGCCTTCGAGAGCGACTGAGCTATTTTCTTTATGTCCTGGTGTGGAAGGGAGAAGAGCTTCAGAGATGGAGCACAGAGAAGTGACACGACTTGTGTTCGCGCCGCCTGTGGAGTCACCTTGATCACAGTGTCTGCCGTGATGTCCTTCAGCTCCTTCTGAGGCGAAGACGTCTGCGAGGGAGAAACTCGACGCGTCTTCCCCTGCCTAGAGGCGTCCGTCTTACTGGTTTTCTCACGGGGACGAGTGTTTCTGAAGATGCTCACAATCAGCAGATTGATGGGGAACATGATGATTGAACTCTGAACTCCGATCATAACCTGTTGCCAGGTGAACTCGATGTGGCCTGCAAAGTAAAGATGGACGTTCAATTGGCACTGAGTTCACGCTCTACCCTCTGAGACATTAGTCATTTCCAGGCTAATGTGATGTGAATGTGTGTATTCCATCACCTACCCAGGTCCATGGTCTGCTCAGAGGGGTCAGTCGGGATGCCCCAAAACATAATGCTGGTCAACATGGTGCAGAGCAGAAGAGAAAAGCAGCAGGACACTCGCTGCACACGTGTGAACGTGCTGCTCGGGGGCCGACTGATCACAGAGAACCAGATATGGCCGTCGCGGAAATCTTTAGCTGTCTTCATGAAGAACAAGTTACTAGTGTGGAAGAGGAATGGGGACGTATTGTTAGAGGATATGAGGAATTGGTGAGGATGTTTTCCCTGGGTTAGGTCTCACCTAAACTTCTTCAGATCCATTTCTGTTGCTACTGGGAAGACCTTGTCAAGAGCGCACTCGCCCACATCCACAGCCAGCCACGAGTTACACAGGAAGTGCCACTTCTGACCGCTCTCCGGATCTTGCACCATCACTTTGTTGACATACCTGCAATGTGGCAGCAGTAATTATCTCATTATCTGTACTTAAAATAATCACTGCACACTTCAATCAATTATCTCTGGAGTACTTATTTTATCTGTTACTTGGCAGCTTAACTCAAGTGCAAATGGATCTATTTGCCTGGAATTAATGTTGCTGCAGATCCAGATCGGGGGGGTGGATTTATGAAATGGAAACAGCAATGAAAACATTTCATTTGTCATGCGTAGGATTGACAGACACATGCACTCCACTGAGTTCCATCCCCGTTTAACCGCATCAGAATCTCCTTCCCTCTGACTCGTACCATGCCGGGTGTCCTCCCGAGTTGTCATGCCACAGTCTGATGCCCTGCAGATCTCCTAGGGAAAAATGTGTGGTCAGCAGGAACATGTCCACTCCGCCCCTCTCGAACACAGGTTTCTCAGAGTCCGTCAGGTGGTGGGGGTCACTCTCCCCCTCTGTGCCCGACAGAGTTATCGTCACCTGAGACAGAGAGGGTCAGTCAAGGTGCGGGGAGAACATCGGCGTCATAAATGTTGAAAGACCCGAAACGCCAGAATGACTTTGTTTGCGTGACTCCTTCTACGGTTTCTGCAGACTCCACTGACCTGAGAGGAGGTGGATGCACCATGCCGATGTCCGGTGCTGACACTCAGGATATAACGATACTCGGCCAGGGGGTCGTTGTCCTCAAGCACTGTTATCTTGACCTACGTGTGAATGTGAAGACACAGCATGCACAGATTAAAGTGTACATTTCATCATTATTTACTGAACAAATATAGTGTAGTTCATATTTCGGAGGGCTGAAGCCTCACGGTGCTTTGAGAATAACTTGGATTCAATGAGTCAGAATCAGATCAAAGGATCTGGCACGTCACATCTTCACCTTGGCTGAGTCCTGGATGTCTTTCCTGCGTGCCCACACAACCACCAGGAGATACGCAGAAAAGATGGCCCCCACGAAACACACCACCACGGGATTGTTGGTGAACGTGGCGAAAAGTTCCGCGGTGCGTGACACATCCACCAAGTTGGGCATGACGAAGAAAGAGCTTCCGAAGAAAGTCAAGTGGTTACAGAGGCACTGAGTTACCAAAGTTGTGGTGAGTGGCCCAACCTGTGAGGGAGGGGGGGGGTGGTAAAAAAGGAGAAGTAGCCATTTTTAATGACGCACTGCTGCAGCCGCTGACGACGTGTGTTGGACTCACCCTGCAGCCCTCTTCACTCCAAGAAGAGTCCGTTTCGTTCCAGTATTTGCACTGAGCCGCGATGGAAACGACAGTGACAGTGGCGTTGATGGATCTGATGCCTGGCTCCACAATGGGCTTCATCACAAGGTAGTGCACACCGACGTCTGCTGTTCTGTCTCCAGGACTCAGCACCCAGGTGTATTTCTCCTCTGAAGTCATCATGTATGAAAAAACACCGGTCCAGTGAGTTTATTCTAAATATTACCTTCAGCCATGTTACGTTAATTTTACCTTCATTGGCATTCTCTAGAGGGATCTGAGTCTTAGCAACATAGTTCTCCTCATCTGGATAACCTTTATATCCCAGGTACAATATGAACGAAATGTTAGCAGACGGCTCCATTTTCAGCACCAGGGTCACATCCGGCGAGGGGACATCGATTATCAGCGTGCTGAAATTGGCGAGGTCGAGGATCGTGCTGTTCTCCTGCCCGACGTCGGGCCTCGGCAGCAGAATCTGAACGGCAAGAAAAAAAAGAAACACATTCATTTCGACAATATCTGACAATGTTGTGCTCCTATAAAACAGCGATTACCTCGATCTCTTCAGGTAAATTCTTGACAGGAATGACCGTGCCGTTGGGCCTGGTGAGAGACACGGAGCCTACAGTTCCTGTGATGTTCCCCTCCTTCCAAGAATATGGATTCTTCTCAAAGCTCATCATCTGGAGGCAGGTGGACATGCATGGATGTATTAAGAAGACCAAATGATGCATTAGGAAACTGGATCAGATGACACAATTCTCACTCTCTTTGTATAGGTTGTGATCTTTAAACAAACAGGCGGTAAGAAGATGAACTTCTGGGCGGTTATTTTAAAGTCACTGTAAATGTTTCTCTCCCTTACCCTGATGTCCACTGACTCCCCCGGAGGAAGGACGTCTTCGGGCAGTCGAGGGAATGAAAACCTGGATGAGCTGCTCTTCTGCACGTTTATCTCTTGTTTCTGCATCGATTCTGGAAACACTCTGTGGAAAGAACCCATCAGAATCATTTCAGCGATTTCAGCGAACGTCAGCTGAGTCTCCAGCCAGTGTCGCTCATCTCTTTACCTGTTGACGTACACGCTGATCTGACCAGAATCAATGATGGCAGGGCCTCCGTCCATCTTTTTATTATTCAGCAAAGCACTTTGAACGTTGTTTATCCCAGTCAGGAGAAAGTCTGAGACTTTTTTCTGCAGAACATATTCGATTAGTTACCTCCTAAACTAATAACTTCAAGAACAAAAACTGCCTGTTGTTTCTCTTACATTTGATGAAACATTCAAAATATTACTGGCTGCTTCAACTATTGGTGTGGCTGCTTCCACAACTTCTCCATCGTCCCCGTCGTCCTGAGCAACGCTGATAGTGTTGAGGGAGGAGCTGAGGTCGACCAACAGCGAACCCGCTTCCTCCTGGAGATGAAAAAATCTGAGAGTTGATCTGTGTCCAGCCGTCAACAAACTTGAAGGATGTGAAATATGAAGAAAACTATAGGGAATCAATTCACTGGAGAAAATCAATGAAGGTAGTAAATTAATTAATTGTGTTATTAAAATGTAACAGGGATACATTATCCCTATTATTATCCAAAATGGATTGGTCAGAATCTTTTTTAAGTTGTACTTGAGCTGCAGGAGTGAGCTCATCTGGGCGCTGGGTGAGTCCAGCCACAGCTCGGGCCGTCACTTGCACTCCCTGCGTTGTGTTAGAGGGGGCGTCCACCAGCGCTGTGGCCATTTTGGTCAGCATGGTCTCTCTGAGCTGTAAGAGAGAGAAGCAGCGATTGATTTAAGGATGCTCCCTGCTCCCTCAGCAGTACACAAGCATGCTTCTGCAGCTTTCGGCCTCGACCGATACCTTTGTCCTTGCGTCCTTCTGATCTTGGCCCTCCTCCGTGTTCAGCATGTCAGACACTGAGGTGAATATCTGCCCCAGTGCTTCGCCAGAGAGCAGACCTTGCTCCTCTAACTGAGTCACAGTGTCCTGCACTGCAGACTGAAGAGCCTCCGCCGAGGAGCTGGACTCACTGTTCCGTACCTTCATTGAGATAAACAGAACAAATCTGAATTATTCCACTGCCTCATGTTCCTGTCTCTTCCTCCACACACTATGACAACCGGCAGATGATGACAAACCTGAGTGGTGACAGTTGTGGTAACTTTCTCATCTCCGTTCTTCACTGTCACCACAACAGACGAACTGAAATTGTTGTCCTTGTCTCCGAGTGGCAGGAAGACAGATTTCACCTCATTTGCATGACTGCAGCGCAGATGTTTGCCTCGAAGACAAAACAGACGATTTAGTTAAACTGTGTCTTGGTTATTCATCTACATTCCAGATGCCTATTGGGCACAAATCAACCACAAACACACAGTTCTAGTCCCAAACACATTTCCAACCAAATAAGTCAACATATTTTAGTTTCTCTTTTGGGAAAATAAAAGAGGCTTTGCTTCATTTGAAACACAAACATTTTAGATTGCTTTAGTTTCCTTATTTTCGTGATCATTTAACAATTGATGTCCACTTTTGTTTAAGCCTCACAAGCTCACCTGTGTCAGTGGTGAAGCAGTAGAAGCAGCCTGCAGAGCAGAAGGCGCTTGGTCCACAGGTGATGTCAAAAGCATCAAGAACCGTCCCTGACGTGGGGGAGATGCTGCACGACGGGGGGCTGGGGTCTGTTGGGGCCTCAGTTGGTGCTGGTTCAGTCGGCTCAGGATCCGGCACTGGGAGAGTGAACCTGGCAAATCCTGCCCCCTTCTTGTCTGGGAAAAACAAAAACAAGCAACCACTAGATTCTTTGTTTCTGAAGTACTGCGCACCCGATCAGGGCATGGACGCACCATAAGCAACCACGCTGATGTTTTGCAGTTTGTCCCTCGAAAGTTTCAGATGTTGCTTGTGGACAGTGTACTCAGTGCCGCCGTCCTGCTTGTCAACAGGGGGCCTCCGTCCTGCTCTGTAGTAACATTTCGCAACGCCACCCTGTGGAGAGGACATTTATCATTAGCTGGACACTTCAGTTTCTTATTTCATAATGTTAAATCAAACCAATGTTGTTTCATACTCACTTTTTGAGGTCTGGGGTCCTCAATGTACCAGACCACATCGGGACAAGTTGTGTCACAGTTCAGTCTCAGCTTGACGTGGTCGTTCACGTCTATAGAGGCACAATTATCACAACTGCAAGAGGAAAAGTAAACACGACCTATAAATTTCTTTTGTGTGCTACTTTAATGCGCGGGGGGGGTGGGGCAAGAATCTTTGTTTAACACATAACAGAAAAATAATTTTGACCGTGATTGAGTATTTTCTTGCTGACTGGGGAGATTTTACCTGATTGTGACGTTCGTGAATTCCTGAGGAGCAACAGTGACGCATATTGAAGCTGAAGCAATGTCAGCCCAGTTCCTGAACCAGCTTCTCCTTCTCACAGTTAAAATGTATTTGTTAAACTCAAAGGGATTTGGAAGGCAATCGTTCTCTATGACGAGAAACAGATCTGTTGTTTTGTTCCTGCATTTGCAGTTCCCTCCTGTTTGGAAAGAAGCAGAGGCTGAATTTAAAAAAAAAAAAAAAAAGCACAAATCAGAACGGAATCACAGAATTACTGGGGTCAGACAAAATAACTGGAACATAATGAGACCCAGTCGAACATCAGCAATGGCAACAACAACCTCAGAAACTGTCCTCCAAGTGACTGACTGCATTTGACTCTGTGAGGGCTGAAATGAAAGTGAAAACTGTTGTGCTTATCTTCTACTACTGGGAAACCAAAACCAACTGTGTGAAAAATAAAGCAGTTCCCCAACAGCCAGACTGGAATCAGGGAATATTCAACACAGCCACTATCTCTTGCTTTGCTTGAGAAAAATGTGAACATTCAAAATTACCTTTTAAAATTTAAAAATCTGTGTGTATTAGAGCCCATAGTCGGCTCCCGCAGCTGGAAAACTGCACAAAATGTTCACGCAATAAAGAACTTCCAGTTTATTTGGTCCACTAATCGCCTCCATATGCCTGGAATTATGTTAATCATTACATCTGTGGTCAGTGAGGTGTTGCACTTACTACACCTCCATGCAAACTCCAGCGCTTCACTGGGTAATGATTCAGTTCCATTTACTGTCAGGGTGACACTGTGAGCGTAGCTGCTCAAAGCGTCTGGAGCAGCAGTTATTTTCAAGTCGGGAGAATCGTCGACATCCGTCTGGAGAAGAGGACTCAGTCAGTGTGCGGCACAGACAACAAGCACACACACGCAGATGTTGATCATTCAATCTTGAAAAACATGTTTGTGTTCAAGTTGTAATTGATGACTTCAACATACTGTGTTTCCATGTTCCTCTGGTGAGAAGTCGGAATAATTCTGACAAGCCTCGAGTATTTCCTCCAAGTCCACGTCCACATCAGAGGCTGAAAGGGCATTCACGGCTCGAACTTTCACTTTAAACAATCCTGTATGAAAAGAGTTTTAAGTAGTTATATTTTCATAGAGTAATATTTTCATCTATCTAATTACAATGCTGTCGAAGCTTCAGGTACCCTCGAGCGGGCTGGAGAAGGTGTAATCTTCTAAGCTGCCGTTCAGCAGGTCTCTGGTCTCAGACAAAGAGTCTCTGGCTCCGGTGAGGTTGAAGAGGAGCTGCACAGGGGCCCCGCGCTCCAATGAAACCCTGAAGACGACGTCCGAGGAGTCCGGACACTCGCCGTCCTCTGACATCACAGAGGCCTGCAGGCCTTCCACAGGCTCCAGCAGACACAGCTCCAGGTCGGTGGACGCCGCGCGGGCCGTGACCTGATTGGTAGCGGTCAGCGTCAGGTTGTGGCAGCCGTGGCCAAGCTTGTGGACCACGCTTGAGTTGAGTGTAATGTTGAGGGGTTCAGTCCCTCTGTCTGCTGATGTGCTGGCCACCACATAGTCATCACGTTGAATCGTGTAGGAAACATTTGAACCTGTTGGCAGAAATCAGGGGAATCAGTTACATGCATGCGTGTTTATGATTCACAGTTTATTAAAAGCATTGTTCTCCTCACCTGCCTCAACCGTCACCTGAACTTGAACGGGTCGGCCATACAGTGCATTGCATTTACTGCCATCTGCTGACTCGAGCCTGCTATAGCACCTGATCGCCCCAAACTCTCCAACCGGCTCCTGGATAGTTATGGCTTTCTGAGCTGCAACGTGCCAGTTGCTGGTGGTGCACTCCACCCCAACCATGAAAACCCCAGGGCGGGTGAACTTGTGAATGATAGAGCTCTGCATCCTGAAAGAGAGAGAGAGAGAGAGAGAAAGAGGTCAGCTAAAAGTCAACTCACTCAGAATACACATCCATGTCCATCAATGTCCGCTGTGTTGGATTGATGGGTTTACTCACTCTTCCGGGCTGTAGGGATCAATGGTGTGGCCGTCGCCAGCGTTCACTGTGCACGTCAGGTTGCCTTGAAATGGATGAAGGAGCCACTTCACTGTGATGGTGACGTTATCAAAGACGGCCGCCAGCGTGCTCATCAACAAGTGGAGTCCTGTGAGGAGGATGGTGGAAACGAGGCAGCAGATGTTAATGAAAGCAACAAGGCCATCACTCCGCTGTTTACACTGACACGACTACAGTGAGACATTTGGTCACAAAAAGAGGAACACAAGACAAAGGGAACAAAGTGCGAGGCCAACAACAACAAGTTTAATGTTTTTCTTAATAGGAGTGAACTGTCATGTGAAGTACTTTATTTTATTGGTAGAAGGATCAACTACAAATGTATTGTTCATCTCAGTGGAAAACTGTTGTTCCCACTAAATGAGCAACCCCACAAAGACCCCAAAGGCTCTAACTTGCCGAGGAGAGCATGGGATCTATCTGCAAGCATTTCTCAGTAACGTTTACTGACTTTCTCTTGCTTCCCTGTGACATGCTGGAATGGCATTTGTTCCTGGATATCATCAAGTGACTTGTGCACAAATTCTAAAATCTGCTGACGTACTCCTACACCCCTGAGCCTTCTTACAAGCATGCATTTAGTTTTCAGAGAAGCTCACCTTTATATCAACTAATTGTATCCCTCTGATAATTGATGTACTGTTTAGTATAGATAGCAATAGTCTATGTAAAGTAGAGGTAAAAAAAGAAGTAGAGTGTCTGACCGTGTTTGCAGTGGTACTCTACAGACAGGTAACTTCCCAGCACAGGACACGGTTCACCAAAAGAGCTCAGATCCACTGGAGCCTGACAAGCCTGCAGTCCGCGGCAACGGGCTGGAATGACACAGACGGCAAAAACAAAAACATCAAACACTTCATCCCATCAAATCAAAGTACATTATCTTCTTTCCTATAACCGTCCAATACAAAGGGGCTAATGGCTTTTCAAAGAGGCCAATTAACAACATGGAGAAAATGATTGCGTGAACTCCTTCAGTAAAGTTCCACACTGACACCATTGTGAGTTTAACCTAGAGCCCATTATTCAGCTCCCACGAGGGGGTTTGTCTAATGTCCCTCCTGGCAGAGTAATCCTTTTGTCTGCAGTCCTGGGGCAATCAGGCTTTTTATGTTTGGCACAAAGCATCGAACAAAAAGCGTGGTTTCTGATTATTTCGGTATGTTTATCTGTTTTTTTCACTCAGCCCAAATATGTACCTTGAGATTTGTTTGTGTAAGCACACTATTCATAATAAGCAGGGGGGAAGTAGATTTGGTCAAATAAATAAGGAGCATATAATATCTACAAGACATATGTTTTTCTACGTACTACCATCATTGTCAGAGCCTGGTTCATTTTGCATGCACTATGTATGAAAAAAAAAAAAAAAAAAACTTAAAAAAACATACAAACAGGGTTAAAAAGTACCAGTGACTGAATCCACCACATCTATCCAGCTGCACTCCTCCTGCAGGGAGGTGGGCGAAGTTGTGAGTGGGGATCTGCAGTAGTGAACCGTCTTTCGACCGTAGAAGCCGTCGTCAATCTCTATAACTTGACCAGAGCCGCACTGCAGTGTCGCATTTTGACCATCACACGCAAAAGATCTCCCAAAATCTGAGAGTTTAAAAACAAAATGGATAAAAATGTTATTAATAATGGAAGGAGAGCAAACAGGTTTGATGTTGTATGTATGTCTATTTGGGGTGAGCACCAAACTGGCAGATGAAGTTGAGTTCCTGGCTGCAGTTCGCTGTGGCTTCCCACTGGAAGCCTGAATGTCTCAGGACATATCCACAGGCTGCTTGTGCATCTGGCATGTTCACCCAGTTACTGTAGCTGACATCCGAGCTGTCCAGCCACGCAAGGGAACCTGAGAAAAGTCGAAAGAGTATTAAACCGAAAGAGTATTAAACTCAAACTTTAGTTTTGAAAAAAAACCTGACATCCAGACATAAATACTGCAGAGGATGTTATCACCACAGACGTTCAGACAAGGTCCTAAGTTATTTGTTAAGATGCGATTAGGGATTGTAAAAACAACAAAGCCTGAGCCGGTGAGGGACAGATAAGGACTCGCTCTCTGTGAAGGAGAATAAAGACGCAATTGTAAATCAGGCCACTTGACAGCGAGCCTATTGACAAGTTCAAACGAATGGGGAAATATCTGTCAGTACACCTGCTGCTGGAGGAACAAATCCAAAGTCTACCACTCATGTGAGGGAACAAACACCTTTCAAGAAGAAGCAGTCGATCTGATTTCAAATGTTGTGTCTTGAAATAAAACAAGACTCAACATTTCATCAAATTTGTTACTAACACGCAAAGCAAAGTAAATAAAATTGCTTGTGAAGTTTTCAGATAGTACAGAATTTAGTGGCAGTGACCTCAATCAGAGCACTCAAATACATAAACTCTCTCTGAATCATTCTATGCTGTTCCCTCTGACCACATGGTCTCTCACCCTCAGTGGTCGCAGCCTCCAGCGTGAGGTTCGGAGCAGCAGGTGCCAGCCCGAGCCACCAGTCCTTCCCGGGATCCAGATGTTTCTGCAGAAACTGTTGAGTTTCATCGTTCAGGATGAAAGCGAGATGCCCCCCGCCGCGCTCACACCACGCCTGGGCGCTCAGAAAGGGCCGCTGCAGACTCTCAAACTTGTAGCAGGAGCCATCAAAGCCTTCCTGGTGTTCTGGGCAGGATTGAGTCTCTGTTTCCACCTCAGCAGAAGAACTGCGGCTGAGGAAGAGGAACAACAAAGTCAGTTTTGGGAAAGCAGTGCTGTCCATCTCTGTCTCTGCACCTGCACACTGCTCAGACTCTCATGGTAACACTTCTTTAAAGGGTTCTGACGTCAGCCTCTCTGACAAAGGCCGGCTCTTAGGGATCATTTCTGACACAGGGATGGCTTCTTTGACAGCAGCTGATTGTCGTACCCAAACAAAGCTGAGGCGTGTAGTGAAAAGGGACATGACAACTGTCAACAGCATGTGATTGCTCTGCTGCCTCCATTACTGCAGAGCTCCACAATCTGCAGGGGGAGATAAGCTTCTCATTCAGACCTCTAGCAATGAAAATGTCAAACTGAACTTTAAAGCGACCGTTGGCTGTCACTGCCTCATGGGCCTGAGGCTGCTCACAGGTTTCTTTTTTGAAAAAAGTCAAAATGTTGGAAGGTTAAAGAGGATCTATTATTTCATATATAATGTTGATTTTCTTCATTCTAAACATAATTGAAGTTGAATGGCACGGATGATGACCCAGTATGAACTTCAACAGGACTATGTGACCAAGGCAACAAAATGTAAATTGAGGAATTTATTATTTACACCATGGCTTTTCCTGTTTCAGGTTTCTTCAAGAATACACATTTAAACAACTGTGTATTCTGTCTTGTGACATACAGTACAGACTACACGCCAACTATTAAAAATGAAACAGTATTGGTCAATTCATTTAAAAGTGCCACTGTCTGATCTTGGTAACTGCGACTGCATTTCAATTTTTTAATATATATAATTAATAAATTATCGAATATTTCTTAAACATTATTTCATGGGTAATGATGGTCTGTATATTTCATTATTTATATTAAATATTATGAGCAAATTTACCATCAAATATGTTATATTCCCTATGGTTATATATCGTTTGTGGTACCCGGATGTGTGACGTCATATTTGTGAGCCGCGGCAGCGGTGAGGACATGACTCGTTGAGCCCAGTGTGCATGTGAACGTCTCGCAGATAAAGTCCTCCAGGATGTTGGCGGGTACTCGGAGCCTGGGCGGCACCATGGGCTCCGCTCTCCGGGCTCTGCGCTCGACCGGCCGGGTAAACGACACTTCTCTGCGGGTGACTGACCGCTGCTCGTCTTTGCCTCCTCAGGTTGTTGTGGTCGGCCCGGTGCGGAGACACATGTCCTCACAGGCGGGGACAGACGGAGAGGTCCGCATCACCAATGTCCTGAAGGAGAAGTTCCCCTCAGCGTCGTCCCTCAGAGTTGTGGATATTTCCGGTAAGAGACACCCAGACGCCTACACTGTGGCCAGAGGACCGAGCTGTGAGGCTTTGGGTTGACGAGGGAACTTCATGTTTGTCCCCGGCTTTCAGAGACACGAAGACATCTCAGGTTCAAGTGAACTGTCAAGTTAACTTCACCTGTCAACAGCCCCAGCTGCTGACCAATCAGATCACTGCTATCACCGGGGGGGCTTAACTACAGGACCCTGACAGGGACAAAAGAGTTCAGCTATTTTTTAGAGGATGACTTATTTAACTAGTCCACAACTTCAGTGACTGCAGTGAGACCCAGTTATTTAGAGAGAGCTTGATGTGAACTAAGAGAACACATGTTGTTACGTGTGCAACTGCACAATACTCAATGTGTTGTTGCTATGGTCCTGTGCTGTGTTCAGGTGGCTGTGGGGCCATGTATGAGATCCATATAGAGTCCAGTGAATTCCAGGGGAAAAGGACGGTGCAGCAACACCAGTTAGTCAATCAGGTAAATCATAAGGTGTCAGTATAAGTTCTCACTGTGTTCTGTGGGACTCTTGTAATTATACGGAAATTACAGGACCCTGACAGGGACAAAAGAGTTCAGCTATTTTTTAGAGGATGACTTATTTAACTAGTCCACAACTTCAGTGACTGCAGTGAGACCCAGTTATTTAGAGAGAGCTTGATGTGAACTAAGAGAACACATGTTGTTACGTGTGCAACTGCACAATACTCAATGTGTTGTTGCTATGGTCCTGTGCTGTGTTCAGGTGGCTGTGGGGCCATGTATGAGATCCATATAGAGTCCAGTGAATTCCAGGGGAAAAGGACGGTGCAGCAACACCAGTTAGTCAATCAGGTAAATCATAAGGTGTCAGTATAAGTTCTCACTGTGTTCTGTGGGACTCTTGTAATTATACGGAAATTTTCCTCATCCATGCCTTGGATCATTTTAAGATGATCCCAGTATGACATGCTTACTTAAAATGAAAAACCGATTGTTCATGTTGCATTTTCTTCATTTGCTGTTTTGTATCGTCCTCCACAGGCACTAAAGGAAGAGATTCAAGGAATGCACGGACTGCGAATATTCACTGATGTCCCAAAACAGTAGACCAAGTCTTTCCACTGCTGACTCTCAGCTTTCTCCTTTTGTTCACCGTCTGTCTAATGAATGTACAGCTGTAAAGAGGATATTGTGTAGCAAATGCATTTCAGGATATTTTTGAACTAGTTAGATATCCGCTTCTCTGAGATTATATGTATGTAACAAGTGAAGGCTATAATACGCACAAAAAGACTTGGGTAAATGCTTGTACATTGTCAAGTCATGTTGGTCTTCTCAGGGTTGAAATGATGCTGGTTTAACGAAACACAGTTCAGTAAATAATAAATAGAATCATCTTATGATCAGAGAAATACTACAGACCGTCGTTTAAAACTGAGGGAAACTTCAGTTTGTGGAGCTTTACTTTGCAAAATCATTCACACTGTGATCACACTATATGCTACCGTCCAATGACATGCGAGTGATTTTCATTATTGGTTACAATACATTGGATTGTACAAAGAACTTGTGTTTATTCTACCCATCAACCTATAATAGGAGTTACAATAAAAAAAGAGCCACTCTTCCCCTGCATACTTCTTTCCTGATTCCTGACTATGGACAATTTAACAATTACAAAAACTGTTTACAAACAAAAGGAAGCATGTAATACTGGAGTCAGTTCTCACTCATAGTTAAATTAATCTTCCTATGTCAGAGCATAAGTATGGGATGCTTGGATTCGGTTAAATTCGAATAATGGTTATTTATTTCGATTCACTATTAATAGTGACTTTAAAAACAGTATGTACTCTATCAGAGCTGCAACACAAGCTCCTTTTGACCTGCAGAGTCGAGCTGCACACACTTGCATGTTCAGTGTGTTAATATAAGAGGTTATCATATGTTTTATCATTCATGTTAATTCATTTATAATGTACAGACTCTAAAGGATCATTATTTTCTCTCGCATCAGTTAGTGGAATTGTTGTTGATAGAATAAATGCAATTACCCACACCCTGTAGTCACTAAGCATTGTCCAAGCTAAAGTGTAAAAATAATAGTGTTAACAGGAAGTCTCTCCATTTCAGAAGCTGGAATAATCTCTTCTTCTTTATACTTCTGGGTCATGTGTCTGGTATCAATGCCACAGTAACACAATACCAACTAATTGAAGTCAAACACATGTGTTTCCTTCCGTGGAGTAGAAGCAGCCAATGAATGGGAAATCTCAAATACCACAGAGTTGTACTTGTAGTCATTAATGGATAAACCCTGGGGTCAGTAAACGAGTTCTAGTTCCTGGATTGAACAGAGATCAAGTTGGAGCCCTCGTCGCCAGCAGGTGGCGCCCTTCATGCTTCAACCTGCTGCGGAGACAATGCACAGGGACGGATCCAATTTCCGATCATTGATGCGCTGATGTTCGGCTGAATTGATCTTTAATGTTCCCGTGTGTTAAAATAAGAGCGACATCATTCGGGAGCGTTAAAGGGACAGCACGGACTCAATGCGCGGGCGGTGACATCTGCGGATGAACCGTCCATCCGCACATCGCGCGTTTGCGCACAGGCTGCGCACCGACCTCGTCCGCGTGAACTCCGAGGAGGAGCGGAGAGGAGCGGAGAGCAGCTGGTCTGCGACATGGCGAAAGAAGGAGCAGACATGACGGAGGAAACCGAGTTCATGATCGACCGGCACGTGGGGAGAGACGCGGAGATCGCGGCGGAGCCGTGCGGCCACGCCAAGGAGATGCGAGCGGTGGTCCTGGCGGGGTTCGGAGGTCTCAACAAACTCCGGGTGAGCAGGAAGCCGATGCCCGAGCCCCAGGAGGGCGAAGTGAAGATCCGCGTCAAAGCATGGTGAATATCCCGGGTCAAACATTAGGTATGAGATGGGCTGTGACACACCAGCATGTCGGGATTCATCCTGCCCTGTTTGCAGCCATGAAGCCACAGGTATTTTCCTCTGGTGAAGCAGGGTTGGCTGCTGGAGCCCAGTCCACTGGTTCTCCAAACCTTTCAGTCCTTTCTTACTGGTATTGCAGTGTCCTTTGCCAAATACTCACAGTTTAATGATAATTATAGGAGAATGAAATGAGGGAAGCGTATGTGACTCAACGCTTTTAATCATTAAAGTCATAGTGATCCACTGTAGACCTCTCAGATGAACCTCTTTATTATTGATTTACAGCTGAGGTCAGAGTCAGTTCAGATGCATGGTTTATTTATTTCCAGAGTCTGTATTGATTTTTTGATTTTGATTTTTTTTCTTGCAGTGGCTTGAATTTCCTGGATCTGATCGTTCGTCAGGGGACCATAGATAATCCCCCCAAACCTCCCCTGGTCCCCGGGTTCGAATGCTCCGGGATCGTGGAGTCTGTGGGTGCGAACACACGTGGCTTTGAGGTTAGTGAAGTTACAGGTCGTTAACGAGGTGCTCACGGATGTTGAAATGTTTTTATTTTCTGTGCTGAGACTATACCGATGACAGAGCCATAATGCACTTTGCTAGCCAGTGGTGAAAAACTTCAATTCAGATTTCAACAGATTCTCATGTTTATTGTCATATAAACAGATAATACTGAGAGTCATTACCCAGCATCCTCCTGGCCTTGCCAGCAGATCCGTCCCTGGTACAAACTAGAGTGGAGCTCAAAAGAGTGCACCTCCTCCATCAAGGCCCAACACCCCCCCCCCCCCCCCCCCCCCCCCCCCCCCCCCCCCCCCCTTGCGAAACCTCATTTTTAATCAGTAGATCTGGATTTTTAATTGGATCTGCTCCAGTTTTCACACACAATGGTCCCCTGATTTTCTCTCATCAAAATCCATAAATCATTCTTTGAGGACTCAACAAAAATGATGCAAAACATCCTGTCTCACAAAATTGATCCTGATCCAGAGCCCCACCCCTCCACATGGCTTCATGGCAATGGGCTGAGTGGTTTTTGCACAACAAACACATAAATCAGCAAATGAAGATCTAACTTCATGTCACATGATTTCTCCCAGATCGGCGACAGAGTCATGGCTTTCGCGAACTACAACGCCTGGGCGGAGGTGGTGTGCACGCCAGTGGACTTTGTCTACAAGATGCCAGACGCCATGAGTTTTGCCGAGGCTGCAGCGTTCGCCCTGAACTTCGTGGCCGCCTATATGATGCTCTTTGAGGTCGCCAATCTGCGGGAGGGGATGTCGGTGCTGGTGCACTCAGCAGGAGGTGGTGTAGTAAGTCCGCCTCTGATGACTGATGCCACACAAGCAGCCACGGAGAACTCAGCCGTTTCCTCCGACTCATTAGAGCTGACTGCTCCATAGCTGCAAATGGAGCGAGCTGTTTGTTCCCTGCTGTTCATGCTACAGTGCACAACTCTCAATCATTTCTGTCTGCGCTTCTTGAACCTCTTTCATTAAGGTTTTATGACTTTTTAAATCCAAAGACAGTCATCGCGACTCATCGTTAGTACTAAACTAAACACAAACAGCAAGGATAACACATGTGTATGTGTATTATGTTGAATGTCTGGGACCGCGGTGCGTTCAGAGCTGCACTCGCCGGCGATGAATTCTTGCAACTCTTTGTCATTTCCAGGGTCAAGCCGTGGCTCAGCTGTGCTCCACCGTCCCCAATGTCACCGTGTTCGGGATCGCCTCGTGTTTCAAACACGCAGCCATCCGAGACTCTGTGACTCACCTGCTCGACAGAAACGCTGATTACGTGCAAGAGGTCAAAAGGTGAGCGCGGCGGATGACGAGATGTCCCTGTTTGCGTTGGATTGTTCGGATTCTCGTGTTGCTGTGGTGCCCACATCAGTCACTCTGACAGAGCAGCGGTATCTGTAGGCCCCAGGTCCTAATCGGCGGCGTGGAGCGACCAAGGCAATTAGGACCGAGCAGTGACACCCCACCCATCTGATCCCTGACACCACCGCTGTGCACCACAGAGCAAACCGCTGCCTGCAGTTGTAGTCACTCCGCAGAGTCTGTTAGTAAAGATGGCACCGAGCTTTTGATTATTTCAAGGAGAAAGCGGTTTCCCAGCATCGGTTGCTAACAGCTGCGTTGATTCAAGCCCTGCTGCGTGACTTTATTGATCTGATGGCAACACGTAGAGATTCAAATGACGGTTCATTAGCGCTGATTGGTTCCTGCTCTCTGCTCGCATGTCGACGGTGGCAGTGGATTAATGTGCCTTTCATCTCTCTGGCTCGCACATTCTTCTCAGGATCACGAGCGAAGCACAATTAAATTAATCTTTTTGCAAAAAGGCCAACACCGTGGGAATCACAAGACCACCCGGGCAGCCGAGCCAAGCAAGTGTCCCGGGCCACCAGGCAGAGAGTCAGGACTTAGAGGAGCCCGTGATACGGCATGCTTTTCGTTCTTTCAAAGGTTTTGATGCGAAGGTGATCGCTCCTCGCTCGTGATGTAAAAGGCGTTAGTCGTGGGGGGGGGGCACTGCAGAGCATCGATGATGTCTTCACAAGACAAGTGTGGGCACAGTCAAAGAAACATGTAGGAGGATGCACGCTGCAACTTTTTCCCAGTGGAGTCAGTGACCACATCCTATGAATCCATTATTAGACTGATGCTGAGTCACAGGCTGGATGCATGGACTGAATGTGTTTCCACGTTTGATTACAGTCTGTAGACGTTAATGTGAGTCTTGTTCGGCCGCCTTCACCTCGTCTTTGTTCTCGACGTTGCAGAATTTCTCCGGAGGGAGTCGACATCTTGTTGGATTGTCTGTGTGGAGAGAACACAGGGAAAGGCCTGAGCCTGCTGAAGCCACTGGGCACATACATCCTCTACGGTGGGAACAACACTTTCCGGTGTTTTCATTCTGTGCTTTCTTTAATTACTTTCAAAGTGGAAATAACTTAATTTACAGTGTTTTTGGTCAAAGTTAACCTTTACCACCGAAAAGAATACTTCAACAACTGACTCTTCAGTCACTGGGAGTGGCATGGTGGTGCAGAGGGTTCCCAGTTCAAGTTCCGATTCATAGTGTTATCTTACTGTGTGGATACTCTGTCCCTCCTTCCATAGTCAGAAGACATGCATATTCTACCCCCCCCCCCCCCCCCCCCAGTGTCAGCTGGGACTGGCTGCAGTTCCCCCTGTGTGACCCTGAAATGATAAGCTGTACAGACAGTGGATGGATCTGCAATTATTTGACCCTGGAGACAGACATATACTAGCTTAATTTCTTGGCTTTTCTTCCCACTGGACAGAACCAGGCGTGTTGTAACCCTGTTCTCTGTCTTTATGCTCAACTGGTGTCTATGAGACCCCCAAGAATAAAGCATCCTCCCACAGCCTGAACATAAAAGCTATATCTGATATCTGTTCATTACTTCAGCTCCCGTCAAGCCTCGTGAAGCCAGTAACAGAATTAGTGGCAGATTAATTCTTCTGGTTATATTCTGAGCGTGTGCGAAGGCATGCTCGCGCAGATTGGGAAGGTCTGAAGGTGCCAGCCGCTCCCCCCCCCCGTGCACCTCAGCCTTCAGCCTTCACGCTTCTCTGCTGCCTATTATTGACCAGTCACTTCTGTCCGCCCAGTCGCCCAGTATTCAGCGAACCCTTTTATTTCTGTTTTTTCAGGCGCATCAAACATGGTCACCGGGGAAACAAAGAGTTTCTTCAGCTTTGCAAAATCAGTGAGTCACAGAGGCATTCTGTCCGCAGCATTTGAAGGAAACGCTACCAAACATTTCATGGATGCACACACACACACACACACACACACACAAATAAGTGTGTATGAGTCACTCAGGATGAGCGTGTCCTTGTTTGTTCTCGTGCAGTGGTGGCAGGTGGAGAAG
Organism: Pseudorhombus dupliciocellatus; assembly: GCA_016785235.1. Classification (NCBI taxonomy): domain Eukaryota; kingdom Metazoa; phylum Chordata; class Actinopteri; order Pleuronectiformes; family Paralichthyidae; genus Pseudorhombus; species Pseudorhombus dupliciocellatus. The sequence continues at coordinate 7,209,061 of JAFBJW010009053.1, read as the reverse complement.
GTGAACCCCATTAAATTGTACGAGGAGAACAAAGTCATAGCTGGATTCTCGCTCCTCAATCTCCTCTTCAAACAAGGCAGATGTGGCCTGGTCAGATCAGTGATGGACAAGCTCCTGCGTCTCTACGAGCAGAAGAAGATCAAGCCGGTCGTCGACTCCCTGTGGGCACTGGAGGAGGTGAGGGGGAGGGCGGTGAATGGTGAATCTAATTGCATGCATGTTAAGGCAAACAGAGACAGGAAATGGAAGAGAGGATTTCTTGGCTCGTGCACAATCTTTTGTTCAGTTCTTGAACATTTCTCCACAGATGGTGGGTAGGTTGCATCTTCCTGTTCCACAATTATTTCGCACCCACGCGAATCCCGACAGGCCACGTCAATCACTTTGCTCTACATTTCTGCAAACTCTCTTCCCTTATTCTTTACCTGCGGAGACCTTGTCTTCTTCATTCGGCTCGGTGTTTGACGACGCCAGGCCACAGCGAGGCCACATTTTTGAGAGCACCCTTCAAAGTGAATTTGAACACTCCGTACTTGTTAGTGTGCACTGGCTGGTCCAATCTCAATGTGCTCAATTTATCCTGAAAATCTTTTTTTCCAACAGTTGTCTGGAGGTTCATCCGACACTAAGGCAGAAGGAGCTTGGTAAAAGCGTCTTCCGGTAGCTAAATATTTGCATACACAGTTATAGACTACTTGTCAGCAGATTTACAACACCCACATTTTTCTCTTGGTGGGTCACATGTTCATCCTCCAGTAAAATAATGACCTCGCCAACATTAAAAGGAAAACAACCTGATGGTGCCGTCACATGATGGAAGAGCAGCCCAGTCTTAAGCCAGACTTAAATCCACAGAGCTGCCACAAACTGCAAAGAATGTTTCAGACCAATCTCGCCAGGGTAGCTCACAAATTGAGGATTCAATTTTACTTATTTATTTGTTTTTTTGCCTTAATGGCTGAACACACTAATAATTTGCACTATATGCATTTTAGGAGGACCTGGAAAAATGGAGCTTGTTTTAAATCCTTAACAGCCAATGAGCAAATACAGATGTGCTACATATACAGTTTTGTGATCACTGTTTCCAGCATGGATATAAAAATACATCATCTGTCTTTGCAAGTAGAATGTTTGGAATTTTTTTCCACACCCACCAAATGCTCCACACATTCAGATACGAGCAGAGACTTTGCTGGTGAAACACCACGGGAAGCTGATAGAAGTCCCACTGAACTGTCTTTCTACGGTCCCACAGAGAGCATGTCCATCGTCTGTCTTCAATTCTCACGGGAAACGTCCCCGTACCCTTGTCATTAAACTTTGGCAGATTGCACAGGCCATTCACTGGAACCACTGCCCATGAAGAATCTCATTAGATGGGAGGATGGCGTGGGATGTTGTGATGGAGGCACAGACTGCCTCATTTGTGCATGTGCCTGGAAGCAGAATTGGTGAAATGGTGTTAGTTTACACGTTGACCATGGCAACCTTTTTTTTTTTTTCTCCTGAAAAGGTGGAGAGTGTGTGTGATGAGCAGAATCCAAGGTTTTCTGACCACGAGCAGTTCAAGTGTGCAAATTATTAGTTTATCTTTTACTTACTACTACAAAATATATCTTATTTCTCAGCTATCTAAATGAAAGTGGAACTTGTGTTCTTCCTCTCTTTGTTTTTGAAGTTTCTGTCCTTATTGAGGTCTCTTGGCTTGGCTTGTTGAATCTGGACAAATGTCAGCTCACATGGAGCGTGCTGAGGGCCGACTCCCTGATGACAAGGCCATCACTTTGAGTGTGGACTGATTAAGAAACCTGTCTGTATATCTGTGCATTAAATGTCAGGCACAGCTGTCCCATATCAGTACAACAGAGCTGATCAGCCAGTCATTGCCTGTTGTGTTATAAGCACATGATGCAAAAGAGAAGCCAAAGCATCATGGTCGCCCTCATGTGGCTGGCTGCGCTACAGATCAGAAGTCTTCCTCCCCCCGTGTGCATGCCAAACGAACTTGGCTTCGTGTCAGGTCGTTCTCATCACACTGGTCTCTCATGTCATGCTTCTTATATTGGTTTGAATCATTTATTTGTTGCTGTAAAGGGTTGAAGGGTCATATTTGACAGGTGGGACTGACTCGTGATTGACAGGAGCTTGCTATTGCGGCTCCGCCCCCCCCCCCAAATGCTACCATTCAGACTCTGACTCCAAATGTACAGGATGGCAGCGTTTTAGCTTCATTTTGGAGGAAAAGGAATGAGTCGACTCTTAATATTTATTCTCCTAATTCGAAAAGGACTACAAATAGTGTTTTTTTAAAAATCTGATGCTCCATCAGTGATATTCAAAATTTAATTTGACCTAACAATGACATTGTTAATGAGGATGACATGGTTAATGAGATGGACATTGATGAAATGATGATGTGATGAGCAACACAGTGATAAACAATGATATATATATATAGCCTATATGCTGCCATTAATTTTATTATTCAATCCTCACTACAATTATTATGAAGATATTTCATTCATTCATTATCCCTTACAAATTAAACTTCAGCAGGGCAATTTATCTGCAGGGCTTTATCAGGTTTGATTAGGGATATGAAACTCATCTGTTATTGCCAGGCCTAACTCGAAAGTATTGTGTCCTCCAGGAACCTGAGACTTTTACTATCCACGTAATTTATTTGTTATTCGAGTCACTTCTGTTCAACCAGTCTGACGGTGGTGAAGCTGGTTTATTGCGTGCCCCGTGCAAAATGCAACCTTTTATTGCTCCAGCACTCACAGTTAAAATAGTGCACAAGGGTTGTCTGCTGAGTATAGACTGTCTGGGATCTTTGCAGGCAGGGAGCTGCTCCTTGTGATGTCAAACAGGGCCCAGCAGGATGAGTCAGCATCGCTTAGTCAACATTAAGGCCATTAAAGTCTCACAGAGAGGGAGTTAAGATTACAGCTGTTCTGAGAAAAGGGGTCCTGTGTCTGTAATAACCAGGAAATGGTTGCAAGTGTATTTTTGTGTGTGGAAACATTTCACTGTTTCCATGTTGAAGCACAACTCCTTTTTCAGAGCTTTTATTGCTCAGCGTTGAGTTTAATTCTAATTCTAATTCTTTCATTCAAACATGTTAAACCTCAGATTGAAAATTTTTATTTTTTTGCATGGTTCAGTGGTTTATCTTTAAAATATTTCAGATTATAATGCAGGGGCATTGCAACAGGGAAGACTAGAATAGTTCACTGGGGCTCGGAGCTGAGAGGCCCCCCTGAAAACACCATCCACTACTTGTGAGAAGCCTGTTCGACTTATTTGCGCTGCTGTAAAAATGACTTCATTTGACTTTAACGTTGACATAGTTGTCAAGCAATAACTCCACCAGAGGACAGCACTGTCTTTGAAACCAACCCAAAAAAACGAAAACTTAAATATTTCGAGTCGATGTAGCTTTTGTTACTGTTGTTTCCTCTCCTCAGGTAAAGGAAGCCATGCAGAGAATTCACGACAGAGGAAACATCGGAAAACTCATCCTGGATGTGGAGAAGTCGCCCACTCCTCTGGTAACTCCAACCATTTCAAATTGGCCGGTTCATGTTGTAGACGTCACTGCTCCTCTAAGATGGTGAAATAGCTTTTTAGGAAAAATAAGCGATGAATGATTTATCTTAATCCGTTAATTAGCTCCGTGGCTAATGAGCTGGCTGACTTACAATGTGCTATTTGTGCCTGAGTCATCATTCAGTTTGACATGAGTGATGCAGCTTCAGGTCCAGTCACGGTCATGCAGAGGCAGTGAGTGGGCTTCCTCCTGTTTTATAGCCCTCGTTTCCATGGTGATGTCAACATTAAACCTTGAAAGGCCATTAGACCTATGGACACGCTCATATAGAAACCATGATATACAGCTGTCCATTAGCCGAGAGCACGTTCTGCCATAAACTGCTCCTCTTTCTGTCCGCTCACATCCGCGTTCACCTCTGTTCTCCTCTCGGCGCAGTTTGGGTAATGCACTTAATGAGGGTCTGGGTTGTATTTTTATCTCCAACGTAGATGGCCAGCGACAGCACCGAGACCAGTGAAGCAGGAGAGGAAGAGGAGGAGCCCGAGGGAGACAATGACAGCAAGGAGCGCATGCCCTTCATCCATTAGAGCGAGAGAAGCCCTCTGCAGCGTGGAGAAGTCACGACAGAGGAGCACGACCACACACCAGTGTTGTACAGTATGTGCTGTATGCATGAATGTAGAGTGTCTGTCTGTCTCTCGTCTGTTTACTGTTGTTTCTCCGCCGGATGAAGAGTGAGAACATGTTTGTCTCCCCGGCAACAAGTCGCAAGAGCCATTCTCAAAATAGTAGTGTTATATTTTCAAGTGTTACTTTAAGTGACGGTACCGTTACTGTTCATTTAATCTGCCTGCAATTTATTTGAATTAGCGTCAGACTGAAGAAGCATTTAAAGAACTTTAAGAACTAGATTTAGTCAAGTGTTGGCGTGTTTAAACATTTCACAGGTTATGTAAAGATGTCCCTTAATTCTCAGCTGTCCTCTGTGACAACCGCAACGGAGCATTGGGGTCCTACAGAAGGAAACTAAATCAAGTATGAAGATGTTCTATTACAATAATGAATAAGTAATTAAGTTGACTCATTGAGAAGACGATAACAATATTATGAAACTAAAGTAGTATTACCAGAAGAAAGTTTTAATTGAAAGTTTTAATTAAAGTCATGATATTAATTGACAAGGAAGTTGTACATTTGCAACTTCTAATATCAAGGTTTTACAACGCGTGCCTGTGAATTAGCCCTAATGCTCCCTCTGTCATAGATGACAGAAGAATCATTTTGACCCCGCTGATTTGATGCTTTCAGACCCAGGGAGCGGATCACTTTCTCTCGTGATTCGGACAATTCTTTCCATTGACATCTGCGTGAGGTTTTATTCTTAGGTGCCAACCTTGCGATATTATGGGATCACCAGTGCCTTTGAGCCTCAGAGGATCGTTTTAATACGCCACATGCTTTCCTGACGTGAAGTTCATATTGAACAAACTAACAAATAGATATTTTTAACTGGAATGTGGATTCATAAATGATTCCTCACTAAAACTGTATATTCAGAACCTTTACTCAAATACAGTGAACCAACCAGTGTAACATACAATATGATTTTCATGACGTCCAATGTAAACGGTATTAAAATCTATATAAATACAAATCTATATAAATTCTGCATTTCCTTTGGGAGAAGGATGATAAAGTCCGACTGCTATCCAAGATGAGTTGGCTTTATCTGACCAAAGTTATTTACTTGTGCCTACCAACAAAAGTGCCATAAAACCCCAGGACAAATCATTACGGGCATGGTGGTTTAGATTTGAACAGTATTTTGTATCCTCTTTATTTAAAAATGATTCCCTCTGCTCTCAGTCTGTGGGCTGTTAGTGAAATACAGGAAAAAAAACTCAGCTGACAAGGAACAAACCGTTGCCAAGCACTCGCACCCATATAATTAGGTGATTGACTTTTTAATTTGTCAAAGTACAAACAAAGTGCAATGTATCATGTTCGATATTTATTCGGCTTTGCTTATCCGGTAGGTTTTTAGACATTACAGCGTCTGAATTGTTTATCACTTCACAGTAGATATGTCAGAGTGTTATTTTCTCACATAGCAGGGAAGTAACGGCAAAGCCAACACATTAACTAACAGGACTAAACCCTGCATGCGCTGAAGCTGAATGAGAAACAGTGGACAGTGTTGCTGGATCCACTCAACTCACCACAGGAGCAATGTTAGAAATGAATTAGAATTTAAATGCAGACAAAGATCTGTAGAAACTAGAAAATACATCTCAGTTTTGATGCCTTTAATGTCAGGTCTGTGTGTGTGTGTGTGTTCACACGTGCACATGTATATGTGAATGAGAAAGAGCACATTTTTTTGAGTGTTTGTATTCGGAAGACCTTGTAAAGAGCGTGTTTAGGATTGTAGTATATGCACAAACTTCCTTATAATACCTGTGGTCGTACTTTTTTTTGTTGTTGTGTACTTTTTTTGAGTACAGCTCTGTTTACTTGAATAAATTTATCTGCAAAGTCCTCTGTGAATGTGTTTTGTATTTTTTGGCACATGAGATTTTGACGGCGCTCGAAGGCTTTTTTATTTCGCCTTCCCGTCAAAATGTTGTTTGAACATGTGAAATTCTATGGTTGAAATAATTCTGTCACCATCTCATAACATTTGCCCCTGTTGACCTTTGCCATGATGTAACCTGCCGTCAGTTCATGGGCTGTTGACAGCAAGTTTCAAGCTTGTGATCACTATACTATTGAGTACAGGCTTAACTGTAATATAATTCTCTGAAATGTAAAACATACATGAGCAGGCTCTGAGAGGTGTGTTTCAATATTGAGCTACTATGTCTTAGAGTGCTTCTTATTTAGCCCCCCCCCCCATCCGTCTGTATACAACTTCTCGCTCTATAAATAACTTTGCCTGCCCCAGAGCTGGTGGCTCCACTTCCTCTGGTCTAATAGCAGCTTTATTTTTAAATATTATACAAGTGAGGGTCTGTGATTGAATGATTCTGAAACGTTATCAACAGTTTATAAGCAGCAGTCGCACCCGCTTCCTAAATTCTACCCTCGTGTTAACATCTCACTTCTTCCAGAGTTGACACCAAAGAGACATGTTCTTTTTCACTCCTCCAAAAAACCGAGCACGTCCAACGTAGAGCCCAGTGATGGGGGGATGAGATGAAGAGTGCTCAATGACTTTCCAGTTTGTTTGTGAAATGAAAGGGAACGCAGCTTAGCGCACCCTGTCCCAGGTAAATATTTATCAAACGCCAGACACAAGGAGATCATTATTTGACACTCCACCCTTCTGCCTCCCTCACCTCCTCCTGATGTTTGGACAAAAACAAACAGAGTCGGGGCCAATGTACGGAGAGGAGCGGCACAGAGGGTCAGTATATATTGAGCAGCCTGCAGTGTTTTTGGTTCCCTCCAGAGCAGCATAAGGTGAGCCACTGTATCACCCAGGATCCACTGGCCTCAGACATGGCACGTCTGGCCCTCCCTGTCTTCCTCCTGCTCTGCTTCTCCCTGCTCCACCACAGCTCCAGCCGCCCGTCTCGCACCAGGAAGGCCGTGTCAGCTCGTCAGTCCGGAGGTAGTGGATACCACATGAATCAGTTTCAATGAGATGCGCCGTGCGTGTTTACCTGACCTGTGTTTGTGTCTCTGTGCAGATGCAGAGGAGGACAATGTGAAGTCCCAGCTCGAGAGGTTGTGGCAGGAGGTGAACTCGCTGAAAGAGATGCAGGCGCTGCAGACAGGTACTGCCTTCACTGCGTAAAGAACCAACAGATGACAGAGGACATGGACATCACTGCATCACACACTGCTCCCCCAAAATCAAGTAGATCAGAAATGACACGATAGGGCAATATCAGCTAACACTAAGGTTCTGTTGTACATGTCTTAGAAAACATGTGACTCTTGACCTTCCCCGAGTGTTGAATGTAATTTAGGTCACTGAGCTCATGAGGGAAACTGCTGAGGGATAATTGGTAACCTGATAACCAGATCTCTTGGTGTGCAGAGTCACCAGCAGAGGGCGGCGACGCACATAGCTGTGCAGCAAAAGCTGAACTGCAAAAAGGAGCAATGTTAAAATCAATTTATGAAGAAGACCATGGAGCGATTATTACAATACGTTTGTTGATCTTTCCTCGGATATCTAGTACTTAGTTGATTGAATAAATATTTCATATGTATTTTTGTATTGTCATGTTCATTATCGTTCATAAGTTCCCCTTTTCTATATATTGGCCTGTGAACTCTCAGTTCTATAATTTTATGAGCATAGATGAATATGATTTTACACAAGTAGAAGTGAGATTCATGGAATAAATGATTTAAATTATGTTTAATTTGATTATATACTGAGGGAACTAAATATTATTTAATAATAGTTTCAGACTCTTGAAATTCTGCGTGGTGGCTTTAAGTCACTCTGAAGTAACTGCTGTGTGTTTTCAGTTTGTCTCCGTGGCATCAAAGCTCACAGGAAATGTTACCTAACCATCGAGGAGCCCAAACATTACCACGAGGCGAACGAAGACTGCATCGCCCAGGGGGGAACCCTTGCAACGCCGAGGGACATGCTGGAGAACAATGAACTGTGGGACTATGCAAAGAGAAGCGCTCCGGGATCCAAGGACTTCTGGATCGGCGTGGCAGACATAGTGAAAGAAGGCCAGTATGTTGATGTCAACAGCTTGCCCGTCAGCTTTCTCAACTGGGACCGCTCCAAGAAGCAGCCCACAGGAACAAAGAGGAAGAGCTGTGTTGCCATGTCAGTGGCTGCACAGGGGAAGTGGTACGACGAGGTGTGTCGTAATCTGAAAAAGTACATCTGTGAATATGTCATTCCTTAAAGGTTCAGTGTGTGGGCTTTGGGAGAAAGGGGACTAATGGCTAAAAGTGGATACAAAATAATCCTAGTGTGTCACATCTAAATTGTACAAATTGTTGTTTTCTTCACCCTTTATATCTGAGTACTTGGCAGGGGTCCTCTCTATGGAGACTGCCATTTTGTTTGTTCTACATTTGTCCATACAGAATACCCATTGTGTTTTTATGACAACTGAAGGCTCCCATAGATTCTCTTTCATGTTTAGAAGTGGAGGGTGAGGATGACATGATCCCGCAACATGCAACTGCACCACTAGAGTTCACTAAATTCTACTCACTGAACCTTTAAGATGACCTTTAAGTGCTGCTGACAACTTGATAATTATTTTCATGGATTTAACCTTAGCCTGTTGTCAAATTGGGCAAATCTTGATGGAAACATGAATTATCATTAGCCCTTTTTATTTTATTTAAATTGATATTATAAAAGTTCAACTTTACATATTGATCTGGCTGTGAATTAATTTGAATACCGAAATAATTATGTTCACCTTATTTTAATAAGTCCCAAATATCCAGGTGATGGCTGTCAACAGAAATAAACCACAAATGTAATCTTTTTTTTCCTATCACCTTTTCTTCCAAATTTATATTTTTCTGCATTAAATTTGAAATCCAGGTGATGGCTGTCAACAGAAATAAACCACAAATGTAATCTGTTTTTTCCTATCACCTTTTCTTCCAAATTTATATTTTTCTGCATTAAATTTAGAAACATCTTCAGCACCAATGTACTTGTTTTTATTGCCTACAGCTGGACCCACACACACACACATTTCATAATACATTACATATTATACTACATTTTAAAGTGTGTTTGATTTTACTCTATATTCCCTCTCTATGACCATTGGCCCCTTGCTTCAGTTTATAGAGTCTGGGGTCAGTTCCAGTCTTGTGTATGGGTGTGCTGTGTATATTTACATGTATCTTCAACAGTGCATGTGAGTTTTCCTTATTATTACGGGCCCTGGGGAGCAGATGACCACAGTTTGCATTTATAAAAAAGTATTTTCAACTGAAACAAAACTCAAATATTACGTATAAATCAGAAAATGATGATGGGAGGATGTTGACCTCCATCAGTCGACCTGCCTGCGACGTGACTCAGTGGAGGGTGAACAAACTGTCTCACGGGTGACCTGAAATACTCTCTGTTTCCATCCTCTCCATTCAAAACAATCAGAGGCAAACATGTTCCACCGACGTGATCCTGCCCGCACACATCACGCACGGTTGTCTGGATGGAATGTGACGCCACAGCTCCGTGCGTGAAGTCTCGCGGAGTAAAACCACCGGCCATTTTTCTCCGCGTACGGCAGCAGGACACTTTGTGCCCCAGTGAGCCCGACGACCACTTTTCTGCTTGAGCCTACAAGTTTTGGCAAGTTTCATTTCGTCCCCAGTGCCTCCAAAGCGACTACGGACGGGACGCGGGCCATGTTTGCGTGTAGCCCCGCAAAGTTTGTTCGCTGACATCCCTGTCCGGATAGATGCTCGTCTAAACTGTAGCCCAAATGGAGATGGTGCCCAGCGAGGAGAACCAGTTCGTATCCAAAGAGGTGAGCTTGTTGTCGCGGGGGGAGTCCGCCTCTCTCTCGGCTGTCACTCCCGCAGAACACGCACATTAAAACCTGCAAAACTTCAGCACCACTTTGCGACTTTGTGATCTTGGCGTGTCGACGCAGAGGCTAACTCTCCGCTGCTAACAGTTAGCCAAACACGACTTGGACGGCCTATCGTGACATGGCTAACTTAGCATTAGCCTCAGCCAACATCAGTTAGCGGCTAGTTTCGCTACATCTCCGGACAAAGTGAATTCGCCTGTGCGGCTAAAGCTTTTAAGCACAATCACTGCCGAGTATCAGACCATGTTCTCCACCCTTCGTCTTATAAAATTAACCCTGGAACGCTTTGAAATGCTGCTGCTGACATGAAGTCACTCCCCGGAACAGAGACGACGTTTGTCAACATCAGTGAGCTAACTTGGCTAACAGATGTCTTTATCCCTTTAAGTCAATAGCAACACCTCCGGCTAGTCGACCTGTTTGTGAAGTTGCTGAACCAAATGTAAATAAACCAGTGGACACGACTGACAGCGTGCAAGCGACGTTTTCCTTCAGTTTCACAATGTGCACACTTACACCCCCCTCTCTTTTCCCTCTGCATATTGTTTTGAATGGAACTTGTAGCCGTGCGGCGAACGCTTAGCACGTCACATTTCAACGCTAACGTTCGCTAGCTTTGCTCGTTTGAGACACAAACGACGTCAATCTCAGTTATTTGGTCTATCGTCACGTTAGTGTGCAAATGTTAACATCCAGTGCTACGATGATAAGTTACTCAGCCTTAGCTTGCGTTATAGCCTTAGTAGTTAGCTCACAGTTGGCTACGTGCTATCCAAGATAATAATCTATGAACCCGTGTTGACATTTTGCTTCGTGTTTTCACAAAAACATTAAACAAGGCTTCTCCGCTCACTGACACCGGAAGTGTCAGTGAGCGGATAGTGATTGTGTTTGTTTGCTTTAATGATGTAATTGCAACACAAACGTCATTGTATTTATTATGATTGACAGGGCAGTCAGTCATTTTCCCACGTCACTTGTGCAACACTTGTGTGTCTCCATGGCGTCACTACAAGTCCACAACAATATTTGATCATGGCTGCGGGTTTTTTGTTGCACTTTGGCTGCATCTACGTCACTGACAGAGTCACACCTCAAGCATGGGACGTCATTTGGTGATTAAAAAAGGCTGGTGGGAAAACCCCGATTGGCCGATGGAGCCTTTCGGCGACACTATCCAAGAATACATCTGGATAAACAGGACCCAGGGGTTACAGTATTTCAAAGTATATGGAAATAAGTTTGTCATTATTATTCACAGCTCATATGTTGCCAGCACTTTAAACATCACATCACTCCATGGTGTGAGCAGGTTGAAACAGAGGTAGTTTTCTGTTTCAGATCAGATAACTCCCAAATGGCTCAAAACAGTTTTGGCTTATTGTATAAAATTGTTTTGGGGAAGTATGTGTGTTTAGCCCCAGCAAGACAAAAAAGCAGAGAACATTTATTTTTTAAAAATCATCCTACTAAAACTTGTGGATACAGCAGTGTCGTTCATGAATGCAAGTCTTTATTTCTCAAGCAATCGGTCTTTCAATATATGAACACACACACACATACACAAAGTCTTATGATTTCAGTTAGCAGCAGTTTATCATCTCCCTCCAGGTGCTGTGTACATGCAGGCAGGTGGAGGAGATAGAAGGGACAAGGAGGAGAAATTTCTTTCTCAGAACATTTGTGATGCACATAAACTGACAGTCATTTGCGTGTTGAAGTCCAGGGTATTATTGACCAATATGAACCAATAGGAATTAATTTAACAAAGATGTGAATCTATATATTTATTAATTGGACTCATTGTATTCCAGATCATAGTGTGATTATTTTTTGTAATTTGTTCCAAATCCAAGGAAAATACCGTTCTGTGATGAACCTGCATCTTCACGTCAGCACCTTGTAATTATATCCATGGTAAAAATAACCTTTAATCTCATAATACACTTGTGTGTTGTCAGCTGCAGCCTCTTTATGCAACCTGTCAGTCACTTTTCCAAGATCACAAACCTTACAAAGAGGTTGCAACAACTTAAATATATTCCTGTGTTTGTCAAACTGTCATTAACCAAGAGGTTGATTTACCAATCAGGCAGTGGTAGGTGTGGCCTTCACGTTGGCTTTGTGAAGCCAAGTCTGACCAATGTTTGAGTATTGCTTTCCTTATTCTGCTTGTATTAAAGTTGTTCCTCCCCAACTATCTCCACATGTTATTAGGGTGTTTTTTGGAGTTGCAGACAAAGTATTTTTGATGAGATGAAGAAAAAGATTTCTCAGGTAGATGCTTGAGGATTTGTGTGTGTGTGGTGTAGGAGAAAGCTCATTGTTAAGCATGGTGTGGTTGAATAGATGCATGAAGACAAATGGTTTGCAGGTAATGGTATAAATGATCACAATAAACCAAGAGTATCATTCAAAATTGATGACATGCAGCAATAAGTTGCAATATAGTGCTGTTATTCTACTAAATTACTACGCTACTAAATTATTTTTTTTGTGTGCATCAACCTTTACTGTACAAAAGCTATTCTGTAAATTTCCCACCCATTATAAAATTTGAGAAAATCTTAAGTTTTTAAAAGCTTAAAAATGAAATGAATGACAGTTAGTAATATTAGCTTTCACTTGATCGTTTGCGAATGTACTGGACAAATCAAACCTCTGACTCACTGCATCTTGAAACTTTGTTTTAAAGTTAAATGAAGCATGATTTAGCAATAGCACGGCCTGCTGTGTTTAAATTGTTTGCAAAATAAAGATTTATCAAAAACGATAAATAAATTACTTGAGTGTTAGTTAATCATTGAATTGCTTAAGCTGAAGAAAACCTTTTTAGTCATGATATTTATTTCAAATAATACACTGTTTATGATGTGAATTAATTTGTGGACATAGCCGAAAAACTATTTTTTCAATATGTTATTTTGAGGAATATACATTTTGGTTTTTCCCCCAAAAATATTTCTTATACTTGGCTTTTGACCACCCCAATGCAAATATCAAATGTAACTTATTCACACCTTTTTCTGGAACTCTAAATTTTCAGATCCAAAATGCAGCTGAGGAGCCCAGAGTGCTATGCATCATCCAGGACACCACCTGTGCAAAGACGGTCAATGAGAGGATGACTGTCAACTTGCCAGCTTCCACCACCCTCTCCATACTTTATAAAGATGTTGCCCAAAAAGCTGGATATGTCAATGGCACATTTGAACTTGTCTGGGGAAATGCATCGGACATGGTAAGAAGATTAATTTAGTCTCATTTGTTGTGCTTACCTGGTTTCCTGCAGGTCTGTGATCGCACCATTAAAATAAAATGTTAAGTCATGGTAAATGTTCACTTTCAGGGTAGCTTGTTTTGAGTCTTATTTCCCTCGCTCATTTGTCTTAAACACCAGGGCTGTCTCCAGACCAGGAATTCTTTTTCTCAGTCAGAAATGAACTGTATAGCTCTGGGATGTATTTTTGTTTTAAACTCCTTGCGTCTATTGAGTGTGCCTCCTGCGTGGCTGCTGACAGCCCAGAGCCAAATTACATGTGATGGCAGTGGAGGAGGTCGTACCAGCCAGCATCGCTGCATTTAGCACTACAGCTGAGAGGTCTGGATTGCCCTGCCCTCTGTTTCCATCAACAAAGGCATTTTGGTTTTGTTAGTGTCAGGGGATGTCTAGTGGGACTCATAATAATGGTTCCTAGCCAGTTTCTGTTGTTACCATTGACTTCCTCTACATTCTAACTTTGTCAGGACACATACTATAGCCCCTGCACTCCATTTACAAAGATAGTGTCCCTATATCATGACCTCAGTGAACCTGCTTGTGTAAAGATGTTTCGGAGCCAGCCAGTGTGTCTTTTTTATGCTATCAGCATTCATTAATTAATTTCATTGTAATTGCCATTGTTCTCTGCAACATAGAAAACTAAAGTCTGGCAGAATGGTGCTGTGGATATTTATCTATAGAGGGAATTCTTAATGTGTGCTGTCAGTGTGGACCTGAGTGTGTTCTCGGTTGTCTCTTTATGTAGATACTATTCCCTTTTCTTAAATGAGCCCTGGCTAATCCCACTGCTGACCCAGGCCAAAGCCCAGGTGCTGTGTCTGTTGTTATCTCACTGAGTAGGTCAGTGGATTAAGCCTCTGCATGTTTCCACTGCAGCACTTTGCTGGCTTCTCCTCAGCTTGTTCAGGAGAAAGGCAACTCTGTTGCGTTGCTCACATGTTGGTTTCAAGCCACTTTCCTCATGCATTACGCCAACACAGGGGATTTGCTGAAAATGAATTCAATGCGAGCCTTGTGAGTTTGTCCATTTAGTATTTTTGTACTTGTCATATTTGCTGCTGTTGCTTTGTGCATTTTCAAGGAATTGTTTCTGATTTGTGTCCAGTACGGAAGTAAAAGCTCATGTGACTTGTTTTCTTTTTCTGCAACCTTAAAGAAACCACTAGACCACAACAGTGAGATGTCCCTCTCAGATTCTGGGTTTGAGCCTGATGGTAAGAGGAACTTTCTCCATCTTACAGACAAAGAAGGAGAGCAGCCCCAGATTGCATCGGTGAGTGGTACAATGAGAAATCTTGTAAGCTCTATTACGGATTAAGGGTTTGGAAGTGAAAGGTATTTTATTTCCTCTGAATGTTGGTGTGTGCAGGATGAGTCGGGAACAGCGGACAGCAGTGGACTGGATGATAGCTCACAGGAGCGCTTTATTGGGCCCCTACCAAGAGACTCCACTGCAGGCTGCAGCGGTGACTACAGCAGTCCATCTTACTCCTACTCATCCATTCTCAACAAATCGGAGACTGGTGTGTTTTGGGGTTGAGCTGGTGAACAGGAGACATCACTACTTTAATACAACCTGAGCTGACATTCATCGTCTTGTCCCTTTCCTCTGCTTGCAGGTTATGTGGGCTTGGTCAACCAAGCAATGACCTGCTATTTGAACAGTCTTCTACAAACACTGTTCATGACCCCAGAGTTCAGAAATGCTCTCTACAAGTGAGGACCTATACTCATAAACTCTGTGATGTTTTACTCATGAAATCATTGGATTGTGTTTTAAAATGGTCTTCTGCACTACTTCAGCTGGGAGTTTGAGGAGTCAGAGGAGGATCCAGTCACAAGTATTCCCTACCAGCTGCAAAGGCTATTTGTCCTGCTGCAGACCAGCAAGAAACGGGCAATTGAGACCACTGATGTGACCCGGAGCTTCGGCTGGGACAGCAGTGAAGGTGAGCTTCTCTTGCTCTTTTGTGACTAGACCTATTTCGCTTGTCTGTTTATTTGTGAAGGGAGAGACTGCATGCAAATGCTAATTTTCACTAAATGACACTTTCTGTGTGCTGTTGTTTTTTTTTAGCTTGGCAGCAGCACGACATCCAGGAGCTGTGCAGGGTCATGTTTGACGCCCTGGAACAAAAGTGGAAGCAGACAGAGCAGGTACAAGAAACAAATATTTCCTTAGAATTCAGACAACAAACACTCAGCAGCTGATCTGAGGTCTCACGCCCTCACAATGAAAACAAAAGGCCTTCTGTGAGAACAGTGAAACAGGCCAGTAACTAAGCCCCAGGGTTAGCTGTTTCTTATCAAGAGTGAGTTATAAACGGCACACATTCAGGCCTGTCGGCGTATATATGTTACCGTGACGTCTGTACATATAACCTCCTGATCTGGACCAACGCAATGCATGAGATTGAATCCATTAAAAAGAACAGGTTTTAATTTTCCTTCCAACATCAGACATAAGACTGTTTTCACTCTTAAGTATGAAGTGAACTGATGTTATGTGGCAATGTCCCTCAAATATTATGTTGTTGTCAGCATTATGGTGCTGACTGTGCTTGAGAGGTTTGAGTAGACCTGAGCAAATTATATATTTTATTTATTTTTAAGTAAAAAGAATTAAATAGAACTCTTGCATCAAAGAATATGCTGGAACAAATGCTGTATTGTTACAAGTGAAATGTGGCTGAGGAGGCCTGACTGTCATACTTCTCTGTCCTCAGGCTGACCTGATCAACCAGCTCTACCAGGGCAAGCTGAAGGATTATGTCCGTTGTCTGGAGTGTGGCTATGAGAGCTGGAGGATTGACACTTACCTGGACATCCCTCTTGTGATCAGACCCTTCGGAGTCAGCCAGGCCTATGGCAGTGTGGTGCGTTTCTGTCTCCATTTCATTCCTTTAAACATTTAGCACACAGGCACCAAAGACTCCCACTGCACTTGACATTCAGTCACTCTTTGGGATCAACAGCCAGACTCATGGCAACAAATGAAACACACTGCAAAACACAATTTTTGTGGGGATAAAAACACCTAAACATATGAACATAAAAAAACAACAAATGATAAAATGTTAGCTGTGCCTTGCCGACTGTGCCTTTGTTACTATGTGAGCATGTACATGGTACATTGGTCTACCTTCATTGTTTTTGTCTATGAAACACTTTAATGTGCTTCAATATCAGACTTTGTCTGAAAGGCAACCTGAGAAAATGTTGCATTTCAGGAGTGCTGTGACGGAATTTGTTTTCTACCACAGGAGGAGGCTCTGCAGGCATTCATCCAACCAGAAACCCTGGATGGACCCAACCAGTACTTCTGTGAACGTTGCAAAAAGAAATGTGATGCCCGAAAGGTGAGCCAAGTAGTCACGTTCAGAAAATACACTGTTCCACTGTTGACCTGTCTGATCATCTAATAAATGCTTTTGTACACAGGGCCTAAGATTTCTGCACTTCCCCTACCTGCTGACACTGCAGCTGAAACGCTTTGATTTCGACTACACCACTATGCACCGCATCAAGCTTAACGACCGCATGACTTTCCCTGAGGAACTTGACATGAGTCCTTTCATTGATGTGGAAGACGAGGTGAGTGCAGCGGCAGTGCTGGTACTAACGTCTATCACTATTCCAGATTGACATTCCATCAATGGGTCTTCATGATATTGAACATTTTGTTGCTTAATCTCTTCGCCATCAACCATTTGACATGACTATAAGCTGTAGTTGGAAAAAGAAGTGTCACATACTCCACTTCTTTATTATAAAGGTTATAATTACCAGCATGTCAAGCCTGATGTGTTCAAGCCATTCTCTTTGATTGTTTTTGACACTGTTCCCCGCCTCAGAAGTCGCCTCAGACTGAGAGCTGCACTGACAGTGGAGCAGAGAACGAAGGTAGTTGCCACAGTGACCAGATGAGCAATGATTTTTCCACTGATGACTGTGTGGATGAGGGCATCTGCTTGGACAGCACCGGCAGCACAGAGAGGGTGCTGAAGCCAAAGGTGACGATCTTCACCACTTACTGTTGGGCAGCGTGCGTTTTCGTTCCCCCTAATTATTCAGAGTAAACTGAAACTATTGACTGTTCCTACTTTCTGACACACCTTCTCGAGGGATGTTTAATGCTTAACACTTACAATATGAATTTGATTTGCATCAGATTTATTTATGATGGGATGGTTGAGTCGGGGTGGAAGCTTACTAATGTAAATGATTCCCTCAAAACAGTATCTGTGCAAACAAAATTAGAGACCGAATATTTATCAATCAAGTTATTTGATATTATTTTTAAAAATACTGTATTAATGTTTATTACCAGGTTTCTTCACCCATCGCTGATCACTCTTGATAGTGTTTTCTGTTTGAATATCTTTACTTGTGATTAATTTGTGAAACAGTATACGAGCAACGCAAACTTAGACAGGGAAGGAACAAAATTACATTTTGAATGATGAGGTTTTCTAAAGTCTTATCATAATACATTGCACTTTGTAGCTTGACATTGCTTTGTGGGTTTGAGTCATTTTGAAACAGTTAATGAACACAGATCACATTTTGAGATTATATCTTGCCGTTGCTATAAAACAATAAAATGTGGTTGTTTGTTTTATCGGACCCTTCTCATTCTCAGAGTTTGCTGACCTTTGAGCTGTTCTCCGTCATGGTCCATTCTGGGAGTGCTGCTGGTGGCCATTACTATGCCTGCATCAAATCCTTCAGTGATGGCCAGTGGTACAGTTTCAACGATCAGCACGTTAGCAAGGTCAGCCTAACCCTGGAGAAACAGCTTTTGTCCTCTTGCTGCACCTAAATATCAGATAGAGCCACCGACTCGATCAGTACTTCACCAGCCCCTAGTTTCTGTCATTTTAACATCTTCATTATTAACATGGTGTGTCTGTTGAATCATTGTCAGTATGTTTCTGTGCATTTCTGTTGGGCAGATCACCTTGGATGATATAAGAAAAACACATGGGGGGTCGTCAGGGAACAGAGGCTATTATTCTAGTGCCTTTGCAAGGTCAGTTGTCTCCAACACTCATTGTATTCCTACAGTACTGTGCCCTAAGAGAAAAGACCACTTATAAACTAGAACCATTTACATATGGGTTCAATGTGGGAAACAAGAGGGTTCTTGTTTATTCTTTGTTCATTGTACTTCCATGTTGCTGCTGAAGGAATAGGCTCCAACTCATAGGAGTGACATAACAAACATAACATTTATCTACAAAAATATATATTCCAGTCTATTCATTAACACTTTTTTTTCTGTTCAACAGCTCAACAAATGCATATATGCTGATCTATAGATTGAAAGATCCCTCAAGGAATGCAAGTAAGGAAATGTTTCAAATTAATCTGGCCCAATATTTTACAAAACAGATACTGTACCAGTGCTGCTGCAACTCTGTTTAGTGTTACAGATCTTCACTATTTTTATTCGTAGACAATCCCCTAGTTTTTTCTTTTTTTTTTATTTCTTTAATGCTTAAAAAAGTTAAAGATGTTTTCTGAGTAAATAGTAAATTATTGTGATGCTGGGCATTGTTGTTTTTGGTTTTTGCAAGCCAAGAGATGCTTGAGAATAAATGCCGGTTCCAAATGAACCAAGCATCTTCTCATACCTGAAGGTTGTTTGTCTTAGTGGTTTGTTTGTTAATAGCTTGTCAGAGGCATTGTATCATTCTTGGGAATAAATCAATTTGTGGGTTAAGTGCTTCTTGGTATTTTTTTCTATTATGTGATTGTGTGCTGTCTTCTATTTACAGAGTATTTAGCCGTGGAAGACTTCCCAGAGCACATAACGAGTTTGGTTCAGAGGGAGAAAGAGTCTGAAGAGCAGGAAAAGAGACAGAGGGAGATAGAGCGCAATACCTGCAAGGTATGTGTCTAATGGATGAACATGGGTCAGTTTTTACACTGTCTATTTTTCTTTCTATTAATAAAGAAAGCCTTTCTCCCTCTCATTCTATTGACCTTCAGATCAAGCTGTTCTGTATGCATCCTGTTAAGCTGATGATGGAGAGCAAGCTGGAAGTTCACAAGGACAAAACTCTCAGAGAAGCAACAGAGATGGCCTACAAGGTTTGTCATCTCAATATGGCATATCTGGTCAATGTGTCGACCGGAAAAATACTGAAATACTGCTGGAGATAATATCTGTCATGATATTTTTCAGTAGACATATAGTTTCACTATGCTTATTTATGTGATTGATTTTTTTAATAAATACATACATTCTCTGTTATACATTTGTTTAGCTGATGGAGCTGGAGGGGGTCGTCGCTCTTGACTGTTGTCGCCTGGTCAAGTACGACGAGTTCCATGAGTACCTGGAACGCTCTTATGAGGGGGAGGAGGACACACTGATGGGTCTCCTGTTGGGAGGAGTCAAGTCCTCGTACATGTTTGACTTGCTGCTGGAGACCCGCCGGCCTGAGCAAGTGTTCCAGCCTTACAAACCTGGAGGTCAGTAGTCTTCGCTGAATGTCTGACAGTGGTATATGATTGCATTCCAGTCTTACAAACACAATCATACAGCAGATCGGAAGCTCAAGCAAATGTCTGTAGCCTTTTTGGCTAAGTGAGTGTGTTTATTATTTTTCTACAGAGGTGATGGTGAAGGTTCATGTTGTGGATCTGAAGAGTGAGACCATTGCCTCTCCAATCAGCGTTCGGGCGTACTTGAACCAGACAATCACTGAATTCAAACAGCTTATTGCACAGGTTAACAACTCTGTTCTTTTTCTTTATCTCAGCTATTTAAAAATCAGCACTGACATTTGTGTGAAAGTAAACTGAGTGTGAGAACAGCCTTGTGTGTTTCTTTTTAGGCTACTGGGCTATCAGCAGAAACCATGCGTGTGGTCCTTGAGCGCTGCTACAATGACCTCCGTCTCCTCTATGTTCCAAACAAGACCTTGAAAGCTGAGGGATTCTTCAGGAGTAACAAGGTCTCCTACATTTTTTTCCCTGTTTTGTCTTTCTGGATTCTATGTTTTGTTTCTGTGTTTTTCCATAGTTGGGGGGGGGGGTGATTTATTATAATGCTTTACATTTTTAAAACGGTTTAAAACTTGATTTTCATCTGTTTGAATTTATTTTTTCATACAGGTTTTTATAGAGAGCTCAGAGTCGACAGATCATGAGGTTGCTTTCACTGACTCGGTCTTGTGGAAACTTTTGGATCGTCACGGGAACACGATCCGACTCCAGGTCTTACTGCCCGAGCAGTCGCCTGGCACCTTGGCTAACAGAACTCTTTGCCAAAAAGTGGGAGATGACTCTGAGGTGCCCTTCGATGGGTCCAATGGTAACAGGAAGTCTGTCGAGGCTATCCTAGAGGAGAGCACTGAAAAGTTAAAGAATCTGTCTCTGCAGCAGCAGCAGGGCTCCAGCACCAGCGACAGCCAGAAAAGCTCCGATGCCAGCGACTTTGAACATATCGAGTCTCCGACCCAAGAGGCTGACTCAAACTCCTCACTGTGCGTCGCTGCAGACAACAGAGAGCTGGAGAACCGGATTAGGGCTACAGCTGGCAGCAGCGGTGGTGCCTCCTCTGACCCCTGTGAGGAGCGCTCAGACTCTGAGGTGAACAATGACCGCAGCACCAGCTCAGTGGACAGCGACATCCTCAGCTCCAGCCACAGTAGTGACACTCTGTGTAATGCAGACAGTGGGCCCTTGCAATTGGCCAATGGCCTGGATTCGCACAGCATCACGAGCAGCAGGCGCTCCAAGGCTCATGAGGGCAAAAAGGAGACGTGGGACACTGCTGAAGAAGACTCTGGGACGGATAGCGAGTATGACGACAATGGGAAGAGCAAGGCGGAGGCTCATTACCTGTACTTCAGAGCAGAACCTAGTTCTCAGGATGACTCCTCCTGGGATGCACAAAAATGTACGAATCTATGACTCACCTGGTCAGAATTCCCCCATTTATGATGTTCATTAAAACAGATTTTTGGAAGGAAAATCAGTAAAATCTGTTTTAAAGATATTCTATTTTCTGTTTTCTTGCTGACCGTCCCCCCCCCCCACACACACATTTTAAACCATACTTGATTAATGATCAGAGAAGAGATGTTCTGTTTTAAAGATATTCTATTTTCTGTTTTCTTGCTGACCGTCCCCCCCCCCCACACACACATTTTAAACCATACTTGATTAATGATCAGAGAAGAGATGTTCTTTTCCCCTGTGGTGAAGAATGGTGACAAACTCTGTTTCTTGTGGTCCTCTTCAGGTTTAGTAGTTCACGTGGACAAGAGAATAACATTAGCAGCGTTTAAACAGAACCTGGAGCCCTATGTTGGAGTGACGTCGACGCAGTTCAAGGTGTTCCGCGTGTACGCCAACAACCAGGAGTTTGAGAGTGTCCGGCTAAACGAAACGCTGTCATCGTTCTCTGATGACAATAAGGTCAGATTCAACATTCCTATTTTATATGTTTTGATTTTGAAACTGAGTTAATAATTGACGTCATTTCTTTCTTTGCCTAGATAACCATTCGACTAGGCAGAGCACTGAAAAAGGGTGAATACAGAGTGAAGGTGTATCAACTACTAGTGAATGAAGCAGAGGTGAGAAATTCTTATTTTTTCTGTTACAATGATTGACAGGGTTTTCGTTTAAAAAATTTTGTTTAATAAATTATGATTGTGTTTTTCCTGGTACTCCAGCCCTGCAAGTTCCTCGTGGACACGGTGTTTGCCAAGGGCATGACTGTCAGACAGTCCAAAGAGGAGCTGCTCCCTCAGTTGAAAGAGCAGTGCAAGCTTGACCTCACTATTGACAGGCAAGTGTTTGAGATTACTGCAAATGAATCACAAGTCTTGAGTGTGTGACATTACAAGATTTACTTGTATCAATCATTATCAATGTTGTACTGACTATCTACATAGAGAACAATCTATATCCAGAGTTAAGTGGATGCAGTTTGTGTGGTTATAAGAAATATAAACATGCGATTTTTGTCTTTGTTCAGGGTTCGTCTCAGGAAAAAGACATGGAAGAATCCAGGAACAGTGTTTCTTGATTACCACGTCTATGAGGAGGACATCAGCATCTCCTCTAACTGGGAAGTTTTCCTGGAAGTCCTTAATGGTAACATTTGGTCTTTCAAACAAACTTTTCAGAAACTGCTTTCTGCTTTGATGAAAACGGATTAAGATGAGAGTCTAACAGAGACCCACAGTGCTCTTCCTATCACAGCCTCAGATCTGTAATGTCTTGTTTTTTTTTTTATCAGAACCAGAGAAGATGAAGTCCATGTCGCAGCTCGCTGTTTTGACCAGGAGATGGAGCCCGGCCACGATGAAGCTGGGGCCTTTTCAGGAAGTGATTCTGGAGAGCAGTAGTGTAGAAGAACTGAAGGAGAAGGCACGTCTCTCACCTGATGATTGTTTCTTTCATATTCACACACAGCCCTCAATCAATGCCTTTGACTTTTTGTTAATTATTTTTAAATTACCTTATTGGAGCGGAAACACCATTCACTGTGACTGATGTCTTTATTCTTCTTGCAGCTCAGTGAAATGAGTGTGATTCCCCTTGAAAACCTGGATTTTGCAAAGGTTTGAAGTTATTTATCTCAAACATCAGCTTGACTTGCACGTCACGTTTTATTTCAATTAAACTTTCTGTCTGTTGTGTGCAGGGTAGAGGAACGTTTCCGTGTGATATATCAGTGTTAGAGATTCATCAGGATTTGGACTGGAACCCCAAGGTTTCAACTCTTAATGTGTGGCCTCTGTACATCTGTGATGACGGAGCTGTGGTCTTCTACAGGTAAAAATAACACTCATGCATACGTTCAAAGACAAGTGTATGAGTTGGAAAACTGTTTTTAATTCTATTTAATATTTGTCCGTGTAGGGACAGCACTGAGGAGCCTATGGAGCTGTCGGAGGACGAGCGCAACGAGCTGATGAAGAAAGAGAGCAGCCGCCTACTGAAGACCGGTCACCGTGTCAGCTACTCGCCACGCAAGGAGAAAGCCCTCAAGATCTACATAGACGGAGGCCCTGCCAAAGACCCGGGGCAGGACTGAGCTGCAAACAGTCGCTCCTGATAACTTACATCTGGCTGCTGTAGTACAGCAGCCAGACTCTGGGTGTCAGTCCTTGCGTCGGGCCTAGTAGTGACTCAAACATTAAGCAGCGCTGCGTGACGTGCTCTCAGCCTCCACCCGCAGCCCCCGGACTGGCTCAGAAACCTTATTGTGCACTATAGTGTATTGTACTGTAAAGTTTAAAGGGAAGTGCATCAGCTATTCGAAACAGAAGAATCAAATACTGTACAGAAAAATCAGGTGCTGGGAATGGACGCAGAGACGTTAGGACTGTGAAAGTTGGCCGGAAGTCACGCATCCCATTTGAGTGTCCCGTTTTCATCTTCATCAGTCTCTTTCACTCTCTCCACCATCACTCCACGTCTACCTGTTTCGGACCTAATGTTGATCCTGATTAGTCTGTGACCATCTTGTAAGTCAACTCAACACCTTTTGCTCCAGCCTCCCCCAGTCTTTTACCTCCTCTGGTCGAGGCAGACCTCCGCCTCTCAGTGACTCTACTACCAGCTGAGGTGTCATTTATCCACAAGGTTTGATGAATAGAAAAAAGCAACAATTAATAATTTTGTAAACTGGAGGTTGTTTCTGAATCTCCCACAATGCAAGAGGCGTGTGTCTTTTCTCTGGTTCTTACTGCTGCTCTTTGTGCATTATAGGAACTTTGCCACTGTTGCATCTCTTCCACTAGATTAAATGAGACGTTGGCTTATTGATCCTTAACCTCAAAGTACAATGAATCAAGTGAACCATGTTGAAATAATCCTTGTTTTGTTTTTGTTTGTAAATTATTATTTTTGCTCCAGACTTGATTATTTAATTCGGTCTCCTGAGGCACCAGGTACACATCTGTTGTCTGTATTAACCTTTAATTTAGAAAGTGGTTTCCTTTGTTTTGTTTTTCTTTTTGCACCATGTGACCTGGGTGTACGTCCCTAGTGTCATCTACGTGTGTGTATGTGTGGTGTTGTACCGAGGGGTGGGAGCTCTCTGGGCTTGATAGACTGACACCAGAGGGTGGAGGAAGCCCACTGGATCCCTCAGTCCACCCAGGAGACTCCTCCTGGGCCTCAGCGTCATGAAGCTCATGTGGGCGGCTCATGCTGTCACCAGCTATTCACTGTAGAAATGCCAATATCATTTTTTTGATGTTTATTTCTTTTGAGATTATAATTGCGTGAAAATAGTTTAAAATGATTTTAGAGTTATTAAAGTGTTTTTTTTTTCATAACAATTTCCTGTGTTCGTGTCCGACTTCATGATGAATAAATATCACAATTTCAAGAATAAGTGTGAAAGAAAAACAGCACAAGTATATTCGCTCACATCAGACAGATGTCAGTCAGATGACTGTACATGAAAGACAAAGGGCACATAACACACAGGGAGAGATGTTTGGGTGAGTGGGCACTGTATTGTACAACAAAAGCAGGAATTGTTTCCTCAAACTGACAACTAGTTTCTCATTACACACAGGTTATTTGTGAGCCAAATTGGAGACATTTCATTCCAATCTCTGTGACCCTGACCTTTGACATCCAGCCACAAAAATCAATGGGTTAATCTCTGAGTCCAAGTGAATGTTTTTGCCAAAGGAATGACTTAGAAATAACAGAAGGAAGTCTTAGAAGAAAAGAGAAACTGCACACCAACAAGCAGTCAGAATTACATTTATGCTGCAAAGAAAAGGACGGAATAGTTCTTTGATGACAAAAACACAAACTGCTCTCTTCCCTGGCAGCAGCTAATCACACACCTTCCAGTGAAACTTCATGCAGCTGATGTTCAACGAGGAGGTGTAAACTGCGTTTACAGTTGTCATCAATGTGCAGTAGGAGGATTTGAGGATGGGTAAAATATAGAACTGTAGTATAAGGAAGAAACCAGTTTCTTCTCTTTGACAGTGGCTTTTACGCTTATATATTTTCA
Organism: Pseudorhombus dupliciocellatus; assembly: GCA_016785235.1. NCBI lineage: Eukaryota > Metazoa > Chordata > Actinopteri > Pleuronectiformes > Paralichthyidae > Pseudorhombus > Pseudorhombus dupliciocellatus. The sequence continues at coordinate 7,183,661 of JAFBJW010009053.1, read as the reverse complement.
GAACTCTAGGTCTTAATTACAGCAAATACAATAAATAGTTTTCTCTATTTTCATGACTTTGGATTGAGCTGGATAACAGAAAGTGCAAAGCTCTAGAGCAGAGGAGATCTCAATCTAGTTGTTTCCAAGGCCATGTGACAAATGCAGCTGTGTCTAGATGATATAGTCTATCTCTGAGTAGAGTGTGTCTGCCATCTTCTCTTCACTGGAATCTTCTCCTTTCAGACACATGGAGCCTCTCCTGTTTGAAAAAAAGAGCACACAATTATGGATAAAGAGAAATTGGAAACTGCACAAACTACACAGATTTAACGTTCGTACCCCAGGTGCTGGCAGTGGAGGTCTCCTGCACAGGGGCAGTGTTTCCTGGGCCCCTTGTCCTGACTGTCCCAGGACAACAGCTCCGCCAGGTGGTTGGAGGCACCGAAGCATCGCTCGCGCTCAATGGGCTTGGCCAAGCACACGGAGAAGAGCAGAGCTAAACACAGAGAACTAGAATCACTGGCCTGTAGGCGGGGGCCTCTGACAAACAGTTCCACTGGGTAATCAGTTCACCCTGAGGTCCAAGTGAACATGTGACCCAAATCTGGAGAATATCCCTAAATGTGTCCTTGAGATACTGCATTCACATCAATGTGATAGACAGAGGCTTTACTCTATACTGCAGTATGTAAATGGTGTGCAGTACTTTCACTGTATACTGCAGTATGTATATGATGTGCATTACCTTTATGGAACCTTTACTGTGTACTGCAGTATATGTATATGATGGGCAGTACCTTTATGGAAAGCACAGCAGAGCTCCGCGCTGCAGTCTGTCTGGTACTGACAGGTGCTGCCAGCTTCTCCTTTTGTTGCATTTGGACTGCACTGCCCCCACACACACAGCTGATCAGCGCAGCACTGCTCGTCTTTAGTGCACGACTGAAAGCACAAAATATGAACCTTCACTTGTGACTCACAGGACCATTAAAGACATTCAAATAGAACTCCACCCTCAGCTCTGAGCTTAAATCCTTCCACAGAAGACAGGTCTGGGGGCGAGCAAGGTGGAGCTGATGGGACAGTGACAGAGAGCCTTGATCCCCACCTGGCACTTCGCAGCAGTACAGGTCATAAATGGTCCAACATAAAAAGTGTAATGTAAAGTGTAGATCAGTGGCTAGGGTCAGAGTTCAACCTGTGATCCTTTGCTGCATTACACCCCCCCCCCGCTTAATGTTCCCATCCAAATAATTTTAAAAGGTAATAATAACAACTTGCGTTCACAGCTGAAACACACATTTCAGTGTCTGCTGCCTTCTCTACAATATTAATGTGATCGTGGGTCAGCCGGGCTCTGAATGCAGGAAGAGGGAATGATTATTCCCATGCAGAGTTTTCCTGTGCAGCACTTTTGATAAGAGGCAGATCCTGTCCTCTGTGTATTTATTATCCCTGCCCTCTGTGTTCTAGTTTGTCACACTGCCAACACCTAAACGCTTTGCATGGCTCTTTACTCTGATGCTCCAAGACCAGAATTAAAACTACAGAATCAGCACTAAAATAAAAAACTGAAGCACAAACCAACAGCTGAGTCTCTCCAGAAAAGACTGCCTCACTACTGCTCGTTGTTTTTGACACCCTGTGAATGGAGGCTCGAGAGCTTTAACCTTGACATGTGCTCTCCTCTCAGATGGAGCTCATAGGACACAGTGTTCACCACAACACACTCCAATTACACTTGTAGACACACCGCACCGCAATGCAGCCGATGGGAAGCTTGTGTTACTGCCGACTGACGTGACTCTGGTTGTGCGTGTGCGGGAGAGAGACTTTTAGAGAAAATGAATCAGCATTGCTAAGGTGCCAATGTAAAAGTATACTGGGGTTCACTCACCACATCGATCGCCTTGCAAGGCAAACACTTGGAGCTGTGCATGACATTAAGGCAATACTTTCCCTTCCCACAGTCCTCATCAGTGATGCATCCCTAAAGGCGAGAGAAAGGAAGGAGGACATCAGGGTGGATCATGGTCCTTTTCTAATGCTATGGTTTCCCACACTTCTCATGGAAGCAGAAATCGCAGCAGTCAGGTCATCGCGGTAATTATGAATCACAATATTTGCAGTTCTAAGAACACTAGCGACCTCGTGATAACCTGCTGCGGGTTGTATCCCATGAAGTAAAGATAGTTTTCCAGCTCAAGCATAAGCTTACATGATCGATCAAGTTCTCCAGGTCATTGTACGGGACGGTCGTGCTGGCCATGTGCTGGGTCTCCTGTGTGAAGGTGGGACGTTTGTTAAGCTGTACTCACAAAGGGGAAAAAACACGACAGTCACCTATTGTTTATGAGCGTACCTGGTCCACTGGGGATGTTGGGACAGATTCATCATCAATCACTTTATCAGAAGCAGATTGACTGGGATGATCTGGAGGAAGGTTACTGGGCTCAAGGCTCAGGCTGACACTGTTGTTGTCTCTCTGGAAAAGGAGAGAAAGAGATGCATTCAGACGTTTCTCTAAGATTCTATGCACAGTTGCCTCAAATCTATCTATCTATCTATCTATCTATCTATATCTATCTATCACTACATAAGTCAACATTGATTTTAGAGTTCTACCTCAAATGTGAAACATATGTTGAGAAGAGATTTATAAGCACACTCTTCACCACAGCAGATAAAATCCGTCTTTAAACTCGATAATACGATAATAATCGACCTGGACTGATACCACGCCTCTATAATCGCCCTGCTGTACATCACGAAGCGTGATGTAAACACAGCCGGACTGAACGGCGGATGTCTGCATCCTGCAGCTGGCCCCACCTCAGGCGCCCGGCCCTGCTCCGGGTGTCCCGGTGCCGAGTGATCCTCCAGGATGTGGTCCACTCCTGAGAACACTATCTCGGGGAGGATGCCGTCGCAGACCGCGGCGGTGAGGGCCAGAATCAGCAGGGAGAGCCGCATCATGCCGCCGGTCACTGCCGCTGCTGCCGCCGCTGTGAGGAGGGTGTGGTGCGGCGCTGATGCTGAGGCACAGCGTCAGCAACCACCTCAGCAGCTGACGCGCCTCCGTCACCTCACACGTGTGGTTCCAAACATTTAAATAAAGCTGTCTCCGTTCACGTCAGCGTGTTTGTTTATAAAGTTTGAGTGACACGTGTTCAGGATGGCTCAAACATAGTTCCGGTCAAGTTTAACCACCGTTCTGAGTGAGTGCGCGAGGGAAGCCATAGCAGTAGCATCCTCTCCCTTCATGCTAGTTAGCTTGATGCTTAATTAGCCAATAGCTAACTCTAGTCAAACAAACTTTAAATGGAGGACAACTCAGGCAACTAAGACTGTTCTCTCTCTCTCTGTGTGTGTGTGTGTGAGGTGAGAACACAACTGGACCGGTAAATAGCTCATTTGGAAAATTTGGAAAATTTAGAAAGTGACAGTATTGCTAAAGCAACATTTTATTACATAATTAGCTATCTATGCTAACTACATCAAATTGTCAAGTGCCTGATGAATAAATTAATAACAATGAATAATCTTTAATTAAATACAACCTTTTTTAAAGATAGAGCTCCCAAAGTGCTTCAACAGCCAAGCTTAACAGGTACAGACATTACAATCAGCGGGATGTGGTCGTGTTCAGATATTGCATCGAGACCGAGGCCACAGACGACGGCCTTTAAATTAGATCAGTATCTGCAGTGTTTACGTCTGGACACGAGGTGGCGCCATTCACTCTTTGTAGGAGACGCATCCTAACCGCACACCGTCGGTCCAGAGGTTTTTTTTCCCCCCACTTGCCTAACTTCTAACTGCGGCTTCCGTGGACAAGTTGTGAAACTGTCCTGTGTTGTCCAGCTCTACACCAGCCTGGTGGACTGACTGAGTGATTACAGGTCTCCCTGGTCGATATCTGTCCCTCGGGTATGGGTATAGTCCATGAAGTAGTCCATGGCAACAATCTCGAAATGTCCCGCACGTGTTCTGTAGTAACGAGGGGGACTCTGTCCCCAGAGTTGTGAGCTCGCGCGGTCTGGACCCTCCTGAGTCTCAGCGGCGGCTCGGGGGATGTGACTGACTCCGGAGCACCGCCCTCCTCCAGCGGCGCTGCCTGCAGCTGCAGTGAGGAGCCGCCGCTGCCTGTCACACTGACCGGGGAGCGACACCCTTCGCACGGCTGCTCGGGAACGGGACTGACGGACGACACCGCGAGGAACGAGATACCGGACTTGGCTGGAGACATGAGGTAAGAGATTTAGTTTCACAGCTGGCTTTGCTCTTCCGTATCTTCACGTGTTTCCTGATTCAGTGGTGTGTGAGGCTGAGGCACCTGACAGGATCTGATCTGGTTGGAAAGTGAAGTTTCAGACTTCACTCTGTCGAAGGATCCTCTCAGTGAAGTTTCAGGAAGATTCAATATACAGTCTCTCTGGGGCGGTTTGGAAGTCGTCAGATTTGACTTTATCAGCCAAGTGTTTTTTTTTCTAGTTCTACCAACACGTGCTCATTAGTTCACTGGGGAAGAAAGCCTTGATTGGAGCGAGACTGGGGTCAGACATCTTGCCTCATCTTTCCTCTCTGATAACACAGAGTTATCTCCACTTGCACAACCTACATTTTTGTGAAGCTGACGTATGCATCGTAAATATGCTGAGCATCACAAACCTGTGTGGCTTCTTGTAGACACATGCCTTCAAGCAAATACAACTTGAATGACAGCTTTTCACTGAAAGCTGTAGAAATGTAGAAACAGGTAAACCCATGCTATAGTCACCCCTTACCCAGGTGTTTTGAGGATGTATTGCCAGACTGACCCCACCTGCTCTGCAGCACCTTGACAGCAAATACCTTGATCTGAGTGTTGGGCTGTGGAGACCCCAACTGCATGATAAAGCAAGGTGTGGTGCTGAAAGGCTGCTCTGTCTGAAGCTCTGCGAGCGACAGAAACCGCCCGTTAATGTGCTGTGGGGTGACGACAGGTTAATGCTCGGTGCAGCTACTGATCAAACACACAGCAGAACCTTGGGCAAACACTGGATTCCTTGCGAAGGCAGGAAAACGTCAGGCTCAAAACATTTGGGGCAATTCAGGGAGTCATAAAGAAAATATTTTATGATCTGATATGTGAGTCTTTTCAGTTTAGCTTATCAGTTTCATCCTCCTCCGTGTTTCGACATGAGCACTCAGTCTGGTATGACTCTAGGGAGATGATGCATGGACAACATTTTAAAGGAGGGAGGAAGGAGTCATACAAACAGTAACTGTTCTCTCTGCCTTTTCTGTGTGAGTAATCATTTCCTGTGTATTTTACGGTGTGCTAACATCTCAACAGAAGCACTCACCAAAATCTCTGTACATAAACACTGAATGTGAACCAACGCTATTCTCCCCTCACTGGCCGTTTCTTCCTGTGCTGTGATAAACAAAAGTTTATGGAAATACACAGCAAACAGTGCATTGCTTAATAAGTAATTTGGCAAACATTTCATCAGCCAGAATTTTGTTTTTTTGCGAAATAGCTGCAGGGCTTATGTTCTGAACATGCTCAATAATTACAGGTTTAACTCTGCTTCAGGCTTGTCTCCTTTCAACTGCAGAGCTGAAAGAACACAGACATCCAGATTTATGTGCATCAGATATGTGAGATCAGATCTAACAGGTATGTTAGAAGTCACTTTGCCATTAAGACTAACAACTTGTAGGTTTCAGAAATACAATCAAATGGATAAATCAAAATTCATAAATCAATGACTCCACGGACCAGTTGATAAATCAGGGTAATAAAGACACGTGGCTGCCGTGCAGGGAATGGAAGGGCTGTTGTGAACTTTCTCCTTCCTCTTTACAGTATGTTTCCTTCCTGGTTCCACAGCCCAAATAAAAACGGACACATGTGCCCAGGCAGTGGCTACACAAAAGAGATAGGAACTTTCAGAGATGGGTGCGGCATGTTGCCACCAGTGTTATTAGTAAGAATCCTTTGCTGCCAACTTGGCTCAGCTAACAATAGGGCGTGATATTTTCAGGAACTCCCAAAACACTTCTGCTTTCGTCGAAGCTTCTTCTACATCACAGTATTGGACTGTATCACATGTAAACACACACAGCAGCTAAAGATAGGGCCACTGATGAAGGCACTGGGTGGATTTAGCGAACCCCAGCATATCACTAACAGGTTCCCTCTGGCAGAGGCGAGGCCACGCTGAAATGGGCTCTAAACTTAGTTGAGCTTTAAAATCACGGAGGTGGATTTTTACAGAGGCAGCTTTGATCTGGACAGGAAACCAGGCGCACTTCACAGGAAGAGCCGGGATGGGAGGCGTCTGACGGACTCACGCACTCTGCTGCGACACTTTGACATGTAAAACAAGTCCTCTCTCTTTGTCAGTGCATCAACCTCATTCTTTTTGAATGTCAAAACATAAACCAAGTCATTCATTTTATTTATTTACTTTTGAGGGTAGCGTTAGTCTTCAATGGGCAGTTTTTCAGGTGAACCTCGATCGTCTGTCTGTTATTGAGGTGAACTTTGTACTTTTCTGGTTGTTTGTCTGAGGCTGTCTTGTTTACTCGGTTTGTTTACAGGTTGTAGCTGTGTTGAAATCTTTTAGGATCATGTGCTGTTTATGTTCTGGAATATGACCCTTGTCTATTCTGAGCCTGGCTTTACTGATTGTTGGCTTCGTCTATTCCTGCTGCTCAGTGTCATCTAAACCTTCGCTGTGCCTCTGTGGTGTGGATGAGTTGAAGACGCCCTCTGATCTTTGACCCTAGTTTGGTTTTGTTCCAGCCTGCAGTTGAAACCTTTGTGCTCTCAGGTTGTCTGTCCTTTTGAAGCACAGCGTCTCAGGAGCACCTCGAGGTGCAAAACTTGGTTCAAATGTACCGTTGGGCTCATGGATCAGGTGATTACAGTTTGGCAGCTTAAGGCTTTTTTGCCTGGTGAACACAAGAAGGTATGAATGGGCTCACGCAACGCAGTGTTTTAGAAATAAATTGGGTATATCCTGAATGTAAAGGGATAGCTAGACCTTGGTGAAGGTATGCGCTTGAAAAAGATCACACATTGGGGAAAAGGTTCAGAATAAAAGTGCAATGTTCATGTCAGAATCTCCCCAAACACTGATCAGTAGTATGTCTGTGAGTGTTGAACACCTTTTCTAACGGAGTCAGGTGGTGAACACACCTCATGGCCCAGATGTGTCTGCAGGCAGCAGCTCCTGTTTGTGTAAATGTACCGTTCGCCCCTCTGAAGTTGACAGACGTCTAAATGTTTTCTGCCTGGCTCCTGGCAGATCTTCTTTTATCTTGGTGCTGCTGCCCAAACACACAGATGCCAGATGTCAGAAAGTTGAGATAGTACTGCTCTGGGGCCTGGAGGAGGGCAGAGCCCGTAGGCTGAAGTCCACATGAATGTGCTGTTTTCTGTTATCAGGCTCGCAGAGGGTTCCTTCCTGGTTTTCTTGGGTCCAGTCTGTAATTACTGTCGCTGGTCGGCGTCGCTGCAGTATGTGTATTTCCCAGCACTCCCAATGTTTTCCTTGTGTTGTCAGCTTCCCATTGTGTTCTGATAGCCTGCGGCTATGTGCTCTGCAGAAACAAATGAAGTGAGTTACGTCACGGGTTTGACTTCAGTTCAGCGTCTTTACAGTTCAGTCATTGTCAGAGTTGAGCTAGAATGATTTAGATGGAACTAATTACTAAAAAAAAATGTACATTTAAAATATAGGCATATGGGTTTGTTGGTCCAATTTTAAGACACCAGGAAGGTCTTCATCATTTTATAGAACAATCAACAGATTCTTCGATGTTTCAGCTCTGATCAGCTCTGATATTCATCATGTTATTTATAGTTGTTACTGTAGGTAAAGTAAAAAAAAAACAATGGAAAAGTGTGTTCTACAGGGTTGTGGAAGGATGTGTTCATGTCTCTCTGTGTTAGGGGGGCTCTGTCCTCTTTCCTTTTCGTCTGTCCAGGTGTTACAGGTACATTTTTCACATTCCAAACATCCCCCCTCTCATACTGGAAACTGATATCTTGCTCTCATAAGGGCACTTTTCTCTCTCGGCATATATGTGTGTCTCGGTACATTAAAGCGACTGGTTGAAAAATAGTCAAGCCACACATGATGTGTCTGTAGACAGAAGTGCTAAAGCCAATTAACCGAGCATATCTATATAATAATCTGTTCATAATGACACAAATCCCTGCCATTGTTCCCCCCATCAGCTGCAGCTGCTTTTCACTCCATCAGATCATTTTCTGAATGGACGGGGGGACTTTGACGCTGTTAAACTCTGATCCTCAGGATGGTTATATGGTTTGGTTCCAAGTGTGTGTGTGTGTGTGTGTGTGTGTGTTCTTTCCGCTTTGTCTGTCATTAGCTGTATTTTTACAGCCGCTCTGTGGGTTCAATCTGTCTGCCCACAAGTGACTTTCCACTCTGTCAGACTGAGATGGTGAAGTCATGGGACTCTGGAGTGTTGAGCGTTGACTTGGCGAGGAAGACACTGCGTGGTACCTTTTCCTTAGTCCTCGCAGAGTCACACAACAGATGGTCCCAGCGACTGTGTCTCTTTAACCATTCGGAACGAAACGTGAAAAATTGTGCATGTCAACATGTCTTTACTTAAACTTTCCACCAAAAGGGTTTTAGGGTAGAGGGTTTGAAATTGCTGATTATTCTCAACTTATTCCAGGTTTTTCTTTTTGAAAATAAGAAGTTAACAAATGGACATTTAGGTGTGTTGAGCAAAGAGCACATTCCTCCCCAAATCATGAAGGTGGTCCTGTGACTAGGTGGCTGATGGAGCCAGCCAGAGGGCCCACTCAGTGTTGGGCTCATGCTGATGGAGCAGTTCAGAGCCGTTCGGGCCACGTGGCAAAGGAATGTCAGCTGAGTCTGATCCTGGATGTTTGCTGTGAAAGGCCTGAGGGGTCCCGAGTATCATTTTGATTTTCTGTTTGGTTTTTGGAGCCCACAAGGTGTGTAAAGCAGACTGAGGGCCACCTGAGTGTACTGCAGTATTATCGACTGCCTGGTGTGAAAGTCCCAGTCTGAATCAGCATCAAAACAGGATGCACATGTGCAGCCAAACAGGATTTCATCTAAATTAAAAAACTAATTTTAGCCCTTGTCTGTGGGAACAACATTCAAATCCCAATCAAACATGTTGTGACCCATCGACTTGTTGTCCATTGAACATAGTGAATGCCCCTGGTCTAAGCTCTGTCTGAACGGTTTCATAGCAGAGTCACGTTGCCACCTGAGGCCCTGGTGCGGGGATGTGACAGTAATAGTGGATTAGTGTGGGGGACTGTTTGAGTCCTGCCTGACCTCTGCTCTCACCCTGCCTATCCCGCTCCATGGGACATTAAAATATCAAAGGCTGACTTCTCCCAAAACTCACGGAAGCCACGGTCTCCACCCAAATGAGCACACACACACACACACGGTTAATGCAGAAAATATACCCGTTACACTTTGATGTCGAGTTCTGGCTCCCTTTTTTTCTGGCTTGATTTTCAAAAGGTTTGAGGTTTGGAAAGACAGAACTGTGTTGTTTTCTTTTGGTTCAGCTTTTCTCTGACACCAGCGTGAGTTTTAATTTCACATGCAGGCATTTATGTAAGCACGCTGAACGCGTGAGTAGAGTAGATCGCTGGACTATTTAACATGCATACCCAATCACATTCAATCAATCTGCGTTTGTCTGGGCGAGCGGGGCGGTTTCCAGGCATCTCCTTGCACTCCTGAAAACACTGTCTGGTTCTGAGCTGGAGGAAGTATTCCACCATAGACAAAAACCTTTCCTGTCTGCTCATTTGTGTCGAGAGTGTGAAGGTGAGAAAGAGGAATACCAGTTTTCTGGTTTGCAGTAAAAGATAAACTGATTTTTTTTCCCTATGAGAAGTTTGTCTATGTAGTAAAACTGTGACCTGCTGTTTACGGAACTGCAGCAAGTGAGATTGGCAGCAAGTAAGTTCGGCTGTTTATTCCTGAAGACTCAAAAGTTTGAACTATATATTTTGATATATACTGATAGCTACTTATTTACTATACGCATGTTACCATAGACAGACTGCAGCCAATGCTCTATATAGTGCATGGGTGGGAAGCTGTGGCTCCAGACGAAGAATGGGTTCTCCATTTACCAGAACGTCGGCAGTTCAATTCCCGGCTCCTCTAGTCTGCATACCGAAGTGTCCAGAACCCACAGAGTGCCGGCAGTGTATGAATAGTGTGTGATAGAAACATGCGTGTGTGTGAGTTTGTCTGATCCTGAAAATTGTGTTTAAATCAAAAAAAGTTTGGTATAAATCCCGTCCATATGACTCCCTAGAGTCGTTTATGGTTTACACTTTGGCTTCCTAATAAAAATATATTGCTTAGAGTTCATGACTGTGCAAAAATATACAACTGAATTCCAAACAAAGAGTTCTACAGCCTTAGAAAAAAAGCAAAGTCTTCTAACCAACTCTTGTAAAGCCATCACTGAATCCGTCCTAAAGTTCTCTTAAGAACCACAGTCAGCTCTTGTGTGAAGCATAGGCAGGAAATATGCTGACAGCTACAGAAATGCACATTTTATTCTCACAGCCCTGTAGATGAAACGTTATCACATCAGTGAGCGGCTAATCGCACTGTGCTGGGTGCTCAGATGGTGAATCTTAGGGAGGAGTGGCGCTGTGAGCCCTCTGGAGGATTCAGTAATGTATGGTGGAGTCAAAGAGCTCATAAAACACTGCTGCGTTGTCAGTGTTATTAAATGACTTTAACGTTCTAAGCGATGCACCATTTTGGTTGGCGTGATGTAATAAAGCCGAACCAATTTGATCTCTCTAATAATAGAACGTGGAAAATTCCTTGCCATGCCGTGACATCACATTTTTGTGTCTTGCCTGCCTCAGACTGGGCATGACGGCGCGGGCCAAGCTGAGGGTGTAGCCACATCTGGCAGTGAGCGCTGAAGTGAGCAGGAGCCCTCGGCACACCGAAGCATCCACCACAGCGGGGAAGATGGGAGAGACCGAGGAGGAGAGGGACAATGTGGGGAAGCAGTTTGAGAACTTTGTTCAGGCCTCGACCTGCAAAGGAACCCTTCAAGCCTTCAACGTCCTCTGCAGACAGGCGGACCTCGACCCCGCCGACAACCTCACCTTCTACAGCAGCCTGAAGGCAAAGGTCACCACCTGGAAGGCCAAGGCACTGTGGAGTAAGCTGGACAAGAGAATGTCACACAAAGAGTACCAGGGAGGCCAAGCCTGCGTGGGCACCAAGGTGAGTTCCCCCTTACCTTTTACAGCTTGACTCTAGACATCAAAGAATGATCATGGCAATGATTCACATTTCTTTTTAGACATTATGATAAGTAGGTAATTCAACTCTGTTTACACAGCCTTTTCAAAGACTTGTTATTTTTGTGTGGTCATGCAGCTATTTTAAAAACATGTGCTTGTTCTCAGTCAGAGATCTCAGACTTTCTGAGTGGACAGCAGTTAACAGCCGTTCAACAACACACATCATCCGTTTCACAACCTCCTCATTTGTTTGACCTCATGCTTCATCTCAGAATTTAAACACTTGTACTTCAGTTCTGGTTGTAACCATGCACAATAACCAACTCACAAAATTTAAGATAAACATGTTGCTCCAAGTTGTGTTTTCACATGTGGAGTCTTGAAAGCCTGTGAAGCCTTTTAACGTATACAGTACAAACTCAAAAAACAGAACAACAGAAAAGCTGATGTCATGACTAAGGTAGTGTCTGTTGTGACTTCATGTGGTTCCTATTTCATTTGTTAGTAATCTGAACTTTGTTCCTCCTGAACCATACAAAGCACTTTTGTTCAGACTATGTATCAGGGTCATCACTTGACCCTCGTCGTGCCTACACTGACACTCCATCTGTCACTGCAGCAGCTCCGAACAGACGGGGCAGTAAATTGATGAAATGAATTAAACACAATGCTTCAGTCAGCCGCCCCCATCTCGAGTGTGTCCCTGCTCAGAGAAACAGACAGCATCCATCAGCAACTGTTATGATTTGGCCCCAGTTTTACTGAGGGTGTGCTCGGCTCTTTATAGGCTCGTCCCAGCAGCTTGGAGACGGGCCCAGATTGTTATTAAAGTGTTTTAAATGCTTCAGTCTGGAGCTCCCTTTTACATGTTCCGTCTGATTTAAGCCAACACCAAAATAAGAAATGAGACGTAAGGTAAAAATTTGAAATGAAGTGTGACTCTAAGACTTCCGAGCCAAGTATTTTAGCTCAGATGTCTATAATTCTGACAGTCTGCATGTTTTGCCTTGCAAAGTAAATACTGGCACTCTGCACCCAAGTCATAAACAGTGGATTGCGTTTATTATTGAAACACTGACTTCAAGTGAATGTATAGGGCTGTCTGTTCCTTTGACGTGCTCACACATGCACAGTATGAATTCAGTATGAAGCCTGTTGTAGTCACTTGCATATGTTTCTACTTGACTAATTTATCTGATCCCCGGGAGAACCCAGACGGGCGATTCTCTTTAACAGTGACAGATGTGATATCATTCTACACCTCGTCTTTATAGTCCCGTAGCAACCATCTTTAAAGGAAGTGATGTCATCCACGTTTTATGGTCTGGCACATCTGGCTGCAGTGACAGCGAGGCGTTTTTTTGTTTCTCATAAACTTTTACTGAGCTTGAAATTTGCAAATGGATTAAGATTTAATGATCACAACTTAAAGTCGTGACTCGTCCTCAGCATCACATCATCAGAGCTCTGTGTCTTAATGCTGAGATTTAAACACACAAGTTCAATTCAATAAAGAACTGCTTCGATATAGTTTACGATTTAGACGTCATTTCAAGAGAAGAATACTTCTCCTGTGAGGATTGATGCGGATCTCCAGATATAGTGTGTTGTCTTGAAATGTGTGTGTGAATAGAGGAAGCTGGCTGGTCATCATAACGAGAAAAGTACATTATGACTGAAGGTGATTGGTCCATTTACTATATTCTGTCTTTGTTCTTTAATATTTAATTACAAATGCAGGAGTCAGAGTTCCTGCACTGAGCTGTAAAGGTTAATTTATAAAGCCTGAGCAGGGTCGGGTGGAGCTTGGATGAGTACAAGGTCACAGGTGGGAAGCTGTGAGGAAGTGCCCGTGTCCTGATTCAGCAAATGTGGAACAGGACCTCAGGAAAGGCCTCATATCTGGAAAAATTCACCAGTGAATGGAAAAGTACAAAAAGAAACATGTGCTAACGGCAGATAAACGGATGAAAAGAGTCACATGAGGTTTTAGCTACATCCTGACGACCTCAGGCCACATACGATGAAGTCACTGACACCCTGCGAGACCCCCAGGGAGCTTAACCACAGTCTCAGACAATATAGAATGAATAGAACACAGAGTAGGGTATTCTTCGGGATTTTTGTTTTGCTGGCACTGGGTGCTCTGTAAACAGCAGCCAGGCTGCGTCTCACAGAACCGGCCCGAGGGAAGACACTTCACCCTCTTGTGTTTTTCCAATTGGTGGATACAAAGGATGGCAGGAAGCGAGTCCTCCTGTGCAAATATGTGGCAGATACACGGTGTCTGCAAACTGTAGGGATTCTGACAGCGTTTCCAATAAAGCAGGAGAAGAAGGTAATGTTCTTTCATGGAAAGCGGAAGAAAGTGTTTTTCAGCACTAATTTGCTGAAGCTATCGAGACAAGAGACTGTCCAGCTTGTTGAGCACAGCAGGACGACCTTCAGATGAGGTTTGGTCCAGGATTAGATGTCAAAAGAATCACCATGCGCGCACACACACAGTTGTGTCTCTATGACTACAGTGGACATAACATTTATTACGATAAAGTTACCAGACTTTCTACTTCTAACTATAACCCTTACCCTAACCCCACCCTTAACATTGCTCTAACCCAAAACCATGAAATATACTGATTTATGTAAGGTCAACATCAGCAGAAAGATGAACAAATACTATTGATTCTGATGGAAATGTAGGAAAGTGATACCTGAATCTCTCTCTCTCAAACACACACACACATACACTCACGCACTACAAAGAAAAGAGGAAAGCTCATTTATTTCTTTTCTTTCATCTATCAGGATGACTTCATGTTTGAGCCCCACATTCTCAGACAAGCAGTGTAACCTCAATGACTTCATGCATTTTTGTGTGATGCATTTTGGGCCGCTGGATGAATCACACCTTTGATTGGTTGTAATAACAGTCCAGGTTGGTGGAAGTTGTTCGTACATGTAATCCTCTCTCACACAATGCGCTCTGGAGTGGTCTGCTCAAAACCAAAGGGATCGTAATTGTCTCTGCTGCTGAAGTGTCCTCGAGTGAGACACTCAGGCTCTAAATGCTCCAGTGGTGCAGTAAAGTGCTGCTTCACCCTCACAATCTATGCTTGTGCTGTAATTCTCCCTGTTATGTTAATAAACAAGTGGGTTGTGAATCATCTATCATCTCGGATTCCTCTGCGAGCTAATTAGCCAAAGATGTCACCACAGTGTGGCTCATTTCTCTGAGGTCAACATGTCATCTCCTTTTGTGTAGTGTCTCATCATCGGGGGAGGTCCCTGCGGCCTGCGGACAGCCATCGAGCTCGCTTTGATGGGCGCTAATGTGGTGGTGATCGAGAAGAGAGACTCGTTCTCCAGGAACAATGTGCTGCACCTTTGGCCTTACACCATCCAAGACCTGCGCGGCCTTGGAGCCAAAAAGTTCTATGGCAAATTCTGTGCCGGGGCCATTGACCACATCAGTGAGTATCTGACGTTACAGACACAAAACAGAAGGGCGCCTGCCTCTGCCAAGTGCCATTCAAGTTCAATTTTTTTATCCCTGAGAAAATGTTGTTCCTGGATCCACAGTAGAAAGTAATGGTTTCTCTCCTGATCCTTCCAACCAAGTTGGTGATAATCCATGTAGTTGTTTTTGTGTAACTGTTATTTTCAAACAAATCAACACTCCAAAAAAGTAAGTGCAGAGTACATAATGTCAGATAATGAAGGATTCAATTATGTGGCGAACTGTATTCACCCAGGTGATAATTTTCATTTCATCTCATCACTGGTTCTTTTTGATCTGGTGATCTGAGAAAGAGCAAAGACAGTGTTTGTCCTCGATGGTGTCCAGACAACGTAACACTAAACACCAAGTGTGTGGCAGCTGTTTTAAATGTGTATCTAAACATTCGTGTCTGTGTGTGTCTAACAGGCATTCAGCAGCTGCAGCTGATCCTCCTGAAAGTTGCGCTCCTCGTTGCCGTGAAGTTTCACATCAACGTGGAGTTCGTCAAGCTGCTGGAGCCTCCAGAGGATCAGGAGAATGAAGGTCTCACTTCAGTTCACTGTCCAAACAACAGATTAACAGCACGTTTACATTCAACTACGCTGACAGTTGATTTATGACCAAACGGACGACTGGAACCTTTAGTGGGACAAAGCTGAGATGCTTAATAACGTGTGAAGCTTGATGTAAACACCAGGCTGAATCTGTCAGTTATTTCAAAAGACGGTGAGTGAGGATCTATATTTACCGTCTTACTCCTGCAGCTCTGGCTGTGCCTCTGGGCCGGTCAGGCAGTAAAACGCTTTGAACGATTTGAAAACATTTTTGAAATATCATGACTTTTCTAATGGTCCCACTTAGTTTGAAAATGTTGTGTAACTTGCACATTGTACTGCTGATGACCCCCTGACCACAAGACCCACATTGATCTATGCCCCCTCGAGAGAGAGAACGATTTTCACGCCGTTGTCATGCGCCTCCTCTCCTTATGTTGTATCAATACCCCGATAACAACGAGTGCTTGGCCTAAATTTAGATGGAGGCTTAGCACCACTTCTCTGCTGTGCCGGGCCCTTGACATCACGGAATGCATTTTCCACATGGTGATATTCACAACGCGCTGCCAGGCTGTGTTCCTGCGCTGGTCTTGCGTCTCCTCGGGGCCAGACGCTTAAAATGGCTAATGTTGTTTTATGTTAAATCAATCATACAGTTTTATTTGGACAACAATACACATTGATGCTCTGCAGGCAGTCACAGTGGTTTAGACAGATATGAAGCAGCCGTCAAGTTAATAGCGGTTTCTCTATTTTGTTTTCATGCATCACAGGCACTAATTCTCCGGTGAATATGTCTTGAATAACCATATTTGTCCTGGTTGCACTGGCGTCCCAGTAAGAGCAGTCTTACTGGGAAAAAAAATGACAACGTAGCAACCCAAAACAGCAACAGTGCTACAATAAGATTATTCATTCCTCCTGTTTATTATCTCTACGTGGATAAATTTAGCCCTGCACGAAGCTGGCAGGTGGCTGAGTGGTCCTGCATGGAGAGATGTTGCGATGGAGCCTGTTGAAGTGTCCTTGAGCAAAACACCAAGCCTTTATCTACTGACATTCCAAATTCCACACATTCCATGTTGGGTAGGTGGGTGAGGGAAATCACCCCTCTCACTCTCTGTCTCTCAGGGATCGGATGGAGGGCTGCAATACGACCTGCTGATCACCCCGTGGCTGACTTTGACTTTGATGTCATTGTGGGGGCTGACGGTCGGAGGAATACTCTGGAAGGTGAGAAGACGACGGCAAACAAAAGATTTGTACAGTGCAGTGGCTCGTAACCATCCATCCATTCATTGTTTTATTAGTACATTGTCATTGTTAACTCAAAGGCCACATATACTCCAGCAAGACTCCACTTATGAAACCACGTTTAAATTTACAACCTGATCTGCACCAAACATAAGCCGTTCATGTGTTCGCTTCATGAGGAACACATTCACTTTGAAGTGACTGTTTCTCTGTTGTTGTGCAGCAGCTATAAATGAAACTGCCTTTCTGTAAATGTACGCTGGTTTGAGGCCATCGATCTCTCCCAGTGGGAAAGGTAACACATGAAACCAATAAGAGCGGTGTACGTAAATAGAGCAGAGCTGGGAGCTCAGTGCAGCAGCTGATACATGCATGTTGGACTCTCTCCATTTCTGCGTCTCACTGTTTTGGTCTCTGCCTTAAAAATGCTGTCATCTAACAACCAATTCACTTCAGAGGCCTTTTCCCTAAAAAGGGCATTTTCAGGGCAGGACAAGACGTCTAGCTCATTCTCAAATTATGAAGATGCCTAGGGGAAATGATTTCCCCCCGCAGTCGGCTTAATTTCATGACACAGCTGCAGTTACAGAGTTAAATACAATCAGATTTGCACTTTATTGAGTGTTGCTGTCTGAAAAAAGGGGGGGTGTCTTCCCATGACTGACTTTTTAATGAGTCTCTTTAGTGATTTGAAATGATAAAGCACCACTAAGGATGGTAGTTAACTTGAGTTTACTCAGTGTCATCCAAGGGTATTAGTTTTATTGAGGACATGAAAAGATATTGAGAGATTCTTCTGAATTCATTTCCTGCTTCTCTTTTTTCAAAATAGCTGAATGTCAAAGTTTGGATTAAGCTTAAGATTTAATGGTATTAAAGTTTTACAAACTGTCTTCTACTGCTACACTTTCAGTTCTGGTGGTTAATTAAACAAATTGCATTTAACTTTGATGGAAGCATTTAATTCCTGGTCCTTCTTACAGTCCAGGGCTTTTGTTTCCTTGGCTGTATGAAGGCTCACCTTAGAGAGCCTCCTCTAATCCTAAGTAATAACTTCCTTGTAATTAAGGTTTAATCCCTTCTTTTTCAGTGTTTGTCCGTTTCATTCTGTGTCTTCACATGTCTTTCTTTGTCCCAGGTTTCAAACGGAAGGAGTTCCGGGGAAAGCTGGCAATCGCCATCACAGCCAACTTCATCAACAGAAACACCACAGCAGAGGCCAAAGTCGAGGAGATCAGCGGCGTGGCCTTCATCTTCAACCAGAAGTTCTTTCTCGACCTCAAAGAGGAAACAGGTGAGATACAATCTGACGCGTCTGAGACCAGTGGGAGGGGTCCTTGTTTAAGACCATACTGAAAACGCATTGTTTCCTGCAGGTATCGATCTGGAGAACATTGTGTACTACAGGGACAACACACATTACTTTGTCATGACTGCCAAGAAACAGAGTCTGCTGGACAAAGGAGTTGTCATCAATGTAAGCTCAAGATAATTACCAGTTTTCCATGTCTGAAATAATCCAAATTATTGCTTACATTTCTGTGTTGTTCATGTGTATGATTTCACACATTTTAATATCAAGTAGGGCTTCTGTCTTCTCCCAGAAATGCTGAGCTCAGACCTACTCTGTGAGAACTTTTGTGTCTGTGTTGGACAGGATTTCATCGACACTGAAATGCTGCTGAGCAGCGAGAATGTCAACCAGGAAGCTCTCCTGTGCTACGCCCGAGAGGCTGCTGACTTTGGCACCAACTACCAACTTCCTACGCTGGACTTTGCCATGAACCACTGTGGGCAGCCAGACGTGGCGATGTTTGACTTCACAAACATGTACGCCTCCGAGAACGCTGCCCTGGTCAGGGAGCGATTCGGGCACCAGCTGCTGGTGGCGCTGGTTGGTGATAGCCTCGTAGAGGTAAGGACGTATGGGGAGGCGGCAGGACTGTTAGGTCACATATTTACCATTATGTTGCGTGTTGTTGTGCAGCCCTTCTGGCCGATGGGGACAGGTTGTGCCAGAGGCTTCCTGGCTGCCTTCGACTTAGCGTGGATGGTGAAGAGCTGGGCTCAGGGTCAGACAGCCCTAGAGGTGCTGGCCGAGAGGTAGTATTGTTTGTTCAGACGCTCACAGTGTCTCTGTGCGGTGCTCCTATCATACGTCATGTACAAATGTGATTTAAATAACACCTGGTTTTATGCTCTTCTGTAGGGAAAGCATTTACAGACTTCTTCCTCAGACGACACCAGAGAACATTGCCAAAAACTTTGAACAATACACCATCGACCCTGCAACTCGATACCCCAACCTCAACTCCTCCTGTGTCAGACCCCACCAGGTGTGTTGATGGGCCGTGGCTTAATGTTTAACAAACATGCACGACTTCTTGATCGTTATCTCTTCATTCCTTCTTCAGGTGCGCCACTTGTACATCAACACGGAGCTGAATACCTGCTCTCTGGAGCGCGCTGCCACCATACGACGGCCTGTCAACCTCTGCAGGCGAGGTATGTTTGACAGCAGCTCAAAGAGAAACTCTCTGTGACGTCGCAGTGTTGTACAGACGCTGAACTCAGGAGCAGATAGACTTTGACCACATTTCCAGTGTCTACCTAATGACTCCTCCTGACTCATCTCTCGATTATTCACCGAAGCGATCTGACTGGTTGATAGGGTTTCCTCTCCCTAATCTGAACACTGTGGCCTACACCTCACCTTCCCCTTGCTTTTGAACACAAGTATTATCCAGAGTTAAACTAATCTAGAGAATAAGTTTCAATCTGTGGTTTGTTTTTACATGTGGATCCACTGAGAGGAGGAAACACTGGGTTTTGGCAGGAAACATCAAATACACATATCTTGCTCTTCTTGTTGAGTCACTTGACTCATTCGCCAAAGTCAGCACAGATATATAAAATACACACGTGCACGACATACCTCAGCTCGGCTCTCACCGTGTCTGTCATGACACAGTATGTTGTTTGAGGATTGTTTCATGGAAAAGCATGTCTGTGAATGTTTCTTTTGTAGAGTCGGAGATCAGACCAGCAAGGCTTCTTACCTGGTGCCAAAAACAAACAGAGGGCTACAGGAATGTGACGATCACAGACCTGACGTCTTCTTGGCAAAGCGGCCTCGCCCTCTGCGCCCTCATCCACAGGTTTAAACCACAGCTGATGTACGTAACGTTCTGCCAATAGAGGAAAACTGTATCTGATCAACATCTCTATGTCTTAAACATTCAAATATTCATGTCCACACATCTCTGCTGTGAGGAGATTCATTTCTTATGGGTGTTAAAAAAATGCTAGGCATGAGACCACGACTTTGATGTGTGTTTTATTTTTTTCTGCTTCTCCTCACACTTACACAACACTTGACCCTTTTTAGGATGTCGATACATGTTTTCAGAGTGAAAATATTGACACTTCACACGTATTTATCAGTTTTGTCCATAAGTTGAAAAAACAAGTTGAAATACTACTGGTTTAGTATTAGCCTCCAAAACGTTTTGCATTTTGTCTCAGGAAAAATCTTTGTTAAAGAGCAGAAACTTCACCTCAGTTTCCACAGTGTAGGTCAGACTACCCTCCACAGCATAGCAGACCTATTCAGTGCATCTGTAGATTAGAGCACTTACAAATCTAATTATATCCTCTCACTCTTTAATTATTGCCTTCCTACCTCGCCACATGCCACTACAATTTCATGTGGTCCAGAGTTTCCAGGAACCACTGGCATTTTCCGCTTTCCCTCCTCCATGTGCATGCCTGTCAGACAGCAGAGAGGGTAGCAGGTTCATACGAATGAAAGAATGAAGAAAAATAGTGAGCCTCTATAGCTGTGGAGGAGCAGCAGAGTTGTGTGTGCCGCTGCTGAGTTACTGCCTGCCCCTTTACATTATTACAGAATGTTAATATAGGCAAATACGTAAGAGCTCTTTTCTTTTCTCCCATTAGAGGTCATTTGCTGCTGTTTTCTCCTGCAATTTAAGGAAAAAGGTTATTTTGCAGAGTCGAACATTTGAGATGTCATTACTTTGTGCTAGCCTTCCCTGTATATGTACGTACACAATGAAACCCTAATATAGACTGGCCCAGTAACGGGCTCTTTTCATTCCCTTTTCTTCCATCAGAGATTTTGATTCATTAAATGAAGAAGATCATGCTGCTAACCTCCAGCTGGCTCTCGACATAAGCGAGCGGGAGTTTGGGATCGGGTCGTTCACGTCTGTGAAGGAGCTGAGTGCTGGCGACGAGCTGGATAAGACCCGGATGATCACGTACCTGTCCAAGTTCTACGAGCTCTTCCGTGGTGCACCTCTACCTGCATCAGGTGCACGATTGGACTCCACTTTCAAACTGGCTCTGGTTACAGTTACAAGTGACTGTGAACATGTACATTTGGAAGGCTATATTTTTATTTCCCCTTCTCATATGTAGCAGCCCCTTATTCCCCCACACAACCCCTTTGTCTCTCCTATGCATTGATACTATCCGACATTTATGGCGGTGCATGGTGGGAAATGTGGAAACTCTATAACAGAATCATGTATTACACTGCAGGGTCCAGAGCAGTGGATGAAAACAATGAGGAATATCCATCGAAAGAAGTCAGGAGTAAAAATAATGTCCTCAATTTGGCAGTTCCTAGGAAACGGGTTCCAAAGGTAACGCCACACTTCCTTCCTTTTCCAGATCGAGTTTGATTTATTCTATATACATTAATTGTTTTATTGGTTTGAAACTCCTCCTCTTGGACCTGTTGGATGCTTCAGCGTACGATTTTTTCTTTGTGTTTTCTTTTCAGGATGAGAAAAGGTCAGACGGTACGGACCCCATTTTCAAAAGGAGGCGAAAGTTCTGTTTTGAGGAGGTTTGTTGAGAAAAGACTTTTAATTTGACAAGTTTTCCATTTGTAGATATATAGTTACTTAAAATCTCTTTCTGTCTCTGTGTAGGCAACTAATCTGTCCAGCAACAGCTCTTCAATGCAAGAGGGGCGAGACCCGAAGGAAAATAAAGTGCGCTCAATTTCTACTCAGTTGCTCGCCAAATTTGAAAACAAACCCAGCCACGCTGTCCGCAGAACACAGGTAGAGAGCAGCATCTTGAAACTTTTCCTGAGCTACAAAACCTTTCTCTCATCTGTTTTCGATCTTTTCAGCTTTTTCTATGTCTGTGTGTCTTTTATTAACTCTCTCTTCCAACATTTTCTGCAATATCTCAGTTTGAGTCTGAGACTCTTCACCCGACTGAGAGTCTGCGCCTAAAACTCAGGCCTGTGGTCCCGCCCAAACCTTCTCCTGAGGCACAGGTAGATAGGAGACGACATCCAAGACACCCAAACTGTACAGAGTTTGTTATGGGCTCATTCTGTCCAAACAATCATAGAGAAGTTAAATATAGTACTTAGAGCAAAAAAAAATCAAACACATCTACCTCCAATGTGCAAAGCTCACATGTATTTGACCTCAGAGTTTGTATATGTAACAGACCTCACAGGAGGTTTTACAGTCTCCATGTACTGCTGCACTTATCACCAGTAAGACATTTGTTTTTTTAATTGCAAAGCTTAAATCCAACAGAGGTTATTTTATGTAGTGTGAACCAGGACTGGCAATTGGAAATGAACACAATATATGCTTACGTCATCTTTCCTCAATAATCTTGACAAAGGAGACAAAGCCCCTCCTCACACTGCTGAAGTCGAAGCGTTGTATTCATGAGCTAAGCGTTTTGTGAGGTCATTCCCTCAAGCCAAACAAAGGCGAACACAAGTGTCAGGACGCATAAAGATGATATGAATTACATTCAAATGTGGCTGTCGGCTGTTCGGGTCTCAGATTTCACACTGACCCTTCAGTTCTTCACTGCCCCAAGAAGAAAATATCAAAAAACGGTTCCTGCTCGGAACTGCATTACCATGTGATGGTTACATAACTCTGGCAGATCATAAAGCAGCCAGAGAGTCTCTGTAATGGATCACCTATCCAAGCTGATATTCACGCAGCACAGGGCATGACTAACGCCTGCCAGGAGGCCGAGATCTCAATCTCTACACTCACCCCATTGTTTGAAAATAGAGAGAAAGACAAAAACACGTAAAATCACCTCTATTGTTCTTTAAAATGATCGACAGCGACTACAAACAAATTCTAGTGATTTGCGGTTTGAACACACCTCTGCTCACATGTGCACTGCTGTGTGTGATCCCTTTCAGTTTGAATTCAGTGTCAGAAAAGCAGCAGAGCAGTTAGTCCGCCTGCCACCAAAGACCCTGCCCAAACCTCGGCTCCAGCCTCATCATCCATTTACCACAGTGAAGCTCAGACACGTTGATCAAACACACGCTGAGACGAAGCCCGAGCCTGACACTGCCGACCCCCCTGCTTCCTCTTCTTCTTCTTCTTCTTCCTCCCCTTCCTCCTCCTCCTGCCACTCAGCCATCCATTTCATGTCAAGAGTCCTCCAGCGCCTCAGGGAGGTGGATGAACACGTCTCTGAGGTGAACACCGCGTCCTCCGTCATATCTGCTTTCTCTTGTGTCCTTCTCTGTTGTCTCGCTCCAGCGTCATGATTGCACGTTCTGGATCTCCCAAAAAGTCCCCTGAGTGAATGTTGATTATATATTATGGCCTGATTATACATCTAGGCTTGTGTAATGTGCAGTGAGATGGTGAAGTCAGCCCCTAATTATCCAGCAGGACAGAAATGGAAAGAGCAGGCCTGCGGAGCTGGCACAAACTGAGGCACACGCAGTGGGATTATTGGTCTGAGTCCGCATGGAGACGGCCGGCCAGATTACATCTGCATAGAAGATTTTTGGATTATTCAGATTTGCCACAAGTCTGCATGTTTGCACTGGCTCTGATCAGCTGCCAATCACCTTATCGAGTCACTTAGTGTCGAACTGAGGTTTGTTGTGGAAATGGTCGCGCGTTTCCTTTCAGATGCAGTTTCGCAGTAGTTTCGAGGACAGAGGGCGCTATTGCTCTGTAAATGTCCCCCACAGGAGACAGAGTGCACCGACAATGATGATGCTCTGCCTTAAATAGAGGAGCTATTCTTTTCAGGTGCTGTGTCATCCACGTGTAGAGAATCAAAGTCAAGACTTCACCGTGTGATTTAATAACGCAGATACTCTCCGGCTGACGTGATGTTGTTGATGTTCCTGTGCGGCGACTCTGTGGCTTCTCAGTTTTCTCTCCTCCTGCAGTACAAGTGACCACATCAAGTGGGGTCTGAAATTAATGCAATAAGGCAGCCTTCACTCCACACAGTGAACGTATTGTTCCGCTCCCGGCTCTCCACACTTACCTGTCCAATCCTGCTTCTTATTGCTGAGGCAGAACAGAAAGGCCTTTCATCATTTAACTGCAGAGAGCTTATTAAGGGGATGTTAGGGAGCTCCACGTCAGCTGGTGGGAGAACGTGTCTCACTGTGGTGAGGCTGATGGTTCTTCTTTTGTTTCCTCCCTGCTCCGCGTCGTCCTGCAGAAAAAAGCTCGGACACAACAGACTAGAGAGTTTCACTCAAAGAGCATCAAGGAGAAAGCCGTGCACCTTAGTGGGATGTTCTCAGGAGACAGTTCTGCTGAACTCAAGGTGACTATCTCGAGCTCGACCTGTGAGCCCCCCCCGCCCCCGCGCCTTGTGTTTTTATACCTGCCCCTCACAGCACTGTGTCACAAGTGTCGCATGCAGCCATTTTTTTTTTTGTTTGTACTGTTGTCAGTTTGTCAATTGTAAAACCATATTAGAATTCATAGTCTTTTTTTGTTTTTCCCGAAATAATTTGACAAATCTTGGCAATGAAATCATCATCAGTCATTATAATCCAGCATTTTGTCAAATTGTTTGACATTTTTACAACATTATTCACACTAGTCATTTGTTGTCCTGAGCCAGGACTAAATCAGAGATCATTTTACAGGACTACATGTTTTTTTTCTGCATGTTCTCCTGATGTCTGCGTGGCTCCAAATTCACACAGTTCTCTTAAATGTTTTTTAATTATAATGTATGCCCAAAGGCCCCGCTTCACATGAGAGCTCTGTTCTTGATGGATGCCCCTCGTGTTTTTAATCACCAGCGGTCGTCAGAGCTGAAGTGTGTGTTCTTGTGGTGGCACTCGATGGGTTTCACTGTTCCACCCATCGTAACAGCCTGCGCCCACTCAGCGGCCAGATGTTGCTGCGGGACTTACACCAGTTTCAAATAAAGGAACAATTCCCAGTGCATAATTA
Organism: Pseudorhombus dupliciocellatus; assembly: GCA_016785235.1. NCBI lineage: Eukaryota > Metazoa > Chordata > Actinopteri > Pleuronectiformes > Paralichthyidae > Pseudorhombus > Pseudorhombus dupliciocellatus. The sequence goes on along the minus strand of JAFBJW010009053.1, from coordinate 7,158,815 downwards.
TCCTGGCACATGATTATGATCCATGTTTGGATCACATTTCATTCCTGAAGAGTAACAGAAAATCTTTTCAGAACGAGGAACCTGGTGATTATCCCGTTTCTATAATTATCTAAGTTGCTTTCTAAGTATGGCGGCTGGTGTTCTGGCAGAACGTCACACAGCTCACCCTCACCTCATTCACAGTATGAACATTCAGGCGGTCACACTGAAAACAACAGCGTATCCTGTATGTGCTTCTTCTCACACTGTCCCTGCATGCTCACCTCCTGTGTTTCTGAGCATGGCGGCACCTCCAAGAGTCTCTAACAATAATGCCACCACGCCACTTTGATTCTCAGGTTCTGCATTAAAAAAAAAAACGATATGATGAGATAATGAATGTATGTGTAATTTGTTAACATAACTTCAAACTGACTTCCAAGGGGAGATCAGAGAAAAAGGGAAAGAAAATAAAGGCAAGAGACAAAAAATATCTTAAAAAAAAAAAAAAATCTGTTTGTGCAGAGTTGCAACGTGCGACGGACGTTCCCGCAGTCGGGGGACAAGTGTCACTCATGCTCGAGGCGTGTTTACATGGTGGAGCGGGTCTGTGCCGAGGGGCTGTACTTCCACAGGGAGTGCTTTCGCTGCTCGACCTGCAGCTCGGCTCTGCGTCAGGGAGCGCACGCCTTCGACTCCGAGCAGGGTTTGTATTTTCACACACAGAGATGGGGAAAAAAATGCAAAGACCAGCAGTGAGTCCTGACATTTGCTGCGATCTTACAGGGAGATTGTTCTGCAAACTCCACTTTGATCAACGCAACGCCGGAGCAAATCTACGCAGGAGTTCCTCCCTTCGCTCTGTGAGTAACATTTATTCTGCTGATTTACAAAGCGTCCGCTGTAATGGTCTAACCCGCCTCACCGTTCTCTGTCCCAGAATCGTACTGGAGCTGTGGTTCAGGAGCGATGTGTCTCTGATGGACGGAGCTCTCAGTCCAGCAGCTCCACAGACCTGCAGACTCCACCTGCAGCAGGTACCCTCAGCTCGTTCGTTAGGAAACGGCTGAGCTGGCCCCTGAGTTTGACCCGCACGGTGTGTAACGCCCCCTGGTATCTGTCCCGCTGCGTGCACAGCAGAGCACAGGCCCTCGCTGGCCATCTGAGGGACAACGCCCAGGACTATACATTCCTCTATGAGCTGCTGAGCATGAGCCTGCCCCTGCTGTTTGTTTTACAAGAGGTGCTGCTGCAGATGCACACAGAGGCCGTGCCTTACGGGCCGAGCTCTTTGCAGCCGCTACTGCTGTGGCTGCAGGAGCACGTAGGCAGTGGGCTCATCTAGGCGGGTCAGTCCTTAACCCTGAGCATCACACCAAAGCACCGTTCAGCCCGAGGCTGAGCTGCATGTGTATTTACAGCCGGATACCAGCACCTTTTTCAAGTTTACTTGGCTGTTGTGACGATGCTGTTGAACCCGGTGGGTTTAATGTCCTTTGGCATCAGCCGAAGAAGAGGCTACCTTTTGCAGTTTACTCCCGGAGGCTGGAAGCAGAGACTTGTTTGCAGTGTTGAGATGTGCACTGGTTTGATCCAACTTATCTTAGTAATGAAAATGCAGATGAACCAGAGGCCCAGTCTGTGCCTTAGAGACGCGACACTGCTGAATGTCTGATGTCACTGCTGTAGAATTCTAACCTTTTATCAAGTGCCTTAGAAATGGCTCCTGCAGTGGAAGTGTTTCTCAGTGACTGACGGACCGACTGACTTGATGCACTTTATGTGGGAGGACCGCCCACTGGACAACAGCCTGCTCTCATGTTTACTACACATGTGTGCTGCTGCCATATGTTTTCTTTTAATATGATATATTTGAACACAGTTTTTTTTTTTTTTTTAACACAACTGTTTTGCTGATTTTTATTATTTTTTTTAAGGATGACTTTACAAAGAAACTCACAAGTAGGGACTGGGTATTTGGTTCTACTTTGCTGCCATCTACTGTTGACTGAGAAAATGAGGGTGAAGGCGACACGACCCCCCCTCCCCTGCTTTCCTCTCGCGTAACGAGACGACCGTTATGTTTTAAATAACAGATTTATGAATGACTCTCAGATTTGACAGTAGAAGATGCCGAGCCTGCTGTGGTGTGTTTGAATGTGTTTGGAACTCTCGCCGCAATTTTTAAGCAAGTTGTTCAACCTCTGACTGGAAGGCACACGGTAGCTTCCCATTCACACACGCTCCCTCATGTCTCATGATGCTTGTGAAGCACCACAGAGCGTGTTTAACTAATCACTTAAAACCATTTGAAAATGATGTTTGCAGAATCTTCAGGCATTTGTGTTGTGTTTACAGCATGACGCGTTGGATATGCCATGTCTTGCTCTCGGGGTTGTTCTCAGATTGAATCTTTTCAAAAACTTCAATGTTTTGAAAAACCAAAGAAGCATGTTTATACGCACGAGGCATGTTTACCTGGACACCAGTGTTCTGTGAGTCACCAGTCTGAGTAAGGCACCGCCATGTAAACAACGTTAAACAGGAACAAGCAATGATGTCATCATGACGTGCAGTATTCCCACCTCACGTCAGCAGCTCATTGTAATTGAAATAACTGAAGTCTCACTCAGAATCAGATCGATCGGTGTCCGTGTAAACATAGTCAAGAACTGGATTTATGAAAGTTCAAACTCTGTTTAACAGGATACATTAACGTGTATGTGTCTTCATTGTGAATGTCAGCATTCTGTTTTATAAACTTTTTTTTTTTTTAACTTTGTGCACTCTGTCGTTTTTCTTTACGTGTCTGTGTGCTCTCTGTGTTTTAGATTATGTAGCCGTGACACAGCTGGAGGATTAGACAGTTTGAAGGTGATCGCCTGCATGGTCACAGGAGTCGTGTGTCGTAACTGTGCTGTGGCTGATGATGAATCACTGACCCCGAGAATCTGATGTGACAGATACTAGCCCCCAAAATAATTTCTTCGGCTGAACTAAACCAATTAATAAACAGCTTCAGTCAGGTTTATGAACTAACGTAGCTCCATTGAACCCTCTTGACTGTTGCCCAGAGTTTGATTGATTGATTAATTAATGAATAATGAAACGCTCATAAATCCCAGCTCATAAATCCCAGTTCAGTTGAATTTACCGGGAAACTTCACATAGGCTTTTATTTTAAGTGAGTTTTACCTGAAGTGAAAGGATTTCACTCAAATCATCAGCTTAACAAAACAATCCTCTCAGGGTAAAACCTCTCTTACTAGATGGATGTGTTAGAATATAGAAATATATAATATATCTCAGATATTTGGATGGATGGAGTTTTCCCCAGAACTTCCAGTATAAACCAGTATGAAAGTCTTACATTTCAAACAGCAGCTACTTCAGTGGGATTTCTGAAAGTGAGACATCTTGACTGAGAAAAACAAAACAACAGACCACGCTTTTATGAGTTATTGTCGTACAAGTCAAATATTATTCATGATACATTTACCTAAAATGAAAGCTAAAGAGCTCTTTAAACCTCCGCTCGTCGAGTGGAGCCGTTCAGGATCCAGTCCCAGTTCACGAATCATCTGACAAGAGATGGAAAGAATCACTTTACATTTATCTACAGAGGTTGAATGCAATGCTGAAGAGGGACCTGTCCCCTGTGTGCTCGCTGTCCTCTGTGCTCGCGTGTTTTCAGTTCATCACAGACCTGCTTAAGAAAACACATTAGTGGCATTTCTCTGTCGCCTCATCACCAAGATGAAATGAAAAAGTACATCTCCATTGTTCAGGAATGCACTTAGGCCGAACCTCTGCTTACTTAAAAAAAAAAAAAAAAATCATGTTACATGGTTCATTTCAAAAACGTCCTTCACTGCACATCACCAGACGATTCAGTGCTCGCACCTCTTTGCTCTGACTGAACATACCGAAGGGTAATTACTCTTCAAACATCCACATTCCACTGTAGTGCACTTTCACTTAACTAAACCAGATATGTCTGCAGAATAAGATTTACATCGACTTCTACAACTGACGCAATTACATATAGTAAATTAAATATTTATTTATATATTAATAATAAAGGAATAATGTTTCCTATGGCGATCTTCATCCGCTGTGGAATGAAAATAACTGTTCATACTCATCTGGTACTGAGTGTAAAAGGCCAGAAGAATTTTTTTTTTCCACAAAAGTAACTGAATACAAAGTTTATTTAAAAAAAAACAAAAAACGCTAACTTTGTTAACTTTTTAATCTCTGTATGCTGAGATCTAAAGTGTCATCTGCTCCTGTGTCGTCTGCAGAGCTGGACGATCATCGGCTGTTGAAGCGGCTGCTGCAAACAAGGACAGTAAAAATGTTTTGGTGCAGAGCAGCAGGACGTCAGACAGACGAGGACAGGTCCTCGAGCTGAGCTGAGCTCCAGTGTGGACAACGCGTCTCTCAATGAGGGCTCATCTCGAACCGTTGTTCTACAGACTGGGCAAAATGTGTCCCACTGAGCAGCTGCAGATGAAGGTGATGCTTCAGGTGGAAGTGATGGAAACACACCACCTCCAACCCATTCCAGGAGGTGGCGCTGTGAACATGTCCCACTTTAGTCAGGAGGACAGCAGAGTGTGTCTCGCCCACCTTGAGTGTGTGTGTGTGTGTGTGTGAGTGTGTGTGGGTGTATTGTCGGCAGCAGTTCCTGCATTCACAGTGCAGACTGAAATCTGTGGTATTTTAAACGATTTTCAGAAGCTTCATTCAAATCCACAAATATCAGACAGGACATGTCCTTATCCTTTATTTCAACTTGTCCCACAACAGACTGTGGGGCTCGTCTGTGGCTGAGCTGGACACAGCTGGAGGCTCATGATTGATTTCTCTGCTTCACTTTATATGAAAGAGCTAAAGAAGTAAAGAGGAACCTGGCTCATGGACGCATGAAGACCCACATGTTTCTCAGGTGTTTTATCCTCATGTCCGTTACATTGTCGTTTTATTATATTCCATTCTCGAGTTTCACATAGGTGCAATCTGATGGTTTTATGTGTGCTTTGTAAATAAGTCTAACTTGACGTGACTACAGTGAATTATGCACCATGCTATTAAATTATACAGTTTATGTTATTGGAACATTGTGACGTGAAAGTCAGCTTAGACACACACACACTCACAGTGTTGGGTAAATTAAGTGAAGGGAGGAACCTGGAGTTTGACAAGTGATTGTAAAGTTGTTTTCATGATTGCCTTAATCCCACATTCATATTCACACACTGGTTAAGCTCCACAGCAGCAGGCCCATCCCTGTATTTTTTGACATGTGTGGATGCACTAGTGAGTACTGCACACAGGAGTGAGGGGGACACAGTCAGGAAGCGTCTGCAGAGAAGGCTTGTTTTCCCACAGTGGACGAGCAGACAGGAAGCAAAGCCAGCTGGGAATTCAAATCCTGACGAATCACATCTGCTGTTCATCAGCTATCAGTCTCTGTCACACACACGCGCACATTCTTAATGTCACTGGTCTTGGCAACAGAATATTTTCAAAGAAAAAAATTGTAGTAATTAATGATTGGATTTGGTTTTTGTACGGTGGTGCAGTGATGCACAGGGTTGGCTCATGAACACTTCATCACACGTGTGTGTGTGTGTGTGTGTGTGTGTGTGCGTGTGCAACTTTGTCATCTCCCCCCCCCCATTATTATGAAATTACCTTTCCTTACATGCAGAAAGAGCAGGACAGAAAACAAGTTATCCCGTAACAATGATTGGCATTCAAGCATCAGAGCAATCACAGCCTGAAATTGCACTGAAATTACAGAAGCCGTGAAAGTTGATGATGAAAAGAAAATAAACAGAAGAGGTGGGATGAGATGAATCTAAAAATATAAAGTCATTATTCCATATTTATTTTTTGCACAAATCACACGTTTAAAGAATCAAACCTCAGAGGAGGACACAGACCGGGCCGCCGCACTCCACATTTAACATTTTCTCTCAAGAGGAAATTATCGCGTAGGAAGCACAGGGGACATTCAGAGGATTTCTTCTTCTGTTTGCACGAAGTCCGTCCATCCATCCCTTGTCTGTCTTGTCCTTTAGGGTTCTGGGAGGAGCCGGGGCTGATCCCGGTTGACATTAGGTGAGAGGTGAGGACAATTAAGAGCCTCAGTCTGCATGTGGTCGGACAGTGGGAGTACAGGGAGGAAACGCTGGCACGAGGGGGACTCCGCACAAACCGGTCCACGAAAATGTGAGACAGCCGTGAGCACTGAGGCCCAGCAGTCCCCTCTAATTCAATCAAGCAGCATGAAATTACAAATGCTAATAGATATTAGTTCCTAAACGCTTTGCTTTGTTTAAGAAAGTGATCCCTTCCTGGACCTGCAGGGGAGCAGCTTCACTGCGTGATTCCACCAGGGTTCAAGGTCATCTCTAATCTTCTCATAATCTTGCTCACAAGCCAACAAGCCGACGGGTGTGGAAACTTTTTTTTTTCTTTTTACATACATGCCAAACATTGTATTTAACCCCTTATGTGTTTTCTCATATTGTTGTTATTTTGTGTTCCGACATTTTTCCCCCCGCGTTGACAAGATTCGCTTAGTTTAGGGCTGAGGTTGGAAGAGGTTCTACAAATTGCGAAGGTTTATTTGTGATCTGTGAAAATAGACGAGACAAATTAAATTGATTGTCAGATAACGATTGAGTTCTTCTTCGTAACACTGCCGGCCTCAGAGATAGACACTGTTAGACCTTGAGATAATGTTTATTAACAATAAACCTGACATGAATGGAAGCGCCAGTCTCAACCTTCAGATCATATCTGACGATCTCAGACAAAATATCACAATGCAGTGGAGGTTGTTTTCCTCTGGGCCACTGAATGAGACCTTGTTGACGTCCGGCGGTCAGAGGAGCTCCTGTTTGTCCACATCGGCAACAACACACGTGTTAAGCTCCTCTTATCACACGAAGACAGGAAACACAAAAGACTTTTCAAACACATCCTGGTGCCGCGGGGCTCCAGCTGGTGTTTTTGGTTATTCTTTAGAACTACAGTTCTTCAAAATCCAATCAGTTTATGAAACAGTTTAAAGTATTTATTCTATTTATTCCTCGGTGTAAATAATAAAGTCTTCTGCGCTCTCGTCCGTCTTATTATCATGCAAGCAGCACTGGAAATGTTTGGAGGGAAATTGGACAAATTATTAAACGTTTGTCACCTGCAGAGAGAAAGAAAAAGGAACAAGTAAAAATGAGCTAGGGGGATTGGATATAAAAGTGATGTTATAATAATAGGACTTGCTCAATCTGCGCTTTTAAAGAAACTGAAGGTTGCTTTGGATCGTTTGTTTAAAATGCTGTGGTTAGCGAGTCCTGGTTGAAATGAGTGGCCATAAAATAAAACGTGTACACACACACACACACATTTTGAAAAAATAAAAACACATGGTTTGATGCATGATGTCGGTAACATTTGTTTATGACAAGAAACACAAAGGCTGGGCATAAAAACAAAGCAGCAGGAAAGACAGTATTTAAAATAGTTTGGGAACAAACCAAGAAAAAAAGTCCAAATACCTTAAATCACATTAAAGCAAGGGTGATGGCGTTTAGGGGAGATTGTGTAACATTGCGGGTGGGGATCAGATGTAGTCCTGTGTCCATACTTTGACCGGTGGAGTTTTCTTGATCAAGTCACAATGACAGAAAGACTTTTCTCTTAAAACTCAGTTAAAGCTGTTTCCCCTCCAGTATTCTCATTTTGATTCAGTGCAACGACGATTCAGCCGAGTGTGAAAACACATTTCAAATGGTCTTTTCATTCTTTTTCAAATGCCACTCTTAATTTGCATCGGTGCCACAAACTACTCAGTGATCTTTCCTTAAAGCAGTGCACGTTTTATTAACTGAAGGCTTTGAAGTTCACTGAAATTCTTTGAAGAAAGCGCAGGCTGCCTCCTCAGAGAACAACACCAATGTCTAGTATAGTAAATCGTTTTTCTTCAAATCCAGTGGGTGGAGATAATCACTTAAATCAAATTCTAATTTTGCTTTTGCTGAGCCTCCAAATTCCATCGACCCACTCCAATCACGTCTCCGCAGCTCGGCCTGTAGAATATGCTGCTAATTAGTGTGTGTTCTCACACTGGCTCATATGATCTGCATCTCTAATGATTTCTCTTGTGCATTTTTATCGTGTTATTATTGTTATTTTTATAAGTAATATGTGATATGTAATAATATGTCGCCTTTAAAGTCTTATTTCAGAGTTGAATTCACCAACATTACACTGGACCGAAATGAACTCCTGCTGGAGAAATAACCAAAACGACATTTTCGCCCGATTCTGTGTGGATCTCCTGCTTGTGTTTAAAGCATCATGAAGCTACCATTGACAAATCTCATTTAATTCAAAACCCTCCAGATAATTTCATTCAGACATCTCAGAGTGAGTTTGGCCTTGGCTCTGTCAAATGTCATGAGGAGACGCTGGACGGGGGTTTGTCTTCTCTTATCAGTGGAAACCAAACAAACCAGCGGGCGAAAAGGAAAAGAAGCGAATTAGGAAACGAGAAGTGAATTAAACCCTGTAAAGTGCGACATGATGCAAAACAATGAAAGCACTGTTGTTATTACGCTTGTCACACACTCCACTTGCTACACAGTGTGTGTGTGTGTGTGTGTGTGTGTGTGTGTGTGAGCTGCACATGACAGTCACATGCAAAACCTTAATTACTGTTCTGGTGAACTCATAAGAAATCCAGAAATAACTTTAATTTAAACATCTCACAGATCATTATTCCAATAACATTCTCACTGCAGAGAACGCTTTACTACTGAACTGAAAGTGGATGCCCTTGGTCGCACCAATTAAATGCGATGGATTTTAGGTTTGGTGCCCAGTATGTTTTTAAATCCTAATGCATTTGCTTTTATCGGAAGATAAAAAATAATCTCCATGAAGCCTTTCAAGTCCAGCCCAGAAAGTTGAGAGTGTAAAGTGTTAATGACAGAAAGTATTTTTTAACAGAACACCATGTCTTGGCTTCAGCAACCTTTAGCAGAATAATCTTGAAACTTTCGAGAACTTGTAATAATAATAATCAGATACTTATAGTTATACAGTGCTCGGTAATATTAATTCGTCTCAAACAGCGATGAATAAATACACACAACAAAACTGGCTTTAGTTTAGCATGGGAGCTAACTGCCTCGAACCATCTCCCATCTGTCTTCAGAGCGGCTCCCACTTCCTCCCCCTGCGAGTGTGCACCGCTGCTCCCAGGGTTTCATGGCCCTTGCTGTTTGTCTTCCCTGCGCCCTTTAGTCCTCACAGACTCCTCTACCAGGTCATAATTAGGACAGTGGCAAGACAACAATCATCTCTTTGCCTGTAACTCCTGCGCTGAATGTTTTATGTTGGAGTCTGCGGTGAAATGATCCTCACTGGTCGTTCCAGTTCATAGCCTCGTCCCAGCTGCTCTTAGTTTTGGTTGAGGATACCGTAAATTGAGCCCTGGATTTCTTCCCAGCCTTATCCTCTGACATTTAAGCTGGGACGGCGACAATGAATTTCAATGGCCCATTGTTCTGAACCACTATCATCAGCGAAACCCAGGACCTGCGCGCTCGTGCTTTTTCACCAAAAAAAGGCCTGAAATGATCACCCATAATCAGACGCCATATGCCAAGATGTTTTGAGCGGGAGCATTTCTAGCCATTAGGCATAATTGCAGCGCTGCATCTTTCTTTGCAAACCTCTGTGTTATACCAAACAAGCCTCTGTGCACATGCTAACGCCGCAGCCTGACTGTCTTTAATGTGGAACAACAGCGGTCCTGGCAGCACTAAAGGAAAACACCTCCAAAAAACACAAAGATGGCACTTTGGCAGCATTGCACTGACGCAGAGCACGACTAGTTTATGTCTCTTGGAGGTTCAGTATATATGTTTTTTATTGATTTGTTCCCTTTGTGTTCTCTGTGTTCCTTTTCCTATTATTTCACCATGCACTTATGTTGTTGCTCTTCATAAATACATCAGTTTCAAGGCTAGGATTGTGAGCCAGTCGTTATTACTATTTTATAACCTTACGCCTGTACTGTCATTATATACAAAGAGAGGAGCAAAAAACCATGGTTCCTGCAGAAATAATCCGTCCTGGATTTTTCCGTGTCATACCGAAGGTCCAAGTATTTTTTGCCAGATGGCAGAAATTTGCTGGTGCACTGATTCTTTTGATGGCAGGACATGAAGCCCTGCTCTAAAAACATGCATCTGTGCGATATCACAAAATCCTCTGCCTCAGATACAATCTGCGTGCACATCTGCTCATAATCACATTATAAACATTGGTTATGCAATAATCTGTCTTTAATGTCTGTGTCCTCCTGGCACCGCTTTCTCCTGAACAGGAAAATGAGCTGTCGCTGAGATAAAGAGATTTGTGGCCAACTATAGCAGGTATGCAAACTGTTTAATACCGTGAGGGGAGGGGGGGGGGGCACCAGAGAGGATGCAGCCGGACACTGAAGCATCTGAAAGTGAACGTGTTATGAATAACAATGAAAGTTTGTCAGAACTTAGTTGACACATTTCCTTGGGTATTCTGTTTTCTCACCTCACACCGTGTGTGAATTAGTTAAGTTTATGTTACCGTGTAGGTATCATCGTGAAATATGAATTATTTTATTTCACAAATAAGGTTTCCTTTCAGGGTTGAATTATTTTCAAATGGATTTACTTGTAGTAAACTGAAATAGTTTCACGAGTAAAACTTGGAAGCAACCTTCAGATTAGTCATAAAACGGATCATTCTGATTATTATCCACATCAGTGTATTCTGACTGTACTTGAGGTGCCAGGCTCTTTTAGTTGAAGCAGTTATTAATGTACTCGCCTCTGTATTTGTTTTCGTGTTGTGCAGCACTTTGTGTAGAAAAGTGCTCTACATGAATAGTCCTATTTTTCTTTAGTAAATATTGCTGTTTAATTAAAAGTGTGTTTATAGAAACCTTGATATCTACTCCTTCAGGAAGACACATTTATATGGATAATTTAAAATATACTGAACCACAAACCAGGTTTCTCGTACCCAGTATATCTAAACCAAAATATGCAGTCAGGATCTGGATTAATTTGGATGCAGGCTTCCCTTCTACTTTTCCTAGAACCAGTAAGTGGCCCTCACTGGCCCTGCTCTTATCTCTGAATAGAGGGAATCAGTGAGGCCAGCTGAGCAGTCGCAGCAGAGAGCCAGGGAAAGCACCTGACCCTCCACAGCCATCTGATTAGAGGACGCAGGCCATACTGAACCAGACCAGGCCAGGCAGGTCCGTAAAATGAACTAGAGCAGGTTAATTCTATTGTGCCGTGGCCTCCCTCTGAGGCTTAGAGCAGCAGGTTTAAATCAAAGTGATGCCACAGCACAAAGCAACCTTATCAAGCCGCGAGCCAGGAATGAAGAGCCAGGTGAAGAAACTATAGCCGCACTGGTTCGGAACAGCTGATAGCCGCTCTCTGAAGCATGCATTCAGTGATGAAGCTCCTGTTATCTACAATATCCCTAAGCTCCTAAATTGGCTCACAAAAGGAGTTCTCTGTCATATCTTATCAGCATGGACTTTGAAAGTGACACAGTAAGTGTAGATGTTAGTCAGAGAGTTACAGATACAAGACTGAAAACTGCTTTGGATTTTTGGGGAGCTATCATGTGTTCCATATTTATACATATTTATTCTTGCTGAACATCCTGTTGTGCTGAGGGCTGTCTGATGACGGGGGGGGGGGCGTCCTGTCAGCCTGGTGGACACACGGTACCGTATAGTCAGATAAGTCTGAGCACTTATGAACAATAGGTTTCATTTTTTGACACGATACCAACAGCAGTGACGTCTGTAGCTCACATTTTCTACTTTGAGCATCCCAAAAATATCTTATTCACAATTTACTTTACGGTGCAGAACTTTAAAATGTTAACCTAAAAATAGAGTGGCCATCTGAGTAATATTTTGTGGATATTTGAGTTCTATGTTGTGTAGTGAGGAAGCTTCTGAGGTCAAAGGTCGGTTTTTGGATGATAATCATGTCTTCATTGTGGATAAAGTTTTCTTTTAAAAGACTGATAATTTGATCATTTCTTTCAATACCACGGGGCATCTTTTTTTTTTTTTTTTTATTTCCCTTTAAGACTGAATTTAATTTAACCTTATAAGAAATCACATATCTAGGCCCAGACTACAACCTTTCCTGAACCAAACCATCATTTTTGTGCCCAAACTTAACAAAGCTGAGAATGTTCCACAGCCTTTACTGCTCTTTTATTAATGTTACCATAGCGATGAATGTGCTGTAAACATACTGGTCCTCTCCCATGAGGCGAGTTAGCAACAAACAACCTATATGGCCATTCAGGGGTGTGGGGACTGGTTGATTAATAGTGTTGTCTCAGGTCCGTCGTGATGTATGAGACATTTGTTTGGTGGCTCTTCTCCTTCATCACATGAAGGAATGATGGCGTATAATAACTGCACAGTGAGCACACCCCCTCAGGAATTCATCGGTGTGTAATCTGGACCAGTAAAATACAAAATGCAGTCTCCCCTGGATGAAATGACACGACAGCCTCTCATGTCAGAGCATTCGCTTTCACTTCCAGCCCATGTGTTTAATGTGTCGAGACTTTAAATACACAGCCGTGCCTATGAGCTGAGGAGAGAGTAGATAGCAGCTGTTTTCAAACTGGCTTAACCATAAAGTGTGTATTCACAGCATTGTGGACTAATAATGCAGAAGGTATAAACATGCCCTGAAGATGAGCCATTGTGAAGCACGTTGAAAATGCAGCCCTCCCTGTGTTTGTCTCTGAGATGAACGTGCACAGACAGGTGGTAAAAGGTGTTGATGGATGTCCTCGGTGGAGCAGTCATTCATCTTGGTAGATCCCTCTCTTTTAAAGGATTGGTGTCACAACACTGGCTTCTAATGGATGACTTGTTCAGACAGGACCAGAGCTGTGGGCTTTCTGCCTGTAGCTGTTTGAACTTGCATCTGGAAAACCAACAGTTTGATTTAAAGAACAAATACATAGAATGTTTCCAATATTTATGTAAATAAATCAATAAGTATTAAAAAAAAACACTATATGAATCAATTGTAGAAAAATAAAATGTCACTTTTCATAAAAACATGAATTTCGAAATGAAATATACAACAAAATAAAAATAACATCAAGTTATAAAGAAACTGAATTTATAATTGTGCCATGATTCATAAAGTTCTTTCATTCATTATTTGTTATCCATTACATTTTGTTTTGACATTTTCTGTAGGACTGAATCTACAACTGTCATTTGTCATATTTTTGGGTCTTTGTTGATGTTTTGTGCACCTTGTGTCTTATTGCAGGTATTCTGGGTCTTTGATGTGGTTTTGTCCCTGTATAACCTTAGTGGTCTTTTGAAATGCTCCTTTGTGGTTGTTCTTCTGTTTGTTTGTAGTCACTTTGCATTTTGTCATGGCAGATTTACATCTCCTTTGGGTAACTTTGCATTTTGTCATGGATGACGTGTTTTAATCTTCACCTGACATCTGTTTTAATTTTATTAACATTTTGTTTGTCAAAGTGTCTTAAAGGTGTCTAGGCATGAAAACATGATGCCATTTCAGGTCAAGGTATGAAGGTAAATGCTGTGTGTTTTATTACGTTTGAAGTACTGAATGTTCAGTGTGTAGAACGTAGTGAAATCTAGTGGTGAGGCTGCAGCAGAACAAACCTCACCTCGCCTCCACTGCCAAACATGAAATGCAACTTATGGTAGATTTCAGTATTTATTAAAAATCAAAAGCTCTTTAGTTTGTCCAGCTGGGGCTCCTGTAAAACACACACACACACACACAGCGGCCTCTGTCGAGAGGACCTGCTCCAGGTGTAAATAGGAAGTGCCTGTTGTACTTTAAAGCAAACAAGTTGTATAATTTAGATGAATCACGCGAGTGAAACATAACAAAGATTATCTTATGGCAATAGTTTAAATACAAAGTTTATCTGCATCCCTCCTTATTCATCGTCGTCCTGCGACCTTCCATGACACCGTGACCATCATGTCCCCGCCCCCCCCCCCGCGCGCTAGGTTCAGGTTAGCTTCAGGTAATAGGCGTCGCCGGATCGATACGGAGATGCCTGCTGGAGCTGTAAATTCTGAGCTTTGCGGCTGACCCCTGAAGGCGTCACTTCCCCGGGATGTGCCTCCCCTCCCTCCCGGAGCCTCCTGGTCCCTCCCCGCCGCCTCCCGCCGCCCGCTGCCCGGGCTGCCTGCTGCCGCCGCCGGGCTCGGGATGACGCCACCTCTCGCTCCGCCCCGGCGCACAAACTCGCTTCCTCGCGTTCATTTCATTCCTCGTCTCATTCCGAGCATTCTTCGCATCTCTTGTCAGTGCGCGAAGCGATTCACCCTGAAATCCTCTCCCCGGGCTGGCTTCAGAAACACCACAGTAACTTGACATAGTATTAAAAAAGAGAGAGAAAAAGAAATACCCAGTAACATCACACTGCCTAAAGCAAGGGACATTTTTAAATGAGATATCAATAACGAGGTAAGTTTCGTTGGCAGGTATTCGGAGTGCAGACTTCTGTTGTGGTGTTGATGGCAAATGACGGTGCTCACTCTTTCTCCCGTGTAGCGTCAGGTCGTGTGTCTGTGAGCAGACACACACGTACATGGCCGCTGGCTGCAACAGGATGCTCACTTCTAACACTGTTGCAGCTCGCGGCTCTCACACGCACAGCAGCGGCCGCAGCAGCGACTCAAATCTTTGACATTTTTCACATTTTTTCCGCTGAAAACAAGCCCCGGTCCTACGCCCCTGTGTATAAAAGCCTCGGCAGCCGCTCGTCCGCAGCCAAAGATCCCGCTGGAGGGGGATCCGGGAGCAGCAGCCCCCCACCACTAAAAAAAAAAAAAGCTACACCGATAAGAGCTTTTTGGACAAGATGACGGTTCAGGTCGGTGCTGTGCTCCCCTCCGCAGCGGGCTCAGCCGGGAGTTGTTGTCGGAGCTTTCGCCGGAGCATTTTCGCCCCAACTCGGAAGAGCAGAAAAAAAAAAAAAAAAAAAACCTCCGGAGACTTGTTGCTTCAGCGCACTTTGACGGTGCTTTTATTTGTCAAATCTCCACCGAAGTTTGGTGTAAGTAAATAATTTTTTGGTGTTGTTTCCTAGTTTGCTCAGCGGTCTCCATGTTGTTACCGTAAACTCTCATCACGCCGACCGAACCCGAGAGAAAGGCTCGAGTTCTGCTTTGTTTCATTGAAGCTGTCTCAACAACAGTCGCACACACCTCGTGTTGGTTGTGTTGTTGCTGTCAGGTTTTATTAAAAAGACCATGACGTGACGTTATGTTGAGGTAGCTTCAGTCTAAGTTAAATTGGTGGAGCTAATTTGCATTAGAAGTGCTCAACGTGGTCCCAGAGTTCAGGTGGGGAACTATTTCATTGTAAAGTTGGTCATGACCTGCCATGAGTTTGCGTTTTAAATGGCTGCAAATTGAAACATTGGCTTTGATTCAAAGGACAGTGTGCTGATTTTTGTAAAACTGTACAGTTATTGAAACTAAATGGTCTCCAAAGGGCTAAACATGAGCCTTGGGTTGAGGATGAGAACTAGCTTAAATTAAAGTTTGCTATCCCCTTGTTTTTTTTTTTTTTTTTAAATAGCTGTAAGTGCAGGCCATGCTTTTAATTCAGAGGACAGATGCAGATTTATTTGAAATGTGGAGCGTCTTTGTGGAGTTGGTGAAGCTTTTTATTTGGGGTTTCCTTCATTGTTTTCCTTTCCTCCCTCTGTTTTGGGAAATGCCTGCTCAGCTAAAACTGTTGTCCCCCAGCTGTGGGACAGCAGAGAGAGTGTGTGTGTGTGTGAAAGAGAGAGCGTGTGTGTCAGTTAACTTTTACACCTCTCAATTCTTTTTGCCACATACAGTTTTGTGGATTTCCTGTACATGACATGGTGTATAATGCGAAGGGAGGGAAGAGTGAGAGCCTAATGCAGACATTAGCTCCACTTGATTTAGCTTGAAAAGTGTGCTCAGACACAGATTTCCTCTTAGTGCCAGACTCCAGTTATGCCCCAGCACCTCCTCAGGACTGTTGAACGACATTGTCACATCTGGTTTGCCTGGAACCAGCAGGCGAGTCAGGTCACCAGGTCACTGTTTACATGACTGCGATATGCTTCTGGGTTTCAATTAAGTTTTATAAAATGTCCACATGACCTGATTTGTTATATTTTGTCAGCTCGAATGGATTTTGTCTCTGCTTGAGGGAAAGTGCCCCTTAAGAATATGAATTATCCTGAAAGTTGCTGCTTTGTGTTAAAAGATCTCAACAGAGAGGACACAGCTGAGATTTGGGCTGAAAAACAAAACCTGTAGTTTCTGTGACAAAATCCACTTTAGCTTTTGGCTGCAGCCCTTACAGTCTCTGACCTCCTTGAGTTTTTCATGTGAAAGCATCAGCGGGTTATGTTGAGTCTGCTCAAGCTCTCTGCTCTAATGATGTAAAATATGCATCTTCTTATGGTTAATCTACAGCGAAACATTTTATATAACTTTGTAGATTTAAACAAAAATCCCATGTCATGTTATTAATGTGAATAGGCTGTTAACATTTTCAGGAAACAGTGTGAATGCAGTCACACATGTAACAGTGGCAATCACCTTTCCTGGAAGGAAAAAAAAAAAAAAGTATGAGTAGAAATAGAAGCTTTGTTTTCAGCTTATGCAACCAGTGGACCTGTTGGATGGGAGCCTGCATAACATTAGAACAAGAAAAGGATGTTGTCTTTGTTTTACCCAATGAGGCTTCACTGCTGGAAGTAGGAGTTTCCAAACTAGTTTGTTAGAGAATACACAGACGTGCTCACTGCTGTGATTACATGGAACCTTTCTTTCTCTGTACTTTAACCACTGGAGACCTTTATAGAATGTGGAATCAGAACAGAGCCAGCATAACTTTACTCTGGAGACAGTCTGAAATTGGGTCATTGCGCTGTAATCCACGTTTAAGTAGAGGCTGATAAATATCTGGATGTGAGCAGGTTGTGTCTACGGTCCTTCAGAGGCGATGTAAAGCTTTAGTGCTTTGTTGGCTCAGGTTTTGTTCTTGACGTTCGATTGCTGAGGTCTGAGGGCAGGACTACAACAGAGAGCAGTTTATCTGTGGGGAAGTGTGGACAGAATAATGTGCTTTTGTGAAGGAAACACTGGACTCTGTTAATTCTTGGAATGCTGTGAACTGTATAAATGGTACTTTTCTTGGCTGTCCATACTCTATTGCTTAGGTGCCATAGACTTTGAGAACTTTGGCCAGAACGCGTTTGCTGCTTTTGGCCGTTTGTAAAACGTATCTGCAAATATTCTGATTTACATAAGACCATTGCAAAAATGAAGTCTTGTTTTGAGAAGGCAAATATTTACCCTACACTCCTTGGCATGTTCCTGCCATGGCACCGAATGTGACATTGTCTTTGTGTACAGTAATGACAATATAACAATGTTTAGCTGTGGCGCATGGGAACATATTGATGTATCATTAACTATAATGGACCTTTTAACTACCATCACCACACATTGACAATGAGAGTCTGATGCACTTAAATATGCTGAAGACTTTTTGAGTGAGCGATCTAAACTCCGCCTCGAGCTGTGTTATCGATATTGTCAATATGAACATCATCTAAATTCTAAACACCTAAATTTTAGAATGACCGCTAATGTTAATTTATCTGGCCACATACAGAGATGTAGACTTGAGAAGGAAGCCCTGAGTGCGCTGTGCAACAGGTGCCACACGATGTGATCATTTTCCTCAAGAGTTGAAGCCTAAAAAAAAAACCATGTTGTTTTGTCCATCTAATATTTATTGAAGTAAATTATGCGTAACAGTCATGCTATCTGACGCTTAACATGTGAGATGTTTGATTATTTACCAGATGTTTTGAAGGCTGAAGTGATAATTGTTTTGGTCAGTGGTTAAAGGCTTTGGTAGTTTTCAGTTTTTATCGTTGAGGCATTGATCCATATATCATCCATATTATGTGATAGGACAAATAAATGATATTGACTGCAAATGTAAATATATGCATAACAAGGCATCTTCACTATTTACGGGCCTGTTAAATCCCTTGTGGGAATGTGAGCAAATTATGTGTCCCACGTTTTCATTGAAACGACAATGCACACTATTTTTACTTGTTTTTGTTATGAACATTCCAGAGTAGAAAAATAATGTGCGATCTGTAATTGAATCCGGACACATGCTCATTAGTTGTGTAAGTGGCGGAGCTAGAATCACATCAAAACATCAGCGCTCATGGTCAGAGCGTGCTTTTTAAAGAGGACGCTCCTGCAGGCGTCCAGACCGTGTGTGCCCTGAGGTAAACTCTGATCTAGAAAGGGAATTTCAGAGTGTGTGCTGCTGCTCAGCAGTTTGAGCAGGGCCCACTGAGTCCAGTGGAGAGAGCCACCAAAAAGAAAAAGCTGGCTCAAAGCCACTGACGTCATCTAAGTAAATCTGCTTCACTGCTGCAGCCATAAAATGACTGCCAGCTACCGAATGCACTTTGGCCTTGTCAACTACCTTAGTGGTGTAACACTGTTGTTTTCCTCGCTCTCTCTCTCTTCGTGTGCACACTCATGAAGGACGCTTTGTTTTTAACTCTAGTGTTATTCTGCAGATTTGGGATTTTTTATTCATAAGGACAAGTTCTGTTTGAGTCTTACCAGGTTTTCATTAAGCATCGTACCATTCAGATTCTCTCACACTTTGAAGTCATAATATATTAATATTACTGTCCTAATGTTAACCATCTGGCAGTCTCAAAAATTTGCACTGGCGAACAGAGCATATAGACAGAAAAAAACGTCTGCATAATGTCTTCACCACTTATGACTGACGTGCTGTGCCAGATGTATTTTGTCTTCCTACTTTTATTTGAACAAAAAGACAAATAAATGAGCTGCTTCATGATCGCTCGCAGATGAAAAGCAATATATTCTCCATGAATCATGACATGAGTCAGTTTCTGAAACCACTATAAACATTTTGAGCTCTTGACCACAATGAAAGCAGGAAATCTCGGCTTCAACAACTTCCTGTCTCTGGTGGCCATAGTAGCCGTCGTGGTGCTCAGCTTCCCCACTGGTGAAAAGAAATCCGTGGAACAAAGGCTCACAGTCACTTCATTTACTGAAAGTGTAATTTGCGGCTTGTATTCAAATGTGGGTTCTTCAGTCTCCAGTGGCGCTGTGTTCCCCAGTCGTTGCTTGGGATGAATTCCCAAAGGACCTTTTATCAATGGTCGTGTATTTTTATCATGGCTGACATGGATCAGACAGGCTCCCTGTGCCCTGAAGGTGCCCTGCGTGGACTTGAGCTTGAGCTCCCAACATTGATATGCAGGCCTGGTACATTCGTTTGGAATCTGAGCTGGGACACAGCTTCAGAGAGCGGCATTCTCCAAAGGCCTTGATTCTTATTTTGAATATTGTAGGAGCGCATGAAGAATTTTAGATGCTTTTAGATCTTTTATAAAGTAACATATTAGCTGAAAAAAAGCAGCAGAATTCACTGATGTATTGGTATCCTTGGTAATATGAAAACCTATATTTAACAAAATAAACATTTTGGAAGCGTTTCCCCTTTAATGGAATATTTTCTTTTAGTAATTAAATTTATGTTTACTCATTTATGCTTGTATCTTCTTTTTCATTTGTCCAGTTTCATAGTAAAGTTTAAAGATAAAATGTAAAATATTAAGTCTCAATTACGTTTCTTAGTCATAAAGGTTTGATAATAACATCTTGGCAATTTTTATTTTTTTGATTTGTGCCTGATCATGTACCGCTGTGTTCAGTGTCTTACTTTTTATTACCTGTATCGATATCGGGCCCCCCCAAAAAATCCATATTGGTCAGGATGAACTTCCAGGGGCTTCAGGTAACGTGACATCATCATAATGTCCAAAATGTTATTTTTCCTTTGCGCTCAGTCTTTTCATTTAATGAACAAGTCTTTTTGTATGTCTGCTAATTGTTGCGACCTTCATCATCTCACTTCATATTCACTGTTGTTGATTTTTGGAATATTGGTTCAACACTGTGACCGTGTAAATGTTATATTATCAACCTTGTTGAACCTCGAACTTTCTCTGTTCTTCGATTCAATAGCTTCACTTTTTCTTTCTCAAATTTTAGAGAATATGTAGTTTGGTCTGCAACCAGCAATTATTTTTGAATCCATTGATTATGTTTTGATTCCAGCAGATATGTACTTTGTCCAACCAATAATCCAAACACCCAAACATTCAATTTCAAATGGTATCATGCATTAACATTACATATTTACATTGCAGGAGCTGGAGCAAGAGAATGATTCATTCATAATTTAAAACACTTTCCGATTTCTGCCTCTACGGACACATCAGTTACAATTAAAACGATTGATTCTCTTTGTGTAGTACAGCAAAGGTTAATTCATCTGCCTGTTATAGTTGGGCTTCCAAAGCCAGTGCCCCCCAGCCCCAGTCATTCCCTAACATAACATGCCGCAACTGTATATATTTGAAATTCATTTATTGCTAAGGAGTTAACAGAACCAAAGTAAATATTGCGTTTTTTGGATGACTACTGCAGATGAAAAACTGAATAATTATCTTGCAAAAAATGTGTACATTCATCTCAGAATTGATTTTCTTTCTTTTGCAATGACCTATAAGTAGATATGAAAACGGGGAAGTCAAATTACATTTCTGCTACTGTAGCAGGATCTTTGTATCCTGCGTCTGTGTTTCCTGCTCTGACAAGAGGAGCTTGCCTCTCCCTCATTGAATTAGGTGAAAGAGTGATTTGGTAAAATTTGTCTTTACTTTTGTTATGTGAGAAGAATTTTAATTAAGCTTAGATTGGACTGTGTTTTTGTGATCATACCAGCACTCCTGGTGGGTAGTCTTCCTAAATGGCAAATATGACATCGTTTCCTTCATAGCTGACTTGCTCTTCTTTCAGTGCCAATCAGTAATGAACTGTACATGGCCAAAAGTTTGAAAAGGAAACCAACCTTAGAAGCAATAGTTTTAGTTGAGAATTATTAGTCTTTGTGTTCCCATTTCTAAAAAGACATTAAGCATAAGTTCTTAAGTTGAAAATTGTCATTCTCTAACAGCTTACATTATTAAAAACCAATGGCGTGGCTTGCTCATTACTCTGACGTTATAAACACAATAACTGGTTTGTAAAACAAAATCACGTCCGATGCTGTAACTCTCACCCGTCGAGGGTACACCTTTCAGGAGGCTGTTTTGGTTTTGCGCAGATGATTTCATGACATGAAATATTTGCCAGGGTAAAAAATAGAAAGGGGAGGAAAAGAAGAATGAGACGAGAAAGAAAAAAAGTGCACAGGGGGATAAATGATGACTGGAGATGCAGAAGAAAAGAGATGGAAGTCGCTGTGAATTGGCAGAGCCAAATGCAAATGGTGGTCATGCTCATCACCATGATTTGTTTTTTCACGACCGTCCGCACGCGTCCTGAATGAGCCGGTGGCCAGCCCTCGGCCTGCGCTGCTCTCATAACTGTCAGGAGATCCTTTATCTGACGGACCTTTATTTACAGCTTTAATTTCCTGAGCTTTATATGTTCCGCTCGCGCGCCACGCCACTGTGACATGGGCGAACGCTGTCTGGAATGCACCGCAAATTTTTTGATAGGCAAATGTCCCCCGAGCTTTCATTACATTTGGTGTTTGAATTGTAAATTGTATGCTCGGAAGGAGAGATTTTTGTCTCTGAGATTACAGTCATTCTGTCCCTCTGTTGTTCGAAGTGTAAGACCTTTAGCTATGCCTCCTCTCTGGGCTGGCCACGTCTGATGTTATCCAGGTCATGTTGTCGCTACCTGTTTCTCGGTCCGAGGCAGGTAGAAAAAGGCGCTGCTTTGACAGAACCTGTAAATCAATTCCATTCTCTGGCAAACAAAGATTGATCCCTCGGTGGCCTGACTGTTGCTGGGTGGTGGGATCCAGTTCTTGGATTTGAGTGGGATGATATCAGACAGATTCATGGCACCTCAGCCTGCCGGTTCAAAGAGGCATGAAATAAATACCAGGCCACTGCCAATAATAAGAAGCAGCATAAGTACACTTTCACGCTTCTCCAGTGTACCTTTGGAAATTGGTATTGAAAACCTTGTTTATGCAATCGTTTGTACTGTTAATGAAAGTTTCAGGAAAAACAGAATCAATCGTTTTGTCTGATATTTCTTGCGTACTGTGGCAACATACTCTTCCAATTGGAAATGTTTTTGACATCGCTGCAGTTATTTCAAATGTCCCTGCTATCCAGCCCATTTCGGTTTCTCAAATGAAATGCACGAGGTTAAGTGCATGCTTCAAAATGTTTTTTAATTAAAGTCTTAGGCTGGTGATGCCACACAGGGTTTGTTGATTTTAATTTCTTTCAAACAGTGACTGCATGCCTCCGCTCCACCTTGAGTGGTAAACTCTCTAAATAACCTCAAAAAGTATCTCCATAGATTTTTGATGATTTTTTTTTTTTTTTGTGTGTGTGTGTGTTCCCTGAAACTCTCAAGGTCTTCAGAGACCTGCTGCCAGAGCCTTCATTCAATAAACATATTTTACACCAGGTAATTAATTTGTTTTAGTGAAATAAAGTAAATGGAATTTCAGAAAAACCTTGATTATAAAAGCTGGTTATACACGGCTCAAAAATCAAATATTTTTGACATTGCTGCTCTTGTAATTATTCAAAAGCTGGGATATGTCTTTACAACACACTGAAAATGTGAAGTTTGGAAATCACAAGGTAATTATAGCTTTACACACTGTGGCCTTAACTACTGGGCCATTATGGGGTGCACAAAAGTCATTCACAGCATCATTATTGCGCCCTGTGAGATAACGGCACAAAAGAACTCCACGTGGAAAATTACATTTGAGACCTCATCTGCTATTTCATTACCTTGCTCTCTCTGATGGGTGAAATGGGTTTTAAGGAGCTGGATTCCAGCTTAGCGAGTGATTTATGTAATCTCACAGTAAGTGTAATTTCCCATAATGCCATGTCACAGTTACTACTCTGCTTAGCTACCACATTCACTCATTGCATTGTGGGCCATCTTTGCCCTGCATCTGACAAACAAGACCATTTCTATGGTCTGCACCCTGCAAAGACAGAAGTATGCAATTATCTGTGAGCCACAAGTGTGTCTGTATGGGTGACATTCATACCTGCTTTTGACAGACATAATTAGTCCACAGATTCGGAGGCACTAAGAGATGTCTTCATTGATGGCTCTGCGAGGTTACTTACATGTTGCACATTGCAAAGATGTCCGATCGGTGTCATGGGATTCAAATAAGCGAATCTGTCGAACACGAGGATTCATTTTATGCACTGTTATTTCACTGTTTGAATATGGACAGTAAAGAAACTGAATCATTAGACAGATAAGTGTCTTTGGTTAGAATTAGGAATAATCTGTGAATTCTTAATGGTCTTTAACACAGAAGAAACACAGGCATGAAAAATGTAACCCCCTTCATGTCTTCACTCGGTGACCACATCTCGAATGTTGGTAATAGTTTCAGTGAACTGCGCTGCATTTTTAAAAGAACTGCATCAAGGATTGAGAGCTGAATGCACGTGTTGAATGTTTAATTTGCATAGTGTAGTGTATTCTTGAAGTTTTAACTGGCAGCTTTTGCTTTGTTTAATTCTGAGTGAAGCATTAGTCCTCTCCTACCTGAGATCTGCCATGAAGGCTCTGGAGGAGAACTGAATCCTAAACATGTCACTGATCATTGGGGAGAAAATGTGACATTTTCTGATGGTGAATACACTTATAAGTCATCTCCTAAAGAGAGCGGGGTGGAATTTGAAAATCAGTTTTATATGGCATTGTCTGTTTTGTTTCCTGTCCATATTTGATGCATTTAGGTTTTCCTGAGAAATATCTGTTGAAGTAAAGAATGGACATTTTTTCTGTCGCGGAGGGGTTTGGGACAGGCTGATCTCGCTGCTTCATCATTCTGTCATGTTTGTCATCATGTTTGTCAGAGAGGAGACAGTGTGGTGCTGGAGTTTTTGTAGTCCATTGCACGTCACTGTGGCAGTGGTGTCATTTTCCTGGTGTGTAGTTGGAGGACAACACCTGCAGCGGAAGAAACAAAGCCGAATGTGTAAGAATCAATTTGCTGTAATGGACAGAGCCACACAGTCACTGAGGATTACTTTGTCAACTTAACATACCATAGAGATAAAACAGAACCAGCGCTCATACAACATTTATAGAAAGTCACAGAGGGTAGATTTTTCTCCTTAATGGAGAGGAATTTACTCAGTGTTTGTTGAAAAGCACTGACTAGTGTTAATAGCTAAGACACTAGAACGCTTTATTGAAACGTGCAGAACTTGAGGTAAAAAAAGATCTGTCTTACTTGTGCTTCTAGAAACCTCTGTAATTCAGTGTTTAGACCTGATGAGGATTTGATTTTCTTTGTCCTGCGATGAAAATGTAAGCTGGAAATGATTACCGGCACAGTTCATCATTTGGTTGGGATGAGAGGAGCACATCTATAAAGAGTCCCAGCCTTTTAGTGGTTGAAATGGGAATTTCTTTTCCCCCTCCCTCATCAGTTTGCGAGTTTGTTCTGCAGTGTCAGCAGTCGGCACACAAAAACGGAATTCAGTAAAAGCTCCCTGCTCTCTGGGAGTTTTTTTTTTCCCCCAACAGCTTGCTACCATCCCCCCTTTCCCCCCTCATGAACTCACATGTTGGAAGAAACATATGCTACTATTCCCACTTCCTGACAGCTTGTGCTGCTTGAATGGGATCTTGCTCAGGGAGGAAGCAGTTGTCTGGAATGAGAGGAGAGATTAAGGATAGAGAAAAACCTCAGTGATTCCTCTTGCAAAGGAAGTAAAACATCAAGCTACTGTAGTTTAAATCCTGAGTCAAGGGTACACACAATGGCAGCCTGGCAGTTTGACACAGACTCTTGAGATCCCTTTTGACTGAGTCCAGAGTGTTTCTGTAAAGTCCTGAGCTGATAGATAAAAATGCACATCGGAAACATGTTGCTCGAAGGTACTTTGAACGTTGGATGTTGGGTCAGCATCTCAAGCACAACAGCTGGATTCCCAGCATGAACACTGCACATATTCAGCTTCACAGGCATTGGACATTTTCCCAGTGTACAACCATGTCCTATTCATGTTTCTGTTGAAAGAAAGGCGTGAATCCGAATATCATTGTATATTATTCTCGGGGAACTTTCAGAAGATATGTCTTTATCTACTCATCTCTTCATTTTATTAATACCTTTGTGTTCAGGCGCTGTTTCTCTGAGTTTCCTGTTATGAAAATGTATTATTTGCCCATAACTCAAAACATTTGCGTCTTTCCTTGTTTGTTTGAGCTGTATTTGTCTTCCATATTACAACACCTGCTCACCTGCTTTTGGGAGATAACACGTTTGACAAATGGATCAGGGAGAGGCATGTTCTAAAGAAAACGATTACATTTTCCCTATTTCTGTAGCATAAAAACATGTTTTACCTTGTAAAGTCCAATTTAACCTTTCTGTTTCTGTGCGAGGGCTTGTTGCTCTGCAAAGGTCTGTAAGAAGAGATGTCCTTGTGCGTCCATTATCATGAGGGTCACCTGCAGCAGCCCAGAATGTGCACACCAAAAAAAAACAACCTATGCTTATTCCCTCAGATTACATACAGTGTACATCTACTGATTGTGTCTGTGTGCTTCATCCAGCCCTTATGCATCAATAACTTGGTGAGTTTGTTTGCCTAATTTTCTCTCTGTTCTCTTGTGGAGAGTGATGCTTTGCTTTTGTCTGTTAATTTGGGAATTCCAGGTCTCCCCCTAGTCTGCTCCAGGCTTCAGCTTGGAGAGCCCAACCGTCAAGATTGATCCCAGCAGCTGGAGCGGCAGCGAGAGCCCTGCCGAGGACCTGGAGAGGATGAGCGACTCGGCAGACAAGCCGGTAGACAATGATGCAGAGGGAGTGTGGAGCCCTGACATTGAACAGAGCTTCCAGGAGGCGCTGGCCATCTATCCTCCATGTGGACGCAGGAAGATCATCCTCTCTGATGAGGGGAAGATGTACGGTGAGTGCAGATGTGTTTTAACCCCAGAGTTAAATGCTTTGCGTGCTTTTTCAATTGATGAGAACTGAGTGTAAAAGAATTATCTGGCATTTGGAGAATGTTTGCTTTCTTGTTAGATATAGAATGAATTGGATGGACAAAATCTGACATCAGTTCTCATCAGTCCATCCTGACAATAAGCGTCAATGGCAAACCGCTGTCAGTCACAGTTCCACCTCATCGTCAGTCCCAAAAACATGAATCCTTTGTCTGGCTGTTTCTTGTTTACAGAGAGAATACAGTTTACAGTACATACGATCCTATGTCATGGGTTTTCAGGTGTGTTAGCATGAATGGAGATTATTACTGAAGCACAGTGATTCCTCATAGTAATTCAGTATCAAATGTATCTCTGAGTCCTGTGATGATGGCTACACACCTACGACTCTGGTTCACAGAAGTGCAAGTTTATAAGTAAAGCAGCATGAACTATTAGCCAGTAGCAGATGGTACTGCGGCTGCCACCAGCTGTGCCCCCGCTCCTCCCTCCACTTCCCCCGATTCCTGGCTGGGTGATGTCATGGAAAGAGGGAATATTTTCTCTCTGCGGTGTTGGACCGTCTCACAGCCTGTCAGTGTCAAGTGAAGGCAGAAAGCCCCTCAGAGCATTCGCTCGCAGCTGTCATGTGACCCCTCCGGCCAAACAAAATGCAAATTCTGGGAGTCGCAGTGAAGCCCCTCAGCTGCCACCACAAAGATGTGAACTCAGACAACAGGACCCTCCATACTGTCCCCCCTATGACCCAGTGAGCATTCTCTGTTTGATGCAAATGTTCAACTTTCTGCCACACAGATTTCAAGAATATATGCATTGTGACAATTTATAGACCGAGAGAACAAACTCTTACTTGTTGATTGTGCATTGTGCATTGCCTAACCAATCAGATATGCAGACGATAATTATCGGCAAAAGACGAGACACTGAAGTCTGCGTCATGAAATCGGTTTATAGTCAAATGTAATTCATAGACCGAAAAATATTGGGTTTCAACTTGTCTTACTCTGCACTTTAAAATGATTGTTCCTCAAAAGAGATTCAAAACCCTAATAACAAACCCGAAGAGATATTTTGTTTTTGCGGTGTTGAATCCACCTTCAAATCTGCTGAGGAGACAACTGTTGGGTTCAAAAGACGTTCGTCCTGCCAGATGTGCTCAGCGTCTGGTTACATGGTGTCTCACCAGTGGCAGAATCCTCGACTGTCTCGTCATCGTGAAACAGACCTGCTGTACATTTGAGATTAATACCTGATATTTTCACAAATTCAATTGTCGAAGCAGAAAAAGTGCAACAGATGATTGCGTGTTGTGAAATTGTGGAGGGAGGTGCATTCATTGGAAGCTACAGAGGTTATTGTTTCTTTTTTAGATTTAGTCAGAATTGTGGATTGAGCCCTCTTTCCTAACATGAGCGTGTTTCATGGGAACAGTGCTTGTTGCTCAGTCCTGCAATTGTGCTGCATCCCAGTGCCCATTCCATCATAGCATGAACTATGACAATCTCCCAAAGACAGGAGGGTGCCATGGGGCCTTCTAAAAGAGCAGCCAGTGTTATTTTACGTGGCGCGAGACAGTTCAGCACTAAAAAGCATTGTTTACTGAATATAAAAGTTGGAACGGGAACAATTCAGTGGATTGTCATGGTTGTAATACAGTATTTTCAGAGAGAGCGCTCACCCATGTAACTAGACAAAGGGATAATCTATAGGACAGTGCTTAGGTCTGCAGTCACATACAAATATTTAGTCATCACATCATAAGAATGTCAATAGGGCCATATTTGGAGGGAGCGGTCAGCAGTTTCATCATTTTTGTGAGCTAAGTGTTTAATGCTCTTTACTTTTGCTATCTGCACAGCAGTATTACACAAAGGCAGCCTCATATTTGTTTGTCAAATTTAACACTAAAGTGTGAAAACTGTCCTTCCGTCTTTATTGTCCCTGCAGCACATGTTCAAATTTGTGGCATATTAAATCATTGTAAATCAGTGGCCAACGTTTAGCTGGAAAATAATTGTTGTGGTAAAAGGCATTCAGAATGTAACTAAACAATCCACTTTGGTCCCAGATCAAATTTATTTTGCTATTGAGAGAGCTTGTCTGTCTGGCTGCCCCCTACAACAAAAGACACCCTCTTTGCCATTGACACACTGCAAAGAATGCCCCAGGTTTCTGTTTGTGCTTCTTTACATGCCATCTTAGATATACCAATGAAATGGTCCTTCATGCTGTTACAAGGCATTGATCTGTCTAAAACATCCAGTGATTTGTCTTTTGAAGGACTTCTGCTAACCACAGTGAGGCTGGGGTGGGAGCTGTGATCTAGGTCTGTAGGGTTTGTAACCGACACACGCTGACGTCACACAGAGCCTCTCATGGCATCTGAGATAAAAGTTGCCTACAAGGAGGCAGGTATTTTGTAGTTGAGAGACCCTGGGGACGGCATAGTGTTCCATACACAGAGCTCATCACAAAAGGAGCCGCCCTGAGTGCCCTTAAGCCCTTTGTTATCTTAGGGTAGAGTGCAGTTAATTAGCAACAGTCTCTATAGCAACTGTGTTGAGGTACAAAACCATTTCTAATTTCTGCTTCTTAGCTTATTGTTGTGTTTACCTGAAGTGTTTTCAGATACGCTGAGACCAGCATTAGCTGGCGCTGTGCCCATTCTCTAAGGCTAATTGCGACTGCGATAGAAGACACTGCATCTGCACAGGCGGCACTCGCCTTGTCCCCCACAGTTATTCAGAATATTTTAAAAAGTAAAGGGAAATAGAGGGCACTGGCCCCCAGCCACAGGCCCGAGATTCTGCACTTGCATAATTCACCTGCTGTGCTAGGCTGCATTCATTTATCCAAGAAATAGAGTTGATAAATGAAACAACACGTTTCTCTCAAATTGCATGTTTATTCATTGGGTTATGTATTTGCACTTGCCCCACAAGCTAAATGACAGCGCTGATTTTTTTTGCCTTCTGGCTATAAAAAAGAAAATGGGTTTTTATTTCATCTGCTGACCAACAAATATCTAAATACTTGCTCTTCTTGTGACCTATATCTCAGGTTTGCCACCAGTTGTCTTTGAAGCCTGAGCTTTAACAGGACCCTGGAAAAGATCAATAATCACTCTAGTGATTTTTCACATTTAATCTGAAATTATAAATTATTAGAATACATACACTTTATTATATTCCTGTTGTGAGCGTATACTGCTGGCCTCTGGCTGCATGCTACTTTGGATGTAAAGCTTTTCCTGTTACGATTCTGCTGTTTGCTCTGCCATCTCGTCAGTGATCCAGCCCAGACCCCTCCTGTGGGAACTAAGTGGCACTTGGTTTGCAGAGATGCCAAGGATGAGTTAGATATAATGAGCAGACCTGGCTTGCCCCCGATGGCCCAGCACTGTGCTCCTCTGGGTCTCGTCTCACTGGGCCGAGCATGCTCTGAGACAGAGCGAGCGGATCTGATCCTCCCTGCTGGGCAGATAATGAGGAATTCTGGGATCAGCTCAGGCTCCCCGAGTCACCTGCATTCACTCAGAATGGAGTGTGAGGAACTTCATTGCAGGAGAGACATCACACACCTCCAGAATAATCCGTCATTTGTTCCCCTGCCATTGTCAGTAGAAGGCAGCCGTGTTTTCACACACGTGGTCGTGAAAAAAGTCCAATTATTTTATGTCTTCCTCAAAAGGAGTAAGTGTAGAAAGTGTAAATAGTCCTGATGCAGGTATGATGGCGGAGGTAAGAAGCCATTTCGAGGTATAATTCAAGGTTGTGTTGTGTCGAACTGGTTGTTGTATAACTCGTAACGATGAAGATGCCTCATACTTCTTTCAGCCTGATAGAATGGCAGGGATCAAACACAGTGGATGGGAATGGGTCAATAAGCACAAATTAACCTGGTTTCTCTCTAACGTGGTGCATCACATGCCACATACTGCACTACTCAACATGGTTTTTATATTTGGGATGGGAAACAAAGTAAATATTTCTTTCCTCAGCAATTACACTCATCCACATGTAAACAGCGTTTAAAACATTAAAACTGAGATTCTTACAAACGCCCTCCAATGTGCCAATTTACATAAACTGGAGTCATACTTACTATGTGCACCAGAAAGAACTGGTGGTTATATAATGGTTCCTGTTTGCTTCTCGCTGTCTGCAGCTAAATTTACTTCATTAGGATCACAGTGTTCTGGCGCTCCTAATACTACTTGGATGACAGCATTCTTCTTTGGTATTTAATAGATTGTTGATGTTGACTTTATCGCCACCAACTCGTCCCACGTGCTTGTTTGAGCTTATGTGGTCCTTTGTGTGTTCTCTGGATGGAAGATTTTTTTTTAAATCAAACAAAAAATCTAACCCTAACCCAAAAATCTCCCTCCCTGTCACTGTCTGTTTTTCACTTCCTATTAACCATTTTAAAGTCGAATGTATAATTCACCTGTATTGAGTGCTAATAGTTAAAGAAGGAAATGTATAACGTGGCTTGAATAAAGACAGCTTACCTGTTTATGTTTACATTAAATAGTCACCTTACCTCGCTCCCAAAACAAGACAAACTTCTGTCACTGACCCTTCACAATTAAAGTCCTATACTGAATCACAGCTTATGTTGACAGGAAACAGAAATTAACTGACCAACCTTCCACAATAAGGCAGCTTATTAAAATAGCTTATATTAATTACTTTTGAATAGCCAGATGTTATACATAAAGTAACTAGTCCTTTAGCTATATTATTGGCCCTGTGGTTTTCTCTCTCTTTTTCCTCCGATAGTATCAGTAGTTGTGATACTGTGATATTCCTCATGACACCAAAATTTCAAACCCTGCCATCCCTCGTGTGTGCATTTTTTTTTTCTTTTTATCCCTTCATGCATGTTAACAAAAGCCCTGATTATCTTTCTGCACCTGTTGTTTTGCTCTGCAATGAGCCGCACTCATGGGTCTAATATGCCCAGTAGACACCAGTCAGAGCGTCTGGAGTTGGATGAGTATAAAAAAAAAAAAAAAAAAATAGATAAACGCAACATCACCATGATTTTTGCCACACTTGTTTTGCATCACTCAATTCCTACACATCTTCCGTTTATTACCCACATATATCTCTGTGGCTCGGGGAACAAGCGATTAATGAGAGCCAAAATGACTCTACATTTGGAGCTCTTCTGTTGCTGTGCTGCAGAATTGATTTTGAAGTGCATATTATTTCATAGCAGTCTGTTCAGGGGGCAGATTTCAGTTGCAGCTCTGTCCATGTTGTGGTGACCAAGCATAACGTGTTGTCACTCGTGTGAGACCTCCACTCTCTTTGCCACAACCTCACCTTGTCAGAGTTCTTGCCTCAGAGGGCTGCTTATCATGAAGTGTGCTGGCTGAGGGGCTCAGAGCATAACCTGATGCCGTAGAGGGAGAGGTTTGATGACAGAACAATGGGCTGTGTGTTGCTTGGCATATTGTTGATGATATATTCATGTTTATCAAATGTGCATTACGACATTACGTGAAACCAATATCTCAAGCAGCAGGTTTATAGGGTTAATATGGACATGTACTGCTTGTGTTTCCAGATCAGCCCTGGAATGAGGGAAAACAGGCCGATCCACGAGAATGTTTGTGATTTTCAGACACATTACAAGACAAGTGTGCAGTGACTGGTTGGACGATAGGCTGTGATTCTGTGCCTGCCTTAGTCAGGAGTGCGAGGGGTGTGTCCCTGCTCTGAGGTCTGTCTGAATCCTCTGAGCTGGGCTTCTGGTTTCAGGTTGCATGTTCCCAATTGGCTGCTTTTGTTTGACTAAAACACAGCGAGACGCTCGACTTCTTAAAGATGCAGTGTCACTTTTTTTTTGTTCTCCTCAAGGAAAAACTCCTCAGTTTTCTGCTGATTACATCATATTCCATTGATGAAACACTTCTGACCAGATCATCTCACGCTGATGGGACCATTTTGTGTAATCAACATATGAATGGAATCTGAATGCCAGAGTTATTCACTCAGCCAGTGCACAGGGACAACACTCCAGTGCAAACACAGACTGTCATTTGTTTCTGTGTTGTTTGTGGAATGGAGAAACGTCTCTCAGCACTGAGCGGCAGAGAAAGAGACAGAGCCATAAAAGGACCGTACTAAATGCTGTCTCATGGTCTGACCTTAACATGCCATATATATGACCATTGCTATTATTATCCTTGTAATCGTTCGTAGTAAGTGCATGTTTACGGTGTTTATGACTACCTGGAGTATTTCCATTAAATATTTACAACCTCATCTGTCTCCCAAAAAGTTGGATACAGAACAATGAATTACAGAAGAATGCGATGCTATAGAGCCCACCATGTCCTCTTAGTTTGACTTTTCATTTATTGGTCACAACCCACACGTCTTTCTTTGTGCTCAGAAGCTGAATTGATCCTGAGAGATTGAGAATATTGATTTGGCTCTGTGTCTTACTTTGTTGTGGGGGGGTATAGGCTGTGCACCTTTCTGTCTGACAGTCAGAGCTAACATTCACACATTGGACTCGCCACACAGCCAGTTCCTCGGGGACTCATAATTACAGCCGTCCTCTCAGATTAGTCCAGCAGCCTGTCCAACTGTGGCTTCACTCCCCGGTCATTTATTTCAGCAGTGCCTCTCTCCTGAGAGACACACCTCAGCACAATGACCAGCCTCTACAATAATGTATGTGACGATAAACACGGTGGCTCCTAATTGATAGAGTGATTCAGACAAGACTTGGCTGTGCAAATTGGTCCCCTGTGAGTACATTGCAAAGAGTTGGGACTAACAGGTTTCGGCTCTGGTGTGGTTAGAGAGATGTAGAGTGGGGAGAGAAGAAATAGAAGGGGCCTGGACCCGCTGAGTGATAAAGAGGCTGGCTTTGCCTGCTCAGCCCCGTCTGAATACAGGCACAGTTCAGCAGAGGTTGGCTGCTGTAATCCTCTCAGTGTCTCCAGGAAGGCTCAGGTTAGTGACCTGCTGCTTTGTGATGTCTTGTAAGATTTTGAGAGAACACCTCACCTTTAATCCCCCACTGTTCAGCTAACACATTAGCTCAACCGCTCCTGACCCAGGGCCTGCGATAAAGCCTTTTATCCAGCTCGATAAGGTCATTTGAAGTTAAGTATTGATTTCTTTTTGTGTCCAGAGAAAAAATGGATTTTTAAAGAGCTGTTAATTACAGTTGCACACTGCATTATCTGGAGAACTTAATTTTGCCAGGGCTGGATTTTTAAGCCTGAGTGATACTAGCAGTAATCAATTAAGATCTTGAAAGCTGTGATGTCTGTTAGAGCTCCATTCAGTTATGCATTTACATTTGAGACACTGTGTAAAAACTATATTCATTATACACTTGTATACAGTATACAAGTATATTTTTCTTCACCTGCTTTTATGCACGTTTTCATTTTTGTCAACTTTACCTTGTAGAAATTGGAGTAAAAAGATTTACTCTAGAATAAGAATTAAACCTGTTCAATGGACAGAGTAATTTTGTGAATCGTAATTGAGTATGATGTGTTTGTTTGAACAGGTTTTACATTAAGCAGAATTCTAAACAGCAAATAATAATAGCCTCTCAATGGAAAGAGACACTTCTCTGACTTCCAAGTTTAGTACTATAAAAGGCGTTTGTCAAGTTCAGTACGAGTTTGGTAATATAAAAGGCATTGGTTCTTTGTGTAATTAAACACAGAGATTTAAAGAGAATAAACCATTTACAGTAATATCCTGTTCATAAAACTGAGACATTTTTGAAAGCCTCTCATCATCTTGTCTCTATCTGTCTTTTCAGGATTAGAAATGAACAAACTGCACTTAACTGACAGTCTTTCTTATTTTATATTCTCGCTTTCTTGTCGAAATGAGAAGTCAATAGAGCTGTTATGTGCAGATATGGGAGGAACACCTGCGTGCAAGTGAGGACAGAACTGAAGGAGGCTGAGAGAATACAGCGTGATGGTTTAAGAGCCGCAGTATCTAAATCCCGAATCCTTATAGAACTGGTGGGATATCATTTCAGACTAGAACTGAACTGACATACATGCCGAGCCGGTGTAATGACAAGATGCATGGGCTATGAGCTTTTTCATTTCAGCCCGAAGGCGTGTGCGCATGTGTGCATGTGTGTATGTTGAGGAGGTGGGATTTCGAATGTCTCAGAGAATAGCATTACTGCTTGTGATCAAAGTGGCCTTGGAGTCTTTCTTATTGACCCACGTTGTATGGAGTCTCACAATACAGGATGTTAAAGCACTCGTCATGAGCAGCAGGTGGTATGGAGTCAGGTGCTGTGATAGGCAGAGGTTATCGCCTGACTCCAACGGGAGATTTCATTGTTGAATGGAAAGAAAAGACTTGTAAATGTCAGTGCTGCATCACCTGCAAGGACTAGCCAGCTCGTCACCTTTCTTTCTTTTTTCTTGCAAATGTTTATGCTTATGTCACTGACTTATTGTTTTCTCACTACAGGAGTTGGTTGTGATTTAGTGCTGTAAAAAAAAATAAAATAAATAAAAATAAAAATCATCCCATAGGCCCTTTGTTATTAGCGCAGTCCTTTTACCTACAGCTAACAATGCTAATGCTTAACAGATAGTGTGGCATTTTCCTTCCAAAAATGTCAATGTCAGTTTTCTTTCAAGTCAGAAGTCACAGCTTGTTCCCCACTTGGCAAGCAGTGATTTCCCATTGATACTGCGAGTGAAAGGCTTCCTGGCTCTGCCTGCTCTTCCCAAAAAACCTGGGCCGAATGCCTTCATATTGTTCGTTCAGTCTATTGTGATGCTAATGTCTGCCCGAGACCCTTGAGTCATCTATCACAGATGACAGGAAAGCTGGGGCCATTGTGTCGGCCTGCTACACACACACACACACACACACACACACGCACACACACACGCACACACATAACTAAATCAACATACAACAGGCTGTGGTCTGTACACCAAGAAAACAGTTTAAATCAACAGATTAAAATCTAAATATTGTTTGGGTTGATATGTGAACAGTTGTGATTTAGGCTGCAACTAACTGTTATATTGATAGTCGATTAAGTTAATTAATTTATTATATCATAATAATTATTTAATGAGTCTTATGTAATTTGAAAACATTTCTAGACAGTATTAGTTCTGTACATAATAAATTTGAAATTTGGGGCTGCATTTCATTACTATTAAATACATATGTTTAAGCTGTTTAAACCAGACATATCTGCAGCATGTCTTCCCTCCTCTCTCTCTCTCTCTCTCTCACACACTCACCATCAATGGACAATACCAGGAAAATCTGATCCTCACTTCTGAGGATCTGGAACCATCGTCAGTTCTGCATGGAAACAGATTTCTGCAATAAACGATGCTTTCCAGCCCGTTGTACCAAAACCAACCCCAGTTTAACCACATTTTAAAAGTACTGTAAATAGTACATTTAAAAAAGAGCAGAAATTGATGAAGATTAATGAAAGACGTGTCTTATGCTGTGTTGGGCAGTGTTGCAGATTCGTCCTCACTTCCTTCAGGCCCTGCTCACAGAGCTGAGTGGTAGGAGCCACACATGTCGGCAGATTGCCGACTGATTCTTGGCCAGGCCCAGCTCTGCCTCACTGTCTCATGGCAGAGTGCTGGACCAGATGTGACTGTGGTTGTGCCTGCATTAGGGAAAAAGTGCTGTTACAGGAAATTGATGCTTTTAAAAGGAGGAAAAGAAAAAAAACTCAGTAGAGCAGTAAAGTATTGTTCTTGCTGCTCAACGGATGTAACCAAGCCAGTTAAACTGTTTGATGTACTATTACCTAAATTAGACTGTTTATGGTACACAGGTGTATAAAGGCAATGGTAGTGAATTCATGAAACACGAAATACAGTGAAAATCTTAATATTGTATTGATTTGCTTTACTACTACATTGATTTTATAATGCACTGAAGAGATTGTGGATTAAACAACTGTGCACTATGGACACTTCATTTCATGTGCACTTTCACTGAAACCCATAACTCGAAATACAATTTCAG
Source organism: Pseudorhombus dupliciocellatus (assembly GCA_016785235.1). Lineage (NCBI taxonomy): Eukaryota > Metazoa > Chordata > Actinopteri > Pleuronectiformes > Paralichthyidae > Pseudorhombus > Pseudorhombus dupliciocellatus. The sequence continues at coordinate 7,122,578 of JAFBJW010009053.1, read as the reverse complement.
AGTCTGTATCTGACAGTTGTGAGTAGATTTAATCAAATTACAATTTCTCGAACCTCACGGAATGATTTCAAAAGGTTCCTTTCCTCAGTCTCTACTTCTCCACTGTGAACACTTGATGCAGTCATTAATTTCAATTCACTGTCTTTAATTTTGGAATTTTGCTCAAACAAAACAAGCTAGTTTAGGTTCTAGTCTTGACATGAGCATCTTTTCACCATTAGTTAATGGGGCCACTGCGACCAATGGAAAATAGTCATCGGTCAGGATTATCAAATGTTGAATTTGACACTGAAGCTCTAATGGGAGGAAATGGGAAGTTGTCCCTGGGTGTGGTACCTCTGAGGTTGGTCCTCAGTCGACTGGGGGACAATACACTCCATTGTCATTCACAACAGAGGGAGCCCGGCCCGGGTTCCTCAGGCAGAGGATGCTGAGGGCCAAATTGGATTTCTGACTGAATGAAGAATCAGCTGCTTGGAGACGTCTAGAGAAAGCCCAGCCGCCGTCTCTTTGTGGGGCTGCCGCTGGAGTGCCATTCACATGTCGCCGATCCCCCGCACTCATTGAAATTCAGAAGGGAGTTTACTCTGGCCAGGTGGAGGTCTCCTCCAGCTGCTGTACAACACAGACCTGCTCAGGGGTCACTCTACACAGTTAACAGTTAATCCCCTTCCTGCTGCTTTGAGTGACAGGGACACCCCATAAAGAGTTAATTTTCTTAGCCCTCTCTCTGCACTGCTACGACTGCAAGACTTTATTTAACCCTCAGCGCCTGACTCGGTTGTAGCAGCATTGAGCTTTCAAAACTAATCATAAGAAAATCTTTCAGGGCTGTGTTGAAAAAGTTATCAAGGCAAAAAATAGCATTCACAATAAGACGACTTTTTTACATTCAACGTTTATTGAAATATCACTTTGCATTTCACTTTGTTAATTATTCAACTGATTGGCTCTGAATTCTTTAAATCATCTTTAAAGTAGTATATAAAGTACAAAAACTAATTTCAACCAGTCAGTTTAGCATGCCATGCAATTAATTATTTTACTTTTTAAGAAATTTGTAATCTTAAATAATGAGATCATCTTATCCTAAATGTCATCAAGACTTACTTTTCACAAAAAAGGTCTGCCATGTATTTTTGTGGAAGATCAATGATTTATTAGTTTGCAGTGTAACAGAGTAGCTCTACTTGTATTTCAGGTGGGGAAATTTAGTCGTGAATGTGGACAGCAACATCTTTTTTTTTTTTCAGAAATGTCTGTTCTGCAGAACCAAGTCAGGCAAGAGGAAGAAGAGGGTTGGGGGGGGGACCCACTGAGCTTTTTTGCAGCCTGGTGAAAAGAATGAATAATTCAGCAGTAAGCAAGCTTTCAGCTGGCCATTTGTGCGCTTTGATCTCCAAATCAGGCGTTTGCATGAATGCCTGTATTGTCATGTTATGTTTCCATAGTGTGTGAATTATTGAAAATAGTGCAGCCCTCCCCCTCTTCTACTACAGATGATCAAGTTTACACTGCAGGTGTGTAGGGAGGGTGCAGGCGGGTTGACCTGTTATCAGGCAGATGTTGATGTTTCAGTGTGGTCATGTTCAGTGTGGTCATGTTTAGTGTGAGAAGAGCTTCAGGGTCAACCTTCAACAAACATGACGCCAATCCCCGGCCCTCTGCACTGAGAACAGAATGTGGGGTGTCAAAGATCTCTATTAAAACTTGTGATACGTTTGCTCCAATGGTCAAGTTAGACGACATATCTTCCTCATAGCATTGCATAGCATATTTATCCAAAAACTACAGTATGGATTCAAGTGAAACTCTGTGCAAATGTGGCATATCACCCGAAGAGCAACATTTGTCACACTTTCACTTACCCGTTTTCTTCATCATTGTGAGGTGTTTTGTAAAATTTAGAACAAGTCATGGATCTTTAAAATAAAGCTGATGACATTTAAAGTCCACGAGGATGTATAATTTGGTGAGGTATAAAGGTGAACCATGGCTCTCGGCAGAGGTTTGCGCTATACCATTGTAGTTACACTTTCATTATAGCAACAACAAAAGCGTCTAACACTGTCTATAGATCCATCAGTGTCTGTTTATGTTCTCCATCACATTCTCTGATCCCTGCTGTGCCTCCATTGATAGAGGACGCCTTTTGTTCTGATTACCTGAGATACATCTTATTGCAACACAACACGTTGTGCTCCCATTGTGTCGCAATAATAAAGTAAGACCATTAATTGAATGTAGAAAAATGTGTCATTACATTGAGGGTTTGCTGCATTTCACTGAGGAGCAGAACAGATCCATGGCATTGGTGGGTACAGCTGGACACATAATTAGAGAGCCTCCTTACCTATAATTTGTGTAATAGTTTTGGTTGGCGGCATGTTATTACCATATGAAAGGGCTAAGCTGGGGTCATGTGCATTGCTACAGCAATTAGAGCAGAGCTGAGGGCAGAAGAATGTTTGGAGCTGTCGTTAATTGGAAATCTCTACAAAGCTATGCTTTAATTATAATTTAGTCAGAGCTGCACTGTTTTAAACCCAATATATTCAGCAGCCATTATTTTCTGTAATAGTATGAACAGCTAGGTCTGTTTCCTTTCAAAGTGTCAGGCTTTGAAGAGAATGAGATTGAATTAGATTAATTTGAAAGGCTGTGCTGCTGCTGCTGCTGCCAGGTTTTTAATGCTAATGTCACATGGTGTTTTCGTAGGTAAATTAGATCTGGTTTGTTAAAAAGATGCACATACCTTCTGTCTTTTACGGTTGCTCACACTATAGGTGCTCCCTTAGTAGTCAGAGTTTTTCAGATGTATTTTAAATTCTCTTGTTCATTTTATGTTCACACAGGTCGGAACGAGCTGATAGCCAGATACATCAAACTTCGGACTGGCAAGACGAGGACTCGGAAGCAGGTACGACGAGAGGAGATGTCTATGTCAGATGTGGATGTGTGCAGTCTGGCGCCTTTGTTACGGAGATCTAGAAATCTAGACAGAGAGTATCACAGTGCTAAACTGCCCAGGGCCGGTCTGAAGCTGACAGACATCACAAATCCCTGGATTATTACATTTCCAAAATATGCCTCGATATGAAAGTGTATGCAGTTTTCCATTCTGATAGCTTTTCATGCAGCATATCAACCTTTCTACCTTAATTGCAACCTGCCAATATTTACAGTGAAGCTGGCCCTGTACATACAAGTCTTAAATAAGTGCTGTTATTTGAGAGAGGAGCCTGACAGCGCAAGTATTCACGTGTAAGACTACATAACAGAGGTCATGCACTTTGCAGAAAGAAAGGCCTTTATGCACGGGAAGGTCAAAGTCTTAATGGATAGGTGCCATCTCTGATCAGAGAGTATGTGCAGCGAGTGCATCCTGCTTTCTGCATCCCCCTATATCGCTCTTCTCCTTCTAAAGGGACAAACAGATTTTCAACTGTGATGAATTTGTGATGAATTTGTGCAGTAATATGTCATATAAATAATGGTATTACATTTAATGGATTATCTGCATATGTATGCATGTATTTTTATGTTTATGTGTGTGTATAATGAGAAGGATGCTGATTCTTCATATGAGCTGGTAATGACCAGCTCTGCAGGGCTTCAGTAACAACTGACTGATCTTCCCTGTAAATTGAAAATTCCCAGATAAACAGGCCGGCGTCCAGAGTGACGTTCGATCGCTGTGTGTGTTTGTGTGGAGCGATCAGTCTTGGGACTCAACACACATTAAGAATGAGAGAGACAGAGGAATGACGACCTGCACAACACCTACATGTCTCTGCTGTTTTAATGTGTCTGTGTTTTTATGTTAGCACTCACAAAAACAGTTCTTTTCATTAGCCGTCATAAAATAATTGAATTATCATTTAATTTTTAAAAATCTTATTGGAAACAATTCACCTGCCATAGCCTCTCAAATGCTGATGTTTCTATGATTCAAAAATCAAAAGTTTTTTATTTTTTTTATTTTGCTTGTATACGTCAGTTTGGATAATTAGAGAGTTCCATACTTAAGGATTTTCGTACATTTTACTATTTTTCAAATTCAATCAAAAGCAAAATGCTCCCAAACCCCCAATTTAAATAATATTTTAAAAATAACTTCTAAATATACATTTCTGTTTCTATTTTATAAAATACCGATCCCAATAACCAAGAGGATACGAAATAATATTGAACTGTGTGAACTGGGCTGGTGCAATGCCTCGCCCAGCTCCCGAAAGAATACAAGACGAGCAGATTCTCATTCAGCACACAGCAGATCACATCTGTATGTCTTAATGTGTGCTAAAGGGGCCTGCATCCCCCTTAATCAGTTCACTTAAGTAACGCCAACAAACAACAGCTTTACTTGCTGTTAGCTTGGCGCGTGCTGCTGTTCACCACCTTATCTCCCTCAAGTGGTGTTAAACAAAGACCTGTGTAATCCACTTTGCATTTTTCTTTGTTTTTTCGTGTTTGTTTTATACTCCCTCTTCTCTGTTTTAATGGAGGTGTCTAGTCACATACAGGTCTTAGCAAGAAAGAAAGTTCGAGAAATCCAAGCTGCCATTAAGGTACGTCTGGCTTTGCCCAGTTGTAGGGGGCTTTTCATTGCCATGGTTACAGGCTCTTCCTTTGTTTTCCTCCCCTCCCCTCCCCCGCAGGTGTCTAGTCACATTCAGGTTCTTGCCAGAAGGAAATCTCGTGAGTTTCATTCCAAGCTAAAGGTATGCGCTTTTCTGCTTTTGGGCTTGTCGGTTGCTGTGTGTCTTAACTTCCTGTTTCCTGTGGTGATGGAGTGAATGCCTGGTGCTCTGATTTACCCTCTAACCCTAATCCTCTGCTGACTGTGGTCTCCTCACGTTTTCTAACCCCTCCACCCTCTCGCTCCATCTCTCACCCATTCTGTCTACGTGATTTGATCTGAATTCACTCACTTTTCTGGATGGGCCCTTTGCTTTGAGCTTGGCTGCTCATCCTATCAGTGACAATGTGATGAATACAGTGAAGACAGTTTTTATTTCAAGTGAATATAATCATTCTAATTGATAAATTGTGAGCAAAATTATATTGGCACTTTATTTTTGATAGCACAATGACAGATGCTGAACTTTTCAGGGCCATTATGGATACTGACAGTTAAAAAATATACTTAAACTGAATAATGGCCAGCATTCCCTGATCAGTACACAACACGTAAAACATTTTACTTTGCATTTCTTTGACTCATTTGATTCTTATAAATGTAGTCACAGAAAAAAACTTACAGAGGAATAACTTCAAAGCCATGCCAACAACTCTAATGATGTGCCAAAGACATCTTCAGTGTTTTGAATTTAAATAAATTTTAGCGATCTGAAAATCAACAGTGGAGAGATTGAAAATACAGTGGCTGTAAATAAAGCTTGATATTACAACAACTGATAACTCCTTACAATATACTCAGTGATCAGGCTCTAATTTATACTCCCTATGATTATATTTAAAAATCTATTGATAAGAAAAGGAAAAAAAAAAAAAAAAAACAAGCACACCAACGTCCCGAAGCATGCTGGCTGTCAGAGGGAATCAGTCTGCTTTTCTCTTACAAGCAAGATTTATTAAAAGAACGGAGCATGGCAGAGGAGGTCTGTGTTACAAAGGAAAAAAGGCGATTACTTGCCCACCGCCTTTGTTAAAGTTACCCAACTTTTCCCCGCTGTCAAAGGCTCAGTGTTGCGCATTCAGAGCGGAGAATGGCTGTGAAGCTGGCTGTTTCTGAAATGCCCTCTCTGCTTTCTTGTTCTGCCTTCAGTCTGTTAATAACTCTGGGCTCTCACAATGCCATGGCTGTTTATCGCTTTGCTTCCTCCCGGTTCAGATGTCGTCATTTCGGAGCGTTCCTGTCAGTTATTACAGCAACAGTGACATCTGTTAAAAAAAGTCACTGAGGAAAGTTTTTCAGTACGGCTTATTAAGAAGAAATCACTGTGAATGACAAACCCTTGAAGAACTCTGATTTGTATTTCATGATATTCTACAAAGTGATGTTGAGATATGAAAAAAATCTGTTGTCTTGTCTCCTGCTAATCATTTTGACCTTCACACTTTTTGCCCTCATTAATCTGTGTGTGTGTGTGTGTGTGTGTTTGTCCTAGCCTACTTTTGGGGACATTTCAGACTAAAAGACCTGTTATTTTTTGGATGGCTCATACAAAAGGACACGCAAGCTTAAAAATAAAATAAAAATAAAAAACTAATTTGAGAAAAAGATCTTTTGTGGGTCAGTGGGTAAGGGTTTGGGTAAGGCGGACAGTGGTTAAGGGTTTGGGGTAAATCTGCTGCAAATGTATGTAATGTCCCCAAAAGTGATCTATGGCCGCGTGTGTGTGTTGAGACAGACAGGCAGCTAGCCACATGAATGCCTGGTCTTTCAGGGGCACAGGCAGCAGTCTGAAGAAAAACAGACAGCTTTTGTATGAAACCCTGTCTTTTCTCATTTAAAGCAAATTAGAGCTCAGTGGCAAAGAGAAGCACAAGTGTGCCCCCCATTTCAGGGAGCATCAATGAGAACCTGCTGTTTCTGGTCCTGTCAATGGCATTTTAGTGAATTGACAGTCATTATGTTACTGCTCTGTTGTTCTGTCTGGAACGAAGACCACTGATCACATTGTAAAAATTATAAAGGACATAGACATAGCCACAGAAACTTAGGATCATTTGTAAATACAAATGTTAAAATCCTTTGTGACGAGGAGTCCTTTCACATGTTTTTTGTGCTGTGTAAAGATGCTAGGATGCTTAAATAAGAATTGTTTCTTGCTGACATTTGGAGCAAATGTAAGCATTTTGAAAATTGTTTAATTACTCAACAGATTATCAGTAATGCCATGTTTGCTTGCATTTAGGTGACAAGCATGGTAAGTATTCCCTGAGTGTGTGATGCCCCCTGTGCTGTAATTAGGGCCTGTGTCGTCCTCTGGCTGCTCGTCATGTGTTAGCTGCTCCCAGTTTTTATCCCAGTTCATCGGCGTCTGTGTGTCATCATGCTATTGTCATAGTGCAGCTTGACTCTGCTCTAGCAGCATGCTCACACTCGACCTCTGTCACCAGTGACAATGCATGGGCTCGCATGTGCGAGCATGTGTGTGCCCCCTGTGCTGCAGCTTCTACAGTAAATTATGCGATTTGTGCTTGACTTGAAATAACTACATTAATGCACATTAAACTAGGCTAGGTAATTCTAAGCGCAAACAAGAGCACTGTGCAATAGATACACCACCATATGACAAGTGACTACTTCCCATTGCACTTGTACTGGCTTTTTTGACTATTCTCTAATTACCACCCTGTTTATTAAGTGTGTCCATTTTGAATTAATCTATATATAGCCGGATAATGAAATGAACAATAAGTGAAAAGCCTTTGAAAGACTCTCAAAGTGTGTTGGTGTCCTTCAGTGTCACTTGAAAAAAAAATTCATATGGCTAAATGCGGTCCTGATCGTATGGCCGCTGAACTGAAGAGTTTAAAAAGTATTTTAGAGGTGGATTAGTCAACAAGCAAACTTTCATTTAAGTGCATACCACCGCTGAGCATTCCATATTGGAATTCAGTGGCAATTGTTGGAAACATTCCTTTAAAAAAAGTCTACACTTAAATAGCAATGCTGATACATCTCCTTTTTAACCTGCTTGCTGTTTGCTGTTGTGAAAGAGGTCAGTGGTGCTTTCAATGTGTTGTTTAGAGTCTGGTTGTTGCTGTCTCTGCACACCCCCCCCCCCCTCTCTGTGTGGGTGCTAAGCCTTTTGTGACTGCTGTTAAAGGACCAAGCCGTGAAGGACAAAGCCCTCCAGAGCATGGCCTCCATGTCCTCGGCTCAGATCGTCTCTGCCACGGCGATTCACAACAAGCTCGGCTTGCCAGGCATCCCGCGCCCAGCCTTCCCCGGAGCAGGGGTAAGAGCCTCATCGGCAGCAGTGCCACCCCCCCCCACCCTCCGCTGTTGATCCTCCCGGGGCCAGCTTCACCCCGAGCGGCCAGCGAGGGCCAAACACACCGACATCCAGTCCAAATCACATTACACACTGCATCTTATTTGTGCCTATCAGATAAGCAGATGATCAAAAGAAGTGGTGGTCAAGATAACTACATCCACTGAACAAGGAGCTGAGAGCCAGTTTGATCTTGTAGCTCACAGCTGAATTGGATCATCTTTGTTGTTTGTACTTTGTTGTATATTTATATTTTATTTGATTCTCCAGTTATGGCAGGGTATGATATCCACCGGCCAGCCCGGATCGTCACAAGAGTAAGTGTCACACCTTGATGTCAGAGTAGAAAAGGACAGAGAAAATTTGCAATTTGAATGAGTGTGTTTTATATTTTTGTCTCTTCCTCTGCTCCAGTATTAAACCTTTCACCCAGCAAGCCTACCCCACTCAGCCAGCAGTCACGACAACCATTACAAGTAAGAATCTACCTAATTACAAAACTTTAACGAATGAATAACACTTGTTTTGCACACTTTGGTTGTGCTCTCTTTTGAGAACTTTAATCGGAAACTCTTAGCTGATACTTTTTGATCTTATCAGATAAAGATGGAGTCTGTTTACAGATACTATATTATACCTGGAATCTGTCCCCGCAGAGCTCCTTATCTTCTGCGTAGCCCCAGAAAGAGGGGATTAAAAGTTAAAGTTGGGATTTGAGGATCTGTTTTGAAACTCAAAATCAGTGTCAGCAGTTCATGTTGCACAAATAAGAGAGAAATCAACAAAAGGTCTGACTGCTGTCTTGTTCTTTTTTTGGCCATTTTAACTTGCTTATAAAACTACATTCTTCAACCAAGGCCCAACAGTCCAAAAATGAAACCATACTTATTTTGGTGCACTTAAACCTTAAAGTGTCAGCAGATGGCCCTAAATAAACAGATCTCATATGAAAACACTGAAAACACCATTCATGCTGTAAGACAACCTGTGAGAGGATGAATCTTACTCTGGTTTTACTTCAGGTTATGAAACCACAGCAGCTCCAGCTCCCACTGCACCAGCATGGCAGGGCCGCTCCATCGGCACATCTAAACTCCGACTGGTGGAGTTCTCCGCTTTCCTCGAGCAACAGAGAGACCCAGACTCAGTGAGTACACCACCATACAAGAGCATGAAATGTATCCGGTGATGTCGATTCACACCTCTAATCGCTCAGGCCGTCCCTCTCTGAATAGACTGGGACAGTTTCCCAGGCAGAAGGCTCGGGCCGAGACAAGGCCAAAACAAGCTGAGGTCGGAAATGTCTGGTGTGCAGAGACACAGCAGGAAAACCTGCAAAAAGCACTGCATATTAATCTGCTACTTAAAAAGATATGACAGAATTATATTCAAACTGCAGACTTGAGCTCAGCAAGGATAAACCACAGAGTCCACGTATCAGCAGCTTTCTTACTTGCCTTGATGTTTGTCTGCATTTTCCTGTGCACTCACTCTCTTTTGGTATCGATATGGCCAGACAACCGCCATTAATCTTCCATGCAGCAGTGCCCTAAAGGCCACACGCTACAGCGGCTGTTCTGTGAGCTCTTAGGCTGAAGTGCAGTTGCCACATGACAGTTTCATGTGGTCACAGTGGGGGCAACAAACCTCTAGAAATCAAATGTTATTCTCTGATTTGCTGCTCGCCTTTCCGCTGTTGGCAGTGCATCATGGGGCTCAGGCGCAACAGAGTCGTTTTTATTCACTTTGCAAAAACATAATTCAAATGTTCTCAGTTGAAAAGTTTAAAGCAATAGAACAAACCTCAGTGTTATTTCATATTGTCAATTTAGGTGATGGTTGCTTTGATACAGAGATGCTGCTTTTCATGTGAGTGGAGAATTACACTGTCCTACCATTGGCCTGAGTTATTCTACCGCATTTAAAGTTCACCATTGATCTTTCTTGCTTTTTATAATAATGCCAAACATTAATGTCCAGCATCTCTGCCTTGATGAACACAAACATGTTTGTTTGTGAGCAGAATCATTTTTGCCTGTTTTATTTTTTACTTGATGTCACCGGAGTTTATTGTTACTTATCTAAATCTGGCTATAGGTGGTGTTAAATGGATATAATATTACTTGAGCAGATCTTTGTATATTCACTTTGCGGATGTGCAATAATGTTATTGATTCATTTATCATTTTCCATGTGACACTAGTTTTATTTTACTCCTCTAAATGATAATAATACAACTTGAAATACACAGTTTAATCTCTTCCTAATATGATCCATTCCTTTCCTTTTTCAGTACAACAAGCACCTATTTGTACATATCGGCCAGACAAATCATTCCTACAGCGACGCTCTGCTGGAGTCGGTGGACATTCGTCAGATTTATGATAAATTTCCTGAAAAGAAAGGCGGGCTGAAGGAGCTGTACGGCAAAGGTCCACAGAACTCCTTCTTCCTTATAAAATTCTGGGTGAGTGTTATTTGAGAAATAAAATGTTAGAATGTTTCACTCTCACTCTGGTCTTTACGCTGCTACATCTGCTTTGCACGATGTCTGCTCAGGTTGGTCTTTAGTTACTGGGTGTAATCGCTGCACACAGTCATGACTGCTCTCTTAATGTTTGCAGAATGCACCCAGCTATATTTGGACTTGCATAGCAGGAGAGCTTTTGATCAAAGCACTCACTAATTCAGTGTAATATCTCCAAACAATGGAGTGACCTAGTTGCACTCCTAATGGCTGTTTAAACATTGCATGTATTTCCTCCTTGATGCAAAATGCTAACTAGCGGCAGCCAACAAAGTAGAGACCGCATGCACTTGGGCCAAGTCCCTTCAAATTCCTTTTGAAGTGAGCGACCAATCTAAATTTCAAATGAAAAACAGAATCTGCACAATAATGAACATATAACTGCTTTGCTTAATGAAGGAGGAGAATGTTGTAAGAGGACGTCTCCTCTCTTTGTGTCCACAATGAACAGGATGTTCAGGGCATAGAAAGGCTGCCCTCTGGAGCAGAGCGGTTCAACATTATAAATCACTCTTTTAATGTAACTTCATTTAATCCTTCTCACAATCTTGTCTCCAATATGGACACATTAACATATACTTATTCAGACGCTGCCTGAGATCTTCTTATTTAATTTTCAGTCTCGACAGCGCTGTGATCAGAAATTCTCAACGCAGGTTTAGACACATTTTACGATAACCATGTTAAAAACAATGCCACAGAAATGCACCGGCCTGGTCTCAATATCATATAATGTGCTCTATCTACATGTTTCTGCACTTGGTATAAAAAAAAATCAATGTGTGAGGCTTGATTAAAGTACAGACCGTTTGAATCGCTTGAATCTGCAACTTCTTCTGCTCCTCAGGCCGACTTGAACTGCAACATTCAGGACGACACCGGCTCTTTCTACGGCGTCACCAGTCAGTACGAGAGCTCAGAGAACATGACCATCACATGTTCTACCAAAGTGTGCTCCTTTGGCAAGCAGGTCGTCGAGAAAGTTGAGGTACAGACTTCACATCCATGATGTAAATGTCTGCGATCGTGCACGTGTAAATCATGTGTTTTTGTTGATCTCTTGTTCCGCAGACTGAATACGCGCGGTTTGAGAATGGACGCTTCGTCTACCGAATAAGCCGGTCTCCCATGTGTGAATACATGATTAACTTCATCCATAAGCTAAAACACCTACCAGAGAAATACATGATGAACAGCGTCCTGGAGAACTTCACCATCCTACTGGTAATCACTTCCCTGACCTGAGTGGGTGAGGTCCTTCTACAGGGACCCTCATTCTTCTTCCTCTCCTCACTGCTGTCAGGGTGTGTTGGTGGCTGCGACCAGCTTTCAGAGAAAAAAGGGGGGGGTGTTGTCTACAGATGAGTTCCTCTCGCTGGTGTCACATTCCTTTCATTCCACAGAGGATGAAACGCTGCGTGAGGAGCCTCATTATCTGCTGGGGAAAAGGGAGGTGGCAGGAGAAACCCCTGTTAGAATCATCACATGGGGTCTTAAAATGTCATTCTCCGCTATTGACATAGAAAACAAACTTAAAAAGAAAAAAAAATGCAGATCCATATGGGGCAAGGGGTGCACTTAGGATGTCCCGGTTCTGAAAAGTCTACAAGGCAAGGATGATTGTAAATAAATACCATCACAAAATTCCTCTTAAATTTTTAGCTTTTAGGAAAATAGCTAAAAAATTCTTTGTGCTGACTTCGAAAATGAAGGGCGTCTAAGAAACAAAAGCGGAAGCAGGAGGCAAAAATGCTTCTGTTCAATGTTAACTTTCACATTTGATTCAACCTCTGATGCTTTGTTAAGTGACTTTTAATGCAAGGTGAGAAATTATGTTTGAAGGAATCAGCAAAAAAGGTATTTCAATAATTCGTGCACTCTGTCGGCATTTTTCTGTCGTCATTGTCTACATGAATAAATGAATCCTTTACCTTGTAATACCACCAGAAAGAATAAAGGCTGGGACACACTGCCCTGACCGTCCATGGGACTTTACCCTTTGTTTCATGACTGAATGGCTGAATCTTTATCAGAGACAAAGACTCGTGAGAAACACATCTGGAGGAAACAAAAAACGACCTTTATCAGGGATGCAGGGTCCACGAGACAAACTTATATTTATTCATTATATTCACCTCATCCAATCCATTTTTCAAATATTGATAACAATGATGAGGCAATAATCATGTTACAAATAAATGATTATTCAGATATACCCAGATATCAATGCCTAATATAAATCAACTTGTGTTTCGCCTTTCAAAATAAGACCTGCAAGATACTTCACGAAATTCATTGGGGGAGCTCAGCTGCAATGTGCAACCTGACCACTAGATGTCACTGCATCCTACACACCGAAACCTTTAATACACGTGGCCTCTGGTCTTTCCATCGCACATTAGTTGACAGTTTTGAGACAAGTCAGGTCCTCCACGCTGATTACACTGCTGACAGTCCTTTCTGTTGCAGGTGGTGACGAATAGGGACACCCAGGAGACGCTCCTATGTATGGCATGTGTGTTTGAGGTTTCAAACAGCGAGCACGGTGCGCAGCATCATATCTACAGATTGGTGAAGGAATGAGACGCCCCTTCTTTTCACAGACTTTCCAACCTCACAAACAAGCGGCAGTGCCTCGACCCGGAAGTCCCACTCCCTGCTCATGGTATCGGCTGAAGTCAGTCGCTAAGTTTCTGTTTGAATATAAGTGTTTGTTATTTGACTGCAGCTGTGAATTGCGGTACAGTTGTATTCTGTTTAAACTATGTTGAGTTGGTCTCTGTTGGGCATAAATGTGGCCGTACTTAAAGAATTGACTTGATTCATTTGGTGAAATGGAAATCTGTGCGTCTTCTGTCTTCTGCTTCGTCTCGTAGACTAGGGGGGGAAAAAGGACACTGGCCTTTTCTATCAGTAGCCTCATGTGGTCTGTGTAATATGTTTGCGTGTGTTTCGTATGTCTCTCGTTCATGATGTGTGAGCATATATACTGTAGATATACAGACAAGCACCCGCAGCCAATAGACTTTCCAAAGAAACAAAAGGAACACACTACATTTACAGTTGTGTATTTGTCCCCACTGAAGCACTCCCAATCAAACACTACGAGCCGAATGAATGCACTGTAAAAAAAAAAAAAAAACAATCCAAACACTTTTCCACCTGTTAATCATCACTGTGCTGCACTCGAGTCTTTCCGCTGCCACAACCAAGAATTTCCTCTGAAAAGATTCCTCCGACCAGACTCGTGTTGTCCAGAAGGATTATGCTTATGAGATATCTGCCTCCCAGATCTGTGGTTTCTGTAATCAGAACCGCAAGTCACTTGTAAGATGGCAGACGTTGTTCAGCGCGATGTGTCTCTGCCCCTGAAACACTCAGAATCCCCCCCCCCCCCCCCCCAAACCCCCCAAACCCCCCCCCCCCCCCCCCGGGATCGCAGCGTAACAACTCCTCCACATGCACATGTTTGTGTGGCCTACACTGATCCTGAGCCTTAAACAACTTATCGCTGTGTGTGAACTCCAAAACATGCCACAAATACTGTGATCTCCATACGAGGGAAGACCCTTTATAAGTTTGCATCCTGTGAGAGGATTCATATTACAAACAGCCAAAGTGTGAGTGTACAGTGCCTTAGATTATACCCTGACATCCCCCTTTGCTGTGTTTCAAGTCCAAAATCTATTTTGTGGATGACACAGGAAAAAAAGACTCGCCAGTACACTCCGAAAAAAATCCAGCGTTTGTCGTTTGTTTTTCCAGAGGCACAATTCTTTGAAATTGTGAGTTTGCTGCAAATTTAAGGTCAAAATCTGTCGTGCTACAGGTTCTATTTTTCTCTAAACTCTGTTAACATGTGTCCTGAAATCTCAGCCTTTCTCTGAGAGTGTACTTTAATCACAGACCGACTGCCTTTCCTGTCATAACAGACCAAAAACACAGAGACACACTCACTATTCTTTCCTGCACGGTAGCAAGGAAGTGCCTTCGGTTAAAAATTCACAGCTTCAAAAAGACAAAACACTAATGTAAAAATTCAAACATTGCTAGACCAAAAAAAAAAAAAAGAAAAAGAAGACACAAGTGAAACCGATCACCACATTGCCTTTTGATTGTAAAGTCAGCAGGGGAAAGCTGGTTACTGGTGAAATCAACAACCTGTATGTTTTATTTTCAATCAATTTCACTAATGATGATGCGTTTGAAGAAAACCTTTCTCTTCTGATCACGTTCAGCCGCTGACTGCACGCAGGGTGTCGACTCTAAGTCACTGCAGCTGCTGCTTGGTGCACACTTGCAGGTTCAAGTGTTTTGTTTATTTTAGATGGAGAAAAAAGATGTTTTCCTCTTTCCCGACTCCACAGTGTGAAAACCACAGAAAACATCCGACCTTCTTCACGTTACCTTTGACGACGCAGTGATGTCGATGATGCAGGGACCAACAAGCTTTTTATAATTATGTATAATTATAATAATTATTATCACTAAGTCGGTTGAGCAATTTGCAGAAAAAATATGGAAGTCTTTTAACGCGGCAAAATCTGAAATTATTTCCAAAATTCTGTTGTTTTTTCTTCCACTGCCGCCGTAGACGAGGCCGCCAAGGTCAAAATACCTATTGCCGTTAAGGACCATAGATACTCGCACTCTTACTGTTTCTTACAATTTAATCATCTAATGTATTTTAATCGAGATGAGCTCTAGATAATTGTGTCTGGTGGATGCAGATAAAATCAATCATTCAGTATTTTTGCCACAGCCCTGTGGACACTGGTGTGTTCAGCAGGCCCTCTCTTATGTTTACCCTGTGTATCTGTTCACATTTATTGATTATTACTTAGTGAGATGTTCTTATTGTACTTGTATACAGTTGTACTTGGTTTTGTGATGACATTGTCCGTATATTGCAAGCCCAGTACGATGGTGATGATGTTCTTGCTGCACTGCTGGTACATTTTGACATGTCGTCTCAACACGTAGAGAAAAAAAAAAAACAAAATAAATAAACAGCAGGGCTGAGGCATCCAGTGGCGTGAATGTCAGGTGAACCATTTGCAGAGGAAATGGACACACACACACACAAAAATCAGCTAAGTTGAGGAATCATGCTAGAAACAAATCAGCAGTTTAGCTCTTGTGTTTTGTAATTCTGTAGGTACTGGTACCTTTTTGTTCCATGACCATTCTCCGATGGTGGCTTTAACGTGATTCTCCACATGGCTCACACACATAGTCGTCGCGCACACATCTGGGTTTTGTGTGCAGACTCTTATTCTTTGTAAAAAGGTGCTTTGTACAAAACGATATCTTGGCTTTTCTTGGTACAGATGTGTGATATCTTCTCATATCCATGACGGTGAAGTGTTGGAGCTGGAGGAGAGGAAAGAAGCTCTGCTATGTGTCTGTGTTCTGCATATGGTCGTGTCTTTGCTCCGTAACATTATGATGCCTTCTTGATAATATAGTTATTTTGTAGCTTTCTTCTAGATTCTTTCTATGTACGCAAATACTGAAGTTGAATAAATTTGAAACATGTCGATCTTCTCTTCTGTCACTTCAGAAAAAAACACGCTGCTTGATTCATGCTGGACGGAGGCAACGCTCGTTTAACTGCAGGCACCTCAGGCCAACAGCAGGTGGAGCCCTTCACACGTTAGGCCAGTGAAACAGGCACCCTCACCAAAATGAGGCACTCAAAGTAAAAGCCAGTACATGAGTATCTCGTATTGTGTGGTGTATAACTGTTATCGAAGTGTTTTTGCATTTGTTTTAACAACTTGATTTGAGCAATGTGGCGAACAGAAGAATATACAAACATTTGAGAAAAAAAAACATTAAATAGAAAGTACTTTGACATCAAATATTTCAGAATGTAATATTGCTCAACAAAGAAAGTCTATTGAGATCAAAAGAGCTGCATTTAAATCATTGTGAATGGTTCGTTTCAGTGTAAGTTTAGACTGAAAACAAAGTGTTTGACCTGATAACTCACTGATAGATCACCGTGTAATGAAATAAAAAAAATGTCGGCCTTTATTACTGACATCATTGTAAGAATACAACATCAGAAATCATGCATTATGCCCTTTCAGTGGAACACTGGGGCAGATCCTTCAGGTCAGAAACTCTCCTGTTACAGTAAATCATTTAATGCTGTTGACCATTTGGCACCTGAGGATTTATCACCGGAGCACTTTGTCAGCCATGTTTGTTTGAGTGCAAAGATTCCTCCTTTACACTGAACAGATCTTTGTCTTTTCTGGTGCATTGCGCCACCACGTGGACATTTACAGCAGATGTGCTTTCACTGATATCAGCATGATAATATGAACATTCATTCTTCATAACATTACTCACTGGGCTGGTGTTTAATAGGTGTGCTGGCATGAGTGGTTTTATTTAGGTTAATGTCTTCATATCCAGCCTCTATTTATAGAACTATGGCTCTGTTGTGTTTGTTTTGCTCGCAAGTTGCTATTATTAGACAGGAACAACAGGAGGCGGCAGGGTCCACTGCATGAACCGACTTTAATTTGATCACCATTATGATCATGACCTAATGTTCACACACTCAGTCCGCACCTCTACTAACAGTCTCAGTGTTGCAGCTGAATCCAATCCAGTAGGTTCCTCAAAGATATAGAAACAAAAAATATCTCCATCCTGCTCCTGTGGGGTCATCCGAGTGTCCGTGCTCTGTACTATGTGAGCTTGCTGATTACGCCCTGCAAGAAGTCAGATTTGAATGTCAGGGCTTACAGACACTTGGATGACACCACAGTAGGCGTCTTATGTTTGTTGTTGTTGTTGTTGTTTTCTTCTGTTTATGTTAGATTCTGCTGACACCCTGTTTACCCCAGACTCCCAAAGTGTTTTGTGGACTCAAAAGATTCACCCACCCATCCGTCTGCACAGCGGTGAGTAGATAATGAGTGAATCGATTTCCGGGTGAACTATACCTTTAACTGTAATAATTTATGCTTCTTGCTTTGCAACAAGACTCTAATCTTCCTGGTTAGCTGGTTTTACTTGAACCAACTCAATCAAAATGTCTGAACTCGCATCCCCCAGATCACTGAACACCTCACTGCTCAGATGTCTGATTGAGTTGTGTCATATCTTTATTTTATTCAACACTCCACAGTCCTATGCTGCTGCTGTTCACCAGACAAACTGTGTGTGTGTGTGTGTGTGTGTGTGTGCTGAAGTCACTCAGTGGCTCCAGACTGTGGCACAAACCCCTCACCACACGTGAACTCCCCTGACACTGGCGTGAGTCATGTGATCAGAGGCAGTCCTCACTAGGGAGAAGTGTTCCTGTGCCCGGGCCCTGAAGTGCACCGGAGGACACATGGGGCTGTAACCCTCCACACCGCTCACATGCGCCCGGGGACGCAGCAGCGCGCATTTACGCACGCAGAGGACATGAGCTTGGACACCGCCGCGCTTTTCCCCAGACATGTGGATTCCGACGCGTCCTCGGAGTGACCTTCTTGATCGCTTACTGTTAAGCAACAGAGTTTGACATCAGCTCGGGATGGAGGAGAGCACGATCTCGGTGTGGGTCTGCAGAGAGGAGAAGCTCGTGCTCGGCCTCTCGAAGCGCACAACCTGCGCCGACGTGGTCAAAGTGCTGGTGGAGGAGCAGGGCTCCGCGCGCGGCCCCTCCGCGGCCCAGTCCTACTGCATAGTGGAGAAATGGAGGGGCTTCGAGAGGATTCTGCCGCCCAAAACAAAGATGCTGCGGCTCTGGGTCGCGTGGGGGGACGAGCAGAAGAACGTGAAGTTCGTGCTGGTCAAGAGCGAAGCGTCTCTGGCGACCCGCGGGGCCCGGAGCGCGGAGGCGCGGGTGGTGCGCAGCAAGCAGAGCCCGCCGGTCACCAAAGGCTCCGCGCGGACTCCGGTGGTGCGCGTGTCCCCGGAGAAACAGCGGCGCATCGTCAGGAAGGCTTTCCGAAAGTTGGAGAAGATGAACAAGAAGAGGGCCAGGGCGGCGCACCGAGACGCGTCCTCCTCCTCCTCCTCCGCGGAGAAGATGGAGACCCTGGTCCATCTCGTGGTGTCCCAGGACCACACCATCCGCCAGCAGGTGCAGAGGATCGCCGAGCTGGACGCGGCGATCGAGACGTGCGAGGCGAAGGTGCATTGCGACCGCATCAAAAGACACGGGGCCAACTATGTCCAGGACACCTATCTGGTGGAGGCGGCCGCAGCCCCCAGCGGCCGCGAGGGGGACAAGCTGTGTCCGGCCGAGGCGCTCGCAAAGTTCGAGGAGTACGTGCTGCGGTGCGAGGAGGTGGTGAGGCTGCAAGAGGAGCTGTGGGAGCAGGAGGCCCACGTGGACCTGGTCGCGGTGCAGATCCAAGAGGAGCTGAACCGCCGCTGGATGCAGAGGAGGAGAGAGGAGCCGCAGGGCGACGGCTCCGGGGCCGGCGAGGGCGCACAGCCCGCCCCCTGCTGCCCGGAGCCGGACACTACAGCCGAGCACGAGCTGCTTTTGGAAGGAGAGAGGATCAAAACGCAGTTAGATGCGAGTTTGTACATCGGCCTGCGCCTCAGCACGGATTTAGAGGCTATTAGCAGGGACTTAGAGCTGAGCCAGGAGATTTGTGATGCGAGGGAGAAGGAGATGAGGGATTTGCTGGAGAAAGTGAACACTTTGGACATGGAGGAAGGGACGGCCAGTGGAGATAAGACAGGGATGAAGACGATGATGATGAGCACTTTGGAGAGGAAGAGTGAGTGGGTGGAGCAGGCCCGGGGTCTGTCCAAAGCTCACAGTGGGAACGATGACGACTCGGACACTGGATTAAGTTCCCTGCACAGCCAGGACTCAGACTGCCAGACTGTGTGGGAGTCACTGGTTTAACATTGTCCAGAGAGTCCTTCACCTGTCTGTCGTTCATCACATGAAACCAGCCTCTTCAGTCTCAGGGATCCAAGTCACTCTGAAGTGAACCTGGACCTCCCTGGTCCTTCTGTGTGTTGATGAGTGCAGAGCTGATTCACACCCACAAGCACAGGCCAGGGAGCAAACGTTTCCCCTCAGGGTCTGGTCAAAGAGGCTGGTCCAGGATTGCATCTTTAACCACCTGTTTCCATTTCTCAGGAAAGAACACTACTAGTCTACTTTCCTTGTATTTTTTATTTTTCTATGAACAATCCCTCTTTTTTGAATCTCTCTTAAAGAAGTTTAAGAACAACTATAGGGTTTCCTTTCTAACACCAACTGTTCCTTGAAGCTGTTGTTTTTTCTATAAATAAAAGCTAAAACAGTTTTAAATGTTGAATTTGCGTGTCCCTCCAGTCTCTTGTTATCAGTGTTTGACCCCTGCAGGCTGCAGCATCCGAGATGACACGTGACTAATAAAGTCTGCCAAGGTCCCTTGATCATTTCTCTCCTTGTGACAGGGAGACACAACACTTTCAAACACGGTTTATCCTGCAGATCTTCAATGTCCCAGTTTTGACTGTGACCCAGACACTGTGGGATAAACACAACCCCTCTGCTGTGAATCATAAAGTCATAATAACACGTGAAGACAAAACAGGGACACACACAGCCTCACAGGAGGAGTCACGGAGCAGACCTGACCTCAGCCTGTCTCAGAGTGGCGGTTTTGTCTCTGCTGCTCCTGAACCTGAGCGACACCGCTGAACCTCACTGGGGCATTTGACACAAGTCGTGATGTTCAGGGTTTATTAGGCCGCCACACACAACCTTCACAGTATTAGCAGAAAAACATGCCGCACCGTTCATTCCACACTGGAGCGAAAACCTTCAGGAACGAATGGCATCAACGCTACAGTACAGCCCATTTTCATAAGATTTGTTATTTCTGTCTTCACTTATATTCATTCAGTGAAACATGGGACAACAACTTGTTTCCAGAGCCTCCTCCCTCTCTCCCTGCTCTCCAGTCACGCTGAACAAATAAAAATAAAAAAGTTACAGGCGTCAGCACCAGAGAATAAGTATCAGGTTTCCTCCCTTGATAAACCCGCCCATGTGCTGCTGTGCCAGCGAGCGCCCAGTGATCACATATACATTGCTGCCGTCATCAGAGCTGTACGGCCACTTAATAAGTGTATTGAATTATGCAAAGAGAACAAAGACCAGGAGAGAGTTTTCTCAGCATATACAGTGACTGAGCTGTGGGATCAGTAGTTCTCAGTGCACCCAGTGAACCCAGTTACAGGGAACTGCTAAAATGACATTTAACTCTCTCTCTTTTTTCATCCAGAGGTTTGGATGATGAAGTTATGAGTTATAAAACACGTGTGAGCGTTGTCTTATTTGGATCAGTGAAGATAATGCACAATGATCTGAAATAGACAAAGCCGGCATGTTAATTAATAGAATGTTTTTATTAATCTCACAGGATCGGAAGGCCAATAACCCACGTGAGGCAACGCTGGGCTGGCAGCGCTTCTGTGCGTCGGAATTCGAGAAGAAGCGTAACAATGTATATTTCATCTAGTTTTCCGACATCACTGAGAAATAACCAACAAAAACGTTTGTACTAATTTATTTTCTTTCGGATCAAACACTCAGGGCTCACAACCATAGACCGTATATAAAGCTAAAAACCTAGTGAGAAATATTGATTTGATGTAGAGAAATAACAGTCAGATTTAAAGGACTGCGGAGCATTTCACTGCACATCAGAGTCCTTGTTGTCTCTAAAACTGTCTAAAACTCTAATTGATGATCGATTGAAGGATAGAAGTACACTAACACGCACGCACAAGCCTCCTTAAGTGCCTTTGTCCTGTGGATTTAGGACAGCATAAATGTCGAACAAGGGGGAGTGCTGTATTACATGCTCTGTGAATGGCAGCCTTCCTCCCTCTCGACGCACCCAGCAGCTCTGCTCTGTGCTCCGCTCTCATGTGGCGGCCTTTTCATCAGAGGGACATAACTTATCCCGACCTGATGGGAATTACACCTTATCTTGCGTGTGACAGGCGACGGCGTAACACTGCAGACCGTATCCTCAGAGGAAAACGGGGCAGTGCCGTTCTTTGCCTTTTGTTTCAGCGCAGTCTGTGTGGAGCATTTTTCCACAATGGCTGAATGTCAAGTTTTAAATATGCTGAGTGTTCCTCAAGGAGGTTTTCAGGAATCCTTCTCTGGATGCTTTTCTCCAGCCTGATTTAAAACACAAAAGGTCTCCAGGAATGTCGCTAATATGTCTGAATATCTTCATCTTCGCGCTTCCCACAGTGGCTCTGATAGCACCTTATCAACCTTTCTGCCTTTCGTTACAACTCTACAACTCTCGGACTCAAATCCCTGTGCACACTAACAAAAACATGTCAGGCTCTGATAGAGAAAACACCCCAGTCTTTGTTTCCGGGGTCACGACAGGGTTCATGGGTCAAGTTATCAGGGGTTAAAGTTACTGAGGCATCGCTGCCATCTGACTCTCTCTGCCGAGGGGGTCATGGAGGTGACCCGTGGGGTGGCAGGAGCCGAGAGAGGTAGCACACTCTGACTCTGAGCAGAGGTCTCTGCACGGCCTCTACAGCATAATGTCGCCTTCGTTAACGGCAGAAAGAGCTGAAGGTTTCGATGCATCAATCGTGTCCAAAGGAGGACACGACATCTGGAGAATAACCCCTGAGGAGACTTTCACATGTCAGCTGGTGGCGTGTGATAAATACTGATGTCAGGGTTTCAAACCCTCTGCAGTGCTGCGGTCAGCGACCATATTAGCTGAGATATGATGGAGAATCAGTGGAGTTATTCAGATCTGATCTTATTTATAGTGATCGTTCTAATGAATGGCTGTTTTATTCTGCACGAACTAACTCACATGTTGTTAAAATGCTGTCTTGCTTTCTTTAGTATTATCTTAATACTGTATTCTCTCCAACCCCAACTCTACTAAAGGAATAGTTCACCCAAAAATGTAATCCACTTCCTCTACTCACTGTGCTGATCAGGTGGGTGAAATGTTTGAGTCTGAAACACTGTGGGAGCCACAGGGGTAAACACTGTTGCAGCCAAATCCAATTCAAATGAAGTACATTGGAAGAGTCCTTGCTGATCTCGTCTCACCTCTTGCTTGAAGGCAGCTCCTGGCTTGGATGATATTAGAGGACATTCAGCCTAATGAGTAGATGAAGCTGTTTAGAGACCAGTTGGAATGTTGGGCCTTGCAGACACTTGATGAGGTATTTTTCTTCCTAATTGTATTAAATGCATTAAATTACCTGGCTAGGCTGAATGAGTTGTAGTCCAGGCATCACCAACATGTCATGTTGACTCAAGTCACAAGATGTTAGAAAAATAACTGGAAACAACCTCAGGCTCTGTCCCAATGAAGAACACACAGCATGTGTTGTGAAGTTTGACCCCGTGAATGAAGTGAATTTCTAATTCTCAAACATTTCTCTGATTCACTTGACAGCCGTCCGATCAGTGGATTCATCCCTTCGGCCGTTTTCCTGCGACCCCCTCAGCTCTAACTGTCTCTGATGAGTTGGTGCTCTCCTACAGCGCGCCATGTCATCACCACATCAAACTGCTGTGTGGAGGAAAGTCACCATGTCAAATTAATTACACCAAAATGGGATTTTTTTTTTTCCTGTTGTCAAGACAAATTCTTTACAATACAAGAGGAAAGAAAAAAAAAGGGGGACTTATTTCAATGGCGAACGAGCCCGAGCTCTCTAATCCCTGGAATGTGTCGCTGTGCTCCCGGCGGCCTTTGTTCGCCCTCCGAGAGTGATCGGCCATGAAGTCACTAATGAAGGTATTGACTCGAGAGCCGGGACTTCAATACCGGCGCTGAGGTGTGAGCCACTCAGAGAGCAGTTTGCCTGCTGTTAGCAGACTGGGGTCACCAGTGTGCTCATTAGGCCTCATTGTGCTGGTGTCAGGTGTGTTAATCCTGGAAGGCTGGGCGTGACCCCGGGACCTCATCTGTGGGATACTGTACAGCCTCTCTGAGAGCCACTCAAGGTCTGTCACCTCCTGTAAGAGCAGACGTAGCCCAGATCTGTCGCCCGCAGACTCGTTTCCCTTTAATAAGCTTCCTTATTCAGCTTCAGGTTAATGACTGCTCACAACTTGTTCATTTAACCAGGTTGAAAATCCAAAGTAAATAGCTGGAAGGGGCTCTGCCAAGGTCCATAGACTCTTTCATTTTTACTGATCTGAACCAACAGCAGATTCTGGTCCCTGAGACCTGCTTGATATTTAAAAATCTAGATCCAGACATTATTCCCTGAGATATCTACGTAAAGGTTGGACGTGGAGTTAGAGGGAGTCCAAAAGGCATTCCAAATCTGTCCACCCAGTTTCATTGTGACACCTTCAGTAGTAATAACAGACAGAAAACAAAGCAACAGGGTGTTTGTGAGGCTCTGATCCCTCCCAGTTTGAAGTGTTCCAGGATGCAGTATATTGGAGTCAGTGCTTCAGGTGGTGGTCCGTGGCGAAGGGCCACACCCATGCAGGAAGAAAGGAGAGCAGGAAGTATTTTGCAGCTCGGTTGTCTCCTCCACAACAACACACAGACTTTCTCTCATGGCGCAGCACAGAGGCCTTCATGGGCGTGCGTGGTGTATCGGTTACAGAAAAACTCACCAAGACGTCTGGGTGTTTCTGAAATTCACTAAATTGTCCTCCTCTTGACAAAAGTGAATGGATCTCGCTCAGGGCGAAAAACCATGAAGTCTTTTCTCCAGAGCAACTTCTGTGACCCGCCCACCCCCTTATCACCTAATGGGAAAGTTGGGACTCACAGTAAACAATGTGTATGGATTGTGTTGCAGGCCCTTTGTGAGTCACACACACACACAGAGTCTGAAACAGGATCAAAACTGAGGATGTAGCTGATTATGTTGCACCTCACATATACAGTGCATATTGAAACCTGACAGTGAGTTTATTTATGGTAAATATTCTCAATTACACGTCAACGATTATGTGACATCCATCTGTATTCACATGAAAACAAAGGCTGTCAAGCATTAAGCTCTGCATTCGATCTGACTCCAGAACGTTATGGCTTCTTCCTCGGGTCCATCTCCAGCTCCACAGTTTGTGGGGAGGTCTGTGGGGAAACCCAGAAAAAGGAGCCAGATCAATACATGCAGGCAGGCGAGCACTTGTGAACCTCGAGTGCAAACCTCTCCGCCACGATAAAAAGGTGGGCCCTCTTCTGGGCTGTGCCATGGAAACCAAAGATCTGGGCATCTGTGGGAACCAAAACACTGTGAGGGAACCAAACTCTGACAGAAGAAGCCTATTTACAAATGACGAATGAATGCTGGCTCGGTATTGTCATTCAAATCGAGACAAGGGTTGAAACATTTCCTCACATATTCCGAAGTGCTGCAGCGGCTCTTTGTCTCCTGCGGGGCCAAACTGAGTCCAGCTGAATAATGTCTGTGACCGAGGTTTCACTGTCATGCAGCTGGAGGAATAAAATAGTTTACAGAATTGCAGATTTAGTTCAAATTAACCTGAGATTTTGACCGTGGGAGGAAACCAATACAAACCCCGTACAGGTGGGCCCTGACCTGCTAGAACGAAAAGCCAGGTAAAAATGCTGAAAAGCCAAAGTGAGTGGCGTCTCTGGCTGTTGTGGTGAGACCGTGGCGGCACAGAGAGAGAACCGTCTCATTTATCTAAAGATGATAACCATGAATCTGTTTTAGAGGGGACGCCATGTTTTATCACCGATTGTTTGCACCTTCAGTAAATGGCTGAGTCTGAGTCTTCAAACTGGCCTAATAGGGCTCCTGTTGCCTGACAGATGAGCACAGCTGCATCTGTCAGCATGAGGCTTCGCCGGTCAATATGTTGATGCATTAAATGGTTCGCCCCAATGAATAAATCACAACAGTTACTTGCAGTGAGACAAATGACAAAAAAACGTTTGCAGAATCCTTTGCATTCAGCCTCGGAGGGCTGTGTTAACTCGTGGCGTTTTTGTTTTGACTGTTTCTTTTTTTAAACCTTGTGATTCAGTCGCACAAATCCCATCCCCTGTCTTCACGGGCGTGAACGCAGACAGACAAAACAGAATTTAGTCATCATCTGATCAGAGTTACCAGGAAAAAGTCTCTTTGAACAAATCCGACCATGACTCCCAAATGTCACAGTCTCGGCAGGATGTGTTATATTTACTCTCGGCTTTGTGTTTTTTTTAATTTTATGGTTTTCCTTGTGACTCCCTCCTGACGGATGGAGCAGTCACATAAGAGTTCATCATCACAAGCAGGTCTCTTTCACGGCCGGATGGAGAATAAGATGTCTTTATTATCGCTTATGTAGGTTACTGACACATAACTCAAACCTGGTGGAAAGATGCAGAATGGTTCCAGTAAGAATCCATAAAGTTCTGATGCTGATTTGCTTCTGCCTAAAACTGCTGTTCATCTGTGTGTGACAACTGAAATGGGCCCTGGTGGAGGATGGCTCTCTGTTCTGGAGGCTTCAGGGCCTTTCCATTAAGGGTTCCATCTGATCTCCTTAATATCTGGAAAAATGACGACTGAGGCACTAATCATCAGACCCACTGAAGCCATGCAGCTGAAATACACACTGTAAACATGATCCGATTTACAGTTACATCCAGTGTGGCAGAGGCCTTTTATTTGATGATTGCTGTGACATGGTTCAGTCAACACACACAAATCGGCCCATTAGCACATTTAGCTTCATGTTACCCTGCCTGACTCTGACATCTGACCTTTGGCTTAGCGGCATCGTCTCTGCTTACACATTGTGCTGCTCGGCTTTTGTCATCGTGTGTTCAGAAACACAAATTGTTTCTATAGCGATGCTGCACGGGTTACAGCGGACTGAGAGCAAAGCTCAGCATCAGAACACTGGATGACATGTGACAAATCTAATTCTGACGCCTCCAGTGACGAAAAACTACGACAGCAAGTACAAATTACCCTCAACGTAAAAACTTTAATGATTGTTATTGTCATGGGATGATCCCCTCAAGATCTATCATCCGTTTTTCAAGAGGATCCAACACTTAGAAACAAAACAGGACGGAGACAATAATATGGAACATAGCGGTAATAAAACAACAGCAAACACAAGAGCAGGGTGGGGATAGAGAGGACAAAAGACAAAGGGCAGATTTGATTATTTGATCAAAGCGAACGTTTGCGACTCTCACATGGTTTTCACCGGGGTTTGCTCTGCTAACACGCTGCAAATGCTGCTGGAAAAGAAATCAACCCTAGTGCTAATACCTAATCAGGATTTTCGTTTTAAGGTTATAAAACAACACAGTTAATAAGAACCTACAGTATTATAATCACCCACTTTCTGTGAGACGTCCCTCACGTCAGTATTTGGTGCACTGCCACTCGATTCTACAGAAAGAGCAGATGGTTGGATTCAGTTTAATAAGGTGTAATGTTGCATGTTCACATTTCTGCGTCTGAATTGTATTAAATTAGAAGACACCAGAGCCTGCTCTGCCCCATCTGTTCAAAGAAAGAAATGCACTGGTCTGGCCTCAGTGAACTGGACTGACCCTGGTTATTATTACATCCCTCTGATCCATGTGCTGTGTGAGGGTCCGTCGTCTCTCTGCAGCTTTTCGTTTCGACACGAATTTGAAGCCTCTGTTTTCAACATGTGACTAAATGTGTAAATGAGAACCCCGAGGCAAGGAGAGGAGCATTACAATGGAATTCATTTAAAATCTCTTTTAAGCAGGAGTACAACTATATGGTCAGCGTATTCAGGTGAAAGTTAAAATACCTCTTTGAGTCAACGTAAGTATATATGTGTAATTTAATTTGACCAGGGCGTAAATGCAACGTCACATGCTTTTTATTCATGATGGGTAAATTAAAAATGAACAGTTTCCTGTTGTGGAGTTCCAGCGTGGCAATCACCCCATCAGTTTGTTGCACTCTGCTGCCGCCACCTGGTGAAAACAGGCGATGGCACAAAACTGCGCTCTCTCGTGAGGTTTGGATTCCCTGTTAAACTATATCTATCATCACTTTATTACCAGAACAACAGCCCATTGATGTCAGGACTCACAGGAACACAGTCGTCCAGCTGAGAGAGAAAGAAACGCCGCTTTATTTTGACATGACCTATTTTTAAATTCATTTATAACATATTTTCCTTGAGTCAAATAAAAAGTGAGAAGGATTGCTGATCACACCGGGACATTTCTTTCTCTGTCGGCATTACTCATGACTCAACGACAGCAAGGTGAATGTGCAGTTCGAGGGCCAAGGGTCATTTCCCTCCAGCTGGGCAGGGCTGGGCATTTTCCTGAAGATGCCCAATGCGACACTGATGAACTGTTCTCGGAGGTATTTACAGTGAACGTGGTCCCAATCAGTGAT
Source organism: Pseudorhombus dupliciocellatus (assembly GCA_016785235.1). Lineage (NCBI taxonomy): Eukaryota > Metazoa > Chordata > Actinopteri > Pleuronectiformes > Paralichthyidae > Pseudorhombus > Pseudorhombus dupliciocellatus. Next base: position 7,094,729 of record JAFBJW010009053.1, on the reverse strand, counting down.
CACACTGGTGAGGGAGAGGTCCTCTGACCAGCTCTGGTGGAATTACAGAGCTCTGGACCAGTGGGTGAAAATGGCGCTGCAGTTCATCTTACCTGCGGACACGTCGTCCATTATCGGCCCTGGTGCTCGTCTGTCGCTGTCTGCTGCGAGTGCTGCAGACGAGAGAGAATCAATACCAACTGCTGCAAGTTAAAGACAGAAAGATGGCTCATTCATCACATTAAGAAGCTGCAGCTTCAGTTTTATGAACCCTCGGTCCAAAGGGGTTGAGAACATTGTCTCTTCCAATAGGGCGGTGACGTAAGTTAAACCGCCTCTTCTGTCCTGTGATATCATGTGGTATCAACCAGTTTTATGACATCATCGCCACTTAATGCTCAGCACTGATTACTGTACGTTTTTATTTTAATTACACAATCCCCACCTTTCATTTCTGGATCATAAACATCTGCAGTAGATTTTATAGCATTTATATGGGACATAGCAGTGATAGATCTTTTTGACCAGTTAACTAACACCGGGGGAACGTGACACACTCACAAGGATTAAATATCATAGAGCCACCTCTTGTCGCAGGAAGCTGCATTCAAACAGCTCAGGGGGGAGGGGGGCAGAGGGGGGGCTGTGGATAAATACATATACATCAGTCAGACCAGTCTCTTTAACCAATAAACAAGACCTGCTTTAATGGAATTAATGAAGGCTTCCTCACATCACAATTGTAAACATCAGCTTTTTCACAATGGTTTTCAAGAGTAAAACAGGAAATGCTGCTTTTGCTTTATGTTACGTCAAAGAAACACCTATTTCCCACACAGTCACAGTAGAGCAGTATGATATGAGGGCTTTTATGAGGTCGCTCTGTAGCAGCACCTGAGAGAAGAAAGATGATGTGGTAGCTCGCAGATCAATCTTCCTGTGTCTTGCTGCCTTCAGATATCTGCACTGTTGATCTTTAAATGTTCAGGGACTTTCCCCAGATCACTCCTGTGTGAATCTATCACGGATCAAATATACAAAGAACTTTTATATTTTGATGTCTTTATTTCATGATTTGAGGTTTTATTTTTTTAAACAACAATTCAAGCTTTGCACAAAAAGATTTTGACCACATCAGCCTGTGCTCTGCTTAATATCTTGGCCACGGGAGGAGTGTAACATCACACATCAGATCCAGTCAATGACTACATACCCCATTACAAGATTCAGAGACATCCGAGAGGAATCGACTGGAGATCGTGACACTCAGTGGTGGTTGCAGATTTTCTCCATGACCAGAAAGTCATATTAGCAGGTCTTGTTTTCTTGCCCACAAAGCACATTTAGTAAATAGGCCACCCAGGACGATCAAACTTAAAATAATCATTGAAATTAAAACCTGTGAGAAAACAGCGACACCACAAATGTGCTCAGCCAAACTTATCAAATTAAGGTACATAATAATATGTTATCAATAAGTGTTTTACAGTTTTTTTCCCAAACAAAAAAATAAATTCCTTTGGTCAAGTAAAAAAAACAAATGTAAATAATAATAGTGAACTTTTCCTGTCACCAGTCTTTTATCCCTCATGTTTCGTCTTGTATAGTCATCCAGGTTCTCGAGGCTCTAAGGCTGCAAAGGAGGTGTCAAGGCAATATGGTTATGGTGCCCCTGGCGCTCCACGCTGCAGCATGCTGGGAGTAGGACTAGAAGAGTAGGAAAGGAGCGGAGGCATTGAAAGAAGACCGGAGCATCCTCAGACGGCAGGTGAAGGTGCATCAGGGTCAGGCTCGTTGCTGTAGTTGTTGCTGTAGTGATTCCCACTTGGTGGGTGATTAGGCAGGATGTCCAGTTCATCCACTTGCGGGCCAGGGTGCATCACCACCAGCTGGTCCTGGGGGATGTCTGCCGCCGCCGCCGCCAGGTTGGTGATGGACTTGGACTTGACACACTGGAAGTCCACGTGGCGGCTTTTGCCCTCCTCCTTTTCCCAGGACATGCGGATGAAGGGTCTCTGGACATAGTTGTAAATGACCTCTGGACGACCTCCTGGTCGTTTCTTGACTTTCTCTTTATATGTGGGGTAACCTGTCAGATGCACAGAGACCGCCTCATTAGCTCAGCCTACGACAATGGGGAGAAAAGCTGCCTGATTGTCAGCCTGACAACATGGCGCCTCTGGTCACGGCTGTCCCATATTTTACACATGACTTTTTTCTACTTCTTTACCCATTAACATGTGACAAACACATCTGTACAGTGAGTTACCGCACTTCTGGTTTTCCCTTCAGTGACCTACTTCATTATTAGATTTATTCATTTGGGTCAGCCACTTACACAGACGTCGACCAACTGATGTTTTAATGCATGTTGACGACAAACAACCACCATTTTCTTTTTTCCCCCCATTTGTCTGAGAAAACCTTCACTTTCAGTGTAGTACTCCCCCCATACATTATTCATCTGCTATGAGTGAAACCTTTGGCTTGTGTGGCTGTCAGCGCCTCAAGCTGTGGTTTATTTAAATACCACAAATATCACTAAAAGCGAAATCTGTTTCATTATTTATCACTGAGAAGTTCCACTTACCTTCAATGCCCAGTCTTATCTTCTTTAATCCTCTCTCTTTTAAAACCGACTTGGCAACATCTCGGTTTTCAATGTACTTGAAAAATCTGTACAGTTTTGTGCTGTAGATGACTACGAAGGGAAAATGAAAATAAATGTTTAGAACATGTTTGTGTTTTGTGCATGGGTGGAACTGTGCCTCTGTATCGGTGTACTCACTTTGTGAATACTCTTCTCCCATTTGTGGAGGATACTCTTCATCCCAGTCCACCACATCGTCATCAGTAAGGACGACAATGTGACACTCCCTCTCTCCGCTCTGAGCGCTGGCCACCATCAGAGGCAGAACCATTTCCTCCAGGTAAAACTCAAACTGTCGCCGAGCGCCATCATTGGACAGCTCGTGCATCAGGGCACCTGAAGACGAAGGAGATCGAGAACATGGGTTAGAAGATGACTGTGCTAAGGATTGTCCATCATGCATTGCATTCAGTAGTGCTTTCCACAGTGAAGTGCAGCCGACTGCGACGATTCCCTCCGGTCGGGAGCAGGGCTGTTATCTGTCCTGGAGAAGAAGCTTTGTCTGAGGAGGATGTTTATAAGAGAAATAACGTCATCACTATTTCCATCCGTTTGTTTATGTGGTCAGAGTTCAAACCACTCCGGTTCAACCTCATTCTTTGTTTCCTTCTTGGGTGGGGCTGCATTCACACACATTAAAGTACCTCACTGAACCACATGTTAAACAAACACACATAGAACCCCCCCCCCCCCCCTTCCAGCATTGGTGAGTCACAGCAGCAGCAGAGGGAGGAGAACAGGAACAGGAAGATAAACTGATGCTGACTCACTGCGTTGTTCATTCTTGGAATAGAATTCATACTGACATTTAGCTTTTTCTCCAGTTACTAATGACTTTGTTGTTGTTTGTTGTGAACATCACGGTTGCTCCTCTACAAACTCAACTATGTGCAAAAACAGCTTTATCTCCATGGTTCTGAAACATTTTTATGAGAAGAGACACCATATTAACCCTCAAACCACATGGTGACACACTGGCTGAGGACACTCTGACGAAGTTGCATTTGATTTTGTTAAAATTCAAATCAATACAAATTTTCCCATAAAGACTCATTTAACCAACCAATATAATCCATTTCCTATGATAAATACTGAAAACATTTAAAAGAAACTGTAGTTGTCACTGAAACGCTTTGGAAAACTCATATGACCATGGACTAACTATATCACTGACCACCCAGTGTGAGGAAATACTGGAGGAAATACTCACTAAGGTCTCTGCATTTGATGGTGCTGTAGTCAAAGGAGATGCATAGATAGTCGCACGCCTCTCTTAACTCAGGGATGGAGATTCCATCAGGACACCGGATGATCCCTGATTTGTAGTAATCCTGCCAATCACACAGAAAAGGGAAATAAAAGTTTATACTCCTGGCAACCTGCATCAAGAGGTTATAATTTGTGTCTGTTTGCTTGCAGGATCACAGGAAACTGCACAAAACTTGTTGGAGGAATGCAGTCACACAAACATCCGTAAATGCAACGATCATAAAGTTTACAATGGTTTACTGAAGCAATCTTTAAAGGGTTGTAAATGTAACAATATGGACATTTTTAATGTAAAAATTTGGCCTGCAAACTTAAGAGTAAAATAACAAATGTTCAATAAATAGACATACTGACCAGAATTGCTCGGAAAACTGTTGAGCTGATGCCCTCGGCCACCTCATATTCCCCTTTTTCATTAGGCCGTGTGAAATTATGTTCTCTTCCAGAACCAAACATTCTGAAAAAAGAAGCAGGGAGACACTCTTTAGGTTTGTGTAGCTACAATGAGAAAGGACAAAGAAGGATGATGATGTACCGTACCTGCCCAACATGGTATTGGGTTGTGCCGTGAAGATAGCGGGATCTACTACGAAGCGTGTGTTGTCAACGATCAGGGTGACTCTTTCTGAGCTCCTGATGTTTCGGCTCCCCATGCTGGCGCTCGCTCCTCCCTCTTTGGGATTCTCATAGACAAAAATCATCTCTCCAACTCCCATGCTTTTGAAGGTTCCTTCAGTACTGGACAGACTGCTGTTGCGACTGCTCACTATACCGCTGCTGCTGGAGCCACTGGGAGAGACCCTCTGAGGTCGCGGACTACTGGGCCTCGACGACGGGCCACCATCTCGTTCGCGGTCTACACATAAGACGAGCAGATCAATCAGAAACAGAAATCCAAACATAAATGGTCATGTCTTTGGCAAGTTGATTGGGAGCTGTTTCAGTTCATGAAATTCCTTGGTTCCATCCTAAGCACCCATTTGTGGCATGATCCATCGCTGGTCTAAACCCACCAGACTGGAAAGGGCCCCACTAGGAACATTTGTCTTGTATCCAGACAGTCAAAGCACAAGCCGACTTGTTCTTAACACAAACATTTGGATTAGTGCTCACTCCCTCCACAGCCAAAAGCAGCAGAGACATAAACCACGTCTGAGCTCTGGGTTGTTAAAAGCAGTCAGCTGTTCTCGACGGTAGCTGCAGACCTCTGCCATTACATCCATATAAGCCTTCTATTCTTTCCATGCATACTCACCGCTGTTGTGTTGGCGGGTGGGTGAGGTGACGTTCCGGATGCAGGGGGTGAGCTGGCCGTCTCTCTCGTGGGAGGAGTCCCGGGAGCGATCGCTGGAACGGCGGCGGTCACGTGAGCGGTCACAGCCCCCACTGGCACCATGCAGGCTCATCTTCCTCTTTTCCGCCTCTAGTCGAGATGCTCGGGCCTGACTGCTGCTTATCAAAACAAATGCGTGGTTAATATTTAGCTCTCTTTCAAGACTGGTTTAGTTGTACATTGCAGTTCAACACACAGGTGCACCATTAACTCCTAACCCTGACCAGTCTTTGTAAACCAATACAGCACCACAAACAAAAGCCTCCTGAATTATGTGAACAGTTACCAGTTCAAACAAGTCAAGACCCATAATGGATGACATGTACAACATGAAGGAATATAAGAGTACCAGAATGAGTTATATTGAAGATAAGCCAAAGTAGTCAAATAGAAAATTATCCTTGAGATGCCAAATTATCTCACAAACTGCAAAGTGTTACAACAAAGTAAACAAAGTATTACAACTAAAGTAACATTAAAGGACACATTTCAGGAATTCTAACACCTAACTGACTTTGATTTAAGTAAACAATGCCTGTTATAACTAATTAAGTTGTGATTTATTTTAAATCAGATTAGGACAACTGCATTCATTTGGCTGTGTGCACTTAATAACCTGCCAAGTATAGTACACGAGTACTTAGCCCTAACCTCATGCTGGGGCACTCTGCAGCAGACAGACACAGACAGACACAGACAGAGATCCTCATCTGCAGCTTTGAACCAAACCCAACACCCTTCTTTACAGCACGTCATCATTTGGAATGATGGTGACAGAGACTGGTCGATGTTCCAGCACCACAGTGGCTGGCACCGTGGTTCTGCGGTGACCCGCGGGGCTCAGACGGATCAGGTTGTCAGCTGGCTCACCTCGAATGCTTGCAGAATTTGCGAGGTCGGCTCGTCGCTCTTCGCTCCCAGTTGTCGGTGTCACTGGAGTTGCTGTCATATGACTGCAGCCGCGTTGCCATCACCCGTGCAGGGGCAGGGGGGAGTCCGCTCTGGATCTTTCACCGCTCATAATCTGATTCATGGTAGAAATCAACAGGTCAGGTCGGTGCTGTGAGCTGGTCGGTGTTACAGGAACAAAGTCTTCCTGACACCGCCGCTGTCAGACTGAGTCAGCTAACGATCGGGTTGGCTAGGCTAACGCTAGCTGGCAGCGCTAGCGGTGCGTCACAGCGCTGTTAGCACAACGTTGTGAGAATCTGCGCGACTACTGACGCGGCCCCGACGTTACTGACACAGGGGCCGTGACACGACGCGCGATAAAGCGAGAGGATAACAAACGAACACCCACCAGGCTGTCTGTGCTTTCCGCTGAGGTTTAATCCGAGTAGCTCCGCAGCTAACAGCCATCTCCTTTCAAAACACCGAACTGACGTCTGCGTGACGTGACGACCCCGCTCACGCACTGACGTCATGACGCAACCACGCATTTGTGTCTGAAGAGTCACAGAAAAAAAAGGAATTTAAATGTGTCTGCAGTGTTGTTTTTATGTCATTATTTTATTTGCATTTATTTTCTGAACCTGTACTGACCAATGAGGACTTACACATAGACATGGACAGGGATGTACGTAGGGAGTAGGACACAATGTTTGGAGGAAGAGACAGACAAACAAATAAAGGTAATAAAAAACAACAACAACATAAAACAAATTAGACAACCAAAAATGATCAAAACTTGCATGACTTCTCACTTTTATGTTGGGACGTTATATGGCTTAATATAAGTGGAACAAATTAAATACTTTTTAAATTGAAATGGAGGCAGAGTTTCACTATTCTTTACTGCATGGGTATCTTAGAATCATTACAATGCTTGTAAGACTAGCTGGTTAGTTGGTCCCTATTACAGTTAACAATGCACTTTATCTTCTTAATATTTAATGTGGACTCATGTTTACAGAGGGAATATTTAAACTAAAATATTCTACTGCAACATATAAACTAAAAACGTTAATGCAAAGGTCTACCTTGAATGACCTGAGTTATTTACTTGTTATAATCTTAATGCTGGACAGACAAAAGAATGCAACAAAAATAAATATTCCACTAGTTTCAAATAAAAAATAAAAATGTATAAACATTTGAATTGAATATTCAACATACAAGTAATAAATTAAAAAAGAGAAAATCGACAGAATATGAATACAAATACACAATACAAATAAATGGATGAAAAAACAAATGAATAAATTAATAAAAAAATAAAAATAAAAACATTTAGAAAACAGGATTCACTGTGATTTCTTAAAATGTTGACTGGGGCTTCTGTGCGGTAAGGTAAAAACAGGAAATAAGTTAGGTTCAACTTTTCCATGTGTCAGATCCAAGAACATCATTTGGAAAAACATTTTTAATGTTTTCTAGTGGTCTGTGCTGTGGTTTGACGCTGGCAACAACGATGTCCTTTAACTTTTCCTGAAGCCAGTCTTGCCTCTCTCCAACTTGTTTGTGTTCCCTAACATTGTGCATGAGCTGAACCTCACTGATGGTTCTCTTTCTGTGAAGATAGAGAACACCACTGCATTTAATACAATATCATTCATTACTGTTGATGATGATAATGATGATATTTAATATTACATGGATTTACTTTGCACTTTATAGACACAAATTCAAAACTTTATTTACCTCAGTGGTTTAGCCGCTATGTGCAAACTGGTGAGGAAGATTATCACAACCAATGTTTCCAAGTATCTCAATGAAAACATGTTCAGTCACTAAAGCAAACAAAATAGAAAGTGATTAGACAATGTTTTCTTTCTTTCTATTACAATTTTGATGCTTTTTAATCATGGTGAAGTATAAATCCAAACACTCCTCCACTATCATGCCAATCTTACCTGTTTTTCTGTCCTTATGTCCAAGAAGTATGGCAGGTGGTTTTGTTGAGGAACTACCTTATCAGTGAGGCAAACTTTGTGATCGGTCTTTTTGGTGCGTGGGGGGCTCTTCCTTTTATACGCAGCGTAGCCCTCCCCTGGTCATCAATAAGCCATTTTCACTGTCGATGTTGTCACTTTTCAAATGCATCGATGGGGACAGGCATCTGCATGACACCACCACCACCACCGCTCACTACTAACTCATCTGTCAACACCTCTGCGAAGCGCCCTGTTTGTCACACTGTTTTTGAACTTGTTCCATTTTCACCCTTCAGGCTGAGTGATATCAGTTCTGTCGTGATGCTTGTGTGAACCTGATCAAACACTATCGAACAAATCCTATTGGTCAAAACATGTCTAATTAGACATTAGCCTCATGCGTTGGGACTGCGGTGAAAACATATACTCTTTGAAATGGCAATGACTGTCATGCTGAATTTATTAGCAATGCAATTCATTTTATGGTTCACCTCATGCAAGCATCTAAAGTTCGTGAGGCGGTACAAGTGGGTCAGCCCTGAGGGTCTGAAGCAGGGAGACCAATTCAGTGCAGATTAACGGTTACTTACACTCAGAGAAGCTCTGGGAAGAGATAAAGTCTCATTTTTAGTGCAGGAAGTTCATAGACAAGACGACTACACCTGCTTTTTAACTGATTGTAGCTTTGGTCCCACCAGAATCTGCCCACTTCTATTCTTTCATCAACTGTTCCGCTGTCACAGACTCTTTCTTTAAAAATCATGTAAAGATGTTACCATCATTTAAACCACAGCATCATTGGACTCATCATCCATTTAATCATTTTCCACTTTTAAGAGTCACATTTTCCGTTATATTCATTTTCTATTGCAGAAGAAGTCATGTATGATGGATTTCTGCAGTGCACCCCTGAGTTTATCCTCACACGATGGGTTAACGAGACATTGAAAACAAATACACAGTTTTTAAACTTGTATGTCACGTATGTAACGGCGTTGTATGATGTATGGGCTGCGGATAACCTTGTCACTGTGTCACAAGGAGCATTAGGTAACCATGAAAGACATTTTCTAAATGTGGCAAAGGAATGGCTGTGCCATGACTGGAGGAATATGTGAGATTTACAAGAGCAATTTTGCATACTTGCAAGTAATGGATTTTTAAAATGGTGCACTGCATCGTTTCATTTGATTTTCAAAGGTGAGTCCGGTGTCAGACAGAATTTAGCAGTGGTGGATCCAGAACTTCTTGAAATTGGGGCTAAAAATATGACTACAGTTTTCACAAAAGGGCTAATAATTTATCCAACATGCATGCACATGTTCTGATTTGGTGAGGTGTACATTAAAATAATTTAAAGACAGACATATGGCTTTATAAATCTCACTGTTCCTCGTTCAAGCACACTGTGTTCTTCACAGGAACTCTCACAGTGATTCATAGCTTGTGAGATTTCCCTGTGCTTTGCAGTCATCCCTGCAAACCCCTAAAGACTGTGAAGTTATTAGAACAGGCCAGTTAACCTGACTGGGGCTGGACCTGAAGTGTTGAGACCTCAGCGAGGCCTGGTGCTCGCCACGTGACTCTACCAGCCCGCCCCGTCCTGTGCTTCTGACTGAGCTGCATGCTTCATGTACATGTAGTATACTAGTTGCTCTCATTACCTCATGTAGTTAGAATGTGAGCCATCTCAGGGATGGCAAGCAGCTGGTGTGTGCAGGAGGACTTGACAGGGATTGATGGGAAGAATTGCACGCAAATCATTAACTGGGGTCACCCCCATGCCACAAAGAAAGTAACGCACATAAAAATGACTCATCTCTTTGAACTATATTTAAGTGAGTTGGCTGTAAATAGGCTGCGTCTGTACACATTTGGCTTCTCAAAGTGTTTTCATAGATTTTAATTTACGTGTGTTCAAACCTGCCGAGAAGAAGAAGATAATGTGATGACTTTTGGAAATCAAATGCTGCACACTTTAGTTCAATTTAACCTAAAGTGTGAGATGAAAGATTTTTTTTTATTGTTGCATCCAATGAGCGGCAGGTTCCTCTGTGCGCTCGCTGTATTGTCCGCTTTAAGGAGTGAAAGGACAGCAGGGCCATGCTATGCTTTCCCCGAACGCTATAAATGGAGTTACTTTTGTCATGAAATGAGGTCACCTTGCTCGAACATATCATGTAACGAAATAGAGTATATTTAGATTGTTGACGTGTTCCCGCCTTTGCCAGTGACACCAAACAAACACATAGAACACATATCTACACCATTCCATGTGGATAAACATTCATTGCTCATGAATGCGTGGGGTGGGGGTGGGGGTGCAGCTGTAACTCATTCAGATATCTGAGGCTTCTCAGAGCCTTTTCAGTGTCTTTTGCCAAACCAAATGTTTAACTTTCCATGAAGCAGGTTGGCAAGTTGGATATGTCAAGTTCTGTGGGAGTTGTTTCACGCGGATCCACGCACTCGCATCAATCTATCACCTACCTCTGCAATGTCCATCTGACTACCAGGCACAGGTGGTGGTGGTGTCAAGTTAGCATCCCTTCACTGTGCACATGGAGTCCACAGAATACAAAGACAGAGGCAGAGGAGAGTTTCTTCTTCATCATAACCATCACTATCATTTTTAAAGAAAACGGGATCAATATCAACGTGATGAGATCTGATTTACTTTAACATCCACTTCACCGACTCTTTGATTTAACTGTAACTCTCTTTGTGCTTGAGGGATCTGTCTGGGTACAGATACATTTCTTCAAGTGAGCATCGGCATGAAACAGGCATGAGCTACAGCCCCGTGATGGCCACGTGTGCAACTGCACCACCCCCATCTCCAGGGGAACCTGGCGTTGATGCATAGCATAGCATAGCATCTGAGGTTAGTTCGTTTCTCATTTCAATCAAAAGTCACATTTAACTTTCAGAACTGTGGTGAAATGTGTGTGTGTGGGGGGGGGGGCATTGATCTGTAATGCAGAGTTCTGTGTATTAAATTTGAATCTTGTGTTAATGCCACTCAGCTCCACACTGCATAGGTCAATGTTGCCACTGGCCCAGGAAAGTATTACAGTCATGTGGTGTAAATCCTTTATGATAGAATAAATCTGCAGGTGTTGAGGTGGTCCCTGAGGTTGTGATCATAAACAAACACCTGCCAGTGTAAATCCTCTGTAAGCTTCAGGTAGGTGTCAGGTTTTGACAAGCAAGAACAATGCATGGAATACAAGAGCTGACATACTGCTGCATTCTTCCCGGTGCTTTTCTGTTAGCCACTCGTACATTCAGTTGCAAGGAGACGACACACAAACCGGTGCGGATCCACAGACCCCCCCCCGTCTGTTCTGAGCATCATGGAATCAGTGTGAGATGACACAAAGAGACACTGAGAGGTCCACAGAGGAATTTACAGTTAATAGTCTGTGCGCAAGTGTAGCCCCGAGCCTTGGTGCTGGTTGAAAGATAATAGTCACATTAGATACTGATTTGATTGAGGCATTTTTCTATCGGAATTTTATTGATAAATGTGTGCTGCATTCTTATCCAGCTTTGTCCAAAACTGGTCACTGCATGAGATTTTAATCTTATGTTTGGATGGATTTATTTTATTGCTGAGCTACTGAATCAGAGAGAAACATTTTGACACCTTGACCAAAAATCAACATATTTTTTCCCCCAAAATTGGGCATTTCATCTTATATTTATAATCACGTGAGGTGCGCTGATATAAATGAAGAAGAATCAGACTGTTATAGGAACCTTTATGTTTTTTTTTTTAATATACTGCTTCTTCAAAATGACAGCAGTCCATATGATGAGAAAATATGCAGCATAGTATTACTGTCTGGTCCTATCCACAAGAGGTCACTGTGATCCAACAGTTCAGTTCGATGAAACTACTTTTTTTAAAAACTGATTTATTAGTAATACTTTGTTGGAAAGATTAGGTTTGTCTGGAGCTGCACTGACCTTCTAGTCTACACTTCAATATGAAATTTAAAAAAAAGTGACAAAAGGGATATGAAACCACTGGGGGAAGTGATGAACTAAAGAAAAACAGAGGCTCTGTGGTCTGACAGTAAAATAACAATAAAGCCAGGGGCACAGAAAGAGAATAACAGATAATAAAGTTGTCATTGAAGACTTGAGATTCTTCCCACACCCCAGCACAGAGTAAACATGTCCTCTAGAGCCACAGGATTTAACACAGGCCAATGGAGAGAAGTCTGATCCATACCCACTGTGGAAATGTTTCAAACTCAACCAAAATCCTTGCATCTGCTTGAAAATGTTGCTGCTTTCAACAATAGAGACAAAATAACCCAGCAAACTGGACAGACTTCCATATGATTTATTTTTTTTATTTTTTATATGATTTATCTATACAGCTGGAGCCAGTCCCAGTTGACAGGTAAGAGGTGGGGTACACCAATACTTGCGTAAACTATAATCACTTCATCCCAGCTGAGACAACTTTACTGGATTTGTAGTGAAACTAACCAACCATTCCTTCATATGACCTGCACTGAATGGCAGATCACAGAGCAGCTTTGTTTAGTGAATCCACACAGGCAGCCTCTTTTAGCTGAAGAGAAAAACAACCTGGCAGACTTCTCAGTTTACACTCTGGTCCCGTGAGGTTTGATATAAATGCAACGTGAGGCCGTTGAGAAGGTTTTAGAGCCGATGGATGTGAAGTCGAAGTGGCTAGGTAATGCCTGTTCATTCATGCCCTGACAGTGCTGCTGGCTGCCTTGGGATCTGAATATAGATGCATCTAAACTGGTATGATATAAACCAATGGAATAAAAACAACTTTTTAGGTCTGGTGTCATTAGACCTGCCACGGGGAGTTAGACAGAATCTAATCAGGTGGTCTGACAGCTGCCGCTTTTCTTCAAGGCTGATTGTCTTTTCAAATTTATTTTGGACTGGTGCCACTGGAATATTACCATGATAATGATAATGTGCAGCGACGCAAACTGATGCACCGCTGTGCTGAGCTCAAAGCCCCGTAGTCCTTCTGTGCGGCGAGAGTCTCTCTATAGCTCGCCTCATCTGTAGAGGCTGCAGATATCTAAAGAGTCATGCAACGCTGCGATCCTTCAAACATGCTGCTGTTCAGGGCATTTATGCAATTTATGTCAGCCTCTAACCTTTTTGCTGGTTTTGTCCTTTCCCAAGCAGAGAGGCCGAGCTGATCATGAACCTGCTTGAATAAAATAAGATGAGGAAAAAAAAAAACAACAGGCTATGAATGAAAGATAAACTCAAAATGATGCATTATGCATAAAAGTATTACTCTCTCCCGCCCCCAGCATTTGCCCGAATCATCTTCTATTATCATTGCAAATTCTTTACTGCATATTACATTCATGCACTTATTCTGAAATTCCCCTTCTTTTGGGCTCCACTAACTGACCCATCAAATATTCAATACTCCTTATTCAAGCCTTTAACCACATTAAAAAGTAACATTGAACTTTAACTGGATTAAGAAATCTATGGGCTGCCAGTGAACAGTGTTCATTCTATTCAAAGTCCTGCTCACAGCCCACCATCGCCATTTATCCTCGGGTTGCTCTTAATGGAATAGTTTGATATGCTTGTTTTCCATGGAATGGATAATGAGACACGTGAACCAACACCGTGGTCACGTGAATACTTCAAGATCTCCAGGATTCCTGCAAAGTTAATGTTATGGATAGTTTATGGTGATAATAATTCAGTTTATTCTTTTTTAAATACCTTTGGGCCACTCTTACCCAAAGGTGTTCCTTCAAAGTTATGAAAGGAAAAGATATTTCATATGTGTTATACGAGTGTGTAATACGAGGTCCCATTTTCTCCAATGCAGTTTTCATACAAGCCAAGGCTGAGTTGGGAGGTCGGAAATGTCTCTGTGAGGGGCCACAACAATGCTTTGATGAATGTGTTTAATAAAGAAGCTCCACATGGAAGCTAATGGTATGTGGCCACAGTGACTTGGTGACACACAACATTTGTTAATGGCAACACAACTGTTGCGTTTCTGTACCGCTCATCAGTCTGGTCTCTCTCATGGATCTGGTTTTAAGATGAATACATGAGACAGGAGGTCAGAGACGGCAACTGGTTAGCATATAGCTATACTCCTCCTGGAGTATTCACGTTTCCAGTCTTTTATGCTAAGCTATAAAAACTGACATTGTAGCCTCATGTTTTATAATATTCAATTGGTACTGGTTCTTTTTTCTAATTCTTGGGAAAGTAGATTGGAGAATTTCCGAAAAGTTGAACTTTTCCCTTGAGTTAGTGTTAAGTATTTTCTTCTTTTTGCTTTGAATGTTTTCTAAGTACCCGTGTTGTTCGGGTGACAGTGTTTACACAGCAAACCTGAATAAAGCTAAGAGCAGATGTGTGATTCATGATTTTAATGTCCCAAGATTATGATCACTGAACCATTTATGAATTTTTAAAGGACACATCTGATACCCTCGCCGCGTTTACGGAATCAATAAACAGTTGAACCACAAAGCCCTTTCAGAGCACACCTGAAAAGAAAAAAAAACATTAAAAAAATTTCTTTTGAGCAAAATGTCCTCATATCAGGTGTTTTGGTTTGAAGTTGCCAAATGAGAACCTGCCACATTCCTTTTCAACGGGAACGGAAACTTTGTTCGAGTTGATGAATATTTAATGGAAGGAAAGGCTGCTTTGATAAAATAGTGTGCAGGCCAGTCAAAGACATGTTGGATCAAGTGTGTCTGTGGGGAGCTTCTGTTGCGACTGTGAAAGAAAAGTATCAGCCTGTGAATACTAAGAGGAACAATGACAGAGAGGAACTGAGGAGACTCCTGTGTCTGTAAGTGAAGCACCTATTATTCTCCAGAGGGTCACACACACACACACACGTGGATTCAAACACTCTATAGAGGCAGTTCACATCATGTAGGTGACCGGGGGACCTGGGAATGACATGCTGTCAGTCAAAGCCTGAATGAAAAGTCACCCAGTGGCGCCACCTGCAGAAAAGAGAGAGAAGTCCCACTTTATTCCAATAGCCTGAAGACAAGCACACTCACTTCCTTTGATCCTTTCATTGGAAATGTGAATAGGCTGGTTGTCAGAACGGATTGGCAGGCTGTGATGATGAGAGGATCTCTTACGCATTTCACATAATCCTCCGACTGTCAAGCCCAAAGTCAGAATATCTCCTACTTGACAAAAAGAACTGACACTTTGTTTGTCTGTGGATGAATTGTAGCCGGGTCCAGTCTGCAGCGGTGAGGGACGGAGTGAAGGGTGCTGATCTGGCAAATGCGGTTTGGAAATGGTTTGAACAACTGCTGTGAATGCTGATGACCATGTTTGAAGAGAGTATGAATCTGTGCTCGTGCTGTCACATGGGAACTCCTCAACAGCTCCCCAGCACCATCCAACAAGGGCTGCAGCCGTAGACTGTGCTCTGCGTTACTGCCGGGATGGTGCAGGAGCAGGCTTCTAAACTCACGGCTCAAATCCTCTGTTTACCTGTTGCACATATTCAATTTGAACCCGTGCTGTTGGTTTTACACCTGCATACTCCAATGTATATAGTTTTTAGTACGGATGCTGCACTTGTTATTCTTTGCTTGTGCACTGCTCAGCAGACACTTTTCAGTATACTGTGATGATGAACGAATGACAAATAGAAATTGAAACTCCACGTAACACACCATGTAATATGACTCAGCTCAGCAGTCCCTCAACAAACTCTCACGTTCATCAGTGTGAGGAGAGGACACATGAAGAAGTCACTGCCTTTAGCTCTAGTCTACCTCAGCAGTATTTTATAAGTGGGTAACTTTTGGACTGACCTATTTTTGTTTCGTAATTGAATAGGGTAACTCCTCTGAGAAATCAGCGACTGTGAAGGATATGATTACATATTAATCCTGACTCAGTTGTCTTTGCCCAAAAATGCAAAGGATTAAATGAGAGGGAAAAACACAAATAAAGCAATGGAGGTATTATAAGTCTCATCAATTATGTAAATAAACACTGATGTTGAGTTACTGTGCACTCATACTCGCATATAGGGCACGTTTAAAAAACACGATGGAATACATGCTTTCTGTCTCCATGGTTACCATATGAGCACTGGAACTACAGGGGTGATAATTATCTGGATTATGAGCGGGGATGAAACTCACCTGACTAATGTGCATGTGTGGGTATCAGAGGTCGACCACTCATCTGGATCTGGATCTGGAAGGAAACTGGACGGCCTCTGACAGCGCAGGGCTGTGCAGCTGCAGGGGTTTTCAGTCCGGTCTGTTTTCTTAGGCACAACTGAAATGAAGAGTCCTAAGAGGTTATTTGCAGTTTATGTGAGAAAGAGAGGGAGAGAGAGAGAGAGAGAGACTACTTCTCTGTGACTTCCAACCTACAGACTTGAGCAGCTGATGGCCCTGTGCACTTGAGTCACATCACCACAGAAGAAAATAGCAATCATGAAATCATCCTGATGCACTGATGCAAAAATATCATGAATATGCATATTTTTCTATGAACCATGAGTGCGTGGGTGATTGCTGAGAGATCTATGGGCAAGTGCATACCTACATATAATTCCCAGTGGTGACGATGGTTAAATAAAACTACTATCTTCATGTCCAAGATTACGGCAGCAGGCACAAAACAATCTTTTCATGATCGAACTGTAAACAACCACCGAATGTCTCTGCAGTGAAGTTAACTTTGCAGACTGTCAATAAAACCTTTCTGTATGAAATTGTTTTGATAGATTACAGTGTGTGTACAGAGTGTTAGAGAGGTAAACAATGGAAATGCAGGGAACTGAAAATAAGAGAGTTTTACCTCAGATAGCCTTTTCAGACTCATCTTTTTTTTTTTTTTTTTTTTAGAACACAACATATAAGAGCCCACACAGGGACACAGCAGGCCTGCTTGTTCGATACTGAAGTGTCACATAAGTCCTACAATGACTCACTTTCAGACTCATCTTTTTTTTTTTTTTTTTTTATTGAACACAACATATAAGAGCCCACACAGGGACACAGCAGGCCTGCTTGTTCGATACTGAAGTGTCACATAAGTCCTACAATATTTCTTCAACAACAAAATTCACACAACTTTATTGATATTTTGAATGTTGAAGACAACAGTCTTTCTATTCCACTCATCCAGTAAATGTACTTACATCAGATCCCTCAGATTCAAACAGACAGGCATTTTCAAAAAAGTGCAGCCATAGCATAGTCATGTTTGAAAACAGACTAACGTTTGGATTGAGATAAGACATTTATACATACATACTACAAATGATTGGAATTTTATGAGAAGTAATCTGAATACGCTATATATTATAATATATGAGCTAGTTCAAAATAAGGTTGTGTACATAAAATATAATACACTGAATGATAAGGAAGTATTTTATGCTCTTAATTTTCAGGGGTGTATACTGTAGGTCCCATCATTTCCTCCCAGCATCTGCTTGATCATCTGTTTGGTTAATCTGACATATTTATTTACCATTCTTTAACTTTGAACCAACAGCCTCAGGTTATAGCTGCTGCGCTCTACAGGAGAGTCAATGAGGTTTTAAAACCCCACACAATGTTCCAACAGCTGGACAGGAAATTTAAAACATGAACTCTGGGAAACTGTCTGCCGTGCACACTGCTACCAGTAAAAACCTTTGCTGGTTTCCACTGGGCCCGTCAACAAACACAGGGTTTAGAGTTTTGTTCCGAGGTGATGTTTGCAGAGAGTCTTCTTTTTTTTTGGAAATGAAGAAGGACTTGTGCACACACTGTTAGTAACACTGTGGCACAGTGTTTACACATCGCAATGCAGATGCATAACTGAATGTAAAACAACATCATTTACAGTCAGAGCATTTCTTAAGTCTCTATACCTGCATGTTGGGAATGCAGCTCCTCACAGTCCCTCTTCATGAAAAATCGTTATTTACCTCTGGGCATAAAAATATTTCATAGCATAAGCAGTTATTGATCAGCGAGTGTGGAACACTGTTCCCTGCAAAACACTGTGAGGTGTATTAGCGGGTAGCAAAGCTTTTAATGTTCATCAGAGCGGGAGTCTGTATTTTGACGGATGTTCAAACTATACAAATAGCGTTTCTGAGATTTTAGACCTCTGTGCACTGCTGTCACTATGTTTTCAATCAAACAGTAATATTTTTAAATGGTAACCATGGCTACTTAGATTTGTCAACACAAACATGATTTTCTCATTCACGTTCTTTTCCAATAAGCTCTGCAAAGTTACAGTGTGTAGAAATGATGAGATATCTAGTGCTGAACTGCGAGAAAGGAGAAAAAAAAAACGGTGGATTTTATGTCACTGTGAAACATGGATTTTGTTGGTCTGCTATTATAAATGTTGCATATTTGCATTTCATTTGTTTCCCTTCAAGGTAACAAATGAGAAGCCTTCGTCTGAACGGATTCCACTGAACTATTAAAGCACAATAATGTCATCACTCTGGACACATTTCATTGCGGCTATTTTGCTTGTGTTTAAGTGCAGTTGGTTTTTTTCCCCCTGAGTTCTCAGTTTCCTGTTTTATTTTGAAGTATTACTCCTCATGTCGTCCTGTTTCCTCTCCCTCCCCACTTGTTCCTCGTGTCTTTCACCTGTGTTCAATCAACACTGCCTCCGTGTGCGTCAGTTTGTCTTCATTCGCTCGTCACCATCTTCCTTTGGTGAGTTTCTCATCCTTCCTCTGGCTTTTTTTTTTTTGATGCTGTCACCCTGTTCCCTTTTCGCTGTCTTTCCTGGTTCCCAGTGCTGTTTTTGGTTTGTGTAATTTTTGGCCTTTTCTCCAGGGCGCTTTGTTTACCTAACTTGCTCCTCGTGCTAACTTGGCTTCTGCGTTTTGGGTCCACTCCTGCACACAGCATACTGTCTTGAATCCTCGTGATTAAACATGCCTGGAGGCCTAATGCTGAAGCGTATGAATGCCAAACCCAGTGGGATGTAACACACCCACACCATAGCTGACGGTGAACAGCTGGATGCGTCATGAACGCTCTGTAATATGCCTTTCATTGTAGCATAGTCTATGAACAATACATGAGTTCTGCTCATTCTCATTCCACTATAAACACAAGAGGCTTTCAGTAACAATACATATTTAATTTATAAAAGTGGGAAAACAACTGTACGGGCGTCAATATCTGACAGCAGTACTTCTCACATGAATAATGTTTTCATGGCCCACGGCTGCAGCAAAGTGAGCGTTTACACTTCTCCAAACAAATGTTCATTGTGCTCATTGATTTTCTTAATTCAAGCTCCGAGATGTTACTGAGGCCCAGTCATTTGTAAACAGAGGGTCAACAGTGCAACTATACTGTACATAGCCTGCCTGCCATTGTATTCTTTATTTTTTTGTGGTCATTTTGTTTATTTTACGTCATGAAAAGTGCCCCTGACTGAATTTTCTCCTCAGCAGGTTCATTGAAAATGCTAAATTTCCCAAAGGGTGCTAAAACTCCCCCAGAACATTTTTAAGAGATAAAGTCATTCATATTTCACTGGCATGCGTGGACCAGGCTGTTTCTGGCTGGGAAAGAGAAATCACTAAAATAAAAAGCTTGCAGCAAAAATAAGAGGAACTGGATTTCACGTTCTAAAACCCTGTTTTGCCTTTGAGTTGAACTCTTAAAAACGAAACTAGACATCGGGAGATTTAACGCTGAAAAATAAAACGTGTCCTTTAAACATTCCAGATTCCCTGGAAATCATAGCTTCCGTCGCTGCCGACACTGAACATGTGGGAGGATTTGACTTCATCCAGAAATGTAAAGCTACAATTACGATAATGGTCGTCTAATCCTCTGTACAAAAAGCCTCTTTCTTACATTTCCAGACCTGCTCACCCCAGGTTGTAATGAGTCTCTGGCTACAGTGGGCAAAGAGCAGAAAAGTGTGAGATTGATTTTGCTTACTCTACTGGCTTCCTTATAAGGCCCGCCATATTGCAGGAACATCTGTAGGCAGCCGCAGATACAGTTTTAATACTAACAGTTCATCAGATGTGATGTATACAGATGATAGGCACCATGACAGGACCCCATCAACCACACGTGGCAAAGCAATAGCTCTGGGAGAAAGCGCACACCACGTTCATGAAGGCTTTTAGTTGAAGCTGTCAGATTGTTGTGATTCATGTCTGAGGTTGTAGCTTTGTGCTGGCGTGTCGGTTTTAATATTTCTACTGGTGTTCATTTAAGCGTGTTCCCTCCCTGAAGTGATGTACCTGAGTGAAAATGTGACTTGCCACAGTACAGGAAATTGCCAAATAATCACAGCTAATTGATTTTTTTTTCTTCTCATAACAGCATTTCAGTTTTCTGCTTGGACTGGACTCAGGCTGCTTTGTGTCAAGCTCAGAGGCGCAGGCACAAACTCACCAAAGTGAGACACACCGAAGCTTTTATCTCTCGGTGTGCCTCGCAGACATGACAACTATGGTCAAAACAGAGGGGAGGGGTTACAGGTTTTCATCAGTCGGCGGGCCTTCTGCTCCGGCTGAAAAACAAGAATCAAAAAGACTTGTTGGGCAGGAGGTCAGGCTGCACAGCCTGAAAGATTTCCCCTGAAAACTGAGATCTTAAATATTGAAATATACCCTGCTGCATGATTCAGGATGACATATTTGTTTTTTATCTTCTTTTGACAACACCACATCCAGCAAGTACCAACAGAATCTTTGACATATTGACTGATCTTGAATGTGATGCAAAGCTCAGTAACTTTGAGTTCACCAGATTCAGCTCTTCCCATTGTTCTCTTTTCTGTTATTGTGCCACCGCAGTGCATTATAAGCCAGTGAAAGCATTCACTGTCAGATATGTGACGTATCACTATTAAACCTAAATACAGAAATTAATTTTGTTGTTTAGGGGGTGTCAATATATTTCCACGTGGGCCCAATATTCCTCATGTGGATGTGCAAATTAAGAATACTTACGAAAACCACTGGAGGCGGGGCAGATCACCTCCACCAGCAGCCATGACATTCAGGCAGTGGCTACAACTGTAATCTTATGGGGCAACTGTGACACAACCCAGTTCAAATTAGACTCTGGTTGTTATATAAAGACAGAGATGGAAATGTGAGTGAGAGCTGAAGAGATGGGATTGAGATTGGCAGACAGTGGGACAGTGAGTGAGCTTCTGCTTGGTTGCAGGTGAGACTTCTTATTGAACAAGACAAGTGAAATGATGTCAGACTCAAAGGAAAGACCCAGAATAAGAATTTAAAGCTTTTATTTGTGAAATATACCTACAGTGCACATTTCATGGACTCTGGCAGTTACCCCATATTGGTGCCACTGCTTGCAGCTTCTATTGGGACAATTTCAAAAATGAACAATTCATTCCTCCATTAAATTATAAAAACATGTCTCCCAAAATGGACATTTAGGCTTAAAACATGGTGTAAATAATCTTGTTTAGAGTTAAAATTGAATACCAGAATTTCTCTGTTAAACACCAAAGCTGTTTTGGGGACACAAGCTTTGGCCGCGTGAGCAGATACTGAGTGAATTTTCATTTGTAACAAACCTATTGTTGTTGGCAGCTGGCATCCTGTTAAAAGTTCCATTACTGCCACCTACTTCATTTTATTTCAATGCTCTTCTTCTGTTGGTACACCAACTAGGGGACTAGTAGTGAGTGGTAGTCAGACTGTGGGACCTACAGTACCCAGTAGTAGTAGGGGACTAGTTTTCCTAGTTCTACTACTTTCGACTTAGAAAGCTATTACATAAGATGTGGTTGTAAAGAAAGATTAAAGGCGTTAAAACAAAACAGTGTCCCTGTATTTAACTGGCAACTAGGGAATAGATCAAAGGATTGTTGTGATATGAGTCCTATGGTTGCTTTTTAGTTAAATTGCAAGCAGCATTATTTTGAACAAACAGCAGATGAGTTACTAAGGTATGACCAAAGTAAGAGAAATATAGAACTGATTGAATTTCTGACATATTTCATAGATGGCAGTAAAAGGATTTAATGTTCTTGTCTATGTGCTGGGCTGTTTTAGCTTTGGTTTCCAGGGGATCCATAGATGGCAGTTAGCTTCCTAGCTGATTGGGATTTAGGATTATTATTTGTGGTTTGTTCAGTTTTAAGTTCCCTTTAAAGGGCAATACCAGACATGCTGAAACACTCTATTATTCTATTCAGTATTTCTAAGTAGTATTACCGAGCAATCATAAGCATCTGCTGGCATCAATCAATAATTTTAATTGTAATTGTAGGAGAGAACTTGAATGACCATATTCAACCTCAGTTCTAATATTATGCTCAATATTCAAGGTTTCAGTGTATTGGCGTCAGGATATATTTGTCAAGGTTAAAGTCTTTGTTTGGCTCTACTGTTTGTTTGATGCATTACCAAGGTTGTCATTGAGTGTTGGTACTAATCGTTACATGTGTCTTCACACACTGCAGGTTCTGATTTCTACAGGCTAACTTTTCCTATCTGCTGGAATACCTGTGACCTTCGATCACAGAACTCATGCAGATCCTCAGCATGAGCTCTGAGTCAGTAAAGGTGGTGGTCCGTTGTCGCCCAATGAATGAAAATGAAAGGAGAAACAATTTTGTTTGGGTGGTCTCTATGAATGTGAAACTGGGCCAAATTACAGTCAGGAACCCCAAAGAAGTTTCAGCCAAGCATCCTCCCAAAGTCTTAACTTTTGATTCAGTCTACGACTGGAGCTCCAAACAAAAAGATCTGTATAATAAAACCATTAGGCCTCTGGTGGATTCAGTTCTACGAGGCTTCAATGGGACGATCTTTGCCTATGGACAGACAGGTACAGGGAAGACATACACAATGGAAGGGGTGAGAAATGATCCAGAGAGGAAAGGGGTGATCCCTAACGCCTTTGAGCACATCTTCACACACATTGCAAAATCCCCAAATCAGCAGTACCTGGTGAGGGCATCATATCTGGAAATTTACCAAGATGAGATCAGAGACTTGCTGTCAAAGGACCAATCCCATCACCTTGAGCTGAGAGAGAGGCCTGACACTTCTGTCTATGTCAAAGGCCTGTCATCAGTTGTCACCAAGAGTCTGCAAGAGATAGAGCAAGTCATGACGGTGGGCAACCAGAATCGTTCCATAGGTGCTACAGACATGAATGAACACAGTTCCCGATCTCATACCATTTTCATCATCTCTGTTAAGTGCTGTGAGATGGGTGTGGACGGGGAGAAACACGTCAGAGTTGGAAAACTGAACCTTGTCGATTTAGCTGGCAGTGAAAGGCAGATGAAGACTGGTGCCAGGGGGCAGAGGCTTAAAGAATCCTCAAAGATCAACCAGTCCCTTTTTGCTCTGGGGAATGTCATGTCAGCTCTAGTGAGCGGCAGGAGCAGCCACATCCCCTACCGAGATTCAAAACTCACCCGCCTGCTGCAGGACTCCCTGGGGGGCAACGCCTGCACCATCATGGTTGCCAACATTGGGCCGGCTTCCAACAACATTGAGGAGACCTTAACAACGTTGCGCTACTCCAACAGGGCAAAGAACATCAAGAATAAACCGTGCATCAACGAAGACCCCAAGGATACCCTGCTGAGGGAGTTTCAGGAGGAGATAGCCAGGCTGAAGGAGCAGCTGAAGGAGCAGCAACAGAAGGGCTTATGGGACAAAAGAGAAAGCACAGGGAGACGAGCTTGGGAAGGGAGAAATGTTGAGGATCTGAAGGAAGAGTCAGATGATGATAATAATTATGGAGATGATGGAGAAGATAACTGGCAGGAGCAACTGGTGAAGCTGGAGAGAGAGAACAATAGCATCATGGAGGACAACAGTCTGGTGATAAAGAAGAAAGACTGGCTGCACAAGAAAATAGAGAAGAAAATAAGAGACTTGAGGAGAGAGAGGGAGGCTGGAGAGAAGCTTGCAGCTAAAGTTAAGGTAAAGTCCCCAGACAGCCTAGGCTGTGCTCCTGTACAGCTAGAATATAACTGTTGCCTTAACATGACAAAATAGATTTTTTTTTTTAGATTCAGCAACTCATTGATTTGTCTAAAATGTACACACCGCCCAGTGGATCCTCCTTTAAGTCAACAGCCTATGCTCTGCTAGCGTGCCTTGTGTGATTTGAAGTGTCATAATCAATTTCTTATTATTTCAGGAATTGGAGAGTAAACTTCTGCTTCAGAAAATGCTGCACCAAAGGAGGCATGAAATTGCTGAAAAGGTATTTCAAACATCTGAAAAGTAGTGGTAGACTCACTTGTTATCACCAACGTGACAACAGTCAGGGAGCAAGAATACTCAGTGCAGCTGACAGTTTATGTCAAGCACAAGTATAAACTGACTTGTGAAATATTTATTTTCACACCAACACTCATGCAGTCACTGGTCGTCTTCCTTGATTGCTTTGACAGGGACTATTTTACTGTCAAGTGTCTCTTGCTTGACCGTTTGTAAAATTGATGACAAGCTCGGTTTCAGTCAGTGTTGCCCGATCACACACACAGAGCACAGTGGTCTAAAGATGAGAATGTGTCTGCACAGATGCAGCAGCAGATGGAGTATTATGAGGAGCAGACTCTGGAGCTGCAAGAGGCCTATGCTGCCTTGCAGAAGGATGTCAACATCAAATCCAAGAAGCTGAAAAAGGTATCGACTCCAAACCTACTGTCCTTTCCTCTCTAACACTCCCTTGGTCTCAGGATGCATCTCTAGTCCTGGCAACTGCAATCAATGAATATATACATAAAATGTAGTTTGTAAAAGTTAAGACATTACTAATATAGATACAGATGCAGACACTGAGTATAGGGCAGAACCTCAGAGAGACAACTTTTCCCTTTTCTGTTTTCTGGGATTATCATCACTGATGACAGTGATGAACTGTTAACGTGATACGTTTTCAACATATTGTGGTGATGGCATATTGTAAAAGTTCTTTTCATCAAGAAAGTTCTGTTTTCCTCCCTCCACCTTTGTGCTTCAGCTGTTTGCCATGCTACAGAAACTCAAGGCAGAAATCTTCAACATGAAGCTGGGACACATCAATAAACGCCTGGAGCTGGAATATAACGAGAACAGACTCATCAAGGAACTCAAACTCAAGTATGGAGCTTGAATAACATACTGCTGGCCGTCAAATTTCCGATGAATACAAACTTTCCTGCTACAGGAGAGAACAGATTTGGAATATGAGGTTAAATTCCCTGTCTAAATTCTAAAAGCACACCCTGGAATAAGCAAAGCTCCCGGTGTCATAAACGACACAGCAGGGCAAGAATGTGAGAGTTTGTGTTTTGCGGTCATTCTCTGCTTGCCATCTTGTCTGGATCTCGCTGCCTCTGGCTGATAGCTTGTCTGTTTGTCTTTCAGACGTCTGATCATTGAGAACTTTCTTCCCCTGGAGGAGAAGAACAATACAGACAGCCGAATTGACTTTGATGAAAAGGATGAGCTCCAGAAAGTGAAGCCTGTCGCAAGTGTACAGATGTAAGTTACCTGTACACAATATTCCTAGTCGTGATTTGTGGCACAGTGAAGTACAGAGTGCAGTGTGAAACAAGTATTTTTCTATGTATGGTATATTTCATGATATCATATTGCATGTCAAATGCCAAGTCTTCCCATGATGCTTCACTCACTGCTTATTTCTGCTCTCTACCACGGCTGATGACCAGGCCTCCATCTGCAGTTGGCTGCAGGGGCGCTAGCAGCAGAAACATGGTAAGATGAAATTTCTTTTCACCTGTTTCACTGATGAGAACATCCATCCTCACTCTGCGCGCTGCCGCATTAATGAAAAGAAGTAACTGTGCTTTCAGCAGCCACGTCTCATTTATTTTAATATTCATATAGATATTTAATATTCGAGTTTATAATCATTGGCAAAGAGCACAGCACACAACTCTGCTATGGAGCAACGTCACAAGACATTAACTCAGAGATCTTTCATTTTATTATGAGAATAGCATAAAACAAGTATTCTAGGTCATTTATTGTAATAAAAAAAACTCTTGGCATTTTTATTATTATTCAACATTTGAATCCTATAATATTTTATGGTGTCTGCAATAAGTCGGAAAATTATTTCAAACGTACATCCCTACTTCACAGCGAATATTAAAGATGAACCTGGGTTTTGTGCTTCTCTGTCCCCAGAATGAGTCCAAAAACACACTGGAGTTGGATCTTTCCATACGAATGAATTTTAGCCACCAGGGGCCAGTAGTCGCCCCAGCGATGGTAGAAGTTCTGACAAACACTCGAAGTACTGATGATATGATGATGATAGATGCTTCAGACTGTGACAGCCCCATCACCAGCACCTGTAAGCTCTCCTCCAGCCGTCACTATCCCATGTCGGGATTATTTCACAATTCCATTTTACGTGTCTAGCACCACATTCCTTGTTCCTTCCTGTAGTCTGGCTGGATCTTGAAATATTTGTTTTTTGGCTGGAGTTAAAATCTTTAGATATGTGGTCTTTGCTGTCATTTCCACAATTTGGCTCATCTCTTTTCTTTCCACCATTCAGTTAGCAACCAACTGACAGCACGTTGAGCAGCCCCTCCGGTACAGACCCTCCTCTTTAAACTGTAAACCCCACCTGGAGGCTACGGGCGGTTGCAGTGGCAAAGCACCTGGTGGCGACTCTGCGACAGCAGTATGAGCAAAGTGATTGAGGAGAAAGTTCTCTCTCCTGGAACAGTCTGGCTAATAAAGTGGTTTTGTGTATCGATGACCCTGCTCCTACTCATGTTTTTTACTGTATTGTTTCCATGATGAAAACTGTACAGTTTAAAACAAGAACAGTCTCCAGCCCAAAGAATTAAGTAGAGGAAACGTGTGTGTATGCAGGGCGTGTTGTATCTTAAAAGCACCATAATAATGTGCCCTTTCATGTAAAATTGCTTTGTCATTTGTAAATCCTCCAGTATATAAGCATAGACCCAAACCATAAACCATTGAATAAAAAACTGTATTTGCTACTGGCAAGCAAAGTCTTGGGAAAATGGCTGTCAGCAGATGCCTGGTTGAATCAGATTAAGGCCCTAGTGTTGAATAAGATGTAGCACAGGCCATCAAAACACTGGGCTGAATACAGAACAGAGATAATAAGCACAACTGCAGATTAAAAATGTTGGAGGATGCCAGAGTTCTCGTACAGGAAACAGATAAGTAATGCCTGCGGGTGGAGCTTCTGCCTACAAACAAGGGGTATTCACTGGGGAGCTGAACGCTACAGAATGTACTGGGCCAGATATTGAGATGACTGAATGAGGAAGTTAAGAAAACGGCTGATGTTCTTATTGACTGGAGGTAAAGCCCAGGGGAACGCAGCCGACACATCCTCAGAGCTGTGGCAGCGGAAAAGTAATTAGACCATCCCCCGAGAGCTGTGGCATTAATTGGAATTATTCAAGGGTGTCATTGTAGTCCGAGGTCAGAGTGGGTGACAGTCCGGAGAAGTCTCAGGCTGAAAGGTTTTAAAAATCTAATTTCATGCATTTTATGCAATTTTTTTTTTATATTAAAATGTTTTTCAAACTCCTTGTGCTATTTCAAGATAATAACAATAGTAATAATAATTCTCTCAGCTCAGTTTACATGCTTTCAATTACATCTAAGTAACAAGAAGTACAGACGTTGAAGGGTGCTCACAGTGTGCGCTCCCTCACCGAGGCTAATGCACCCCATCGCTCCACGTTAGAGAGAGTAAACTAGAAAGTCCTGGATGCGCCCATTCATCCGGATCCGCTTCAAAATGAAATCATGTCTTCCTTGGGTCATGGTCCGCTTCAATTTCATGGAAATATGTTCAGTAGTTTTTGTGTAATCCTGCTGACAAACAAACAGCAATGAAGACACCACCTTGGTGTGGGTGATAATCCATGGCTGCAGTTCCCCTGCACTTCTGAGGCGCTCTGTGTTGTCTTTAACCTCGTTGTTTTCGGCACTGTGATCTGCAACCAAACTGCAGACACAGCAGCTGGTGAGCACAACTGTTACACGTCTATGCCTTCAAGGAGTTCTGATAAACTAAACTACAGAGTATGACCGAATGGACATGCAATGACAGAGAGAATCTGAACTGCTGTGTTTTACCTTTCGCCTCATGATCCAGTTCCTTATATTTTATTGTGACCAGTTATTACTTTTAAGGCTGTGCTTGATTTATTAAAGTTGTGTTCCCAAAAAAATGACCCAAAGCATTAGTTGCTGCGTCGGTCATGGGGAATTAATTAGTGCAGGAGGCTTGCAGCTAGAACTATTAGCAGCAGTTACATGTCACATACTGAGCAAATTCTAAATTATTGTTGCAATGGTAAAAATTATAATGTTTTTATTCAAGTAATAAAATAAAATACAATAAAGTCCAAACCTTTAACGAACCCAGCCTCTGTCAGGGTTGAGCCTGGGTGGAGCCAGCCACACGGCTGTGTAAATGCGACTGAGCTCACATTAATGATCCCTCATAATTTATGTGAATGTGCAGGTTCAAACGGCCCCATCACTCACTGTTAGTCCCAAGTCAGATCATCATTGCTTACATCACCAACACAGATAAAACTTCATCAGAGACAGTCATTTATCTTGCTGTTGTAATGTGACTGCCACTGCTGGACTGAAAGTGCTGTGTGTGCAGGTACACCACACACTCATATATGTGCCCATCAGACTGCTCATTAATACTGGGATTCTGTCTCCAGCCTCCCTCATGCGCTAACCTGCACCCCAGGGGCAGTGAACGCACCACACATTTGGACAGAGTTATGCACCTCTCATGCCAGACTGTAAATCAGAACTGTCGCCCTCGGTCACATGCCACTGTGCTTTGGGTTGTTCCTGCAGATCACTCACGGCAGACAACAGCTCAGAAAAAAAACAAAAAAAAAACAATCTTGTCTGACATTTTGTGCATTGCAGCTCGGTAAGCTAAGCCCAGACTTTGATGATGCAGTGGGTGTCTTCCTTTGACACAGGCTGGGAACAGATCAGATAGAAGATCATTTTGGATGGTCGACCACAATGTATGCACACAGCAGAAAATAAAGAAGCCGTGGTGTTTTTAACAATGCAGAAATGATGAAACCCTTTGGAGCCTAATATCGACTTTGAACTATCATGGGACCGAGGACACAATTGACAAATCTATGTAAACTAGCACTGCAGCACTTGTCTTATCTCTGTTCCTGCAGTTTCCAAAAAATCAGTAAGTTACTGTAAATTATATATTTATTTAACACTTTATCCACAATTCCATGTAAGCCCTAACCCACATTAAATACATAATGTTATTTTTACTGTGCATATTTTAGTATTTTACGGTAAAATGGTCCAGGCTTTTATTCAACCAAGTTTTATCATTATGTTGCTGAAAATCCTCAATACGTGTTTTTTGGGATACAAACATTCTACTCAAACATTTTCTGATATCGTTTATGATTCAACATTGACAATAAGCGCTTTGTGATTATAGTGAAAGTAGTTAAGCTACTTCAGCTAAGTGTTTGACAGCTTGTAGGAAAAAAAACCTTGACAAACTTAATACAAGCAGTAACACACTGAGCATTAAAGGTCCAAATGAAAAGCACGACGAGGTGGAAGGTGACACTGAAAAAGAATCAGTGAAATGCAGAAGGTGTTTAAGAGGAAGGGGAAAGCTCAGCACGCTCTGGGCAGCATCCGCAGCCTCGGTGAAGGCTTGTGTAAGCAACACATGCTGTCACACAGGCAGCTGGCAGGCACTGACTGTAATGATGCAGCCTGGGCTCCCAATGGTCGGTGGGCATATTAATGCTGTGTGAAGAAGGAGGTGAGGGGAGAGACTGTCTGCTCGGAACTAGACATGGGAAGTCTCGCCGTTTGACAGAGAAAAGGCACATTTTCAGTTTTGAAGAATTCCTTCAGGGTTATTGGCCCTGGTGAGGCCGGCACAAGACGAGCCCACACAGATGCGCGTGACTGACAGAGCGATGCAGTAAACCAATCCTAAAATCCACCTCCAGTTTGTGACAGAGTCAGTATGACATACAGCAACGATCACCACAGAGCAACCTTGATTTCCTTGAGACGAATAAAAGATTGTGAAGAAATCCCTCCAACGAGGTTAAATCACAGATGTGGATTCAATGGACAGAGATAATCTGCAATGGATGATGGAATGTGTCCCTTCCTTGCAATTAAGTGCAAAGTTTGTACCTTGATCAACCTGACAGTTTGAATGCTGTGTTCAAATAAATGACCTCAAAATAATCATTTTAAGCTGAGACAGGTTGAAGGTTCATAATAACACTTCACAGCTGATGACGCTTCGAGATGAACATGTTTATGTGATGAACCCCTATATAGCTAGATTCCCTCGCCATGGTATCTTTGGCATTTCCATAAAGTCCAATTATCATGAGCAGAATGTGCCTCAGCACAGCAGCAGCAGCAGCCCTTCCTCTTGCCTCCTTGCTGTCATATGTATGGTGGAAACAGTGGAGGAGGCAGAAGTGGTGAATACCTGCTGTCTGAGGGCTCCTCAGGAAAGTTGCTGATTCTCACTTTGCCATTATGATGGACAGTTTTAAAATACACCTAGAATCGGTTCAGCAGAGTCAGAGATAATGTGTAAAATGTCACTGGGATATAATATCACGGGCCATAATTAACTGTTTGTGTTCCTCAATTTACTTAAGTAGGTTAAAATGTCTTAAATTGCCAGAACATCCATGTCTACTAAAAGCTCCAGGAACCAGGATGGCACACGGTGGGAGACACCTCTGCTGAACAACCCTCTTATAGTTCTTATAAAACACAGTTTAATAAGAATCCTGCATTCACCCGTTAATCCTCCTGTAGCATCGAGGTTTCCATCATCTCTCCAACATGTTTGGTGGACATTTCCCTACTCTGATCCCCCTTTGGATGTCAACACGTGATGATCAAATAGTTGCTCAGCCAGTTTGGTCGTTATAGGAAAAAAAAACAAACAGACACCAGTAAAAACGTGATTAGATGTGAAAAGTCTCTGGAGCACAGTGAGACACCACAGTCACATGAAAGAGACGGACACACAAGTGAACAGAGACTGTGTGCAAAAACGCACGGATGCTTAAAATCACAGAGAATAAAACGAGATAGAGGAGCAGCTGCGGTACAATGGAAACGAGCAGGAAATATTTGATATCTGATGAATATATATGGGCTTTACCGAAAGCGGCGAGAGGATGCAGGCAGCAGAGGATGAATAGATATGACATATGAGAAGATTCAGACTGAAATGGATTCGGCAAATTGTCCTCTGTCCTGCACTGAAGTAGAAATTTGTAAAGCACGAAAGAAAATCTATAACTCTGCGGTACATCTGCCGGAATGACACAAAGATGCTTTTGTGGCGGGGAACAGACAAACAACCAGCATCGTCAAACAAGTTCAGCAAACTTTTGCTTTCTGCCACTGAAAACTGTTAAGTAAGGCGGATAAAGTGGGACACGTGGGGAAGAAGTGGCTCAGTAGCTCTGTGTTTTTTCCACAAAGACGAACAAATAATGATCATAATGAATAAATATGAGCAACAGCAAAACGTAACGGCGGCTGGCGGCGAGCTCTGAGACAGCGGCTGGAGGAAAACTGCCTGCGTGAGTAAAGAGGCTCATCACTGCCGGGTCATTAAAGCGCTGTGGGGATTTATTTCATTAACACACTACAATGTATCCACGCTGCGGTGGTGGAAGGAACACAACGTTTGCTTTGCTCTGTGTCCCCTGAAGGCTGCACCGAGGAGAATATGCGCCTGGGCAATTGTTTCATTCATTTAACACCACTCTCTTTTTACAGGGTGATGGGTCAATTTTCAATAAAACTTCTTTTGATTTGGGCAGCACCCAATCACAACCTCTCTGGGTAATTTAAGTTTGAGACCTTTCTCAGACTCATTTTTCACAGAGTTCACCGAACTTTATCTTAGCTTTATACGGAGTCATTTGCATTGAGACAGATAAGCTGGGGGTAAGACCGACTTTAGCTCGGTAACCCGCTAATCCTGCCTCTTGAGAATGGCCCTTGAAAACTAAATCTTGATGTCAGATCTAATTCTGGAAGCGTCAGTCCTCCAAAAGTTCCTTCAGCTAAGATTCCGCATATACCCAAGTTTAATGACGTGAAAGTGCGATGTAAGATGAAAAACTTCAATCTAGAGTCTAGATTCTAGACAATGGGATAAACTGAAAATCCATAAAATAAATCCCCCGGCCCAAGCAGAAATCAATCCGGTTCTAGAACTCTACATATCAAAGTTCCTCTTGTTGACCAGGTGACCAGGACACCTTTGCACCGGAAGAAAAAAAGTGTGCAGTTATTTGATTGATTTTCTTCCAACTCCATGACATTAAAGCAAAAGCTGTGACGTTGTGTTCTTTTGGTTTGGCTCGTGTGTGTCGGGTTCGGTTCGAGTTCTCTCCCCGTGACGGAGAAACCACGTCTGCGGATGTCACAATAGTTACAATAAACAATAGCTCTGGGTGGAACCGCCCCTCTGACCTCCTGCTCAACTTCGTCTGCACACAAGTCTCCTCTGTGTCCTTATCAGCTCACGCACACTCAGACTGGGGCCTCATTACCATAGCGAAATACTTGAGACATGTGATATACGCCGGCTTTCTCCTCTAATGTCCCTCGCCGCAGGTGTTGTAACATGACACACATCAGATAAGTCTCCAGTCTGTACCTGTGTGTTCCTGTCGCACTCATTAATCATGGCGCTGAAGGATTCAGACGGTCTATTCTTTCCTGAAGGACTCTGTTGTAAGGCACCCACGTATATAGATACAGATAATAATACGGAATGAAATGACAAAGAAAACTCTGCAATCAAGCTGATGATTTTCAGCTCAGTTGGAAGCAGAACCCAGTTCAGCATGTATACGTACAGTAGGCATTTGTCATCCGGGACACATGGTGTGAATAAGCTTACTCTCACGTTTGACCATAATAAGCGGCATGGATGGATGTCACTTCATATTGATGGTTTAATTCCACCCCGACACCTTAAAGCAAGATGCAAGTGTCCCTCCTCGTGTCTGATTGCTGGGATTTCCCGTTCTACTGGTGCATGTGTGGGGGGCTCGTGCTCAAAGCCCCTCTGCTCTTAACTCCCTGCTGAGCCCAGGATAAAGCAGGACAGGACTCGCTCTCTTAGCTTTTCCCCCCTTTTATGCAGTTGGACTCCTTGCCTCTGTATCCTGTGCTGACCTGGTAATGAAAGGCGGAGAGGAGAGAGAGAGAGAGAGAGAGAGAGAGAGAGAGGCAGGACTCTGGAGAGCCGGCAGAGCCGTGTCCTGGTCCTCCTGACTGAGCTGATCTTAAGTGCTGCCTCACCTCTCTCCGTATCTGTCAATCTCCTCTTCCTCCAACCGATAACTGGCCGGTCTTGCCTCCTCCTAATTGTGTCTCTTAAGCTTAAGTTTGTCGTAACATATTGGTGCATGGCGTGGCGGCGGTTATGAGCATGGACAGCCTTGACTGCTCTGACAGCTCGGTGCTCGCCAGGCTTATGACTCAGATGCCCTGCGGTGAAATTGAAGATTTTTTTTTTCTCTTCTTCCTTGATCCATGACCATATTTCAGCAACATATATTGCAGAGCAGAGGACAGATCCTAAGACCCCCCCCCCTCCTCCATCATCCTGCAGTGTCACAGCAGTCTAGCTTAGGTGTTTGCACAGTGTGGACGTCCTCTGCTGAGGCTGCTGGCATCTGGGAATCAGTTCTCCTCCCGGCACACTGGTGGGTGATTAAAACATTAAGCTATGAGGGAAATGACTGGCAATAACCTGCTTTTTCGGTATAGGTAAGTAGGTAAATAGACATTAAGGTAAATTATTGATGTGCAAGTTGTTCCACGCGGAAACCTTAGCAGCATCAGAGGCTTATTTCTACAGCTCATTAGCCCTTAAACTGCTGTTGAGGATACGTCTCAGAGTAAACTGTTCTATTAGGGGCGGCATCACATCAGCATACAGCAGCGCACACTTCGAGCACACATGAGAATGGAACAATGAAAAACAGATTCCAGCCACTTGAATATGTGTGACAGTTCCAGCCTATTTCAAGGTTAAGATTTTAACATTGGCACCACTCTTTCGTCTCCATGTGAAGTGTTGCACTCTCTTTCCACTGGACGCCACACAGATCCCCATCGTCCAGAGGTGCGGGTCAGCAACTGGTTTAAGAGCTTGAACGGGATGAGATTGGGACTCAGTCACTGGCCTCGCTGTGCTTACAGTGCAGAACAAGGGCTGGACTGCTGATATCGCTGGCTTCCCGACCTGTGAGTCAGGCAGCCTCTTGGGATTCGGCTCTGACTGAGCATCTGATAAAACTGTGTGGTATCGATCGTCTGTTCCGTTGTCCTGGTTATAAACTTGTCTTTAAGTCTGAGGATGTCTCATTCCGGAGTTGGGGAGGCGGTTTCTGCTTCCCCTTAGATCTGTATTGCTTCCAGGCTTTTTCCTAGTTTTAATGTCACTGGGCTCATGCTCCTGGTCTGCAGTCTGTATGAGCGTCGTCACATTTCAATTTCAATGGGGTCAATGGAAGGGATCCTATGGAGTTTTACTGGGCCATATGTGAAGCCATTTCCTGGAAACACAAACACAACAGGCCAGAGAAGGTGGAAATGGTTTGGTAAAAAAAAAACCCCATCAAAGCCATGCAGAGAACCCACATATTAACTCTAGTAAAGCAGCTGTTACTGGGAGAATGGCCGCCACAGTGTGCTGGACACCACTTTACTTGCTATGTGACCGTAGCTGCGTCAACATTCATTCAACACATGTTCAAGTCAAACAGGTTCCTCCAGACGACTGCAAATACTGCTAATTTTCACAGACTTCTCCTTTTATAAACAGCCATTTGTTTCCTCAAATTAATTAACTGTATCGAGGTTAATTGCCCTGCCTCAGACACTGTGTGGTGTCTGGTAGGGAGGCGCGGATGAATAGGAAATGGTTTGGAAGGGAAAAAGCTGGCAGATAAAAAGTGAACAATAGAATCCCTGAATGCAATTAAGGCGAAGAATTAAAAGTCTCTGCGGTGAGGAGGAAATGTCCTGCCTCAGTAGATCCTCTCGCTCATGCAGAGAAAGGAACTTTGGTGTAGTGATAAAGTAAAGCCTTTCATTCCTCTGCGCTGGGAAACTCCCGGTGTCCAGGAACTGAGGAGAATTTCATCCCTCATTGTCATGCTGGAGCTCTTCAGCGTGCAGAATAATAAGAACGCTTTATTCACCTGGCAGCTCTATATTTCCCTCTCAAAACAAAAGGTGCACTTTTTTGATTAAAAAAAAAAGCATTAAACAAGATCCTTTTAATTTGTCAAATATTTATCATGTTTTTGTCCAAAATTGCCCAGTTCTGGCTCTCCACCTCCCTCCACAGGTGCTCAGATTAATTGCCGGCAAATGTCCTCATCCAAGATGAAATAGCTTGCACATTCATTAAGCCATTCTTGGCAAATGAAATCCATTGGGAAAAGAGAATGATTTCTGCTGTCATATTGGAATGGTGCTCATTAGTGATGATGTTAAGATCAATTGTGACACATAAATGTTCCTCCATTGTAATGAGCCTGTCCACAGACACGTCAGTATTACCAGCCTGTGTGACAACCGTCATGATAAATCTGTGAGGTGTATTTACCACAAATTACCACTGTAAAATGGGATTTATCACAGCTGCATCTGTGACAGAAATGACAAAGAAATGATCTGCCACGCTGGAGGGGCAGAACGTTGTATATGGTCACGATCATCAAAATGTGAGGAGACAGTTTCTGACACATCTCACTCCCGCATAATGAGATTCATGGATTGAGTGCACCTCAGAAGGCGAAGACAGGAAAGCGTGTTTTCAATCACACTTTGTTTTCCATCACAGTCTAACATGGTCGGCACTCGCATCAAGGATTACTTCAACCTCCCAGGTGAACTGAGCAAGTACAAAATAAAAATAGATTTGGGATTAAACAAAAAAAGTGGAGCGATTTTCAGCACTGCTCACTCGCACTGTGTGTGTTTGTGTGTGTGTGTGTTTAATAAGCGATCTGCTTGATTTTGCATGTTATCACATCACTGCAGGAAAAAAACAAAGCAATATTTAGTGTGAACAAAACAAGGCTTAGGGTGGAGAAAGAGAAGATTATTTGATTTTCTAAAGACTGACAAAAAAAAAACATGAGCTGCAGGAGAAGATTCTCGGAAAGAATATGTCTGACACTGCAATGGCTTTGTATGATGTAATTAGATCTGTTGAGAAAAAAGACGATGAATCACTAGAGACGAGCATTAAGGCTGGAAGGAGGCTCTGTGTTGGTTTACTGCATAAACACCTGTGTTTTCTTTATCTTTGGATTTGGGATCTCTGTTGTTGTTTCCTGTTTTATGTTCTATGTTCTATCTTTGTCTGTGTCCTTGATTTCAGATTTGGTTCCCTCTGTGTCTCTGTTCACGTTTGTGTT
This sequence comes from Pseudorhombus dupliciocellatus, assembly GCA_016785235.1. Lineage (NCBI taxonomy): Eukaryota > Metazoa > Chordata > Actinopteri > Pleuronectiformes > Paralichthyidae > Pseudorhombus > Pseudorhombus dupliciocellatus. The sequence goes on along the minus strand of JAFBJW010009053.1, from coordinate 7,058,104 downwards.
TCCACTTTGTGTTTCCTGCTTTATTTTGAAATCCTGATCTGCCTTGTGTTTCTGTTCCATTTATTTCCTACCTTGATTTGTTTCACCTGTTTGCCTCATGCCATGTTGCCATCAGGTCAGTGTCCGCATGAGTCTCTGTGCTTCACTTTGGTGTTCTCATTGTTTCATGGATGTCATTCACTCACGTCATCGCCTCTCTCCTAGAATTTAACATGCAATGCTTTCAGTGTTTGGTTGTTTTTTGATCTGATTTATTTATACAATCTACTATTTCCAGAAATGTCTGTGTGTCTGTGGACCTCTGCTACAATCTAATATTTGAAAAACCAAGCGCCCGGCACTAGGTAGTAGCGATGGCTGCGTTCATGGCACCAACCTCAAATGATTTGACTTTCTGCAAACTAAGTCACGCTTCAGTGAACTAATTAACAAGTGAGCAGCGTCAGGGTTCTCTGGACTGAAGCTGGCAGCCAGTCTTCAGTTGCCACAGCTCAATTACGGTACAGCTCATTTTAGAGTTTCAGAAAACGAAGCCGAAGCAGCGTTACCACAGGAAGCCGAGACAACGGACCATTTCAAACGGGCATGTGAAGAACAGGTGCTACTCTGCTGAAGTAATTAACACAGGGGAAACTGTGTGCATTTCAAAGCCGTCTTTCAAAAGTTGCGCGAAGGATTTTCATCTTCGACTGTCACACATCACATCACCATTAATTTATCTCTCTCGCACTTAGCGGATGACACGCTTCAAGCGGAGAAGCAGATGTACACGCTGATTGATGTGATTCGCAGGACAGCGGCGTGCCATGTGTGGAACGTTATCACACAGTTGATGGAGGACAGATGTTGTCAGGAATGGAGGATGGCTTGACTTCTGCATGATACCTTCTCGCTTCCTTTCTTGATTGTTGTTTACAAGAGACTTTGGCAGCGTTGGCTGTGTTTGATTAGTTCTGAGTTTAAATTAATCTGTTGACTTTTTCGACTTGTTTGTCCGACCCGAGGCGGCGTTCACCTGGTTCCTCCCGGTCTGAAACCAATTCTTCTGATCGCGCCGACAACATAAGCAACATTATTGAACCTCCTGTCACTCAGGGATCATAAATTGTGATTGATTTTGGAAAACTTCATCATAACAAATTCAAAGCATGAGAAACATCAGACTACTGAAACCTCAGTGGCTCAATAAGAGTTTTTTTCCCCCATTGATTAGAAACTGTCGTATATAAAAGTTGAGACAATCCCATCAAAAACATTCACATTTCCTTTAATCGTCCTTCCCTCACTCACTGAACAGGCCCGTAGTTACTCTGCATAATGCACCATCTGCACTGTAAGAGACTTGAAGTATAATAATATACGCCTCGTATCCTTCACTGTTTATTTTACGGCTTTGTTTACCTCTACAGCAGCCGGCTGCAGAGTAGTTTACCGTAGCATGCTGTACTTATGAAAGCTTATTAGCAGCCCTGACAGCTCTGATTCTGAAAAATCTTTATGACTTTGTTTTCCCTCATTTTAATCTAGTGTAACCACAAAGTTATTTGTCTGAACTCAACTGAGGAAATAACAAGCTTGTGTGTGCATTTATTTTCTATTCCACTCATCCTGTGTGAGCGGGGGGGGGGGGGGGGGGGGGGGGGGGTGCTAATCCCAGCTGACATTGAGCGGTTCACCCTGGTGACCAGAAAACTTTACTCCCAGTCCGTCAGTGAGTCCAAGTCCTTCTCCTCACTCACAAATCCGTCCATCAAATGCATCACTAACACACTCCACCTCCGGTACCTTCTGCTCCCCTGAGATCGACCTCCCCTCATCTCTGCTCAGGACCTGGGGCCACACGACCTTTCACACAGCTGGCCCCCTCCACTGGGACTCTGCTTTTAACGTTTAGGATTGCTTTAGTTATTTGCTCCTATTTGCCTTCTTTGTTTTTGTAACTATAGTAGCAGGGCTGTGCTGATACAACCAGTACTACTAGTATTTCTGAAGAGTAGAAGTTGTACTAGTAGTATTTATAGCAGTAGCAGTGCCAGGTTATAAATCTTCAAAGTTTTTCATTGTCACTGAGAACATCCATAGTGAGTTATTGCTGATGCTCTGCCTGTCCTGACAACTGTGAACAGATGGACAAGAGAGTTTCCAAATTTGTATTTGTTGAATTTAATGGTTGTTTAGGGTCATTATAAAGAGAGTAGCCAGCCAACTCTGCAGTCGTTAAACTCCCACTGTGCTTGTGCCACCATCCTATCCCCTGTTCTCCTCTGTGCTCGCATGTCTTCAAGTCTGATCACTGTTTGAATCTCTAATTTACTCCCATTGAGGAATTGTTTTGCCCAAGAGGTAGAAACACAGAGGACTATGCATTAGGGGCCATGTTGTTACACTGAAAATGACAGGATCCTAGTTTTCAACATACGGATATTATACATTTGAACATTTGTGGAATAGAACTGTAGCTGTGAGCCGCACACAGTAGCCAACGCTGCTATCTCACAGGGACTCTGGAGATATACATTAGATTCTTGGGGTGCACTGTATTATTATTTTACATTTTGAGTCTCCCGCCCTGGACCCAGTCTTTCAGCACAAAGTCTAAAGGACATCCTTTGTTAAGGTGCTGAGCTTTTTCAATACCCTGCACTTATAGAGGATTAGAGGCGGTGGGTGGGTGTGGGTGCAGGCAGGTAAGGTTCAGACAGGTCTGCACCTGAACAAAACACTGCTCGGTCAAACATGAGGCGGTGGGACGAGACACAATGTATTGAGATCCCTGGAGGGGTATCAGGGCTCAGCGCAGCGCAGCAGTAACATGAGATGCACTAAGATGCTGTTTGATAGAGCAGTCAAAGACAGACGCAGCTGAAGGAAACTGTTGTGCTCAAGCATCTGACAACCTCCTTAATGTATCTTAAGGAGGTTTAAGGATGAGTTTCATTTAACATGGCCAGAAAACGTTTGCCTGTAAGTAGACACACGTTCATTTGCTGTATTAATTTGTATAGATAATGTTTATTTCATTTCTGTAGATACTTTGTTGTCATTTACGTGTTCGCCGATCCGCGGTTAGCATCACAATGGAAATTCCCATACATGTTAGCATTGAGCTAACGGAGTTATTTTTTTTTTCAAAGGTTAGCACTGTTCTTTTTTTATGATATGCATGAATGAATCTCGTTGAGATTTATTTTTAAAATGAAAAAATAACGACCCCATGGAACGCAAAAAAAAAAAAAACAAGCCATCCACAAGAAACCCTTTATTTCCATCTGCATTTGCTTTCATTACTGTCACTATCGCGTAATGAATGGGAGCATGCTGTTAGGTAACAGCATAAACCACAGTACAAGCAAGTCTCAGCAACTCCTGAAAGTGGCCAGAAACCCCGCCCTGCTCATTAAGTATCTGTGTCCCCAACAGCATAACAGTGCTTTGTTTCAGCAGTTAGACATTGCCATAATAGACTGTCGACTGTCCTCTGCATCTGTTGCCAGTTGGACAGTGACAAGTTGATTTATGGGATTTGGAGGAACAGCAATAAATCAATTAGGTTGATAAGACGTGCTGCTCAAGGTCACTGTCAGTTCTGCAGTTACATCTATCTACTGACTGAATGTCAGATTAATTTATGCAGGACGACCATTGATACACAACCAATTATCATATCAAGATCAACACCTGTCGTTGTCTTCATCGGGTGTCAACTGTGCAACTAATTTAGCATCATTTAGACTTTGAAATAGTCCAGAGCCAAGTTGCTAGTTAATGGAGTAGAGAGGATTTGTTTACACCAAATAGAGTAATATAACATTTGAGCGGAATGGACTCGTCTTGTAAGAACTTTTATTCTTTTGTTTCTGGCAACATGATCACTGCTATTTTCTCTCTATTGTCTCCACCAAATCTCAAAGGCAACAAAGTAAACCACAACAATTTGCGGCTGTGTTTTCGCAGGTAGAGGCCTTTGTGGTAGTTCTGCATGTCCTTGAGCGATGCACAGTAAAGACTTCCCAAAGTTAGATCTCTCCAACTTTGAGAACGGGGAATGAGAAAGCTTCTCTACAATACCCAATTCTTCTCCTCACCCTCAATTCTCTGAAGTTTCCCTCCATTCTGGATTCTATTGGCAGGCCGACTATCCCCTCTTACTTTTTCTAATTTGTGCACGGCAATCTAGTCGCAAAATAAATCCGTCACCTGCAGTCACGACCAATTTCTTCCATGGAACAGAGGGGACCTGCGACTACAGAGATTCCATTGATTGGTTAAGGGAATATAAGAACTTCCACTTTGCTCAGCAAAACACCCAGCCCTCCTTCCTGGGGAGACCATTAACTCTGATCAGAGGCCGTAAAGATAGGCAGACTTTACCAAAGCCGAGGCTGTTAAACAGAGCCTGTCTGTGGGTTGCAGGTTTCATTGATGATGCTATTGAACATGCTCGAGCTGTGTGAAACACCCGTCGTGACCCAGCGGGAGCTCGCGGAAAGAAACTATTAAGCCGGCTCATTGTATAAGCTGACACCATTACATCCCATTTACAAACATAGGTATTTGGATTTGATGCCGTTGTTTGAGTGAGCCAATTAAATTTAACTGCCCAATATGGCCCATGGACAAATCCTGTTGATTGTGTGTGTGAGCGTGGAGCTGCCACATCTCTCTGAAGACGGAACAGAGGATTAGAAGACGGCTCCATGAAAACTATACTGTAAAACAAAGTTATATTAAAGCGCTTGCCATATATTTTAATGTAGAACAGCCACCTGACTCACATGTTCTGTATGGCCATTATCTGTGCTGCTTAGAATTGGAGAGCGATCGAACCCAATCCCAGTTGACCTGTTTTCATCATATAGTTATGAAATGATTCAGTATCATTACTGTTTGGTTCGATATATTTTTTTGAAGCGTGATTTCGGGACAGTCAGCACAGACATCAGAAATGATTGCCACCTTAGTAAAATAATGACAATGCCAGACGGAATGAAGGGGGCGGATTGGACCTGCAGTGTGAGGTGAACTGATATTTGCAGAGTGCAGATCTGTGCACAGATCAACAGAAGATCAACACAGAGCAGCACAGGGTTTTTTCAGATAGGATGTGTTTTCTTGTGTTTTGTGGTGAATGTTTAAGACTGAGAAGGAGGCTGCTGTTGTGCCTGCTAAACCCAAGAGGTGAGAGTCGTGAGACCTCACAGGTTCAGGCAGTGACTGTAAGGTCCCGAGGAATTTCACACCGGCCTTCGCTGAGCCTGTCATTTAACTTTGTTTCACAGCTTCATTCCAGCCTGTGAATCAGGTAACAGCGACATACTTATTGGTTTTTATTTTTAAGATTTTTCCCCTCGGTATTTTCCTTTAGGAAAAAGTGCATCGGCGTATGGATTCGCTGGCAGGTGGTCAAAATAATGACATGATGGTCTGTGAACACAGCCGTGTTTTCATGCGTTTTGGTTCAACTAGCCACAGCGTCATTATGGGAACGTTTTGTGGTCATTATAAAAACTCCCAACTCAAAGCTGTTTTTCTTACGTCGACAACACAACGATCTTCAATGGCTCACGTTAGACGACACAAAAACAATTTTTTAAGTTGTGGCTTTGGCTTGTGTTTGGTTTATGATGTGTATATTTTATAACCTTATTCATCATGAGCACAGTGATGACCTTGTGAGGAACAGTGGTGGCAGAGTTAGCTGTTGTGTTGATGTGTCCACCTCTCTGGGCTGTTCCTCACCTGTAACATCGCATGATGTGGTTTCAGTATAACCTGCAGTATGTATGCCACAAGGCCACTATTAGTGTGATTAGATCCATGTAAGAAATATGCAGGGTGATAAATATATGTGCCTGACACGTTTATACGGAAGCAATCTCCATGAGAGTTCTCTCACCTGCATGTGTGTGTGTATAGACGTTTTTGAGGCTTTTGACTACAGGTCAGTCAGTTTGCAGTGTAGCAGGAAATGGTTATTACTCTATGTCCCTGATGATTTAATTTATTGAATTCAAAGTAAAATAAATAACGTCACTTCTTTGGATGTGGTTCCTCTGGTGTGCAAAACTGTGAAGGTACATTGGGACAACAGTGAGCTCCAGCAGCAACAACAGAAAAAAAGTATTTAATCCCAAAATTATATGAAACCATTTCTGGTGAGGGCAGACACACCTTTGTTTGGAGTTTCATCCCTTTTCATTCATTAAACTTCATAATGAAGACAAATGAAAAGCAAGGCTTGTCGATTAATGTTCTTATTGGGTTACTGTGGCTACTTCTGTGATCATAAATTCAAAACCGAGCACTAATTGCAATTAGTGGAGTCCTACAAATGAGTAAAGAAGAAAACATGTTCGTTTCTTTCTCCTATATTTTATTTCCTTCCAAATGTATCTAGATCCAAATGAGCTCTTTTGTCTTTGTCTGTATCATTTCTGACCATCTGCGCATGGCTTTGCGTTCATGATTCAAGGAACATATGCTCCTAAATTGTTTATCAGGCATGAATAGTTGCTGTTATTAGATGCTGAATTAGCGAATTAAAGAATAAAGCCTGCGTGCGGCTATAAATCTCCTCCAAGGGTCTATGAGAGTCTGATAATTTATGCATTAATGCTGTTTCCCCCTGGCTCTGTGGTTTGGGAAGCAACTTTGTTCAAATGCATATGAAGCTTTTTTCTAACTTTGGTTTTCAGTGAGTTTTCAAATGTGTAAAAAAAATTGCTTTAGTTTCACATTTTTCCTCCATAGTGAGGGACTCCTGTGAAATGTTTTAACTTTACGTACTTGAAAAGGCACCATGCCATTAAAAAACCAATAAAGACAAATAATCATCCAAGACCAACATGGACCTGCGTTGATGGATTCACAACACCAAGACGTGAACAGATTAACTCACAAGAAAATATTACACTTTGCATTCCATTATTGTTCTACTGAGCGCTGCTAATAAATGTGAAAAAGATGAAAAACATCCTCTCGTTCATCCCTCACTTATCTAATGGGTTATTATTACAAAGCTAACCCGGTAAACAGCTCCTGCTGCCTCCGCCTCAGATGAAAGCTGCTTTATGTTTTCATAGCCTGTAGCTGAGTAGATGAGCCTGACCTCGGCCTGCTCTGCAGCGCGCTCTCTCTCTGAGCGGATGTTGTGAATGCAGCTTCATTTCCTAGATTACTACACAAATAAATAAAGTGCTTCAAAAGCAAGAATGCTGTAATACAAGGGATTTATTTTCAAAGAGCCTCAGCACGAAAAGAGAGTAAACATTTAAATCAGAAACCCGCAGATCACCTGGTTAGAATACGTACAAATTTTGGCATGATGGGATCGGTATCGACATCCTGGCCCATACATTGATAAATTGATGACTGTTGAGGACCTGTGAAGTCTCTCATTGAAGTACAACAATGTAAGAAATTAAATAAATCTTAAAGAAATTGAATTAGGGTTAAATCATGATAGATCATATAACAGATATAAACTGTATTGATTTAAAATTATATAAATGCGAATTCAAATGCTGCATGATTCAGAAAAAAAACCAAAAACAAGTGCTCTTAGATTTGCCACTTGTGTCCATTTGCCTTGACTGCCATATCTACCACCTCATACCTTCCAGGTATTCTCTAGTACGACTTCGCTCGACGTTTGGCTGACTGCTGTAATATTCTCAACGTGATTGTGTGGCAAGTTATTGATTACGGATCCATGTAAACTTGTCACCGTAGAAACAGCAGTTACATAACCTTCAAAAAGAAAAAAAGAAAAAAGAAAAAAACTAAACCATGTGCATCATTCCAGAACAAACTACATCGCACCTCCGCTAGCAGCCGTGCAGCGTCCCGCTCTCCAGAGACTCTGACTGTTGGCGGCTGTGCCCACGAACCCGCTTCACTTGGAGTAAATGATGCCTGCTATTTTTATCAATCCCAATAAGGTCAGAGCTATTTTCGGGTTGGAGCTGAGCAGCACCTTCACGTCTGCAGAGCTGAGTCTTGATTGTGTTCCACGTCGACAAAGCAGGCAGTTCACAGCCTTGACTTCATAATCGCGTCTCACGAAAAGAAACCGTGTGCTCTCGGCTTATGAAACAAAGGTTAGCGGCTCGTCGCCCCACCACCGAGCTCTACCAAAGAGACGGAAGGAGCCAGAGATGGAGCCGCTAATCAAAGCTGCTCTCAGATCTGTAAGAGCAGCAGCTGGGTGTGGAGGGCTCCTCCCTGCCCGCCCCCGACGGCACATTCACACTAACCTGCAGTGACGGGCCGGAACAAAGATTCACATTTTAAATGATTTTACTTTTATGTTCTCTTGTTTAATGAACATCAAATCGAAACCAGACCAGAGGCCGGTCTTTCTTCCTCTCATTCTCTCTCTCTCTCTCGTTCTGTCTTTCCCTCGCTCTCTGTCTTTTCTTCTCCCCCTGTCTCTTGCTGCGTTGCTTTGAAGTGTAAATCAGATTCTACTGATGTGTGATAGTGAAGTGCAGACTGTACACCAGAGACCGTTTTACAGTTCTGAGGGCCACGCACGGTGTAACCAGATGTAAGTGTATCTCTTTCACCAAGGTCAAAAAGTCCCTGTGAGCGACTAAAGCCATTTTCCAAAAGACTTGCCTGTTGAAATTCATGAGGCCTCGAGCTCATCAATTTCACGTGCAACCTGCCCCTTGTCCCTGCATCAACTGTGGTGCCTTCAAAAACACAAGAATAATATGTTTTCTAAAAGTATTTATTAGCTTCCTTGATTATGTAATTTCCCTTTCAGCTTGACTCTTCGACTTATGCTGCCACAATTCGCAGAAACAGTCTTTGGCATGAACCACACTAAAAAAACTGTTTTTTTCTGAAAGATGGTTTCTGTCATTTCAGCTGTTCTTTTTGTATGCTCATGTTCTTTTTGTGGGCGTGGCACAGACTCCGCCGTGCACGCTTGTTTGGACACAAGAGGATAGTTTGTCTTTTGGTGGGGGTGAAGTGGGGGGGAAGTGGAGACGTGCTGTCCATCTTTATATCCAGTCTACGGATTGAGTCTGAAATACTGAGTGCTACTACTGAGTCAGGTTTCAGATATTATGACTATAACATCAATACGGACAAAACAAGTGAACTGTTAACAAAAGAATTGAACTGTTTAAAATTTTAAATCATGTCACTGTCTTCATCCGGTTCTTCAAGCATCATTAAAACAGTGATACTTCCACTAGTTTGTGAGATGAGGTGTTGACAATATTTCTCTTGCCGTTTAGATAAAAATACAGAATTAGTCCCAACAGACATGCTCTATGCACCCCTTCTAAATAGGTCTATAGCTTTGGTAATGTTTTCTTTGCAGAGAAAGGCTCAGAGTGGAAAACAGAAATACTTTACCCTCTCTGCACAGTTCCTCTACTTGGCTTTGTCTCTGCTCTAAGGTTGCATCTATTGGTGTGCTATGCCCCTGTGGAGGAGGAGTTAATGGCTCATGTCAAGAAGGGTCATGGTCACGTGACATGAACAGCCTATACCCAGGACGCTTTTCCTGCAGAAGCTCTGGCTCTGAGAAAGAAGTCTATAATGCCTGAAGAGCTCCGGCTCCAGTGTAACAGATATCACGAGCTGCACATTTCTTTGTCTGTGTTGACTTCTCCTCCAGTGCACGTGCAGGGAAAAAGCAATGACCCAGAGCTGTATTAAAAAGCCTCGCCTGAGAATCATCGACAGCATTGAATCATCCTCGCTGAGATTAACCGTCGTCAGGAATCAGCTATGTTCCCAACGTTTCAGTGTCTTATTTTGATTTCAGTTTGAGGAATTCTTTGATTAAACCATCTGATTTAGAAAATTCAATTATTTTCAATGATCATTCTCACAATGACAGCCACCAATGAGCGCCCAATTTCGACACACCACGAGATGAAGACGACAGTACAAACACTGTTGTTATTATAGCTTTTTTGCTAATATTCACATGGAAATAATAACTTGGAGGCTGCTCTCGGAGCAGATGACCGACCTATGATTACACCATATTCACTGAGTTTAATATCTCCCATGGTGGGCGATGCTCCATCAGAAGTAATCAAGTTTGTTATTTATATGAAGGATAACAGACTATTTGTTCCAAACAGTGCAGTCAGCATTAGACACAGGTAACTTCTGGGACTTCATTTCCTGTTCCAGTTTTACCCTGATCAGGGGGATGTGACATTTGTCTCCACTTGGACAAAGCGCTCTCAATCAACTGTTGTTTAGTCTGAAATGTGTCCCTGAATATTGCCTGTGACAGGGACAATAGTGTTTAATTAATTACTAAGTCAATCACCCAAAGAGTTGTTGTCTACAATATTAGTCAAAATAATTTAGGTGGATCTGCAGCCTGATTTCCTGCCTTCTACATTTCATATATTGTATAATATTTTTTCAGATGAATTGAGGTTTAGCACTGAATGCTTAGATTTGCTGGTAATAGTGAATCATTCCTGCTTTAAAGGATTATAAACAAAGGGATTTAAGAGGGATTTATTTTTTTTTCTACAAAGCTTGCATTATTAGGATTACATTTAAAGCACCCGAAGGTGAATGCACTATAGAGCAACAGTAAGTGCTCAGGGAGAAAAGGAGCTCTGCTGTTCATTAATTGTGATAATTTCAGAGAGGAAACCACTTTTTCAATATTAAAAGCAAATGTACAAGGACAATTATTACATAACGTGGACAATAAATGGTCCTAATCGATACCCTCACTCATTACCCATCTCTTCCCCTTTTTATTTCAGTGTCTATTTTTTTCATCTCACTTCTAAATCGGCTCCAACCCTCCAAGACTCTGTGCTGCTCATGAGGAGAAAAAAAGCCCAGATGTCACTTTCTGGGCACCAAGCTGAGATTGTAAACTCTGCTTCCTCTGAAAGCCCGTGTGAGTACACCCACCTTTATCCTTCAACATTCTGCCAAAGTTGACAGGTGCTGCTCTTCAAAACCTTCTGCCATCACTTCCTGACACATCAGTCACATTTTCTACATCAAAAACCTCTCCTTAGTGCCTCCAACTTGCATTAATTCTCAATATCAGTTAAAATACTTTCCCATTTTCTGGGTGCATTTGTTTTCCAAATGGATTTTATTTATATGAAGAATTTTAAAATTTGACTCTTCTTACTTGCTTGGTTTATTACAGATGTGGACCTATACTTGAAAACCTAGGCTTCTCATTTTCAGTGGTTTTATTTTTTTATTTTTTTTAGAGTTTCTGCACCTCACAGGCAGCTCACCAGTGCAACATGCACAGAGAGATGAGATTTTTAAAATTGTTCGAGTTTGAAAGAGTGCCGTATTTTAGATGAGATCGCACCAGGTAGACACGGCTTTGCCACAAGGTGACGTTTGAGGTGGGGCTGACCTTCAACCAGATGATGCTACAGTATGTTGGCACGTTGTCATAAATAATTTGTGCAGCCAGATGAGTTTTTGTAAATATGAAATAGGTGATCATCTTTATACAAACACGAGTCAATCTTATATTGATAATACAAAGCATACTTTACCACTGCCCTGCCCCGTCTAACTTTACAAAGCGACATTATAGCATGAGCTTCACAAATGAATTATTCATTATGTTCCTGTTAAATGGAATTGCATTAGGTTGACCAGCTACCTGTGATATCCTGTCTACTCCTCCTTGATTAAACAGACATGCAAGGCAATCCTTGCGTGTTGTTTGCTACCTTGCATTTCACTGGTTTCATCATGTATTACAGCTCTTCATTTTGCCATGCGAATGATTAGAGCGATCTAGATAGGTTGGCGCGCTCCCTCTGCGACGTCCACTGGGACAGCACTTCTGATGAAGCGCTCTATAAATAAATTAGCTTGAATTTGATGTGATTTTCATCCCACAATTCCTGTGTCCACATCAGAGCCACTTACTGTAAGATGTGGGTTTATCCAGCAGAACAAACATTCAAAACACAGCAGCCTCGTGTAAAGGAAATGTGCCCTTCAGTTGTCGGCAGTGCAGTCTCAATAATATCACTGGAATCCATCTCTGTTTAACAAAGTACAGTGATAGAAATCAGATGTCGCTCACGCAGATAGGTCCGCTATTGTCCTCATAGAAAATCGAATCCATCTGATCCCTGAGAAAATGTTTCATGCGTGATAATGAACACGGACATGAACAGCATCATGCTGTGCAACTCAACATGCTCATCAGAAAGAATGAGCAGGTTCTGTTATCTGATATGTTCAAAGTGCTTTTCTTTCCATTATCTGTTGGTAGAACATGAGAGGATTCGTGGTTTGGGGTTATATTGGGGTTCATTTTCTCCAAACGTACACAGTAAATCTGGATCTGTGCAGTACCTGCCTGTATCTGGTTGTGTTTGTAATCACACACAGTTCTTTTTTATTTTCAAACAAGGGCACCATGCTGACTTTAGATGTACTCCACTGGTTCCTAAGGTATTATTTTTAATGAAACGAATGGACGTTCTCCAGCTCCTGTTCATCGGCCACGTGCGGCAGTTAAACACCAGTTAACTGAAAGAGATCCCGTGTCTCGGGGGAAATTTCCTCTTTCATGTAAGCCCCCCCACACACAGAGAGAGTTCAGAATAAAAGGTCAGCTCCCCCACTCCATATGAAGGGTGAATTTGTGTCAGCCATTCCAACCATTTATTGGAGGGATTGTAGGGCTCTCAGGGGTCAGTCTCAGAGCAGCACCTCTTGAAGGCACTGATCTGACGAGGGATCTTTTCCACTGTGGGAGAAATATTATCCATAATTTAAAGGCTTGATTTGAGAGGAGGGTTTAAATTCGACGTACGGTTTACTGTAATTATTTACTTATCTTATCTGTGTCGTCACTTCCACGTCGAGTGTGCGCTTTGCTGATTAATGGCCGCCGTCTCCAGAGCAGAGGAACTTGCAGCGGTAGTGTCTTTGCCTCTCATCACTTTGGACCTCACAGTGATGATTATAGGATAACCTCTAGCACGGTAATTAATCAGCCCAGGAGAAGCCCATTCATTCAGACTAAATGTGACAGCTGCTTGGCCGGGTGGATCATTCAATGGGAGGATTATAGGTACCTACTACCAACCTCAAAGTGTCCCTGAGGCTGGCTCCCATTCAACAGAAATCAATGCAAAGTTGCAGGTCTAACACCTGCACATATATAAGGTTAGTCAGCAGCTTTAAAGTTGCCTCCCTCCACAAGGACATGTTGTCTTTTACAGAAGTGCCCTTTACACAGCAGCAGCAGTCAAAAGTGAAACCGGAGATGAAACCACTCACCAGCGACACTCACGCGTCAACAAGTACCGCACTGAAAACACACTTTGAGTGTGCCCTTCGCGGTGACTGGTGGTTCATCATTGTTTCTCTTTATTTGTTTCAATCCATTTCTATTGTCTTCAAACTCCACACTGTGCATGTTTTACCCTTCCTGGGATTCAACTGTGTTTCTCTGATCAGAGGGACATTGAAAGTAATGTCAAAGCTGTGAAACTGTCCATAGAGACCTGCTGTGTGTTTGTCCTGACTTCAGGCCTGTGATGTTGTTTTTGTTATGGAATGTTTGCCACAGTTTTACAGTTCAATTCATCAATTAGTCGACTGACAGGACACAAAGTGATCTTAAAGAATTTAAGAATTTGTTGCTTTCATTTCAGTGTATCGTGCTGTGTTGATAATATCTGGCTGAGAGCATTCTTTTAAATCTATCCAAATATTTACTGAAGCATAAGCATTTTCTGCTGATCAGCTTCATTGACTGAAGGACTTTTGGGAGCAGACTGTTCCAGTTTGAACCTAGTGGCGGCTGAACGACCCAGATATAGTATATCGACCTTCGCTGGCTTCTATTTGGTATGAGTTATTAAACGGGCAGAAAAAGTGAGAAAACCCTTTTCATCATGTCGATGCAGCTAAAATACAGAAAAGGCCCTTCTCATAGTGCAAACCACAAAAGTACCTGTTTTCACTGTGGCACGTCTGTTAGCAGAGACGAATGGGCAGCATGCTCCTGCATTGATCATCTCGCAGCCATAACCAGCTGCAGCTGAGGACACAGGACCAGGAGATCTGGATTACAGAGGGGGCGATAATTGGCTCCTGCTGATGCTCATTATCTGACAAAATAAATTGGAACAAATTATTTTTTACCCGCACCTCTTTTCACTGCGCACTGATCTGAGCAATAATCTAGGTTGAAAGATTTTGAAATTTCAAAAGCGTGCACATTTCCAGCTGTCAATTCAATCTACACATTTGTTCCTGTCTGCCATGCTCAGTAATGGAGGTGTGTGATAACAGCCGGCTACAAAGACCACAACCGCTACGAAGATTCAATTGCAATTTGCTCTGAGGAGTCAGTGTCTGAGAATAATGCGGCAAACAAAGTCGTTTCTCTGTGTTTTCTTCCCATAATAAACCCTAAAAAAGGGAAATAATACACCGACGACATTACATCTATTTTATCATCGCTGACAGTGATGCTTTCCCTCTGGCAGCCGCTGTGTGGTTAGCTGCAGATTGGATGACAATTAAAGGCTGTCGGTAGCAAATATTCACCCGGCAAAGATGATACTGAAAATGCTCTGAAGACACAATCAAGAACGTCAGAGGAAGAAGTAGAAGGCCTGACGTTCCCTCGGATGCTGCAGCTTTCATGTGCATTTAGTGGGTCGCCCGTTGCTGCCAGTTGTGAGATAAATAATAAAAAAAAGAATTGATCCTAAAGAGTAGGAGGATGACTTTGCAGGAAATGACAAGTCTCAGAGACACAGTCTGGGGGAAAATTACCGGCTGGCAGTCGCACAGAGCCCAGACACTGCTGCACTGAGCACACTCGTGCAGATATGAGAATTAGTGCGTGGTACTTTGAGAGTGAACATGAGCAAAACCCTCTTCACAATGGCTGCATTTTAAACTCTTTTCCTTGTGGCTGTGCCATTTAATGAGCCCATAATCTTTGCCTGGGCCACAGAACTAAAAAAGAACACACACCAGACACACAATAAAACATTTCCCAATATGCCCCGATAATGGAATTTACTGTTTGGTGAAGAAAGGGCACAACTTTTGTGTCACCGGGTTAAACTTGTGCTCCTAGAGTTCACTTCGTCCGCAGCGTTTGCCCTTGGAGCTCTGCAGCTGTAATTAGTCCGCCTGCCATCTTTTCCTGCGCTGGTCTAATCACAGACACACATGCCACGAGAGCAGCTTCCTCTCTGCAACCTGTGCGTCTCACAGGCAGCTGCACCAGAGACAGACCCACAACATGACCCCACGGCCACAGCCCCGCTGCCTCTATCTCGTGGTCTGATGCAGTATTGCAGCTTGGTTTCCAAAAAAGCCCCAAAGTGTCGTGCGGTTCTATATGTTTCCGAACAAATCCACTCCGAAAGGTCCGAGTGTGAGGTGTGCGCAGTGTTGCTGTGGCCCATGTGTCTCGTGTCCTGTGCCAGCGGAGACGCGTCGGGACTCGGGAGCCCGCGCGCCCTGCTCCGTGGATAAGGTCAGACCCACTCTCGCTGTGCGCCAGTGCGCAGCGGGGACGCGTGCGGCGGGGAGGCTGTCAGCCCTCACCCTCCCTCCCATTGGCTGCTGCAGGATGCTCGGCGTCTCCCTCTTCCTCCTCGGTCGTCAGATGCAGCTGGAGCCGCCGCAGGTTCGCAATGGAGCGGGAAGCCTCACCTGTAGATGTTTGACGCTAGAAATTCACCCGCAAAGGCGCGTCTGAGGTGAAGGCTCGGCGCTTCTGGATCTCTCTCTCTCTCTTTTTTTTTTTTAATTTTTAAATTTTGCAGCGACCGGAATCAACTTCGACCCGCCAGTTCCTGGTGTTTCCGTGCGGGCGGCTGTCGCCCCGTGCTCCGGTGTCACGGGATAGCGCTGGCTGCATGGAGGGATGTCGGCATGGCTTGCACCAGGAGAACCAAAACTTTGGTGTCCACATGCGTGATCCTGAGCGGCATGACCAACATCGTGTGCCTGCTCTATGTGGGATGGGTGACTAATTACATCGCCAACATCTACATCAAAGTGCCCGTGCCTCTGCCGGAGAGAAAGTTGGAGGGGGACAAGCGAGGCGACACTCTCCGGATCATGGAGAGGCTCGATCGGCTGGAGAATGTGGTCAACCAGCACATACAAGGTAAAGCAACCCTTTTACCAGTTCAACTGTGCGACTGTGCCATGCTCCAGGGACACTCATACGTTTCACTTTAAGGGTGAACTCATGAAATTATAGTGTGAGATGGATAAAGTAGGAACTTCATAGAAGCCTGTCCCCATGAGAAGGATCACGCAGAGGCAGGTTTGACAGATGCTGCTTGAGTTGAATGGATGTTAGGATACTGCAAATAAACAATATTTATAGTATCTTTGCCATTGGTACTCTGCAAAGTCAATATCACCCATCTTCTGACTTACAGGCTATGAATGACTTTGCCGTTCTCTCTGTTAAATTCATTGTTACGGGTTTAGTCGAAGTGATCTCACGTGTTTTACCACACTCCACCTTAACATGCACGAAGCATCATCCTCCTTCTTTACTAAGCGCCACAATCTGCTGCTGTGGTTAAAGTTGGGTGCAGCAGCAAGTGTCTCAGTGTAATTTGGTGTCTGACTGAGCTGGGCGTACAAATGAAGCCGTCAGAGCAAATCCTCCGTAATTTGTATTGAACCTGGTCTTTTAGGAATGTCTGGAATCCTCCTTTTCTCTAATTCCTTCTTGCCTTTTCCCCTCCACTCGCCACATACAGTTGCCTCACGCTCCATCGCACACTGCTAATTTCTGTGTCTTCGCAGGAGCTATTCTTGTCATCACATGAGAGAGAGAGGAGGTCATTTTTATTTGGCAGGTCCTGATTTCGAACAGCACAGTGGGGGTGCAGAGGAATGAGATGCAGACAGAAATCTTCACGTGCTCCTTGGGAGCGCTATGGCTCGATGCTAAGCTTGGGTAAACATTCCTCTTAGAGGCAGGTCTCCATTTCACCTTGGCGCCCACAGGCCTCTGGGGGGGGGGGTGGAGCTTTGTTCGGATCCCCCAGGTGTCTCTGGAGTACGTGTTCCTACAATTTCTGTGCTTAAAAAGATATCCCCATCGTTTGTGAAGTGACAATGCATTTTAGCTATGCACGAAACTTCAACAAAATATCAGAGATGATTATGATGACAGTTACGTATGAATGTAAACAGGCAACATTTATTTCAAGTAAATCAGAGGCTGTTAGGCTGCTGGCGGTTTTTAAGGAACAGATTGACACATTGGAAAACATTTTCTCCATCCTGTCTTTTTCCTCTCCACCAGAAAGAGAATAAGAGTGTTTCCCCTCAATGTCGAACCCTTCCCTTTAAATACCAGTGGTGGCACATTGTCTTCTTATGTCACTTTTAAAACTAGGACACTCATTCTGTAATTAGTTTGGGGGGGGGGGGGGGGTAGAGAGAGTCATGCATATCAAACATCTTCACTTCTGCAGCCAAAATCTCTCATGAGCTCAAACACAGTTAGCCATCGTCATTACCGGCTGCTCGTTTTAGTTGAGGAACCTGCATGTCTCCAGGCCCCTGACATGAATCGCAGTGACTTGACAGAGATCACAAGTGAGTCTCTGCGCTTGTTATTTCTGTTAGAGATTTGGAGCGCAGCACTGTTGTTGAGTCTGTTCCTCGGAGCCAGCGATGGGGGAAACTGTTGATGTCATATTTGCGACACTAAAAAAAAATATTGCTTCCTACAAAATGGCCTGCCACTTCAAGTATGAATCATGTTTTCTGGATTTCCCTGATAATTGCTACGAATGAAACCGCAGCAGATCAACACCCATAATCTGAGAGGCTGCAAAGGGCTGATGACATCAGCAGTCAGTGAGCTCTGGGCAGAGCCACACAGCCATTAGTGCACGTTTGACATCTCTTAAAAATGTTTCCCTCTTAAATCATGTTGTGGGACAATTGCAGAAATTGCATATAATCCAATCTCTCCCATGCTGTTACTCACCAAATCACTCGGCTTGTCACCATAACTATTTGTTGGACAATACATTTTCCTAGAAATAGTGGGGAGAAAAGATGATATTGTCATTTTAAGTCTCAATGTCCAGAGTTCAATCCATGTTGGCAGAAAATCTCTTTCAGTCTTAAAAGTGATTTCAGTTCAGTCGTGTTCAACCAGGGCTTAAACAAATACCACAAAAACTGTTCACTGCAGGAGTTCTGTCCAGGCACTCACAGCGTCAAGTAGAAGGTCAAGTCGGTTAGTCACTCAGGCAAATGGCGTCGGCCTTTTAGCCAGTGGCTAGGAAAACTCCACAGGGAATAAACAATCCCCAGGATGATTTCCTCCGGACTGATCCCAGCAAACAGGTCACCTGTGCACGGTGGTTCAGCGTACGCAGGGTTGTGATTGAGATTGTTTGTGTACAGTCAATTAACGGCTTCATAATGATTGTGGTCATGTCCATATATTGTGCGATAAGACAGATAACTGAATCATCGCGTCAGGTCAGGTGTGTGTGATGCAACAGTACAAACACTTAGGTATATGGCGAATGTTTTCTGTATTTATATAGCTCTTCTCTAGTTGTGATGACCACTCAAAGAGCTTTGCAGTACAGTTTACAATGCCCTCAACCAGATACGCATTCATACAGACAGCCCACACAAGGCTCTTTGTGTGCTTCCACACACTATGGATGAAGGCAAGAAGTGTATGAGAGGGCAACGCACACAGAGGCGAGTCAGCGTGGCACCGAGGACTCAAAGCCTAAATGCAGAGCTTGTATTTGAGCGAGGACCTACTTTCTCACATAGTCCTGGTTTAACACAGGACAGAAAGCTGTACTCTGCAAAATATGCTGCAGACACGTCCCCACGAGAGACTGGAAGTAACCTCTTTTACCACCTACACAATAATCATGTCACAGGGTACAGAGAGAGTCACGGCAGTTCAGTCTAGTGCTCGAAACTAACTCCAGGCTTTAACTCTAAGAGGCTAAATGGCAAATATGAATCATCATAATGGAAGGAAACTCGGAAAGAAGGAAAAATCCGCACAGATGTGGACGAGTAATGATACGTGTGGCTATCTGTCGGGACGTGGTCACGTGGCACGGCCCTGCCACACAGACGCATGATGCACTCAGTTGAAGTGCTGCGGAGGCCGAGTCGCCACAGAGCAGCGCCGCCCGTCCACTCCGGCTGACTCACGCTGGACAGGCGAAGGGAGCTGAGAAATCTCCGGTGTCATCTTCCCACCCGTGGACGGGGCAGAAATACTCCACTGCTGCAGCTGCGCGATGAAGTGGCCCGTAACCACGACACAGCGCCGGCAGAAGCCTGACTGAACCTCTTCTTGTACGAGGCACAGTCAGCCCAGGAGAATTTATTGGGTAGTTGCACAGAGCAGGTTCTCACACGCCCACCGTGAGGGCGGTTTGCTACACTCACAGCTTCATGCTCCAAAAAAAAAAAAAAGAGGGAAAAATAAAGCAGCCTCTCGGTATCACACCAGAGAGAGGCTGCAGGGAAGCTTGTCAAGTTATGTTTTATGTGTGACTGAAAATAATGAATAAAGAACTAATTCTGCATAGTGTTTGCATATTCAGTAAATGAAGCGATCCGATGTGGAATGAATATGCCCCAAGTGCAGCTTAGTCCCTCTGCATGTTTGAATCTCTTTACCCAGGTGTTCAGTTTATTAATAGAATTCCACATATACTTTTAAAAATCAATTCTGTTTTGATGTCTGTTTGTGTTTGACACGAGCTGCTGCACACAGTCACACTCCCACCAATGTAAGTGAGCTTTTTAATGACGTTACAATCAATCGTTCATTTTCTTCATTTACTTTATGGACTGGAAAGAAGAATTCAGAAAGGAGAAAGACAGAAACACTCATGTCCTAGAGCCTTTATGCTTTTTAGTGTGTTATTCATTATTTTTAAATTATCAAAAGGGTTTGTGTGAATCTCAACCTTCAGATAAAACAGAAAATCAGGACAGTTTAGGAACAAAAACGACTGAAGGACCGAATCAGAACAGTTTGATTGAATGAATCAGTTCTTCCTCCTAATTATTACATCAAAGCCCTCTGTTGAATAATGGAAATGATTCACAGCAGCTGCCCATACTGACTCTCAGTCCAGTGTTTGCATTGACACAGTGTGAAGTCAGATATTTGTCTCTGCGGCACCAATACAAATCTTATTCAGACGGTGTTCATGGAAACGCAGCTGGTTTGACGTCTGGCTCTGACCTCTGATGATGATGATGATGATGATGATGATTGCCAGTGTGTTGTGTCACTGAAGGCCATGAGGCCTGGGACAACTGGCCATTACCACACAGTTCTATTCAGCCTATCAGTTTATCTGATGTGATTTTTCACACTGACAGTGAATACAGCTGTAGAGGACATGAAACATAGATAGGGAGAAATAAGAGATGGAAGCACACAAGTACAAAGTGTGTGTGTGTGTGTGTGCGTGCTTGTGCATGCAGGTTATGGTATGCAGTTCAGGAAAGTACAAGTACAAGCCTCATATACATACTTCAGTTTTCAGTCGTACGTCCTTTGGGAGAAGAACCCTGTTTTCATATAGTGTGATGAGGAAGGCACCGATGCTTCTGAGAGAATAAGTACCCTCTTCCTGTCTTTGCTCCTTACTAAAGTTTTGAATGATAATGTGAGATATAACACGTGTGAGTGGGCGTATTAAAAGCACGAAAACAGGATTAAATGCGGCTCAAGTAATCAAGGTGGCGTATTGACTCAAATATCTCCAGTGTGCGGCAGCTTCCGGGGAAAACCTCTGCAGAGACCAGCTCAATTTGAGATTGGGTTGTTTCAGTTCATTGTGTGTTTTCTTCTGCAAGAAAACAACAATAATTTGGCCACCCTGAGCTCCTGTTAGCGCAGCAGGTAGGAGGCTGCAGCAGCACATTCTGTGTTGCTGCTATGGTGAAGGTGGAGAGGCTGCTTTTCTTTCTATGTATTCACAAGCAGTGATGATGGTGATGATGATGATGATGATGATGATGGGGGGGGGGTTTGGGATGTGTTTTGGGAATGATCTTTGTGTGTTTTGTCGGCAGGGGATTTTTACCCCAACCTTTAGTCAGGATTTTGGGTCCCAGGCACAGGCAGGTGACACGTAGGCAGAACCTGAGTGTCTAATGAAGGTGAATGGGGGACATGTGTTCTGGCAGATGATGAAGGCGCACACAGCTGGGGTCTGCAGCCGGAGAGGAGGCAGGCGGAACGGTGAGGAGCAGGTCTCAATCTCGCGGCCAGCTGAAGAAACGAGCCGGGTGTAGAAGACAAGATACGTGCTCAGGTTGTACACGTGTGAAATCTGACAAAACCTGACTGACCAATTCATACAAAGACACAGTTTGGTTTGTCTCTTTTTTTGAATCGCAGCCTATCCGTGAGGAGTTTTCTTGTTCTCTGAACAAGAAATCACAGGGCTCCCGGGCCTGTGATGGCCGCGAGCCCGCCCACGGTGTTCAGGTTCAAAATAAAACCATGTAGCATTGCTGCCTTAGTGCACTCATTCAGTTCTATAGTTCTATCTACTAGAGTGGTCGTTAAAAGAATACTTTCAATACTTCCTAATATAGCTCTGTCATATCAAAAGAAATCCCATCGCTTCAGGCAATGGGCCAACTCTCCTTTGGGGAGAATGTAACTACCTGGCATCTTTCTGCCTGTAAATTCATCTCCTGCCTGTTCTCAAGAAATGTGAATGGCTTGGTTCAGAATGTGGCACCACATCTTCGCTTCGATCAGCCTGAAAAAGGCCACGTCACTCCCGAGCTCATCAGCGGCTGCCAATGAAATCAGCCCCCCCGGACTGTTTTCAACCGTGTTTCCTTGATTGTGGAAAAAGCTACTAAATGCTAACAGAGCAGGGGAGTCACTCTTCTAGAAGAAGCCCCCCTGGCTGACTTTCCCCCTTAGAGCCAAGCAAGGGTTAAACATGTTCAATATATGTCTTTTATGAGAGAGTTGTGGCCGAGCCGACTGGATGATGTAACTACAGTTTGTATAGTTTGAAAATAACATATCAAACCTTGAACTATGGTCCCTGCTGTTCCCAAATAACTGATGATTTGTCCTTTGATAAGCAGTTTCATTTGACATATTGATTGATATATATGTCCCCATGCATTCAGTATGCTATAAATATATATATATATATATATATTTATTTATTTATTTCATGTTCACCAGCTGAGTCATTTGCCCGATGTCACTGTATAAAGATGATCGATAAAATGCTTGCTGAGAGAGTATCATTTTCTAGTCTACGGTGGCAGAATTTCCTCACATGCCAGGCTGGACACTGGGGACAATGAGACAGACAAATAGCTGCATGTTTAAGTGCTTATAATGGCTCAACCCTTTATTGAAGTGAATGAATGCAACGCTTCCTCTTTTGATTAGTTAATACAACCATAACATAAATTAGCTTCTGTTGAAAAGCAGTGCGGAGAAGAGACGTGACTGCTCTTCATACTTCATGCAGATAATATTAATGTACCTTGTGTTTTCTATCAGCAGCCTGATTGATCGCCCAGCACTGGCTGTTTGCAGCCTGCTGGCCGAGGTGCAGCTGCTGAAAGTGAGGGAGGTGCTGTGTAACTGAGCGATATTCTGGGTGGTAATTCCAATAAATTGAGCAGCTATGGAAATGCAGGGATATTAATGCACTGGAGAATGTTTGATAATGAACACAATTAATTATTCTGACTCCAGAGGGCAAAATCATCATGAAGAGAATAAATTAGACATGTGAGAGCCTCCTACAAGGGTGTCGATTCAAAGGTCATCCCTTGACAGTTTCCACTAAATAGATCAGTTTATTGTAGCAAATGTGGTTTTTCCTCCCAAATCGTTTTTCCACAGCCACAACAAAAGTATGAAAACAGCCATTGTAAGTCAGATGGAAATCTGGCGCAGCCTGAGGCTGAGTGAGATTTATTTTACAAGTTGACAGGAAGCCATTTATCTCTATTCACTGATACACAATGATGTATTGATAAGCATTGTTTGGAGTAGGCTTAAGGAACAATATTCCCAGGGTAGACTTACAGCTGCATTCAGTTATTTTTGACCAGTAACAAAACACTGAAACGCATTACTCATGCACTGTCGGCTCATCAAATGCCGACCGCCTGAAGGAGGGGCTCGCCAGGTTTTAAAATAACGCACGCTACGTGAAATCTTAACTCCCACAAATTCATCCATGCGCTAATTAAGAATATTGGGTGTTTTTTTTTAATCAACATAATAAGAGAAACATCCACACTGAACGGATCTACCAAAGTTCTCTCTGCCAATCCAAGATTTGCAATGCAAAACTCTCTCGATCAGTTTTTTTTTTTTTTTTTACCCACAATACCTTGCTCCAGGCAACGAAATTAGGATTTGGGGTTATGTTTAGTCAATTGAAACCACTTAGTGATATGAGGTAGATAACATTTTTTTATGATACTAAAATAAATATGTGTAAACACTGTCTGGAACCAGGATGGAGAATGTTTTTACATTTATAAGTGAGACCAGGAGAATGAGTAAGATTCAATAAATGAGCCGAGAGCCCATCTGTTCCTTTTCTTTACAAAGTCCGTGAGTGGGCATTTCTTTAAAACATGCTAAAACTGCAGACGCCATCTCTGCTGAGTCCGACATGCTTCTTCCCAAACACATCCAACAGTCCAATGTTTTTTTTTTTTTTTTTTGAGTAATCTTTTTAACAAACTGTTTGGATTCTCACTTATAAGAATTTATGATGTTATCGAACAGTTAATCCCGTTTTTTTGGCCTCATAGATTTTCTCATGATAACAACATACTCCTGCTGACTCATTAGTCAGGGTCCAGCTTTTGTAGCCTAATGACATAAATAAATAATCGATATTTGCAAAACAAAAAAAAGAAAATCCACCTACCACCTTTATTTTCCTGCATCATCAGGTCCCCTGATCTTCACGTTCCACTTTAATATTTGAAAGCTTTGTGAAATCCGTCATGAGTCTGCCGCATCAGTAAAGGCAACAGCAGGACACATTTAAGTGTTTTGTTGCTTTGTGCTTTTAAGTTTTGTCAGCAGTTTTTTGTCTTACTTCTCTGCACTTTCTCTTTCATAATTAATGGCACTAAGTGAGGAAGCGTTCTCTGGTTGAAACACTCTCATGCCATGATGCTCAAAGCATTATCATCTGCTGATTAAACACGTGAGGTCCGTCATTTTGTCATGAAGCAAACATTTTCCAACAGCTTTCCCTCTTACTCGTTCTGACACCTGAACTGTGTGTGTCAGCAGAGTGCAGATCTCTATAACCATGCATTTTAAAATAAAACAACTTATGTATGACGTTTTAAGAGCTGTATGCTTCTAAACGTTCTGAGTGTCATCATTATTCATGGCCTGGCTCCGGTTTATGTTTATTTGGCCAAAAAATCCCATATTTCTTAGTCCCATTTTTGTAATTCAGTTCCTCTTAACTGAGAAACACATCACAACAATGTGTAATATGTGGTTACACAACCATTTCATATGCAGCATCAAAATGTGTTATCACCTCTAATAAGCAGCGCCGCACAAACGGGGCTTCAGCTTACAATTAACCCCGAGTAAAGACTCAGTCAGATAACCCTCACATTTTGAATTCAACAGTTCATTGATTGTCAGAATAATTGACTGTTAATTATCAGTTTCATCTCCGCAAACAATCCTGTTAAATCCTGACGGATATTCGCGAAGACTGCCTCTGCCTGGTGCGTTCGCTGTCCCAGGCATTAATGTCAGATTTCTCATGTGCAGTTCACGTTTGCCATCAAAGTTAATCTCTTCAGCTCTTTTGTAAATTCAATAAAGTCATATTAACCAGCGTCTAAACCCGACCACATTAACAGGAACATCTTTCATGCATTCGATCGATGCTGCGTTTTCTCCCACTCAGCACATCCACGTGGCTACGTCCCAGACTGCAGCGTTAAACAGTCCGTATTCGATTCATCTTTATTGAGTCAGCTGTTAGTGATGTGGGGTGATGATGGGGAGGGGTGGAGATGGATCGCGGGATGAGACGCAGTAAGACAGACGTAAATGACTGCGGCCTGGAAACGAGTTCCATCCAAGCTAACTATAATTGAGATCGTCCATCAAAATACATTTTCCCAACCTTCAGTCATCATTAATCCGTCGCTGATACAGACAAAACTGGAACTGTCATTATCCGTCAGAAGTCATCTGGCTGACAAGCCTCAGATCCTCCATTTCAGAAACAACAGTACGTTGTTGCTTCCTCTTGAAACCTTGCTGGACGCTCGGGCAACAAACGCTAGCTTTCCGCCTCTGCAGCGTTCTCATACGCAGGACAAGAATGATTTGGAATAATTGCTGAGGTTTTTTTTTTTTTTTTCATCGTGTCTGACAAGTCTGATCTGTCACTGAAAACAAGAAGCTCTATTTTCGCTAGACTTATTCCTCACAGGGATTTAAAATGACAAGTACCAAGCAGGGATTGTAACTCACCCAGAGGGCCGATGACATTTACTGCAGTACCCCACTAATAATTAGAGTCTAAATTGAACAATTAATTAACAGTGAACTTATGTTTTCTTATGGCCCAACAGCCATAATGATGTTTCCTCTCTAATGAAGTGTATTCCAGAAAATAAGCTGAAACATGTTAACCTTGGTTTCTGTATTTAACCCTAACCTACACAGCACATTATGTTGCTTTTTACCACTGTGTGCTTTCAGTTCTGTAATGCAAAATGTTGCACATTAAAGCTAAGGCCTGTTATAAAATAAAATGGCCTGCATTGTTAGATCCAGCAATATAAAGCTAAATAAAAGTTTAGGAGAGAAGCTCAAAGCTCGTATTCACACACTGCTGCTTAAGTGTAAAGGTGAAATTAAAGGATTAGTATTCAGTAAAAAGCATCGGAGATGGAGAGACTAAAAACAATAAGAGGAATGCAAATGCATTGTACAAAAATAGATGGCGACTTGGTGCAGAAATGAAGTCATTACACATTCTCACAAAAGATAATACGCAGAGGTTGTTTTTTATTTGCATGGTGATGTCTCAGCTGAATGATACACAGAGGAAAACATTTGCTGCATCACAGCTCCAGAATTATCTCTTTACTCCACAGTCAGTTACATCTAGCTCTGTGGAGGAGGTGCGGGAGTTGTTCTTGGAAATGTTAAGGTGTGTGTACTCTGTATAGTGTTTGCTGCAGCATGCAGTCACACTTCAACGTGTCTCAATTACTCTGTCAAGAAGTGGGAAAGAAAAATCCAGGTTTTTTTTTTATTTATTTATTTTCAAATTTTTTCCTAGGAAAAAAGGAGCAAAACCTCAAATTCCCATTATTTAAAATGTCTTAATAATTTGATTTACACACATGCCTTGACAAGAGGATCTGTACCAGCCTGTCCCACCTGCTCAGGGTCAACAATATTAAAGTGTATGGACATACAGTATGTCCACCTTTTATGGATCCATTATGCATAGCCTCTCCGAATTATTCAATTTGAGCTCCTCAGTCTAAATAAGACCAGTGCAAACTGCAGGTGCAGCGATAGCACTTGTTCATTTCTGTGTATAACAGGGCAACGTGAGTAGATGAGACATGGAGCTAACCAATAACTGATAGTCAAAATCAAATATTCCCTCAGAAGCTTTCCGTCTACGGTTCAGCCCGTCTTTTCCCTCAGCAGTTCATATACGTATCTTAGCCCACATTTTGCTTTGATCATCAGGTAAATGTTGAATGAAAATGAATGAATTTGTCATCAGCCAAATAGCAAGAAAAAAAACAACATGACTCAACATGACTCCTAAACATTTAAAAGTTTTTGCCCATATATTTTTTTGACAAATTATTCCTGCAGCTTACTTTAAGGGTCCCTCAGCTGAGGGCCCAGATAGCTGACCCAGTGTTCCCCCATGTCGACAGCCCTTGCTTTAATGTATATTTAATGTGATTTTGACGGTAAAACGTTGTTTCACCCTGTCATCCCTTTTATAAGATTACACTCTAAAAGCTTTCCGAAAGCTTTTGGATCTTCTAACAAAACACGATCGGGGTTTATGGCCACCAGGCAGCGCTTTGTCAGTGTGGTGCAGAGGACAGTGGCTGCCATCAGCAACCATCCAGCAGCCGCTCAGTCGCCTGGCCAGAGGTGCAAACCAGCATTGTGCACAATTCTCCCCTGTCGTGTGCTTTGGTGAGCAGCTGCTGTGCCGCGATAAGGACGATGCCGTTTCTTTGCTACACAGCCCGGCGTTTTGGAGCTAATTATTTATCCCATTGTGCTGTTGTCGGGATAAATGTTAGATAGACTTATCTCTCAACTCTTGCTTTGAAACGGGTACAGAGCGAAATGTAAAACATGCATTATTGGAGACGTTGGAAATTTCAAGACAAATCTGCAGTTACATTTTGGGAACTCTTCAGATTGTCCAGCTGTTTACATTCACAGCATAGTTTGTCACAGGGTGCTTCCACGTCCTTCCAGTTTGATTCAGACCAACAATGTTGGTGAATATCCCAATTAATGGAACAAGCCACTTCATTCATTTTACCAATTCAAGCACAAAGACCACTCCCCATTAAATTCAGAACACATGGAGGTCAACCCAATCAGTGTCAGTAGTAGGCAGACTCAGCTTAGCTAAGTAGAGTAACGTATAAACTGTATGCGTACTGAAAATGTCATACACTGTGTTCCCTAAATTCCAATATGAGACCAAAATCAAAGCAACAAAGACACAGACCTTGGTCCAGACGCTCAGCGTTAATAATCCAGCAGCCAATCGCAGCACGTTCATGCCAACACAGTTGCAGAAGTTGCACTTAGTTTGCTTTGTAATCTTTCTGCTTCATATCTGTGTGTGTCTCCGGGCTAAGTCTGGAGACAGTGCTGCTGCTCCTCCATCATCTGAAGCCCATGTCGGCTTCTTTTCTTTTCATGTGGTGGGAATCCATGACCCACCAGCCTGTCATCTTCTGTTACTCGTTCCTTTCCTCTAACGCTCTGACTTTGTTCACAGAGCCGCCTCCTGTAGTACACACTTTTTCTGATAATGCACCAGAGGGTGTAGTAGCAGTTTGTTCAGAGATGGAGGATTTGGGAGTCATGTTCTTCCCACCACTGCATGAAAGTTCCCCTCAGGGAGAGGGGAAAAGAGGAAAACCTAAAATGCTGTCGCTCTTAAATGTATGATAAATGTTGTGCAGCCCAGTGCTGCGTGGACTTCTAACCACTTTGCATCATTATCTCTGAAATAGTCTTATCCTCTCTCCAAAAAGATGTGATCAAGAGCTGCAGTATCGTAGTTTATAGAAGTGCATGTGATAATCACCTGGTTCCTCCACTGAATATGAAACTCCTCTAAACAGCTGTTCCTATGTTTGACTTAAATGTTTAAAGGTGGCAGCTGTCTGTCACAGCAGACACGAGGAGCGTCATTACTGGCCTTTCGCTCGTTTCTTCACCCTGAACGGAGGCTTTGAAAGGTACGCCACATTTAGCCAGCTGGTCTTGCGAGTGGAAACAGCCTCGGGTTATTTTTCTCCATTTCCTCATGATTGAGCATGTCAGTTCATACTTGCATCTGGGCTGCGGGGTTTTATATGACTGAGGTTAACGACACGTGTGATTAACAAAATGAATGGATCCTGTTTCTGTTACAAGTTGATTTTCTTTTACAAAAGCATTTTGCCTCTGATTAAAAATAAAAAAAAAAGAAAAAGAAACACGAGACAACTCAAGTGTATGACTGTTATTAACATACTGACCTTTTAACAACTTTAGCAATGTATTTATACTTTTAGTGCGACAGGAAAACTTAGATATAAGTGAGGAGACATTTGGTTCCCTCGCCCAGAAGTCGACCATTACATCAATGAGAATTCATAAATGTTGAGTGTTTCTAATTTTAACCAGCAAATCTTTTCTAGCCGTGTCCTGGAGATCTTAGAGTGTGTGCGTTGTAAATGATCATGTGAGCATGGAGCGGGACACATGAGGAAAAGACAAAAAGAAATGAGGTGTGTAGTCTTAAGTTAGTGAGATGTTTAATAGAAAATGGGTCGAAGTTAAAAGGGTAAATGGGGTAAATAAAAACAAAAGAAAACAAACATATTTTGTTTTATTTAAAAAAAATTCTAAAAGCTCTCTATTTTTTTTAAACATGATTTAACTTCATCTATAGGTGACTTGATTTTTATTCCCCATTAAATGACTGATTTCCATCAAACTGTTGGATTCTCTCTCGGAACCTTCAGTCGGTGACGTGTTTGATTTCCACCGCTCTTAATTTGCAGGATGCCGTGTTTACGTGCACATGAAAGCAAACAGAAGAAAGGAGGCAACAACAACAAAAAAAAAAAAAACAGATGAGAAAAAAAAAATCCTCAAAGGGCTCATTAAAAGCATCTCTAAGAAGGGCAAGGGCAACAACAGAGATAGAGACCCAGACTGACGTGCAGCGCGAGCGTGGAGCATCATAGCTCAGGTTACAGCTGCTGGAAAGGTTAGATAGAAATCTGTGTAATTGTTTAACGTATCGAGGAAGCATCATGTTTCATTCAGGCCTGTGCAACTGCAGATTTTCATCTGAAACAAATGAAGAACTAATGTTTGATATTCAAACTACCAACAGACCACAAACAAAATAAGAACTACCTCCATCCATCCATCCATCACAGGCGGAGCTGCAGGTCATTTCTCATCCTCTGAGCAGAAATGACAATAACTTGACTGATCATGGTGTCGCTCTTCTGCTAACTGGCGGACTGAGAATTGATCATCAGTTCTCAAACCTTAAGAGCTTGACCATTACTCATCTGAGCATGCATCCATCCCACGAGCCTATTTCTACTCTCACTTTCTCTCACTTCCATTTGCCTGTCAGCCTCCCCAGCCACAATAATGTTTCTGTATCACCACAACTGATTTTATCCCAGTGCCCTGACTCACTCAGATCGACTTGTTGTTGCTGCAGCAGAAATTTCCTCCCAGAACGTCGCCCAGAAAGTGCTCTTTATCCTCTTTGCTTTCAATACTTTCTAAATCTAAAAGCATTTATCCCAGCCAAGGGTTCCGCGTGTCGTGAGGGTTTGTGTCGGAATCCTCCAGCTGAGACAGAGAGCGCTGTCTCTGTTTAGCGGAGGTGTTTTCTTTATAGTCGACGTGCGGTCCAACCTGAGTCTGAGGAGCCAACA
Source organism: Pseudorhombus dupliciocellatus (assembly GCA_016785235.1). NCBI lineage: Eukaryota > Metazoa > Chordata > Actinopteri > Pleuronectiformes > Paralichthyidae > Pseudorhombus > Pseudorhombus dupliciocellatus. The sequence goes on along the minus strand of JAFBJW010009053.1, from coordinate 7,027,855 downwards.
AGCAGGAAAGTGCAGCCAATTTCCCCAGAGGGATCAATAAACTGTCATCTTGCTTTAGATTGGAAATTCTCAGCGGTTCTGTTCATTTATCTTCCACGTCCACTTTGGTGTTGTAAAATCCTTAATCACAGAAGAACACGCATGTCAGCATTGAATCTACCTGAAGTTTGAATTCAGTTGTTTACCAATAACTTTGTAAGCACTTAATCCACCCATGCCCACAGGGAAGCCTGATGAAGAGCCAGAGGATGTAACTATGACTGACAAACACCTGTTACTGTATCTGTGTTTACAAGCAGCAGTTCAATAATCAGATATTTCCTTAACCACCCCTCCTTACCCCCCCCCCCCCCCCCCCTTTCTCATTGTGGTTCTCATGATTATGTCTAATCATGATACAAGTCGCTGCCTGTGGAGCCGTGGGGGTGTGCAACAATGACTCTTTGAAAATCCATTCAGAAAATGCAAATGTGTTTTGTCAATCACATTTTTTTGATTCAGAAAAACTGTCAAGTGGAATCTGGTTTTCCTTTTGAACTTCTTATAATTGTTGTTTCAGATCATTTCTGAGGCAAAGTTTGTGTGTGTTTGTGAGGACCACTGACCCTGAAGATTTTCAAATGTAAATCTAGTAATGTGACCGTAGCTGTGTAATGTATCTGGGGAAATCGGGTCTCTTTGATTCTATAACCTGACGGCAGAAACCAGGTTCAGGCATAATGTTAAGATCAGTCGATTGAGAAAACAGTTTTTAGTGTAAGACATTTGCATGAGCAGCTGAGATGCTGCAAAAAGCGTAATGGGCGTTAGAAGACTCAAATGTTTCCTTGTTCATTTTCTATTCATCCTGATGCAAACAGAGTGAAAGGTAAATATTTCTGACATTATCACCTTTACCTCTGGGGGGGAGGGCATTACATCCACGGAATGCAGAGACGAACAGCTTGAAAAGAGACGTGCGATCGCTTCGTTTGTTCAGTGACCTGTGGCTTATTTCCTTCCAAACCCCCCAAGTGAAAAGTCAAGTTCTGCTCCTGAATTATTGATGTGTGCCCTGTACAGCATGAACAGAGGCCGAGATCAAAAACAAAACATAAAATAAAAAATACTGGATGTCTACATCTGTCATCCAAATCCATGTGGGCTTCATTAATATAGAGCAAGGATTTCTGTCTCTGCATGCAGCGAGAAAGAAAAGACAAACTTGGCAGTGTTTTAAAAATTCTGTTGCTACTTGTCAGTGAAATATTAAAGACAGAATGTCAGAAACCTTCACACAGCTTAAGATCTTCTCCTATTCATTAAGGTTTGTCTTCACAGAGTGATGCAGTTGTAGGTGAACATTTTTTGCCGCTCAGCAGAAATGATTTTCATTGCTAGAAAGGTATAATTAACTATTTAGAAATGTTATCGTCAATTATTGACAGCCTTCTCTTATTGACTGGCAGTTCGTACCCTTGTTCACACATGTTCGCTGAGTATTGATAGACTAGCACGCCTGTTTGATGCCGCTCCAGAGCTGAGGTTTCCTTATGTTTAAATGCATTTTAATGTGAAGTTTGAGCAAACAAAACAGTTTCCTTCTGGGTTTATATTTAACAAGCATTCCTGAGGGAAATTTAAAAAAAAGAGAAAGTTGTCAGTCATACGATTTTCTTTGACACAAACATTTTGGCAGCTCTTAGATTGTGAATGTCTGCAGGGTTGTTCACAACTTTGCTTCAAAATGAAATATCTCTTGGGAAACTCAACTTCTTTATTCCACAAATTGTTCCTTCTTGTCAGAACCTGACGCCTACATTACCCATCATGCAACTAAGCATGAGCTCAGACTCGTCTTCAGTTCAGTCGATCTGGTCTTGAGCTGTTAACCTCCAGTGAAGAGGGCCGCCGAGGGCAACAATAACTGGCAACATTGGTAACTAATGACAGCTGCACTTTGTGTTTACATATCATTGAGAAAAGCATGTTAACATTACTGTAACCCAGGGCCATTTACCTTTTTACTGATTTTTCTTCCTCTAAACGATTCAAATACACAGTCAAGAAAATAACCATGTCATATTTGACGGCATCTGTTCATCATCATCATCATTTTTCAAGGCCCCATTGTTGTTTTATGACCTTCTGAAATGTTGGAAACAGAAGCGGTGACAGTTCAAATGTTGTGTTTGTGTGTTTTCTTCAGTAAATGTGTCTTACACGTCATGGTGTTAGGCTCTTATCGTCCTCTTGGGTTGAGCAAATTGGTTTAATGGAAATGTCAAAGGAAAAAAAATCTTCTTTCTTCCTTTTGAATATTTGTTGCACTTAAAACAGCTTCACCTGCAAATAGATATAGTTGGGTCTGAATATGAAATCCCTGTGCGCTAGATTAATGACTTTATTGCCCCTGTGCTTTTTTCATGTGGCTTTGAGTTTATTTTTCGGCGTTCTCGGGTTCGCACTCTGAATGTCATTACTACATATCCAACACTGATGAGTGCTTTTCTGAGACAAGCCTCTTCCCCAGTCAGCCATTTGTAAAGAAAACAAACCCCGTGAAGGACGGCTGATGTTAAAATCAGGGCGCAGATGAAACTTCAAATATAAAGTAAAAACACACAAAGACTGAGGGCTGAGGAAGTCAGATCAGATAGTGTTGTAGAAAAAGCATCTCCGCTGACTGGATTTAATGGAATGACAAATCCACCTTTTCAAGCTGAACAAGTGGAAATGAACAAGTGGGAAATGTGGCGCAGGAGTAAAGTGTCAGCAGCTTGAATTCAAGGCCCGGTTTAAAATATCGTCGGTTGTTCAAAGGAAGTATAATATTGCAGCTTGTTGCTCAGAATCGGCTGGATTTAATGACACTGGGTTTAGACGAGGTTCGTGGTCCAGGATGAAAAAGCACAAAGAAAGCTTTTGTATCCTTCAGAAGAGTATGAGTGATTCCAGAACTTTAATGAGGAGAGATGAACAAACGGGTGGAGATGACAAAGGCCGCTGCAAGTAAACATGACCCTCTCTCTAAATTCTGCCACCACATTTCCCCCCCTGGGAATAAACAGAGACAAAGACAAAGCTACGCACCCCTCTCTTCTTTGGAGAGGAAAGTGTCAGCGTGACGTGCCAACTACTGATGCGTCCTAATGAGAGCGTTTCCCCTCCCTCGGAGCCACTCACAGACTCTATACAGCGTCTATGCAGCAGTGGGCGCAGCCTCCCACCCAGCAAATAGACTAATTGGTTATTAGCTGTATTTACTGCCAGTGAAGAGGGTTTGTCAAGTGAGCCAAGAATAACACCGTCATATAACGTGAAAGTGTGTGCAGAGGTGGTGTCAGTTTTGTAAGAGCAGCTGGTGAACTAACGTGAATGTTCTCACTCTGCATGAATTCGTACGTCGGGCTTCTGATCTCAAGAATAGTATGTTCTGTTCTAATAAATTAGATTTATCATCGTTATCACCGTTTTCTCTTTGATGACGAGGTATTTTATGAGCTGCTCATTAGTTTACTTGAGCTGCATTTCAATCACGAGAAAGAAAGAATTACTGCCAAGGAACAGAAGTTCCCTTAAATGTAGTCAAGCTGCAACCAGATACAAACAGTCATGGGTATCAGTTCTATGACTATTCCTCTTCATTCACCAATATCTGTATCCTCTTCAATGATGTTGAAAAATGTGCCAAAGACTTATGGGATTGATACCAATCTGCAGTCTTCTCTGACCGATCCTTTTAATCCCTTTGTGGAAACCAATCTTCACATAATTCTGATAACAAACCAAGAGTGTAAACAAAGGCGAACTGTTACATAAAAAGGCTTAATGTATTCAACCAAGTCGAATGTGCGCTGTAATTAAATTTAAATTGGAATGTAGACTGTGACAAATTTAACCAACAGTGAGTGAGCTGCACTCACTTTCATGTAGTCATAATCCTCCTAAACTAGAGCTGGGATTAACAAAAATAAACACTTGAACTACTGAACGTTGGAATAAAGAAGTTGAGCAACACCGCTTGTGTTGCTTATAAAGATGCAGAATCTGACATTTGAGGCCCAAATTATCAAGGCTGTAACTGTAGAAAGACATTACTGAGGCCCTGGTCCCCCTTGGTCTTCTGTGGGCGAGTCAGGAAGTTATTTCCTCGAAGATCTAAGACCCTATGCTGTCTCGTTCTTGGGGGGACTGGAGATTTGAATTGGAACCAGACGATGCGGTGATTTATTAATTGATTCTGAACCTCAGAGGCAGCAAGTGCAAAGAGGATGAAATGGGTGTAATTCATTGTAATTGTGTCATTTAGCCTCCGTTAGGCACCTACTCACAACATTTCCCTGCACCTGCAGCTGAAATGATGACAGCAAGAACAAAACAAAGCTCCGTCACAAAGAGATGAGAGCGTCTGTAAGATAAGAGCAGTTTTATCTCCACAGAATTTCTCAACTGACTCATCAGCTCACCTGCCAAGATAGAACAGGGCTCCACATTTAAAGAATCTGTATGAGAGAGGCCGCGAATGTCAAGCTGTTACTAAATACAAAGCATTCTCTGTGAGTAGATTAAAGAGACACAGCACAGTGAAGTGGAACCATGTTTCTCTGAGTTGTTGAAAATAGAAAATCAGTCAGAAGCTGTGACGTCCCCCCACGATGACATTGTTTATTTAAAGAACATGTCTTCATTTGTTTTTTATTGGATGAGCCGGAGGAACCGGCTCAGGGTCCTGCGTGAACTGCAGTTCTTTGTTCCAGCCCCCCTGCATTTGCACAGTTGAGTTTTGTGTTTTCTTCTTCCTGAATGCCGGTAGCTTTGGGACAAGTGTCCTTCAGTATGCTGAGTGGATGATATTTCCCAGAGTACTTGCAGACTTAATTCTGAGTAATGGTTTTCAGAAGACCCAACAAACCCTTCATAGCTTTAATACCCGCAGCAATGATACTGGTAGGCAAATAATCAACTAATGGTAATTAGTTGGCGTCAGGATAAAGGTCAAACATTTTCTACTTCCATCTTCTACGATTGTTATCACTGTCTTGAACCTGGGGAGTGTTTTTTTTAAATACTTCATGTAGCTGACAGTGCCTTTGATAACCAGTTGTATTAACATCTGTGCCTGAAAGTTTCATGTGGCTGATCTGTTTTGTCACTCAAATCTATATCCAGGTCTTCTCCTCCTTCTCTGTCAGTGTGAATATACAACGAGGGCCCTGACTGCACCGCAGCGCTTGATGTTTGGGCGTCATGCTCCGCTCTCATTAGGTGGGATGTAAAATGACAAAACCACTGAGGATGAAAGGCAAACTGTCTGCTTTAATTGAAGGGGTTTTAAATTCTCTGGTCTAACAAAGATCCTCATCTGACCGAACTTAATTATTCAGTTTTGTTGCTTGTGGTGCTTTGCCAGACTTCTAATAATACACAAGCTGCTTGTACCTCACTTAAATATGTAATAGAGAAATACGAACTTTGTCACAAGTTGCATATCTCAGTAGTCGAGGTATTAGTTGACAGTGAAAGTACATTTCCAGTTCTTTTCATTCATTCTCAATACTGTTTTCAATTCACAGCCATTTACTTGTTTTGAAGGCATTTTGTTGAATTAGCATCAACCAATGAAAAGGGCAGATTTTGTCCTCTCTGGTGATTAGAATAGTTCAGCAGAGGCAGGAATTCAGATTAGTTTCACCATGGAAACGTGCACTGCTAACATCAGGTCGCAGAGCAGACATCCGGTCGCTAATTAGCTTCTCGGATTCAGCACATTACAGAACATGTGAACGCATCTTAGGTCTACGGAGGTGTTGTTTTCTTCACTCGTCAGATCCACGAACAAATGTGATGTGTTTTTATGACTTTTGCTGCAAACACAAGGCAAGTTTATTTCTTCTCTTCCTCTCCAGCAGCAGCAGCAGCAGCTGTCAATCAAACATCCAGCACCAACACAGGCAGACAAAGCTTTTCTGATATTTCCACAAAAATCTATTTTTTTTCTTCTTTTTGATCATTGTAACCGCTGAGTTAAAAGCATACCCAGGTGATTTTTGAGGACACAAAGGGCGAACTGCAGTGCTTGGCTTGGCCCAGTTCCTGGGTGGAAGTCAGTTCAAAAGAAAACAAATTTTACCTGCTTAAAGAGATCCCTCTTAAGCCTGAATCCATGATGTGCAACAAAACAAGTGATTTTAAAATGTATACATTATCACTAGTGTTATATTAATTGCAGCTTGTCATTGGTTTATAGGACAAAAATAAAGACATCACCTACAATACCGTTGCAGTAAAATCTTCAATTCAAAATGTAGGCACCTTCTTGAGATGTTAACTTTTGATCAGTGTGTCTTCAGTTATGCAATAAATTAAATTAGCTCTAGCTAAGGTTGAGAATGCTCATAAGATGAGATGGTTGATGGGTTTAGACACCAACAACATTTGGCCTCTGAGCCAACATCACCTTTATGCTTCCTTCAAAAGAAGCTGCCTGATCAATAGACATGGAAAATGTTCATCAGCGGCTTCGGATGCGCTTTCATTTTCAGACGCCGTTTAAACCCACCAATAACAAACCATATGCTGGTCTGCAATGTACCTGAAACGCTGGCAATGCTCCATTATGTCACAGTGCCTTCAGGCTTTAGCATAAAGACATGAACTGTTCTCACCTTTTCCCTACATTCTGTTAAACAGCAACATGCACACCCTGTGTCTGAGGCCTCTACAGAACGTATCAAATATATAGTGACAACAGAGATGTACCCCTTTACTTGTATAAATACACTCCATGGATCGCTTCAGTCCTGAGGTGTGTGTTGTTGGGTTAGAGATGATCTCCTACCTCCAGTGTTTGTTTTCTAGGTCCTTAGTGCGGTATAGATCCTCTGATCGAGATTTTCCCTTTTCATTGATTTCCACTGAAACTTACATCGGCCAGATGTCTCCATCTTTCCTCCCAGAGTAAAGGCTTCAGACAAAGCGAATAAGTAAAACATTCAGGCCTACAGCGTCTTCCTTAAAGGTCTCCATCTAAATCACTGCACGTTAGCATAGCATGAGACAGATTTATCCAGTGAGGTGTCCAGATTGATAATTCAAAGTATTTTACAGCGGACAGTCAGGAGGGGATGAATAAATATAATTTGATGGAAGCTTTTGCGCATCCTGCAGTTTCATTACCGTGGACTTAACTTTTATGAGATCCAATTTAATAATTTACCATGGGCTGCCGTGCATTTAAAAACAAAGCTAATGTAGGGCCCCGAGGTTTGTTGTTCCTCTACAGTTTTTGCCTTTGCCTATGCTAATGACAATAAGGCTGTGCACATTGAATGTGCAACTCTTTTCGCCTGCTGCTCCTCTCTCTCTCTCTCCTCTGTGGCAGACTGTTGCCTTGCTGTGCTGTGCACGCAATGGGAGCACACTTAGTGCTGCTATCCACACACGCCTGCAGTGCTGCTGGAAAGCTTAGGGACTACTTTCCCTGTCTGCACACACACAAACACACACACCAGTTTCTGCCTCAGGTATTTGGCTGTGCTATGCTTGAGTTAGCACCAAGGCTAGTTCACTGAATGTGGACTCAAGGGGAGGCGCTTCTCCAAACAGCAAGGTTACGTAAGTCACATGACCCACTTGATGACAAAGCAAGTCATGAAAGGGGGCTTTCTTTGACGTGAGCCATGACAAACGTGGCACTGATGCTTGTCGGACATTCATTGTTATGTTGTGACACTCACACGACATGCTCAGCAGACAGTTACCAAGGTTACCTTGTCCAAACAACCCTAACCTGGCCTAACCGCTGCTTCAGGGATTCACTGCAGTGCAAAATGTCTCTGTAGGCTTAATTAATCACCACCACATGAATGGGCCTTCAGGCGAACTTGCCAGGACCGAGAGACTCAGAAGTTTTTATCTTGTCCTTCGTCTAATCACAGCGTTTCCTTCTAAAGAGCTGAGACACTTTTCCTCTGCTCCACAGCACAGACACTTTGACAGCTGTGTTGAATGTGAGCAGCTGAAGTTATTCCGCCTCAGGCTTGTAACGTTCACACTGCACTTTTCTCTCAACTTGGATGTTGGTTAACTTTTTTCTATAGCTTACTCTAAAATTCATTGTTAAAGCTGTTTGTCCATAAAACTATGACTTGCGTGCTTCCACAGGTATTTCTCTGGTGTGGGTGTTGCACCAGAATGCACAAATAATCATATATAGTGGATCAGTGGTACCCTGCAGAGGTAGGGCGCTAACATACTGTACATGCAACATCATCCGGAAAGAGGCAGTCTGGTCTACAGACTTTCCGTGATTGCCACCATGAGCTTGTGCCACCACTAATTGCTGTTGCCTAGCAACAGAGCGGCATAGAACACAACAACTTCTTTTTTTTTTTTACTTTTGCTTAAATCATCTGTTCCTGATACTACAGTGTAGCATTGGATGTCTCGTCATTTGCTGATGCCATTGCCCATTCGACAAACAGTTCCTCACAAAAACTCAGTGCGTCCTGGGAGAGGTGGAGCTGGGAAGGGATCCACACCGTCTAGTATTTTATTCTGTGTGGGTTTGACTTAAATAGTTTTGGTGCTTTTTGAATCCTGCCACCCTCCTGCTTGCTTTGTTTGCCTTTATGGGCTGCCTACTCGTGTATGACCTTCAGGCCTGTCAGTGCAGGCATTTGAACTCAGCTTCGCCTCCAGTGAGTTGTCTGCCTCACAGTCTTTGTCTTCCAGCGGCAGCCTGCAGCCAGTGAGACTGCTCGCAGATAGGGAAGTGATGAAGCCTGTAAAACCTCAACATGGCATTTCCCTCTTGAGCACTACTCTGTTCAAATTTACACACAGTATTCAAGTATGAACTTATAATTGATCATACGATACATATGCCTTTGGTTTGTGATTGCTTGAACACTTTAAATATTACAATGTCACCCACTGCAAGATGACTGAAACACTTGAACTTCAATAATCGACTGTCTCTAAATGACTATGAATTCTCATCTACCGGCAGTTCAATTCATAATGTGACCTCCTCGCACCAGCCTCCTTACTGGAGTCGTTTTTTTATTTGGCCCACACAGTTTGTCCCTCGCATGTTAAAACAATCTGCTCATGAATATTAACCTTTCCAATCTGCTGAAAACTTATCCTCTGCACATGGGCTTTCTCTCCTTTAAACCTCAAACGACAGATACAGATTTAAACTGCCTGAATAGCACTGTGTATGAGAATTAACATTCATTTAAAGCAATGCCATTTTTATCACTGTCGTACAGAAAACAGAGATGTGCATTATATTTAGCAGTTTGTAAATGAACTCAAGTCTGTCAGCAACAACTTTAAATACTTAATCTTTATAATGAAACTCTGCTTTTTTATGCCTTATAAGAGTTTTCACTCAATTTAATTTTCTTGTTTTCGATAAATGTCCCACAATTAACACACAGGTTCTGATCACCTGTCTATCATCAGTGCACACTTCCTGATTCAGGAAGGTGCACATTCAATTCCTTGTTTACTGTCAGCACTGTTGCTTTGAGTAAATCCACATACCTGTTCATATATTCTTCATGATGATACTACTGGGTCTTTCTCTACTTTACTGTATCCTTGGCATTTCCAGCAGAAGCCTGTGGGTTAAGCTCCCTGACCCCCTGTCCGCTGTTACGATGTTTGCTTCCATAAAGTGCATTAAAACTCTTGGAAGCGGGACAGAATTTCCAACAGATGCTTGCGGTGTCTTTATGGAGTCTGGACATGAACCGAGTCTATCAATAAGCACCATAAGCAGTAATATTGTCACACTGAGCTAGTGTCTGTTAAATGCCTCTCCTAGCTGCGCTGTCGCTGCTGCTCGGCCGTAAAATGAGTCAGGACTGCTCTCATTTTCAGAGCCCTCAACATAAACGGCTTCTAATGCACTGTGAAGAAAAACACGGTGACAGCTACGCTTTCGCCGACAGTGATCGCACTCTAGAACTTGATTAAAGCAAACTTGCCTGTCTCACCCCGGTGATAAAGTTTAGGGAAATGAAGTTCACTTTCCGCTTTCTTTGTAGGTCACAGAGAAAAGTTGGCTAGAGAGCGCCTCACTCTTCTGGTGGGGATTTAATCGCTTGTTCAAGGGCACGACAGCTTCTTGTCATGCTTCTGTTGAAGGACAGCCAGTCAGACCCTTCACCTGCAACCTGCGCACTTACATTAGAGCACAAGGAAAACAACATTTATCACAGTGATTTTATTAGCGCCATCATTTTCCCACATTCCTGAAATGTCACCCATCGCCGCGGCCGGGACAAATACTGATGCTATTTGTCTTCCTCTGCCTCCTAGAGACTCCAGGGAGGAGAGAGGATGGCCAGGCGGACACGTCATTCTCTGATTCGTCACTGTTCGCTCACTGGGGTCAGGATCTGAGTCCAGAAAACCGGCGAGTGGCGCTGAAGATGTTCCAGTACTACGGCTACAACGGCTACCTCAGTGATCGTCTCTCTTTAGACAGGCCGACATCAGACCTGAGGCCTGAAGGGTAAGTGGGCCGATGGAGTGGTGCTCACTGGTGTCACTTTTATCGAGCACAAACTACTACTACTACTACACTAGAAACTAACCTGTGGCATTGTATCCTGTGCTTCAGTAAAACAAGTATTTCTGTGGCTTTCTGACATAATTTGAATTACCGACATACCCAGAACACTTTAAGTGGCCTCGCTAGAACCAAGGAAGTGTCTGTAAAATGCCCCACAATTGTAAATTCATGCCCATTATATAGTGAATTCCCAGAGCCCACTGTGTCTGTAAATAGCTTGTAGTAACTGTTAGATTTTCTGTAGATGGGCTAGCTGTTGTATAAACAGAGAAATTCCTACATTGGATTGGTATCAACTCGAGGATTTAAAGGTTTCCTCCGCACCTCCACACGTGTCATGGAAATTGGTTCATTAGTTGTTGAGTTATCCTGCTGAACAGACAGAGAGCAAACAAATGGTGATGAAAACAACAACTGCAGTGGCGATTATGAAACCAGCTCATTAGTTATGTGTCAAATAAGTAGCTTACAATTGATTTCAGCTCTAGCAACAATAGATAAACTCGATCTACTGGGCTCTTCCGTTTGTGATTTAGTTCTCAAGAGGCGTTTACTTCACAGAAAGAAACGCGCATGTTGCTTGCTTCTAAATCACAGAGCCAATCTAATTTAAAACCAACCACAGATTTACTCCAGCCTTTGGCTTCCTGTAGAGCCACCTGCAGTTGAGTTGCATAATTGTCTCCAGAAGAAAGCTCTTGATTAGGGTTGTGTTGACTGATGGCAGGGATTTGAACCCAGCTTTCATGTAGACATCGCCAAGGTTACAGCAGCACACGCTGTGACATCTTAGTGTCAACGTCTGCCCGGTTCAGAGATCTGCATTTTCTCCTCTGCACATCAATAAACTCCCCTCGGACCATCCATCCACACTAGTTATGGCTCTGTGCACTTATCCACACTGTTCCAGGGATTGCCGCAGCATGTTTTTCTGTTCACAGAACAAGCTGTTTTCAGAGAAATCTGCAGTTACGGCCATGCTAAATAAGGTGTTAGTGTCAAAGAACTTTAACTCGCTACAGTAAATCAAATGGTCACGTTAATATGATTGTTATACAGAGGTTTTGATTAAACGATGCTTTTTTTTTGCGATATTTTTTACGGAATTCTCTTCAAATAAACAGGCATTCGTTTCTTTGATGAAGCAGTGGCTGGGCTACTGATTAAAAATGGAAATGTCAGCGTGAAGCATGAAACAATGTCTTAGAAGGGAAAGCGAGGAGCTCGAGTGATGGCAGACCTGACCACATAATCATTCATTTATTCTCCCACAGGTACTGCAGTAGCACCATCACCTTATTTCTAGATTTCTAGATTCATGCCATTCATGAAACCAGTGTCCTGTCCTCCTCTCCCCACTACCTGTTATGGCATGAAAAGCCCACATTACCCCACTTTCTCAGGATGAACGTCAATTTTCTGTGACTACCTCAGCTCTAAACGTCGCCTCACCACGAATGTCTTCCTTCACAGGTGCAGAAACATCACTTATCCTTTAAACCTCCCTCAAGTGAGCATAGTGTTCATTTTTGTGAACGAAGCCTTGTCTGTCATCCTGCGGTCCATTCACTCTGCTATCAACAGGACGCCTTCGCATCTCCTCAAAGAGATAATCTTGGTGGATGACAACAGCAATAACAGTAAGCGGCACCGTTTTATGAAATAGCAGTTCCATTCCTCCGTTCCCTTATGCACATTACGCCACATAAACTGTGCCTTGAACAAAATGCACAGTTTCATGTGCCATTCTAATAAGAAATGTTCTCTGCACTCCAAGTGTTTGTAAGGTAGCAAACGTGTAAAATGAATCAACCAGTGTGATAATAATATGTCCCTTAAATTCATTGAAAGGCCCATTTCACCCAAATGAAGCTATTTCACACGTAAACATATGAAAATGTTGCTTTTCACTTGGATGCAGAGATGCAATTTGAGATATCTGTCTCCAAAATATCCCCAATTGTTAGTGAGAAATACTGCTATTGTTACTCTGCAAGTTACACAGCAATAATTGTCTCTATAATATTGAAATAATGATGTGGCTACCATTCCCAACTTCCCCAGCCTCACTGGAGGGCTCCTCCATGGAGCTACCTTCTGTAGGTAATCTCAGCTCTCAATCTGACATGGTGAAAGTAAAAAGTCTGCTTTTGTTTGCATGAGGGGATGGTGAGCATCCAGCTTCTGGCTCGTAGCACATTTAATGAACATAAATTAAGAAAGACAGATATATAAAACAAATTCTTGCGAGAGCAACCTTTTTTTTTTCCTGTATTAAAAAAAACAATTGAATTGTAGACTTGCACGTCCGTGACAGTGGTCCCATCTGGCTGGGAGCTTGCAGGACACATTCAGGGTAAATTAAACTCACATGTTTGCTCCGCTGTTGCGTTTCCTAGCTGCATCATAGCAACTGTGAGAAAAAAATACCACAACAACGGGTTCAGCTTTCAAGAGAATTTTAAGGAGTTATAAGGAAAGAAATTAATGGTCTGAGGAGTAGTTGGGCAAAAGGCTGCAAGTAAAATCATGATCGCTACCGCCTGACGTCAGCCAATTCACCGAAGAGAAGCAGACGTCGGTGTGTGATACATGTTTGTTGAACCTGCCAGTAAATGTGCTGTGTTGTTTGTGAAAGTAATATTCAGCAGCTTTATGCTACAAGAATCCTATAGTGGGCATATCGACGCCTCCTGAGAGGTGAAATCTGGATCTGTGGTATGTTCAGCTCGTCTCCCGGCCTCTAGACTCTTAAAATGTTTTTAATTAGAGGCTGTGTTCACTGGATTTAACCGATTGATGAATAACATTAATTAGCTACAAAGCCAGGACGTTTTCCCTAAGGCAGATGAGAATCCAGCAAGGTGATGGAGTGTTTGCACATATCTTGTCTGCATTTGCAACCCTAATTCACACATTTGCATGCATCGGATGTATGGTAAACAGTCGCCGGATTAAATGATTATGCTGAAAATGTAAAAATGCTGAGCTCCGTTAACTTGCCGGCGCTGAGATGACTGATGAGTGAGAATGCTGAAAGGTGACTGGTGTGCCGTGCGAGGCACACAAACTGAACTCCTCTCAGTGGTTGGACTGCATTGCAAAGGCAGAAAGCAGGCCATAAAAAAGTTAATGATACTGGACCAAGGGCATTTATAGGCAATATAGCTTTAAATGGGCTGTGCCATCTGTAAAGAGGACTGAGACAACCATTAGGGGCAATCAGCATTGGAAATAGTGGACCTGGGGAGGATATGGTTAGTCAATAATGCAAAGAGTATGATACAGCCTCCAGCTGCTGGAGCAGAATATAGACATGTTTTGTCTTAACGCATGAGAGTTGACTGTTAATTAGAAAATCGAAATGTGTGAACCCTGATGTTTACTTTCACCCGCTCTAACACAGGCCGATTATCGCATCCCGTCTCCTGATAATTCATATTTCACCACATAATTGAGAGCTTGGAGCAGCTGCCTTTAGCTCCTTCAGACCTCCGAATCATGCACATGACATTTTGCTGATGGCATTTCACCCTGTTTGCCTGAGCACTCTGTCACAGTGCAACTGACGGGCCCAGTGTTATCATTATTACCACAAATCTTATCGGCGCTAAATGTCGTTAGCCTGTTGACCCGCGAGGCTGCTGGGATTGTGGAAGGGGGTCATCGTACACTGCCGCCCTGCCGAGCATCCACATCTTTATATTAGTCATCCGCCACTGTCGTGGCTCACCTCCGAGACGCATTAGCATGCAGGAGAATGTGTCGCCGTCGAGGGAGAGAAGGGCAAATTGACCTAGCTGATTCTGCCTTAATTGGATAATGTCCCAAGCTGTGGCCCGAGAAAGGCTCATCTGTGTACGAGCAGGGTTCTGAGAAGGGCTCACTCACTGGAGCAGCTGTCAGAGGACTTCGATTTGTAACTTTAAATGAAACCTTAAACCAGTCGAGACTCAAAATTCAATTTAATTATTGTTGTGCATGGGAAGATTGCGCTGCCAAATTATACAGGAAATGAGCTGAAGGTCTGCTGGACTTATTCCAGTCCCGCGTTTCCTACAGTGATGTGTTTCAGTCATCAGTGAAAAAGTGTTTAAAGTAATAAATATGTGAAAACTGCAAAGGGAGCGAGTTTCAAAAGCTTTGGGCCTCTGCATCACTATGGCAACAAATTATACCTGGATAATAATAGTTTTGAATCATGGTGAGGATGAATGTTTTGCTGATCATCTAAATCCAATCAAAGTATATTTTGTCCACGAAAAAAAGTCAGACAATTGTAAAAGAAAAGAATATCCCTGCATGTCTGTGTCCATTTGAATGAGGACTATATTCCCTGCTTTACAAAAGCTCTGAGAACGAAAAGCAATTAATCCTTTGGAGAAACAGAAAACGCAGATTGTCTGAGCCGTTTTTGCTGATTATTACTTTGCGGCTTATCTTTTCAGCTCAATCTTTTTGTCGAGATTGGCCTGTATATCGAGGTTAAGCTTTCACAGCGTGTGACTTTTTTGATTTTATTTCTTTACAGATCAGGCTTCTCATAATCTAATAATGTGGATTCATTGGCTTCACCTCAGGTGTTCAGAGAAGTTCCAGCAACTGTTTGAAACCAGACGATTATCTGGCAAACAGTCGCTGCAGGTGCAGCCAGAGAAACATGAAGGTCACACAAAAGCTGGAGGGGGGTCAGCAAAAACTCAGCTGTGCTCACTGTGCATGCTGCCAACTCTGAACTACAAGACGTGCTGGAACTTCAGCAAGACGTTTTTTTAACAAGCTGCCTGTGTGGTACTAGACTAGGAAGGGGGAGAGTCAGTCGAATATTTTAGACCGGGATTTTTCATAACTGCAGATTTGTGAAGTGAAAACCTGGCAAGTTGCGCTGTGCTGAGCACACACAGCATCAGTGAGACTTGCATCCATGTCGATTTGCCATCTGCTGTGCTAGCAGTAACGCCTGCGTGGCGATGAACAATTTGCATGAAGGGAACATTGAGCATCCAGCACAGTGCATTCATACAGTAACAAACAGCCAAAGTTTTCTGATTTCGTCTTTATCAATAACTCAATATCACATCCACACAGAAGAGAATATAAATACATATATGTACATGTTTAACTCCATATGAGGCCGTCACATTTCCATTCTCTGCACATCAGGATTGGAAGACACGCTTTTAATGTACAGGTACATTCTGTATGTATCACACCGAGGGGGGGGGGGGGACAAAATATCACACCGAGGGGGGGGGGGGGACAAAATAAATGGCGTGTGTATATCATTTTGCTGCTCACCAGTACCTTTGCTGTTTATCTTCTGAGACAAACCTCTGAACGTTTTCGTTCCACACTGAGGATGATGTTGCTGGATTTACTCCAGGCTGCTTTTGGAAACTTGTTTGCATGATGTTCCCGTCCAGCACACCCACAAAGCCCGTTGCTCTCCTGCTGAGTTTCAGCCGGATGTCAGTCCTGAGAGATTGATGACCGTCGGCCATCAGCCGTTCCTGGCGTAATGAACTGTGCTTTATTTTGATTTGCTGTGCAGCACAAAGCT
Organism: Pseudorhombus dupliciocellatus; assembly: GCA_016785235.1. Taxonomy (NCBI): domain Eukaryota; kingdom Metazoa; phylum Chordata; class Actinopteri; order Pleuronectiformes; family Paralichthyidae; genus Pseudorhombus; species Pseudorhombus dupliciocellatus. The sequence goes on along the minus strand of JAFBJW010009053.1, from coordinate 7,011,725 downwards.
TCATATTTCATATGCCTAATTCACTCACGCAGCAGAATGTCTCAATTATTAATGGATTAAGAGTTAATATGGATATACAGCAGTCTTATGAAAGACTTCAGCAGCTTTTCTTTTAGCAGGACAGTCAGAGTTATTATTATCAACAGATTTACAAAAAGGCCACGTCCTTCTGATTTATGTGCTTCATATCTAATTAATGGATCAGATGTTGCAGTTCAACAGGGAGGGTAGCGAACGGATCATCGCTCGCCCCTCAGAGTGGGAACTGTCATACTTAACACACATGTAAACCACCACGGTCCCGTGTTGCATGTAGACTGACTGTTATTCTGCTCCAGATAGCAGCAGATCAAGCAACATCCCCAGTATGACTCGCATCTCTGACTCGGATACCGATTTATGAAATCATGTATTTATTGCTATTTACATTTAGATGACTCCTGAGATCGGATTTTGCCCTAGGAAGAGTTAAGCTATAGACAAGTAACAGATGTGTTAGTGTATTATAACTTAAAAGTGTTTTTATTTTAATTGCTGTGATGCACATCAATGGGGAACATGAGAAAAATACTATTACAGAAAATATCTGTAATAGTTTTTTATTTTGTTTCTTTTAAAATGTAATATTAAGTTTCAGGCTGAGGCACCGTGTGAAGTAAAAGGATATACAGTATATATACAAAAAATAAGTGAAAAATGAAAACGACAAAAACACATTCCTGAAGCATTACTGGCCTTCGACCCACATGGCTGCTATGAGAACAGAAGTCAAGTGTCAACAGAGGCAGTGAAGCCGCTCATAACAGAACACAACGGTGAACAAAGCATAGTAAGGTTTAGTGTGATGGAATTCTGTCCAGCATTTGCTCCATACAGCCTGTGGAGGAGCAGTGCCTGTAAAGATATAAAAGACAACTCCACAGCAGTCAGATCCTTCAGATTGTCCTTGGCGAGGTCACAAACCTCGTCAATAATGACCCATTTACAGGCACGGTGATGTTTTCTAGTATTCCCTAAACAACACACACATTCCTCTCATGTTCTAAAAGCCTCTGGAAGTGTATTTTATCTGCTCAAAGGAAAATATTATGCCTCCTCCTTTTTTTTGATGAATAATAAGAACTAAAATTCCACATAAGAATAAAAACAGTGAAAGGACATTGACATGGTTGTCCCACATCAATTATATCCACTAAAATATTTTTATTTTGTTCTACATATTCACGTAAATATTTGGCACCGTCTCACTGTCAGACAGTGATAATAACTTCCTGAATCTGCTGCCAGTGTTGGAGACCCTGCAAAGTTCACTGGGCTCTGCCCTCATCTGTACCACGTCCTCCCACCGAATTTTGTTGGAAAACATTTGTAAAAAAAATGGAACATAGGAGAAGTAATAAATCAGAACTTGATGCACCAAGTGCATTGTGGCACAGAGCAGAATCTCCATATGCTGTGTTAGGTCATGAAAGTGACCCAGATGATTAGCTGGTTTATTTCAGGACCTTCACAGTTTGTGTGTCACAGAAACCAATCAGATCTACCTCAGCAAAACATTTTCCAGTTTTTCTCCTCTTCGTAACAAGGCCTGGTCTGAGGAGGCGCAAGGCAGCGGCTGCTCTCTGGCTGCCTGCAACTGCTCCCCGTTCCTTTTGAACTGGAGCGGCTCACCACAGGTTAAAAGAGGAATAGTGAGAGCACAGCCTCAGGTAATTTGTACAAGGACTGATGAAACTCTGTGCTGACTTCAGTTCTCAAACTTTGTTCCGGTGGTAGTACAGTATATACTTTTGATATGATGGTGTTGCTTGCCTTCGTGCTGCCTCCCGCTGACATTTCACACCTGGAAAGCTATTTTCAAACCTCTAATACACTGCAGTGAGTTAACGCATTTTTTAAATGGCAAAGGTATCGCTGCCTCATAGGACTTGTAGGGAGAACAATGATTGTTTTATTGGCAGCACTGACTCTTGTCCTGCAGGGTATGTCATCACACAATATATTGCTCACGTAATAACGGTAAGGTAAACTCTGAAGCCAAACATTAGACTGGAAGGACTTTCTCCGCCTCCTCCCCTGTGCTTTGAAAAGCATTGCAGGCTGAGTCCTCAATATTGCAATATCCAGTTATGACTGCTGAGCCCCATGGAGCTGAGCTGCACTGCTTGAGCGGCTGGTCCAGCGTTCAGAACAATGAAGCATGAGTCCTTCTGACCCCGTAATATACAGGAGGACATGACAAACTATTGTGGGTGGAAGTGTGTTCACAAGCGTGTGTGTGTGTGTTCTGCAGATGAGCTAAAGGAGAAGCTGCAGGATTTTGTTTCTGAAACCAACAGCCAGCATCCAGGGTTCATTAAGATGGTGCGGCATGCCAAGCAGGAGGGTCTGATCCGGTCCAGAGTGAGCGGGTGGAGGGCCGCTACCGCCCCGGTCGTTGCCCTGTTTGACGCCCACGTCGAGTTCAACGTGGGCTGGTGAGTCACTCTGGCGACGTGAGCAGCATGACGCTAGCACCAGGGGTAGATCTTGGGTCCTAGCACTGTGTGGGTTTGCTGGGAATAGTTGAACTGGTTCAGACTGTTTGCTTATTCTCTTTTGTATCAGATGATTGTTTCACTTATCTGTTGTTTTTTTTCTGCTTCGTGACTCAGTTGGTAATCTGGACTTTCTACAAGTGCTGTAAACAAACTTGATTTATTGCTGATGTTTGTTAAAATAATACCATAGACACAGTTATTGCACATTTTGTCAAACATGTCAAAGGGGGAGTCGTGCACCCTTATAAATATTTTTAAATTAAGTGTTTGCAAGAAAATATAGAAACGAAAAGTTGATAATGAAACATTTACTTGTCAGACTTTGTCAGACTAATTTATAACATTAAATGATTTACTGAAGTTAAGAGTAAAGCCCAGAATAATCAAATGCCCCAATCCACAGTCAAATAAATCCTCTGTCTGTGCATTTGAAGGGCTGAACCCATTCTGCAGAGGATTAAAGAAGACAGAACCCGAATCGTCTCACCCTCATTTGACAACATCAAGTATGACACGTTTGAGATCGAGGAGTATCCGCTGTCTGCCCAGGGCTTTGACTGGGAGCTGTGGTGTCGTTACCTCAACCCCCCCAAGTCCTGGTGGCACAAGGGCAACAAGAGTGCACCAATACAGTAAGTGTCTTCACTGCCAGAATCAAACACGATGCAATTAATCTGATTATTTTCTATCCTAAACAAATATCTCTGATCAGAGATTGTTTTATGGTATGCCATGCAGTGCCACATTTCTCTGCTTGTCGCTGCTGTCACTATAGCAACTCAGTTTATCACATAAAAACAAAACAGACGGATGGATCTGCTCCCATCACATAATAATCACTTGAACCAAGTTACAATGACAAACCAGGAGTTTAAAAGGGTTTCGAGGACAGTTTCCTGTAAGAGGTTTGCTGACAGGCTCGGCGGTTTGGCCGGCGAGATCTGATTTGGCAGAGGAAGTGGAACGACAGAGCAGAGCAGCGGGTCGTACCATCCTGCTGCACCGAAGAGCGGTCAGGGCAGACTGGGCGCCTCGGATCCAGACAGGCCGTTTTGCGAATGAAGACACATGAGATGTGGAAGGTGTTGATGCAGGCAGGCATCATGAGTCGGAGGCACGAGCAGAGCATAGGATTAGAGACGAGCTGGTGAACACAAAACATCCTCGCAGAGGGCGAAGACCTTGGCCAGGACGCCTGTCCAGAGGCCACAGGCTTCACACTGCAGCAGCTTGTTTGGATTAAAAGATCAACGGCAGAGGCACAGGTAGAAATGTCAGGAGAAGCAGGACGCCGCGCCCACACACACATACATGGACACTTACTCTAACTCTGACCATAGTTAGTACAGGCCTAACTCTCTTATGGGGACCTGATTTCTTTCGCCATTTGGAAGATATGTTAACTTGAATTTTCAAGAGTATTTGGGTCCCCAAAACATAACCTAGATCTCCCCCTCTCTCTCACACACACACACAACCTTTTACTTCTGTCTTGGTGAGAACACTCATTTGCATAGTGCAGTGCCCAACCCTCTAACCCTGAAAGTCTTTAATCCTCAGCTCTGTGAGGGCAGACAAAAACGTCCACACTAAATAAGGTCTAGGCTCAGTGTTCCATGTGTACAAGTACACACACAGACACACCCTCATTTAGAAATGCACAGACTGGGACCAGTAGGAAGAGAAACACCGAAACGCGGCGAAAATGGGAAGGTCAAGCCGACACCCTGACATCTACATCACGTTTATTCCCCCAGGAGCCCGGCCCTGATTGGCTGCTTCGTGGTGGACAGGCTGTACTTTGAGGAGATTGGTCTGCTGGACGAGGGGATGGAGGTGTACGGGGGAGAAAATGTGGAGCTCGGCATCAGGGTGAGTAATAATGTGTCTCGCCGTGGCCCCAGGCCATTGTTCATCCCTGTAATGCGCGGAAGATTAACTATGATAATGACACTGGTGGGCTGCTGCGGTATTTATAGAGAAGTAACTCAAACGAATGTAAAAGGATAAATACACATTTTCTGTTATGATGTATGTACGGCAGGAGGATGGTTTATCTTGACCAACTCAGAGTAATGTACAGAACCTGTGGCCGGCTTTCATTTTTTTAAAATGATTATTTAAATGCTAAAAAAAAAAAAGAAGATTACCAATGTTTTTGCATACTGACTTAAATCAGCTTAGACAAAGTGTGAAGCTCAATAAATACTGTTCATCTGAAGTATGTATTTTATATATGTATATTGATTAGATTTCATAAATGAATTATTAGTGAAGATTAGAAAATGGTAGAAAATTGCCAACCAGATCGTTTAAATACTTTAACACAGGGTAGATAATGTAATACTTGGACATACATCCTCTGACAGGGACAAGACAAAACACAGGAAAGAATTATCCTTTAGCAAGTGTCCCCTAAACCCACTGTGACAGGCTCTCATGCAGTTTTAGTGAAAATAAATCATCACTACTAATTAATTCTGAAGCCTGAGTGATCACCTTCATCCCCTGGTGATTGTGAAGAGGCACATCCGAGAGTTGAAGGACTCGTCATCGTCGCTGCTGTCAGCGGTGACGTTTGAATCCATTGTTCCAACACCGTGTGTCGTCGCGTTGCATTCTTCTCCCAGTGTCGTGCTCCAGTTGTGAGCGGCCGAAGCTGCTCGGTGTGCACGCAGTCCAGCAGTGCCACAGGCGGCTCGACCCCAGGAGGAACAATCCCTCTGAGGGAACGCTAATGATAGCTCATGTCTACTGTACAAAGATCATTAACGCAGCTATCAGCCTGCTCGATGGAAGCAAGGAGTGAGGGACGACTCCTCCTTGGCGCCACCATCGCTGGATTGCGCTGCGAGGAGGAAATGGAGACAAGCTTATGACAGAACGCCCAATGAGGAAATATCCGTCCTCGCTAATGACAGAGATGCAATCATCAGTGAAGAAGGGAGATTAGTCCCCTTAGTCATTTTCCTGCAGAAATTACATGCTTTTCGAATTCCTGGCCCTGATAATAGCCTCGCTGGCTGCTTTATAGTCTGACACTCTGATGATTTTATCACAGTCTGAAACCATTTTCGCATTCACGTAAATGGGAGCTTAAACCAGGGTCCTAGCTCACTCATGTAGAAACAGTTGGTTGGATCGATGTGGTATATTGCTCGGCCTCTCAGAGTACGGCGTGGCCCTCCATGTTGTTTGCTGGCTTGGTTGTGCTGGACCGAGGGAAGTGGCCCGTTGCCGGCAGGTTCGTGTAGTTCAGTGATCAGTAATTCTGATACAGAGAGTATCACAGTGATCCGAGGACGACAAGGAGGGAGGGTTGGGCCTTTAATTAGCATTCCTAGAGACGCCCAGCAGGGTCGGCGAGTGGGGGGTGGTCTGTCTGTCTCTGTGTTGGTCCGCCTGTCTGTCTGGGCGTCGGTCATGGCTGTAGACCACCTGCCAGCACGCTGACTGGATGCTGACAGATCCTTAGAGACACTCAAACTAGGCCAACAGCTTCAGGCTTTGGCCGAGGCTTGAAAGCGCTGTCCTGGGTAGTGTGAGGGTGAGACGAACTGCTGCTCTCAGCTCACATTTGGTCACAAAGTGGAAGATGAATTTTTCAACCGCGGTGCATAGAAATGTGTTTCCTTAATCGTTTCCGTGATGCTGCTGCCTCTTCCATGATATCAACTGTCCATCTGTATGTGCGTGTGTGTAGACGGAGCAGGATACATCCAACCAAGCTTTTGACGGGTATAAAAAATATTGAGCAGCCCCAGGTCGTTTTAATCTACATATGTAGATATCTATCTGTATGTGCAAATGTAGAATCAGTTCAGGTAACGGGGGGGGTAAACAAGCTGCAGTGGCACAGTTAGACCCACAAACCATGTATTTAAGAAAATTAACTTCTTATTGCTCTTGCCGCAGTCTATGACATTAAGATCTCATAAAATCAACAGCATGTTGCAAATAGGTTCAAGCTAGAATGACACTCAGTGAAGCACTAACCTCAGCCCAGGAGCTGCAGTCCCCTTCAATTCAATCAAGCTGCAAAAATTCGCTCAAACTCTTGGGTGTCAGTGTTTAAAATGTGCCTGATTTGTTTCATCAAGACTCAGCAATCCTGGCAAAACTGCGAAAATGTGGAAAGACATCCAGTATCGCTAAAGAAGCTGAAACAAAGTCTTGGATTTGCACCAAAATGTATTGGGGATCCTCCGGGACCAGTACAGTATCACATCCTTTACCAAGATGCCTGGTAATCCATCAAGTAGCTATTGTGTAATCCTGTTTCGAAATAAAACCCACTCAGTGGAGGTAAATATGGGCCAGTGTTCAAACACAGTGAGTTTCTTAAAATCAGAGCGTGCAGCGAAACGCAGACAAAAGGACGGGAGCCGGAAAGTGAATTATAAGAGAGATAAAAACACCTGTGAATGGTGGGTCACTTGCCAGTGACACCAGGCTGCGCCAGTGCGTCACTGCACAGACCAAAGGAGACATCATCGCTCTCACCAGGAAGGTTGTGTTGACGAAGGAGGATCATTGAGGCGTATGAAACCGTCATCAAGCAGGTCTGTGCATAGTATTTATGAAAGATGAAATATCAAATTGGTACTTTTAAGATGGAATGGATCTGTACATATACGCAATGTGTAATATTTTCCACAAGCCTATTTTAAATAGCAATATAAATCTACATCATAATTTATATATCTTAATATGTCTTACATACATGTGAATATTTATCCACGCACCGATATCTAACTTTTCCCATCCTGTGGAAGGTTTGATTGATTTAGAGTTCTGTGTTATTCCACGGACTGAATTTTAAAATGTTTTACCCTGATGACTCTGATTATAATTGTAGAACAGCACTGATTCCGTTTTATGATCCCTCTGCTGCTGAAAATCTATCGAACCCCGCTGCGAGTTCTCAGCCCAGCAGAACGATCAATGAGAAAATCTTTTGTTGGACAGAGGTGATGTGAAAAACAATGTAGCCCTGGAGTCCAATGATGTGAAACACCACGGCTTTCAAACAGCAATATCAAATTAACATTGTTCACCTCAGCAATAATGAAATGCTACTTTAATTAATCCTGATTGACAGCACCCCGAAGAACACGTGTACTATTTCCATAATTGTACTATCAGAATTTCTGTTCAAACCTACCTGCAATATTTTTAATTTTCATATTTAGAGCTATACTGACCGCATGCAACTCCGAGCAAATCATGACTGACAACAAACACCAGCCGTGACTCACTTTCACTCATCCCTACTTGAAGTGTTAAACAAATATTATGTCATTAAATTGTATCACAGCTCCTTATTGATTGTATGATGTAAACATTAACAAAAAAAGTACTTTCACTGTCACAGTGTGTTTTAAATATAGACAGGTTATTTCAAGTGATTCTCAGTTGTGTATTTTTTAGCATCTTTAATCATATGTGATAATTACGCTTTATTGAAATGAGTGATGAGTGTTTCATTAAGAAGACAGAAAATAGACTGAATGTTGGCAGCTCGGCTGTTTTACCTGGCATGGAGAAATGAATTCACAGTGGTGTAAAAAAATAAAAATGTCATTGGAGCGACAACAAATCTCATCCAGAGAGAGGGGATTCGACGAGGGCGTGTGTTTCCTTTACAGTCTAGTGGCCATGAGCGGGAGAGGAGTGATCTACAGTAGGAGGGTGAACACACGCTGGCTGCAGCCGCGTGGATGAGTTGTGGCAGCGAGAGCTTCAGGAGCACACACTCGAGGCTTTTTACGCTGTCTGCTGTGGTTGGAGTGGGTTTCAGGTGAAACGAACACCTATTTAATTTTTCATGGTGTCAACCCGAGCTTTTGTCCTTTATGTGAGAATTCATGAGGCCATTTACAAGTGGACAATCTGTCTGGAGTCACCTCCCTCCAATTACTCAGTGGTGGTTTAATTCTACCCTGCTGAAGGTCATATAAGGGGAATGAAAGTGAATTTGCCTTGATTTACACGTTGATACACCCCAAAACCCACACAGGTGTCAGGACCTGCCTCACTGGACTCTGGCTGTCTTCCTTGTGGCTACTTTGTGATTTCCATTTGCCTGTGTTCGAAAACAAAGGTAGTTTAACCCTTTTACTTGTGATCAACCAGGTTCACCTCGATGCTATCTGACCACACATTCCTCATTCCTGCCTCGCAGCTTGAAGTCATCCATGTAGAGCAGTGATTCCACAGAACCCTAGTGGTCTGTGATGGAATTGCAAGTTTGCAAGTTTTTTTAATATTCTATGACATTTATAGGTATTGCATTAATGTACCTTACCTGCAGTGGGTAACATGACTTTTTTTGTCTCTAATTCAATCTGTTTAACAAGTGTAATTCATTGTATTTTAATGAGGGGGGTCCTCAGGGTCGATCCAAAATGTGCAGGGGGTCCAGGACCCCAAAAGGGATGAGAACCACTGATGCAGAGTAACCAGCCGATGGTTGCTCCTATCTATTACTTTGATGAAAACCATCAAGTACCATCGAAGGACATTTTCTACATTAAGGAGAAACATCTCATAGTGAAGACGTGTTATTAAAGACAACTGTGTCGCACGGAAAGAGAAGAATGCCACGTGCACAAATATTTATCTTGTGTCTCATTCACACTTATTTTGTGCTGATGATAACGGCACAAAATAAGTGTGAGATAAGTCAAGTCCCTCATCACAAAGCTTTTTGTTCTCAGTGGATTTAATTCCGCAGCCACACAGCAAAACTGTGCTGGTTGTTGTTTCTGGCTGCAGGCTTTTATTTGATAATGAGCACCTCTCAAGTGGTTGGAGCTGGTGGGATTACAGATGTGCCAAAAGATACTTGTCATTTACTGCTGAGTTCAGTTCTTCATCGTGTAGCTCCTGGAGGTAGAATCAGTCTGTAGCTTCGCAGCAGCGAGCGTATGGGGAGGAAACAATTAACTAGATTCACACTGGTGAATATGACAATGTATAGGATAAAATCTCAAATGTGTCCTGTTCTCTCATTAGATATGGTTTAGGATTGTGAATTACATACATTCATGCCCAGCAAATTCTATCATCCTCACTTTATTAAATACATTGAATTAAATAATCACGAACAAGTTAATTTCCTGCAAATACCAATGAGCTCACACCAGGCGCTGCCTATTCCTTCTTATGTTCGTTTCCTAAAGACATGTAGCAAGAACACGACTAGGTAAGACATCCGTCAACACCTCCCCCGCAAAACCCCGGGTTTCCGGTAAGTGCTGCATTAATAATTCAAGGCTGTGAATCTTTCACTTGGCTGCCTGGATGCAGCACTGTTTCCTACAAATTACATTTCTATGCATTTATTCTTCATTAGCAATTTATGTTCAAGGGCAACATCCAGAGTCAAGTCAGGGCCAATGCAATCCGAAGGATGAAGCATGAACATGTGAAACACTCAACGCTGGCGGCCTGTTTTCATTTCTCATATCAAATACATACGAGTGGAATAAGAGAGAGAGCGAGAATGCAAATCTGAGTGAATTCGATATATATTGCAGGTTTGTAAGGCGAGCTCCTTTCGGTGGAGCAGAACCAGGGCAAATACAGAGGTCAGCAGAATGTTAACATGGGGACTAGCGCGGCACCGGGTGAAGCAGACAGACCCATAGGAGGAACCTGAAGCTCAGCCAGAGCACAGGATAACCTCTCCACAGACATCACTGTCTGTATTTCCACACGATGAGGAAGCAATGGTGCTTTAGCATGAATCATATCCTGCCGAAAACACACCTACAAAATACTGTCCATTATGAAAATATGTTCATTGTGGTGCTGAATCTGTTTAAAAAAATAAGAAGAAGCAGATTTTGAACCTTTTGCCACTAAAACTACTCCTCTTGTTATCATTGATAGCCGATAGATTTCCAACATGTAATCTGTTGCACTGTTTGATGTCCTTCCTCTCCCAGTGATGGCTCATTGTCTAAGGTGTTTCTTTACACTATTTAAGCATAACTGGAGTCAGGTGATTGTACTGGAGAACGATGATGACATGAAATGACTGGGTGAGTGGGTTTTATACCCTATTTTGCATTTGAGTGACTCTCTGTAACTATGTTATAACCAAGCAGAGACTGTTTTCTGTGATACAAGTTGTACGCATGCAAATTTGATTCAATTGACATTCTGAAATGACAAGGACAGTTTCAGCCGGTGAGTTTTGCCGCGCGTTCTCTTGGTGACGCTTCGTGACTCTTTGAAATGCTTCGGTGGTCTTGTGCTTTCCTTTTATAAGGTGAAAATTTAACACTTAATCTAATCAGGCTTGAATATAGTTTTCAGACTGAAATTGCATTTTCAAATTGCAGCCTGTCTAGCAAGGATGTGGCATTTAACCAAAGTAACAGCGTGAATAAGACCATTTGAAAGATCATACAAGAGAAAATAATGATGTCATACTGAGGTGAATACTTTCACTTATAACTGCATGGGAAGTAAACCAATATACATAACTATTGCACTATAATATGCATCAATAGCAATACAGCAAGGAGCTGTAACATTTGTCTTCCCAGCAGTCCCCTTTGATTCAGTCAAGTGACACCAAATGGCATACACACAGAAATGTAGTCCCCCTAAAACGCACAGCACATCCCTGCACCAAGTGTTGGGATAATATTTGTCATCTTGCCGACACACACACACACTAACGGAGCTGCTCAGATCAACACAGGTAACGGTCTGTGTTTAAGAGACGCAGGCTTCATGATAACAAACACAAGTGGAGCTGGAAATGTCTGCCAGTGTTTTAGTTTTCTGTGAAGAGGCCGGGGAATTCAACTTCTTCTTTTCAGACTGCAGACAGACCAAGAGGAAAACTATATGCCAATTGTCTGCGCCGCTCCAGCTCCGTGCAGCTCTGGGCAGCAGGGGAGGAAACTATAGCTTCACCTCAGAACTGAGTCTGGGCTTTGATGTGAAGGGTTTTATGATCACATCATGCAGTGGGAAATATTGTAGGCAGTTCAAGTTGTGGTTTCTGGGTGGACAGGAGAGGTGGTGCAGGGAGAAGAACGCTGATGGCTCCAAATGGGAAGATGGAGAAAGTATCAAATGAAAAAAAAAAAAAAAATGGGGGGGCTTCCTGAAGCGGAATAGTAAATCACAAGAATATCTGGAGCAAAGAAAAAAAATCCTATGCTTGTGCTTATCTTGTCAAGAGTCTGTAGGATCATACGCTTCCTCTGCTGCAGCGTTTCTTTTCAAGTTCGACAGTCATTGACAAGGTGTCTCCACATTTTCACATCAGGTTGTGGTCATTCGATTTCATGAGTGTAAAGACGTAGCGTAATTCTTCAAAACAATTAGCAAAACTTCAACGTATAACATAAAATGATTTGTTTTTTCATGTTTTTATGCAACCTATGACGCCAACATTCCCTCACCAGCACCTTGTTCTATCATTTGGTTAAATGTCCAACTGCGTATCATGTTTCTTGTTCTTTGTGCAGTGGCACTAAAGTTGAGCCTGATCTAATCTAAAGAACATGGTCATGACCTAAAACGCTCAAGTGAGCGACTTTAGAAAACTGTTAGAAAAGACGAAGCTTTTGTGAAACTTATCTTCGCTGCTAAAAAAAGGATTTTCACAGATTTATGCTCCACTCATCATATCCTTAGATCTTGCGGTGTTCAAATGTCTGCCAGCTTTTATTAGGGTGTCTGATGTTTATAATGAAAATTCCCCCTTCCTCATCATATCCCACCTCCAGCTTGCAGTGATGACTCACAGCCTGACTGATTTTTGAACTCGTGGTTCTGCAGATCTCCGTCCACCCAGCTTGAAATTAGACCATATCATCTTTTTTAAATCCTGAGGGGGCTCGAGTGTGTTCACAGCCTTTGCTGAGAGATAACGTGTCCCACGGTGCTCTGTCACTGACTGGGTGTGTAACTCATGCTGCGCAGGGACTGTAAAAATACTTTCCAGGAATGCATTGTTTCTGTTATTCCAGGGAAATTAAGAATACGTTATCATGCTAGAACAATCTAAGGTTGGCGATGGAGCAGTAATGGGAAAAAATATTTCAAGTAAATGGTGTGTGATGTAATTAATATGCTAATGCGGTGGTAATATATCTAAGATGGCTGTGTCCCATTTCAGGGACCTAGTGAGGAGGCACGTTGGAGGCAACGGCCGAACGGAAATGATAGTGGTCTGTTTGATGGTGATTTCCTATTTGCTCCAGCATCGTATCGTATAGCATTACAAGCTACTCTGCCGCGGTTCAGCCGCCCACACCCATTAGCTTTGTCATTAAAATGCAGTGAATCCTGGAATATGTCGGCCATTTGAAGTGGCCTTTCGAAATGGGACAAGCCTAGTGGCTATGCCATTTTATTCGTGTTCAAATGGAGCCCCTGACATGAGATGGGTGCTGTAGCGTTTACATTGCACCTAATGCTGCACACTCACATGTGATCTGTGTATGTGAGCAAAGGTCATAGAGGTAATTGTCAGTTTCTACAAAAGATTATGACTTGGATGGAAATGTTTTTATTTCTTTATTCTTAACTGTTTTTATTATACTGGTATTACATTTTATTATTATGGCTAAAGAACCTCATTTTGGACTATAACATTGTGTTTTGTCTCATCTTAACTGAGTAATATTGTTGTAAAAAAATTGTAAAAAAAAAAAATCTTCATTTAAATGAGGCCTCTATATCTGTTAAAAGGTTTTTCTCAAGAATTTCATTGGAAATGCGCATCTTTGTGGGGGGGGTAACGGCACAAACAAAGACGTGATTGAGCAGAACAATACTGAGCACATGAACGAGCAGCAGAGACACGTCTTTTGCTGCAAGACGGGATTGAGACATTTAACATCTATCTTCATTCCGTTTTTTTTGTAAATGTTGGAATCCACTGTAACTGACACAGCTTCAAGCTGCTGCTTTTCTTAGTGAAGAAGAAAAACAAAAACACTTAATAGGCACCTCTCAAAGCCGACAAAGAGTGAGTGGTTGGCACATCAAAGATTTGGGGTCGAGTAGAGGCTGTGAACTGTACACAAACCGGGGGTTGTTGAAAGTTCAGGGCGTTATTGAGCAGATCGGCAAAAGTAACATTAAGCAGATGCTTGAATTCTCCCGTAATTCATTTGCTGCCGCATCACAAGGCTGCTTCATCATCATCATCATGACTCATATCTGCGAATAACCGTGTGAGTACTCCCATCAAATTCCACTTTAATTTCACGAGACGCTCAGGTTGTAACTGACACCACTCGAGATAGAATAAGCGAACGAAGTGCTTCCACTCACATTAGATTTACATTAAAGCTATTCAGCTCTTTGCTTTGATCTAAAGCAATTTGCCATGAGGGCAGCAGCAGAATTAGCTTATAGGATCAGGCTGATGGTGCTCTGGTAACAGATCCAAGCAAACGCCGCTGTAATGTGACGCCGCTCGTCTGCCAGCAGCGCTCGACAGAAAGAAATTGGAGGAAGAGTGGCTCGTGCGCGAGGGAGATCGGATTTACACAGGGACTGGCAGAGGTGCGTGATGCAAGAGGCAGCGTGCGATGTGAGTTACTTCTTCAAGAGATGAGTTTTGAGTTTACAAGGAAAAAGAGAGGTCGCGCTGCGCTGACTCACATTGCTCCCTTACTGTGCCAACAAGGACCCGAATTTCAATAACACAATGTAGCACAAGCATGGAGCGGGGTTTTGTTTGCACCGCAATGCTGATCCTCCGCGATAGCAGCCTGTAAACGGCGGGCAGCGAGTGTCAGAAGTTCGGCAGGCCTAATAATTCTTTTACTTTGGGTGGAGGAGGGCCGTCGCACCACCTTGAAGCAGTGGAGTGGCGCGTGATTGCCTGCTGAAGTGCTGTTGAGCGAGGCTTTCCGCTTTCTTGGGAAAACAGGCTGAGTGAGTCCCAGTGAAAATCAAATGGTGGGTTTGATTTTCGACGGCAGAGCACTCTCACAGATGTAACTGTAAAAAATATGACTGTGCTGTGACTAACATCCAAACCCTCCATATGAATGGTCCACTCCCACTGTCTTGACACTAATGACCTGTCTCTTGTAATTAATTTGAAAAAGGCAGCAGATAATTAGTCGCTAACTACGGGGGCTGTCACGCGGGCAAACACTCTGAGAGGTGTGTTTCATTGTCAGAGTGGAACGATGACACTGAATTATTTCTGGGCGATGGATGTTAGCAGTGGAACCAGTGAGTGATGCCACTATTGTTCCAGTGTTTTATAGATTGTTTGCTTCCAAGAATGCGGTGTGTGTTGAGTCGGGGGTGATTTGGGAATATTTTTTTAATTTTCCTTATTAACTAATATGTTGATTTTAATCCAAGTTACAGTATTTTATCATTTATCAGTTTCATGCTTGGAACTCATTCACCTCTCTCACTTTGTACCAACTCACTTTGATTGGCCAGCACAGCGCTGAAGTGTTTAAATACGATGTGATGGGCTGGTACCCGCATAACCGAACCATAATGCAGTTCAGCAATGCCCAACATCCTCCCAGCAGCGTATCGGTAGAAGCCTCCAACACGGATTCCTCAGGTCTTGCATCAGTCAGTGAAGCGCCTCAGTCCAGACTCAAATATATAATACAATTGATGACATCCTGAAATGCGTGGTGTCTGGAGGATGGATGCTAACGACTTGCCCTGACTTTAGAGCCACATCCATAGTTTTTGTTCCTTAGACGATACTGAGTATATTAGGTTAGATATTAGGTTCTCTGACTCATGGTAATTGAACATACATTTACTTTAAAAAGAAAAGGATGTCAGCTCTGCTTTTTGTTCTTCACATACTGACACAGTTAAAACCTTATGCACACAGGGCTGTCAAAAGTCAAATTCTATTTTAATAGCCCAGTATCACTCATCACAAATTTGCATCTAGGGTTGAACAATCTGTTCCGCTTTATGCTCTGTCCTGAGACTCTGTATCGGAGGAAAAACTCTTCCAGGGGGAAAGAAATGGAGAAGCCACAGAGGATGGATCCTTCCCAGGACGGAGAAAGATGCAATAGGTGTCACATGCAGAGAATAGAGCAACAAAACAGATTTATAGTATGGACAGCCAGGATGACAACATTATAGACTGTACGCATTAGTGAAGAATATGATCTGTGAGAACATTGTGCATAATCCAGGTGCTGGGGAAAGATTAAACCGTAGCCACACGACCTCCTCTCCACCATTAAGACCTGGGAAGAGGACAGGCTATATGCAAACACACAAGAGGCAAAACCAGACACACAGAGCGAGATTAAGTGAAAAGGAGGATGAAGAGGAGGAGAGGCTCTATATCCAAAATACCTAGAACAGAGGCAGGGGAGGGAGAGAGGATGCAGGGTAGCAGATGGTCCAACACCGCAGCATGGCAGCCCACCAATATCAGGTACTCGTGGATGTGAATATCCAACATGTTTTATACTTTCAATTCTAACAAAAGAACTGTTTTGGCCAAATAAACTTTTCAGTTCAGCAGCGAGTCTGCAACGGCCCATCATCGTCAAAATGGACTTGAAATGGCCTTAAATTGTCCTCCAGTAAAACCTGACTATTCGTAATGGAACAGACTGTAGTCACCTGTAACCCGCTGAGCACTCAGACCTCGTTTAAACCCGTGTCTGTAGTCCTCGTGCTGCTTCGTCCAGCAGGACGAGAGCAGTCCTCTCTCGGCAGGAGTACCGCAAGCTGTTGACTAAACAGGAGCGCAGCTGCCAGTCGCACAGAAACTGTCCCGCACAAATGTTCATCTCAGCACATGAGTGATTTCTGAGCCTCCTCCGCTGGCTCTGCTCGTGACATCTCTTTTGATAAGTCCATGCACAGAGAGGAGCACATCTTCATTCCCTCTGCAGAGCGTGTGGATGCTTTAAGATACCATTCAGATTCTTCAGATGCTAATCGGCAGCTTGATTCATTTCCTGATTCATTCCACTCCTAGCTTTAATTCTCTCTCTTTGTCTCTTTGCCATTTCCTTTTTGATCTTTCAATTTTAATAAAACGAAGAAGACCTCATGTTAGTTCTGGCTGTTTATGGCTGTCAACAAATACAGGGAAGAATGTAAATAACAACAGTTCGTGATGATTAGAAAATAATTTATTGGCCCAGATGTTCACTTTGACTCACAGGCTTATAGATAAGAGTTGGTGGTCAGAGTTCATGGAGCTCATTCTTAACGTTCTACTAAACCCCACCTCTGCGGTTTTCTAGCGTTGCCTCGTAATTAATTTAGATTTTTGTTGTTGTTGTTGACTCATTCCAGGCTTCAATGTTCTTGTCAATTTTTTGTGACTTTTGTTTGTGGACATGGCACCTCAGTCTCGTGGCCTTATATGGGTATCCGCGTACCGTTAGCTGCTGCGATTAGAAGACGACACACACTTACAACTTGCAAAGACATGGCGATCATCAATAAAAGAACACAATGCAAATAATTATGAAGTTGAAGAAAGAGTCAAGAATCTGACGTAGAGGAAACTTTTGAAAAAGAATGATGCGCAATGTCATGTTGCTGTCTTGTATCTTCCGTTTAGGATTTTTCGTTTTTTTATTATGGCAACTCCTGAGCAACTTTGACTTCTTCTTTATGAGTCTGAGGATCATTTGTATGGAATGAAACTGCACTGGCTAGCAAAGGAATAAATGCAGGGCAGAGATTTAGTTGTTGTACATATTTATGAGGGAATTTGTCATCATTACCATTCGTTCAATGCCAGTATCACAATTAGAAAAGGGTTTGTCTGGATTCCCACCCCGGGGTCCTGACCCTCCCGCAGGTCTTCATTATGAGACGAGTTAATGCCGCAGGTTCGTACTCATCAAGGCCATGACTTCTGTCCCCGGACTGAGGGGTGTTCATTTCTCACAGTGAAGAATGCATTAGGCTGCACAGGTGAAGAATGACCCCTGCTTCTCGACCGGTACAGTTCACGCTGGTCATCGCTGCACGGAACGTTTGACTCCGCGTTAAAAATCAAACGTTTTTCTGGTACTGAATTAAAGGATGAGCAGTCTTTGATCCTCTTTCAACTGTGACTCTGCTGTGCGCTGCACCGTCGTGTCCGTCCGTGATTATGGAGAAATTCTCTTGTCGTGCTGCCTCATCAACACTTCAGCGGTTACACCCTGTGTATCACAGGGCATTAGTTTTATCACAAAGGACGAACGTCACTCGCTGTCCTCTGTCTCACTTGGTTAGCTGGACGTCCTCGCTCATGTTATCCATTTATAAAGCTCTAATGATGAAACTCCCAGACCACCTCACCTCTCCGCTCTCCTCTAAAACTTTACACCATCCAGCAGCTCCATCGCCTTAGATATCAGCTTCCCTTGCTCAGGTAGCACCTTCTGAACGGATCCAGCTGCCATCGCCTGCTTTGGTGATTTTAAATCTTTGGTTTCTGATGTTTTTCCCTGATTCATTTTTGTAGCGTTGTATTAACTCGCTGATCGTGAATGTCTCCTGTATTAAATAAGGAGCGAATGGGATTAAGAAAAATAAAACGAACCCTTTAGCCTCAGGTGTGTTTTTCATTCTGATCAATGCAGCGCTGGTCACGAGGAGCTGCTTCCTGGTTGTATAATTTATGAACTCGCAGTGCAACGGTCCCTGATGTTAAGTGTCTGTGCCACAACCCAGGACACAAGCGCAGCCGTTTCAGAGGCCTCTGTCAGCCGGATAGCTGCATTGATTATTGCAGATCTGTACTTTCGCTCATCCAAAAACCTTCTGTCAACGCTGAACTCGCCTGAATCCTCAGAAACACTCAGACACAAAGTAGGAGAGGGAGATTTGCTGTGCAAAGTTTGGGGTTAATTTAAATTTCAACCTATCAGATTTAAACAGAAATACAAGACAACACAAGACATTTGTGAAATCATGAAAATGATGTTGTTCATAAGCTTGCGTTTCCTGGCAGCATGAGCATTGAGTTCTCCTCCTCCTTTGGACTTCATAAAGAGAACTTCAGACATTTCTGTAAAGCTAACCTGTAGCCGTTCTGGCGCATCAGGTGCAAGGTTTAGACTCCGTGCCACAACAACATCTGCGCAGCCTCTGCTCCAGCTGTGAGTTGACATCCCGAGGATTTTGTGGCTGTGTTGTGACTTTTGACTCAGCGTGAGACACAGATGATTGTTTGTAACTGGGGCCTCAAACCTCTTTTGTGTGTGTCTGTGATGGCTAACCCCAGGTGTGGCAGTGCGGCGGCAGTGTCGAGGTCCTGCCTTGTGCTCGCATCGCCCACATCGAGCGTGCTCACAAACCCTACACGGAGGACCTGACGTCTCACGTGCGGCGAAATGCCCTCCGAGTAGCGGAGGTTTGGATGGATGAGTTCAAAAGCCACGTGTACATGGCCTGGAATATTCCTGTGGAGGTGAGCCGTCAATCTTTATCACATTGTTTGTCTCTCAAGTTCCATCAGTTTCTGTGCCTGAAATAAAAGAAAACAAATCTTAAAAACTTGATATGATCCAATAAAGAGCAACATTTAAAAGAATGCTCAGTGCATTACAGGTGCGTTTTTAGAACACAATGATTAATACCACAGAATTTGGATCCTTGTATTTGAGGTTTTATTGTAATATTGGATTTGTTGGAATAAAGATATCTGCAGTATCAACATGAATCTGATACTAAATGTACATGCTGCACACTGTCATGTTTCTCACATCTGTCTCACATCTGGTTTGCAGAGTATACCCATTTTAATTTGATCTTCGTCTGGACTGACTGAATTCAAATAAATAATGGCACCATGTTTCCTGATGTTAAATGTAGGCTAGCTCAGGGGCGAAGTCAAATGTTTATTCACTGAAGCTTTTTTCTCCTACTCCTGCATAATCTGTTTGAATATGTAAATCCGTGTTATGAATAGATGAACATCTGCAGGCAATTCATTCAGTCAATAATGAAGCACTTAACAGCGCCTCTACTCAAGAAGCATGAACATTCTGCCCCAGCTCCAGCCCCCTGAACGAACTACACGCCCAATTTTCGTTTGTTGAGAGATTGAAAGAATCAACACAGCGTCAGTGTTCATATTAATATATTATAACATGTGATGTTATTTGTTAGCATTTTACTGATGGAGCTGTTTGCGGTGGAGCCAATGACAAAAACAAAAAAGGGTTTTGAGTGAAGGGTCAGGATCTCAATCTCAAGAGTAGCCTACGATTTAATTCTATCTCATCTTTCAGATATAACTCATATGAAAACTAAATCAAACAAGAATTTCAAGTGGCTGTAAACAGGTCTGGAGAATGTTGAACAGTGTTAAAAATGGATTTATGTTTAGTTCAGCTTCACAAAAACATCAGCGCCAGCTCCTGAATAAAGAAAAAGTCGAGCCACACACACAGCGCGATGACTCTGACATCGCCGTGTGGCCACTTTCGTCTCTGTGTTGTTTGATATTCATGGTCAAAGGTCCCAGGGTTTTGCTCTCAGGGCCACCAGTGAGATCTGTTTTAGCCAGTCTACTAAAGTGCAGACACATCCAGCATCACTTTGCCCTCATGAAGTCCTGAGTCTGGTCGAATCACTGAGATTTCACAAGCAGATCCGAGCGTCATTTGCATATAAATTATAGAATATATTTAAAACGGTGAATTAAAAGCTTGATGGAAACATGCAGATAGAAAATAACACAGGTCCTCGAACAGATCCTGAAGAGCACTTCACAGTCCAATCACTATCCACAGCCATTCCATTAATGTCGTGGAATAACACAGAACTTGTGCCTCTGGAATGTAGTCAGGTCGAAACCAGAGTGCTGAGTGGAAATAACATGCAAGTGTTTTAAAACTGAAGGAGATGGCGGCCAGTGTTGAGCGAGTGTGGCTGTGTGCGATAATGCTGCACAATGCTTTCCAAGTCTCAGAAAGAACAAATATCAAAACCCTATAGATGATTCAAATGGCTCTGAAATGCTTCTCAACGCACCATTGTCACATTTTCACAAACCATGGTAAATCATTTTTATGCTTTGTGTGGAACTGTTTGTCTGTGTGCGTGTGTGTGTGTCGGATGAATGCAGGACTCTGGGATTGATATCGGCGACATCTCTGAGAGGAAGGCTCTGAGGAAGAGGCTGCAGTGCAAAACCTTCCGATGGTACTTGGTCAACATCTACCCCGAGATGAGGATGTACAGCGAAACCATCGCATATGGAGTAGTAAGCCGCCTCCATCTTCATCCCAAATTCAATTCAGTGGCAGCAGAAGCCAAAAGAAGGCTTAAAAAAAAAAAAATCCCATGTCTGAGTAAATCATTCTAATCCCTGCTGGGATCCGGATGGCTGCAGTCAGGAACACAAACGGTTCAAAGACGAGGTTTGCTGCAGAAACTTTGACTCTTTTCCTCCTTAAAATCAAACTTACCCGGTTTATGTTGGGTTTCTGTGAAGGATGGAGACGCATATATATACATGAATGCAAGCTTACTTTAAATATAGACTCTGAGGTCTTTCCAGCAGAATAGTTTTCACTCAGAGAAGCCAGAGGAAGTGAGTGTTCTATTTGCCCCCCGGTTGTTCTCAAACAGCTTTATTTCCACGGTCCTCCCACCTTGCATTACTGTGACGCACCCTAATACACTGTGACACATATGCCGCAGTATTACCACTCTGCTATATGAGATGCTTTTTTTTTCCCCCCATACAGACTGACAAATGGTGGAGGGATATAGCCGGGAAAAAGAACGACCTCATTACCTCCATGTCACTGACACTGTTGACCTCATTATCCTTTATTTGTGACATGCGTTTGATGGGTTGGCCAGTGCCAGTGGTTCGAGGAGCTACTTACACAGCAGTAAAAACAGAAAATGAAATACCTACAAATACATTTTCCGAGCCCTATTTATTCACTTTTGCTTCATATGCTTGATATATGTCAACAAGCAAGTTGAAATCCCTCCTCCTGTAAATAAGCCTTCGGAAAGATGTCAAGGGAAAACTGTGTGTTTGGACCATGATTAACAGTCCGCAGCCATGTGAGCGGCTCGGTGAGCTCGTGATACCACCATTCAGCTTTAATACAGTGGCTAGCTGTCGTGGTAGAATGCAGATTGAGATAAAGATTTATGGGCTTTTTTTTAATCTGTCTCTTCATTCAGGAGTGTGGTTTTTCAGTTTGAGAGCAGCTCGAATGATTTAACAATGCTGCCACTCAAAACCTTAACAATATACCCTGCTTGGTTTTTTTTTTTGTTCTTTTCTTGTTTTCAGTTTATTTTACAGGTACAAACTGAATTTATGAGGGCCCCTGACTTCCAGGAGTTAATTAGTCTGCTCTTTCTTTAGAGGTTTTCCACTCATGGATTCTATATTTCATTGGTTTCTATGATGCATAACAATATACAGTAAATGACACCTCCATGGTGGATGTGGCTTGTGCCCAGCTGGTTGCAAACTGCTCTAAATGCCACATTAAAGATTATATATTTTAGATTATAGCCTGTCCGTATTGTATAATATTGCATCAGATGTAGTTGTGCAGCTCCAGCACCAGTGGAAAACATTCCAGTGCAACCAAATATGGTCAGTATATTTCTTCCATGTCAGGGACAGAGACTGATGATGATGACAATTTTACTTTCTGCATCGCTGAAATCAGAACTGGGACAAGTTATTTTTAATCTTCCACGTCATTTTCATGTATGATTCTCTCTAAAATTAGCTCTTGTTGACAAAACTCTATTGTTCGTTGTCTCCTCTTCCTGGTGATACCATGTGGGCGGAGCTCCATAGTCCCAACCTCAGAGCAGCTGGGCTCTTTTAATGGACTTCTTATGTTTTATTCAGAATAACGTCACATTACAGAGGCTACAGATGCTCTTACTGCTGCTTGTCTCTGCTTGATTTCGACTAATCGTGTCTCCACAGGTATCTCTCATAGCGTTTGCGTATCCACACAGCAGAAAAGTCAAGACCTGAGCTGTTGCACGGGACCATGTGCTGCCCTGTGGATTTAATGATTATCAGTCAGATGTAGAGGCTTCACAAGCCAAAGGGGAGAAAAGTCATCCCTAACAGTTCCTTTGATCTCACCTTTTTACCTGATACACACACACTGTCCCTGGAACTCCCCGCGGTGCAGTGTGTATCTCGCAATCAGGCGAACCTTTGTCGTGACACGCATGAATAACCCTCTAAGCCTCAATGTCTGAGTCATGTTCATCAAGCAGAACACGTCAGATTTACATTTTCATAAAGAAAGAAAGAGTTTAGGAGGACTCACATTTGAGTTTGCTCCTGTCCGGCATAATCTCAATGTTCTGTGACTATCCTTTCACATTCATGCATTCCAGCGAAGACGCTGCTGTTTAGTGGTAGCGTCTCTGGTTTGTTATTCTCTCAGTAAACATCACAGTAATTGGCACTTGGATAGTCATTTCTTTCCGCTGCAGAGGGCAGGGGCTGCAGGTGGTGCGTGCATCTTTCTCCATTATTTGTCAAAGTCATATGAGGAGCACTCCTCTCCTGAGCACCTCACCACTCCTTGTCCTCATCAGAATGGCGTCTCTGGTTAGTTATAGCTTTGAAAGTATTATGTCCATTAGTCCACAAGTTGATTGTATTTCTATACAGAGTGAAGTTATTCAATACAGCATCTCTCTCATGATTCATGGATAACCCTGAAGCCATTTCAGGAACCTGAAACCTCAGAAGAATCTCTGAGGTCTGTACGTGAACACAGTTACTATACAGGCTGTCACTCATCTGTTGATTATATTTATGAATCAGTGTGTTGATCATTTCTACTGACTTTTCTGTGTGTGTGTTTCAGCTGAAAAACTCTCTGAAGAATGATCTGTGTCTGGACCAGGGACCCGACAATGACAATGTTCCCATCCTGTATCTCTGTCATGGGATGACGCCTCAGGTTAGAGCCCTCCTGAGCCCTCTCTCTCTCTCTCTCTCTCTCTCCCTGCAGCAGTTTCATGCGGCGGGCAGGATATTCCCAGTTTTAATATATCACCACTATACTTTACTTGCATCCTGGGCTTTTCTTTCTCAATAAATCCTGTTCCATCATGAAAAAAAATGACTTGTCTTCCCTCCGCTTTTTCAATTCAATCAAATTCTGTAGCCTTATGAAACAAGATTGAGTTTTCTCCTTTGCCCTTTACAAAAACAGTCCTTGTTATTTTTGAATACATATTAAAGTCTTCTCAATTTTTCATATGCCTTCATTTAGGGATGGCATGTCCTAACTGAAAACTGAATAATACCTTGTCATGGTTTTAGCACACCTTCCTTTCTCTCCAGCTCGCGTCAGTTTAATATCTGATTCAGGAAAAAAACGGATCCCCCGTGGGCTGTCGGCCCATTGCATGTGTTTTCTTCTGTCTTCCAAGGGAAATATCTTAGCTCAAGAGTTTTTCAAATGTTAGTGCTGCTGATTATCATTTACTGTCTCCATCCTCCTCCGGCTCAGATCGATCCCTCCGTCCCATTACGTCTGAGCAGATTGTTTTCAGAGATTATTTAACCTTGCTGTGGCAGTTATAAACTTGTCTCATTGAGTCGTACTTGAGCTCACATTATCCCTCTCAGCTCAAGTGAATCTATCGGACGTTTCAGGCGTCGTAACTGACGTTTATGCCGCGGTGCAATTAAAACTCTTTCAGGGGGAAATCTTTGGTGAGAAATTTGTATTAATCTTGTGGAATCTCACTTTCTCCAAAACATCCATTAATCAGCTCCTGCTGTCCTTCTCTGAGACCTGCAGAAGTTGAGAAGTTGTTCATTATGGATGTGTTATGTGCTATAAATCTCTCATACATCCAGGCATATCAAACAAAGGGTTGGAGGAGCACCAGCATTCCAAATGAGATTAGGGATCTCTTTTGCATGACAAATCTAGTCTGCTCTATTTTTATGTTTCGGCGTTACATCACCGGGAGGAATTAGCCTCTGGATTGCCTGTGTAATGGTTCGGCGGCACAGAGTGGTGCCAATATTTGCTGTAGTCAGTCAAAACGTGATATTGTCAGGTGCCAGTTGATTTTCGGTGCAGGCGCTTTTGGAGGAGTGGGGGGGGTTTGTATCAAAGGTGCTGCGGTAAATGCAGAACATCAACCCGCTGAAAGAAAACTGCACAGGCCTGCGTGCAGGGAAGAGAATTACAAAGCTCACAATCAAACACGTGGCTGACTTTACAAGATCATGTTGTCAGCAAAGCGACAGCGCGGCACTTCAGCTCGAGCAGAAATAAAACGTAGCGACTTCAGCCCGGCGACAATAAAAAAGAAAAAAAAAAAAAAAAAAAAACTCAGACACATGCAGCCCGACAGCCTGCGTTGCATAAACACAAAAATTCCCTCGTCAAGACCGTTAAAGCGCCTGTGAAGGAGGCAGGAGGCCGCTGGAGCGTTATCAGACAAATAAGAATAGAGTGAAAGGATAAGAGGAAAAGACGGATAAGCAAATGCGGCACTGGTTTGTTGTGTTTAATAATAGATAACGTTTTGGGGGTCCTGAGTCAGAAGTTTCCAGTCAGAAAATCCTGATCCTACTTAGAAAATGTAATGACTTCTACTGACAGAGACTCTGCTTAATCGCCCGCTCGATATGAATCTGACTCCCCCGTCCCCCGTCTTGTGCCTCTTTATCGTTTGGATTGTACAAACCAATTAATCTGCCCACTCTTGAATTTTGTTTCCGTTCATTTGTTTGTTGAGCCAGCCAGTGGCGATCAGTCAGTCAGTAAACGTCCCAGAAAAACATTATAAAAACCGTTTTAGTATTAGTTTTGTGAAAACAGAGTATTACCAGTAAAATGTGCTGCATATGTGACTTTAATAGATGGGAAAATAACAAAGTCTTCTTTCCCCTCAACGCTCCCTGTTCTTTGTTTTCAACTCATCCGTCTTTGTGTGGAATGCTGGGTAATTGGCCTGGGTAAATGTCTCTTTGGTGAACAGATCACAGACATGTGAAGGTGCCCCTGTCAAGACAGTGTTTTCTTAAAGGGGACACAAGCCAAATGGGCCTGGAGCCATAGTTTGACCTTTAAAGATGCATTGCTTTTCATAAGCTTGTGCAAAACCAGAGGGAATGGTCCAACATTACCTCTTAAAGTGTTGCGGAACAGAATTACGTCTTTTTGCACCAATTACTAATATCATATCATCGCACAGAGCACGGCTTGTTTGTCATTCCATGCGAACGACATCAAATTAAAGCCAGTGTTACACCATTAAACTCTGGGCAGCGTGCTGCAAATACTGTAAACTCATTCTCTCCCTCATGCTTTCATCTTTTTCTTTTCTCTGTAATACACAACATGCTCCAGCTGCACATGGGCCTCATGTTTATCCCGGCTTCATATGAGCAAACTGTCCAACGCGAGACAGGATTCCATCTTAGAGGGCGCCGTTATTTGGGTTTCTCCCCAAACCCTGAATTAATCATGAGCTGCTTTTGTGTGCCTCTCCTTGTCTTTCGCCGTCCTCCTTTCAGTCAGGAGAGCTGTATAAATATGCATTTTTAGTGTATGTAAATCAAGCTCATAGACGTCTCTTTCATGGTCAAGACAACCGGAGATCCTCATTTACTGCATAATTTATCACCTGCATGGCCACACAGAGCTGAGGGCAGGCCATTATCTAAATGTCACCTCGGCCCTCTGAGCATTCGGCGTGTGGCGGCGCACGGCTAATGGCAGGATGTGCTGTTTGTTGCAGAATGTGTACTACACCAGTACCCAGCAGCTGCAAGTCGGGCTCCTCAGTCCCACTGTTGACGACGACGACAACAAGTGCCTGGTGGACGTGAACAGCAGGCCTCGCCTCCTCGAGTGCAGCTACGCCGCGGCCAAGCGCATGAAGCTCCACTGGCTCTTCACTCAGGTGACCGCGCGCGCGGGCCGACCGCTGTCGTCGCGCAGCGTCGGTCACTGTACTCCGTCAGCGTGCCGGAACACCGGCTGTAGGTGTAGGTTCAATCTACTGTCTGACCAGAGGTCACCTCCGTCCTGCAGCTGATTTACACACGAGGAGCCGAACTTGGTCTCTGTGCTGAAACAGAGCGAGCTGCCACGTTGCAGAGAATGCCCCATGACAGCGGGTGAATTAGATTAACAGCATGCTTTGATTTGGGCTCAAAAGACCCCATATTGTGGTCTGCTAAGCTGTCAGCACAGTTTTAATTATAGATTTATGTTCCTCTTTCAGCCAAATGTGTTTAAAATCCCAAATGTGCTTCACATCAGACGCTGGTTATAATGAACGTAATGTTCTTTTGAGCATGTCTCTTGTGGACGGCTGCTATAGGTGCGTTTATATGGTTTTGTAGCGTAATTGGCAGGAGGTATGGGAAATGTTTTATGTGCTTTAACGCGTCTTCTCGTGTATTAATTTTCTATAATTTAGTCAGCGGGAATCAAGCAAGCCTCGAACAAACCATGTGTCTGAAATAAGGCTGTTACTGAATGGACAAGTGTAGAAATGAAAGAGGGAGGAAGTTCATTGTATTTATGTTTTATTCAAATGTTGTTCCATTCTGCAGATATTCATGGAAGTAGGTTTGATCAGCCTCGGCTTGTCAATTTCAAACAGCGAATTAAATCCATGCATGGTCGCGTGCTTATTTGTCCCGAGTTAGTTTCCTCGTTAGGAAAAGCAAACGCGTGTTCAGTGGGTGGGTCTGTACAGTTCGCTGTTTGCTCATGGATACACGTGGGTGATGCCTTCTTTTTTTATTTTCTGGAACAAATATCTGTTGTTCTGTATGTGGCACGGTGGGATGGATGTAAAGCCCACAGCATCCTAACTCAGATGTTCTCTGTGCTGTACGTGATGTGTACAGTCCATTCGTTATCCAGCTCCTGGAGCCTGTTCAAGAAGCAGCACCTTCCTGCTCTATGAGCACGGTTTAAGAAGCTCTGTCTGTCTGCGTTTCACATTTTCACGGGCGCTGGGTTTTATTTGTGATCCAAACAGGTCTGGTGTCAGCCTGAGAAACAATGAGCCAATTGGAGCTGGCACGTGGACTGAACTCGGGTTCACTGTCCAGGCAGGCGGACATACAGATCAATTATATCAGAATGATTCAAATTAATTCAGTCAACAAACTTTGCCCTGATCTCATCCAGCAAACAGCCCCAGTCCGGAGTGCAGAATGTATTTTTGGTGGTTTCACTTGGTCAGTGCATAAATATTAGGGTCAAACAGAGGGTCTCAATAGGTCAGGTTTAACCAGAGGTTTACATCTACTATTTTTATCCCCATCGGCTGGGTGGGCTGACACGTTACTCCACATCTGCCTTAAAACCTCAATATGCAAAGTTCTTTGTGTTCTCATTTCTCAGTTGGACGTCATCACTGAAGTTTGAATTTTTTCTTTTTTTTTCTATGCAGACCGTGGTTTAAGGAATCTTACCGCGTCTAAAGCTTTCCACCACATCTTTGGGTTGCTGTCAGCACGTGTGGTTGCACTGTTGTCATGGAGATATTATCGTCTTTGCTGTTCGCTCATTCACAGCTCGGCTGGAAGCGGTTGTACCCAGAATAGAGATTCGGTGCACGGAGGATATAAATGGATCTGGCTTCACAAAAGTGATGCACTTTAATTTGATGTCTTGATTGCACTTATGAGCTGGATCAGGGCGTCGTTACGTATTGGCCCGTAAATGCTTACTCACACCAATCTGCTATGTATAAAGGAAATGTCTCTTGCAGCTCGGTGACAAAAGAACAGTTTAGCTCCCGTCTTTAGGTCTGTTTCTCCCCAGCTCCTCTTCATTCCTCTTATTGGCAGGCGCTTCCTCCTCAAAGCTCTCTCCACTCTGTATTGAATGTCGATGGCTTCCTCTTCAGTCACTCATGCTTTTTCAACCTTGACACTGTGATAGAAAAATTCCTCATTTTATCAGAACCTGCTGGAATATCAGGCAACAGCTGTCTTATTAAAGTTTGTAAATTGTCAGAACTTCTTTTTGCT
Source organism: Pseudorhombus dupliciocellatus (assembly GCA_016785235.1). Classification (NCBI taxonomy): domain Eukaryota; kingdom Metazoa; phylum Chordata; class Actinopteri; order Pleuronectiformes; family Paralichthyidae; genus Pseudorhombus; species Pseudorhombus dupliciocellatus. The sequence goes on along the minus strand of JAFBJW010009053.1, from coordinate 6,983,198 downwards.
CTGAAGGTTTCCCCTCGTCCTCCAGGCTCCGTTTAAATGAGCCCGAGGACTTAGACACTTACACGTGGTCTGTTCCCTGGGCCTTGTGCCGCAGCAGATTCACTTTAAAGAAAACAATGGGAACTTTATTGACACACTTTGAATGCACGGCCCCTAAAATGTAGGGTTCAAAAGTAATTGAACAGATAAACACGAGCGCGCGAGCATAGTGCAGATCATCAGTCAGCAGGATATGAATCTTGGACGTCGGGCTGGTAATTTGTTTCCGAATCCCTTTTTATTGTTTGCTGAAATCTGTTCCACCACACTGATAGCCATCTACAAATAAAGGAGTATGACAGTTGCAGGACTGTAATGAACACGTTCCTCTCGGGCCGCCCGAGTGCACCCTGCCCGTGCTCTCGCCGCGCATGACCAGCATCCTCATCCACGTTGCAGAGAGTCCTCTCCTCGCAGTTGTCAGGCAGTGTGGGCCGATGGGAGGGGGCGGGATGTATCGGTTGCATTTATTCAAAGTGCGGCTTGCCCTCACCAGGTCTACCAGGATTACCAACCCGAGCATTAAATCGGGAGATGAAATATGCTCTGCTGATCCAGTCAGTCATCATCTCAGTCTGCCTGAGGAGAGCTTCGCTTGCTGGAGACCAGATGAAACGCAGAGTGACCCCGAAACGGGCGGGAGCTGAAGGAGGCTGCAGCCCAGCTCTGAGAGAGCAACACCAGGGAATCCGCAAAGTGTCCACTGCAGCCTGCGGGTCATTAACTGCAAATTATTTTCCTCAAAATATTAAGTATGATGAATTCCTCCGACTTCGCGTCCAATTATTTTGAGCCCCTCGATTGTGGACGCTGTGCGTTAAAGGAGCAGCATTGCCTGCACGGTTGTTTCTGTGATGATGTAAGCCAACGCCAATGGAAGCTGGGACCCTTCAGTTACTGTAAGTCAAACTGAATGTGCCGCAGCTCAGAGCCCGAAGAACAAAAAAAAAAAAAAAAGTGCAACTTTTCAGAAACCACTTCAGCACCAGATGTTTTGTTATTGTCGGTCGCTCTGAGTTGTGCCTTTTGATTCAGCGTGTTCGTCGTGTGCATGCTGCCACAGTCTTGGCACTGCTCAGGAGTGGGCTAATGACGACACTGGCAATCGCATTGTTGTATTTGCCTTGAAACCGCGTTGATGTTATTTGGTGGAATGAGGAGGATTTTGCGAATCAGCCCAAATCGCCCGGAGCTCAGGCCGCAGCAGAGTGGGTTTAAGACAACAAACTTCCATTCTCTAATTGTTCTGCTGGCGCTCGGGCACCATCCTAACCAGCCCTTTTGTCTTTTCAGGGAGGATCCATTCAGAACAGGAAATCAAAGAGATGCCTGGAGCTCGTTGTGAGCACAGACAATGAGTTCGGCTACCAACTGGCTCTGCAGAAATGCACTGGACAGAAGTGGTTCATCACAAACGTTCTGTTTAGCAGCGCGCTATGATCCGCTGCCGAAAGGAGCCAACCTGACCAAAAAGCACACGAAGCGGATGAAATTCGTTGTTTGTTTTGTATGTGTGCGCATGTGTGCGCGCGTCTGCGTGTGTGACTGGAGCATGTTTATTTTCCTTTCGGTTTTTTTGTTTTTTTTAGCACTGCGATGTCCTCTGAGCAGTCGACGTCACATCACAAATGTTAAACATTTTATTTAGCCTACAGGATCTGCCATCGCTGGCGGGCGTTTTGCAGATTTGACGAGGTAGTCTATTTAGTAAATTTTGTGGTAAGAACAGTACAGTCAGATTTTTGTTGACTCGGAAGAGGTAATGGGTTCAGTATGTTTTTGTACTTTGTTCATATTTGCTACCATGTAGCAAGTCCTCTGAACCTGTCCCTGCTGTGATTACGTTCCTTTCCGTGTCTCAGGTTTGTAGGTTTACTATGAGATTCATCTGTACAACTGTGGGAAAACATTGGAATACATCTGAAAACAATAGTTTTCTAAATGTAAATATTTCAAATGTTTGTCATATAAAACAGTAAATTGATGATTACTGATGTAAACGCCTCCGTGCCTCTTTTGTTTTGGTCCTAAGGCACAAACTGTTATTCACACATTGTCAAAAGATGCCGTGAATCTGCCGGTGTGGGCTTCAAAAAGATTATTGACTCAAACCTAATGCATGTGGAGCGAGAGTTCAATAAACTGTAAATGAGGAAAAACCCTGGGAAATATATACGAAAACAAGCGAATGAAAGACAAGCTTCACATTTTGAATAAATTAACGTGCAGCAAAGTATAATGTGCTGCAAATTCAAACAGCACGAAGGTTGCTCGGAAATAAACTGATGAATGCACTCAACGTGCGCTAAGTCATAACGGATACTGTTATATGTTAGACGACTATTCTATTTTCTATATTATAATGGGCATTAAGAGACACCTCCATTGTAAGTGACAAACGTAATCCACATAAAAATCTTGTTTTAATAATTCCTGCAGCCAACTTGTGTGTGCACCTGGGGAGAAGTGGCACAGCCTGTTTTCAACATGTCAGCCCTTATTACCATCCACATTCAATCAGCGCTCGGCAAACCATGGCATTAAATATACATGCAAACCCACTTTCATCAAAAGGGCCACTGACGCGGCTTGATATATGCAGCGCGTGCGTCTGCGTGCTGAAACTTTTGAATGAAGGAAATTCAACAAAGCTGTATTTCCATGCACGTTCCCAGCAGCTTCCTCTGGTCGGCCTCTCGTCCTGGCTGCCTGCTGCGGCTGCACTTCCCGACCATTGCTATCGGCCTGAAAAGAACTGAGACAGAGTCTGTGTGCATTGGTTTAATATTCTATTATCATACATACATTTATCACCCTTGTTGATTGTAGCTCTTCCTCTTGTGCCATAAAATGGCTCAAAAAGGGGGGTTGTTTTTTTTTTTTTTTAGGTCTGGCACAAAGTACACTGCAGAGACTTTGAGTCTCTTATGCCCTGTAAATCTGGAGTAGAGGCACATCTAACTGTCCCAGGGTGTGGAGCTGCGGAGCCGTTTGTCTCTGAGCGTGAGTCACATGCACTATCGTCCTGATTTCGACGAAGGCGTCGTGACGATATGTTCGTCGTGCTTTCCAGATGGCTACAATCATTTTCCTTATTATGGAAATTCAAGCCTGACATTTAACAGCTCCATCTCCTTCCAACCTGGACTGAAACAGAATTGTGATCACGTCAGCACGTTGTCATAGGAGTATTTTTTATCAAGCTGAGTTCTTCTTCAGCTGAAAATTGCTTGAAATGTGATTCTGCCCTGTTCCAAACTAAGATGAGTAATAACTACATGGAACAAAAGGGCACTGTGCACTGTCTCCGGGAACATGATGTTTTCTGTGCATGAGGAAAATCTGTCTCTGGAAAATAATCATTGGTTCTCCAACAGTTTTTGTGGCTCTCCTTAATTGTTCAATCCTTTTTTTTTTTTGCTTTAGCGCTGTCATCCCCCCTTTTTTTTCGGAGCATCATGTCTCGCCATTATTTTCTGCCTCATGGCGCACAGACATGAAACACAGCGGAACGTGTTGCTGGCAGCTTGAGTTGATCAGGGGAGTCGGCTGGGTTTTGAGATACCCCGGTAAAAGGGAGCTAGTTGTCAGAAATGAGGAACCTGAACGCTCCCCAGGATCCAGAGAGGCATCTGTCTCTGTTATCTCTCCTGCAGGTGAGCCACAGGTAGCTGAGGGGAAGCTGCCAGTACCGCAGGGTGTACACAACAACACACACACACACACAGAACCAAAACAGGTGATTTCATAAAAGGAAAACAAACATAAACGCTGCCAAAGATGAAATGACTCTTCTCTTACTATCTAAAGCTGCAACAGAATGTTGAAACACACAAAAAAAACAGATCTGCCAGCAGAATGCATGTGGGTGTGAAATCTGCTGCTCGCTGCACAGCCAAAATGTTTCACATGTGGATAAATGACAATGTTAATTGTTTTCTGTAAGAGCGCACCTCCGTGGTGGCCTCGTTGCCATGGCTACGGGTCACACGTTGCATATTCTCAGATATCCCCTGGGCGTCTGACCACAGGTGAGCGTGAAAAGACCTGACAGCGTAACTGCCGGCAGGGGCGTGAACTAAAATATGTAACTTGAATCTTTGCCCTTTGTAAGCTGCACGTGAAGGTTCTTACCTGTTTGTTTTGTTTCACATGTGCCTGTGGTGCACAAGCAGCAAAACAGTGGAGCCGAGATTTACAAAAGAAAGAATTAAGTGGAGGCTGAAAATATTACCTGAGCAGATGGATTTTAATATGGGACGTTTTCAATGTTTAGTAGGTTTTGTCATAGTTTTCATAGCATATTGTAAAAAGGTCAATGAATTATTCAGGCTCTGCATGTTGTATGATTAAAAATGAAAGCACTTTAAATTAAACACCTTTTTTATTGTTTCAGATACCACTCTGTATAGTAGAATTCAAGCAGCTTAATTGTTCAACAACAAGAACGATTAATGTCTGGTTTCATTTATTATCATTAGCGTCGACACTGTTTTTGTCTCACACCAACTTCTGAGAGAAATATCTATTCAGGCTGTCTGAATATTATATTAGCTGCACTGATGAGCACTGATTAGAGTCTCAGTTGTGGAAATGAGGTATAACCTGTCAATATGTCAATTTAGGATCTCTGTAAAGTAGTGTTACTACATATTTATTTTCATTGGGACACCTGGGTGCTCATGGTGCACTGCCTGTTAATACTTGTCATGATAAATGTCCGTATTCACTTAATAGTTTGATAGATTGATCGTATTATTGTTGATGCAGATAATAGTCATTGTGTTGAGCCTCTAATGAGCCTGAATATTCCATATTTCAGCTCTGCCAGTCAGCAAAGTCATCAGCTCTGGGAAGAGCTTTTCAAAAGGCCCATTGCCTGAGCAGCTGGGATCCCACTATACTGCTCTACTTGTTTTAGTCCCTAAGTGCTAACAAGTGAGAGGATGTAGATATTGTGACACTTCATCCATTGCAATCTAACTGGCTGCTGACAGTGATAGATGGGGCTCCACGAGGAGCTCTCCGAATCAGATTAAGCTGCGAAAACTGCTATTGACTGGATTATCAGAAGTCTATTTGCTCTCAGGAAGTTCTCACTTGAAGCCAAAGCTGTCTCCCTCTGTGGAAGGCCTTTGTTAGCGTTAAACACGTCTCCAATCCGACATCCTCCTCTACCACTGAATCACCCGGGGTCAGAGGTGAGGGCTGGTTCCTTGGAGCCGAACACGGACGTTTTAATCAGCAACACAGAACAGAATGGGTGAAGGAGGCAGATACTGGGCACGTCTCCGTCCGATTCCAGCAAACTTGAAGTTTTCCGGCGGCAGCCTGAGAGGCTGACTAATGTCTGAGTGAGCGCATGTGACAGTGGCGGCTGGCTGGCAGGGCCGGCGGCTGGGCAGGCTAAATCACATCAGTTAGTTTCAGGCACTAAACCAACAGAGGACAGGCAGCAGAGGAAGGAACCGAGCCACACAGTGTCACACCATCAACAAAGATTATCCAGATTCACACGACAGCTTAGCTAATACTGTATACGGCACTATTTTAAATCCTAGTTTTTAATCGAGGCTACGTTTAATAAATAGTTTGTAACATAAAGTATAGATGAAGACAGCGTCTCATGGAGGGTGTATTTTATAGTATTACAACTGCATTTGACCCTATTATCTGTTTATCGTGCAGCCTCCTTGACTTGTTGACTAATACATTAGCGTTACGTAACGTTTTTACTGTGTGTGTCTGAGGGCAGAAGTTATGGAGACCTGTGGCCCAGTCACACGGGGACAAGGAGGGAGGGCCCATGAAAATTTAATCGCACCTCAAAGGCTTTCCCCATCTGTGTCACACGTACAGTACGTGCTATTTTCACATGATCGTTTGTCTGATGCGCGGAGCTGCGAGCGAACGCGCTGACCTCGATGCAAAATTAATCATTTATGGCCAACGACAGCTGTCAAGCAGACAGCGCCGGCGGTTGGAGCTCTGGGAGGAGAGCAGCTCCTGTCTCTGCTGTGAAGTCAGCGAAGGTGCACGCGGCACAATAAGCTCTAATCCTTTGTATACTGCAAGAGAAAATCCATTAGAGGTGTATTTCTGAATGTCCTTACAGAAACCAATTAGACGAGCCTTGAAAAGCAGATTGCTTTCCCTCACCGAAACTCCCAGACAGAGATATTCCCCATCACAAAATCACAGTCTCTCCCCCCCCCCCCACGACCAGCTGTCTCACACAGACTTTTAAAAATCAATTTCCTGGTTCACAAAACAGAGGTTACATTCGTTTTGAGAGATAGAAAAATAAGATTGCTCGTATGTTTGCCGATGTAGTCATTTTCTGTAAAATTATTCATTACTGCCTTCAGAGATTTGGTGGGAGCCTCCGGGCTACACTGCGATCTTGTTTTATGAATCAGGCATCTTGTAAGATACTGAGCACGTCTAAGTATCGAAAAAGTTCTTGAACGTTGGCACAGTGGGGGGGGGGAAACTAAGGCTGTAGAAAAGCAGGAAGGAGGCGTTAATGAATAATTTGGAATTAATAAGAATGAGGTGACATTCTGGCTGTTTTCTTATAAAATGCTTCGCTATCAGCTCTACCCTATGCATACTATTACACTGTAATTCGCAGATTCTGATTTATGAACGAGTTAATTTAGATTTACTCACAGACAGATTTGTTCACCTCATTCTGTTGCAGTGGCAGAAAGGAGGTCAGTAACAGGTATTCCTCCATTTGACCAAGAAAAAGCCTGACCCGTGCTGCTACAGCACTTTTTGATTGCACACAAAGGAAAGAAATCACAATTCAATTTGGAAGCAGAATTCCAAAGTTGCTGACAAGAAGGTAAAAGGGGGGTGGGGGGGGTTAGTACACAGACGGATCAGTGCCCAGAAAAACCATTTGGAAATTTTGGATGACTCTCTTGCTCCATTTGTAAACAAGGCCAGGGACTCATTTGGGAGAACCCGACGCAGTTTGTTAACAATGGCTCGTTTAATATTCTTCGCACGCTGCCATTCTCAATGAAAACAAATGACCTGAGCGGCATGAGACACTGGGGTGAGCAACTCTGATCTTGTTTTCCTGGAGTAGGAGATGTGACAGATTTTTAGATGCTGCAGCTGTTTGAAATGCAAATTGACTCTGTCAGGAAGAAGTTGAGCGCAAACGCCCACGAGCGGATGTACAACACGCAAACTCACGAGCAGGCGCGTTTATTTGTCGTTGCGCGGCGGTCAGCGCCGCGTTGTTCTGAGACCGCGGGGAGCAGAGGCGTCTCCTGCGCGGTGAACTTCAGCTGAACCCCGCGCTCTGACGTCTTCGTAAGGCGGCTGATGGGGGTTTGGTGTTTGCACAGCTCGACGGGTCACCCTGGCCGGCGAACGAGGCAGAGGTAGAATTGCGTGATGGATGGCCGAGGTGTATGACTGTTTTGCAACTCAAGCACCGCACACCCCGGTGTTGGACCTTGGTTGTAAAGAAAGAACTAGACCATAAATCAAAGTTAGAGATTTACTGACCGCTCCTTTTTATGACCATCACCTATACAAGCACCTGGAATGAGATGCATCTGAAAGGGAGCTGGTCATATTCTGAGTGACAGGATGAGGAATTTGCAATTTCAGAGGACCTTGGTGTCCTTCCAGTGTTCCGACAGATAAAACCAGCTGAAGTGTTTGGAGCTCCAAATAAAAATGACTCTGTCGTGGAAGCTGACTCGGTCAGGACAACCTGAAGGGATGGAATCCGACTGTCCTCCCACGCCTCACCTCGACCCTGACCTGGATTCATGATGAGAAAAATGGACAGACCCTTGAATTTTCAAATGACCCTAAAATCAGCATTGGAAAATATATACTCAAGAACATCATGACTTGGTTAAAATTTTCATTTTATGATGCAACATATTTACATTTCACTTGAGAGGGTAGTAAAAATATTTTCAAATTAAGAGCTTATGAAATATGATGTAGTGTTAAAGATTCAAATACATAAAAATAGTACTGCAGAATGATTAGTAATAATTTAGTTACACTAAAAAATAGATTGCTTCTTTAATGTGAGACTCAACTTTTGAACTCAACTTTAGGAAACTCGTTGTCCTCCGTTTTGATTCGGTTCGCTGAGCTCCAAACTTCCTGTTTTCCTCCAGCTCACCACCACACACCCTTAAAATGGAACAGCTTACATTTCCAACGATGAAAAAACAACTAATACGGCACTTCCTTCTCTGCAAAACACGTTGCATAATGCAATACGCATAATAACAGCAACATGACAGAAAATAAATGTATAAATAAATATAACCGATGGCACGAGGATGCCGCTGTTGTCCTGCGATGGGATGAGCCTGCGTATCAGACACGTCGCCCATTTAACCTAAAAGCATTCACATTTAAATTTAAAAACTGAAAGGCCGATATGTTATTCGATATAACAACAGATGCCAGCCACATATTCCAACAGGGGGCTGGCATCTGTTTAATATCGACTGACAACTGGTGCAGCTTTCTGTCGTGACGATTGGAAAGCGTCTCTGCTGCCACAGAGAGAGAGAGCGCATAGTCAATTAATTTTACCTTTCAGCCCACCCAGGGTCAAGTGAGTAAAAGTGAGATGATTGATTCTTTCTTACCATGTCACACACGAGCCTCTCATCTAAGAAGGAGGGAGGGTTACAATCTTTCATTTGCATTTTCTTAATATTATACTACCTGTCGTAATCGGAGCAGCCACTGGAGGGAATAATGTTAAAGTCGAGTTCAAATGAACTAGTGTAAAATGATAAAATGAAAGGCCATTTTTATGAAGTTCTCATTCTGCAGTAAAAGGTCCCCTCTGACTGCCTCATCGTTATTTATGACATGATTAGATTTTTTTTTTTAATCCTAATAAACATCTGCTGTTGATGATTACAGTGGATTGTTCATTCAGACTGGAGAGGGTCATTAGAGAAGTAATGAAGCTCAACAGACTCGCGAGCTGCAAAATCGAAGGAGGCTGATTTAGTCACAACAGCCAAATGAGTGGGAGGTGCTAAGCCGGCGCGTAAATCTGAAATCAGACCTGACGAGGAGTAATAAAATAAAAGTTACCTCGACGAAAAGAATATCCCATCAAGGTCAATGTTCTGAAGGAGCGGTGATTTTCCTCCAGTTTGCCAAGGTTTGCTGTAAACCTGTCAGTGCAGTTAGCCTGTTAGTTATGTGGTAAAATGGTTTACTTATTGCTGCCACTGGAGCTTAAAGCCTTGAGCTCATTTAAACTGTAAATCGCTCCTCAAGGACAACGCGACGCTTACGTTGTGTTTTCGCTTGCTCCCAGCGACGTGGTGGAAGTTGGGTAAATTCTGTCATAATTATGCTTTCGCCAGGAGAAAATAAACGAAGCCTCCGCTTCATCTATGTTTGGCATCTGCCTTTCACTGCATATTCATAGTAATGAGTGAGTAATGAATGGAGGTCTGATGGGACAGCATGGAGTAAACATGAGTTCAGGGAAAAGGTTGCAGGGAGGTGAGCAATTAGAACAATGTCACATGTGTAATTATTGAGGCCACACTGCATTGTCACCACTGAATCCTTTACAAAACTGCACCCCAGCCCCGACAGATCAGGGAGCACATCCATTTTTGTTCTTGTGTAAACATTTCACGTTATCCCACAGGACGCTTCGCGGATCTGTATTTTAGAAAATCAGTCACATTGATGACTTCTATCGATGGACCTTGGCAGACCTTCCACTGACTGCCAGTCTAACATGTGCGTTGCACGTGAGTGGTCTAATGAGAAAAAACATGAAAAAACATGTTTCCAGAGCTGATCTCTCGGAGCTTCCATGTGCACATGAGCACAAGGGATGAGGATTTCAGTGTCGCCTGTTTACTGCGAACAAGAAAAACCGACGCTGAACCTTGCTCGTCAGGCGTTCTGTAGAAACAGCCATCGCCATAATGTCCGACACCCAGAGCCCTTTTGTTGGCAAATGCTGTTTTCGCTCTGCTTGAAGCGACTGCCGCTGCTGTGTGAATGGAAATAAAAGATATCGCATCACAACAAGAACAGAAACTCACCGAGCAGCGTGAGGGTGTGAGGGAAAACTCAAACGGACAGGGAGGTTAGCGTCGTGCCTTCTGGTTGTGTTTAGTAAAACAGAGGCAAGAACAAAACAGACATTATTCACACATTTCTCCACAGAAGACAGGTGGGTGGGATGTACAAATGTGAACCACTCGATTGAGCAAAAAAGTGTTTGGACTCATTAATTTCACAGTGGTGTAAAAACGCTGTGCTCCCATCCAATTTGCTCTGTCAGAAGATCTGGGTCTCAATATTATAACAGCTCGTTTTTTAATGATCGCCCAAAACAGCAGGGCTCTGCAGCTTTTAATGAAAAGGGCCTCGGATTTGGTGTGCGGGGTCCGCACCTATGGCCGCAGGACAGCGTTTATGGGATCAACTCCAAATAAGTACACATTCATCTTAATGAAGTGTGGCTTACTGATGGGTTTTTAATAGTCGCACAACAACACTCCGGTTCTGGGGACTGGTACACCAAAGCCGAGCCGGATCAATTAAATGTGCGCTGGAGCTTTCTGAAGGAGCCACAATTTCCACAGAGGGGCCAATTATACATCCAGCATCCGTGAGGTGCACATGTAAGTCATTCATTGTTTACGCTGAGCCCTGTGGCTCTGAGCACCGCCACACATCGCTGAGAAGGTTTTCAAACATTTCATACAAGGGATTATCTTATAACGTATTCCTATTATTACTATTTTATAAGCAAAGTGCGTTCGTATTATGTTTAAGCAGAATTTGTCTGGATCGTAACTGTTATTTTAATGTGAGGGAAATCACAGATGGGCATCTTGTCCGTTCCTCTTCCTCAGCAGCAGCCGATCTTCCACCAGGCTCACCGAGTTCAGGTTACAGCACCTTGTGCCGCCGGCAACGATCTGTGCTGATCGCACAACCACGTAGCATTAATGGCTCCCGTCCGTGCCCTATCTCGCTGCTCGCCTTTCTCACAACGGCACCACAGCAACCTCTCTGATGAACTGTGCGAATGTCTCCGAGCGAAAGAACAGCCACGAAATCTCACCACAAGTGACAAGTCAGCGCCGCGCCCCGCCGACAGCGGAACGCAGTGCCCGGGTACAACTTCACCTCCTGTCACATGGAGTTGCTGCGCTAACTCAGCTCAGAAGAAGAGTATAAGGCAGAGTCTGGTGCGATCACTCGTGATTGCTATCGAAAGTGGCACAGAGGCTTGCCTCCGCGATGGTGTCACTGTGACGCCGGCACACGAGAACAGGTCTGATCTGAGGGAGGCAACATGTTGTGTGACACCGCCGCAGCATCCTCTTTAAATGGATTCATTCACATCACATCGCGTTTGTCTGACAGTTTGTCACTCATTATAGCAGCTCGTGATTTTTACCTCCCACCAGACAAGATGTTCCGACTTCAATTAATCATTCCTGCATCTTAGATAAACGATTTTCTGAATTTCTAAAACAGAGCTGAATTTCTTTTTAACTAATAGATACATATTCATAGACACATACAACCAGAAGTGCATCTCTGGGGAGAGAAGTGACATTTATTAAGGCTAAAGGCTCTGAGATTACAAAAAAGGTAATTCCTCAGGCCTTCAGAATGAATACGATTTTGATAAATCAAAGCTGTCAACTCTCGCTCACATTCATTCCTTCAGAGAAATTATGTGATGGTGACTCGTGTTGACTTTACAATTTGCAGGGAAATAAATAATTTTCAGCCCCTACCCATGAAACTGAATATGAATGAGAATACTGGGGAGACCCTCGTCTTCCAGCAGATGAGGACTTGAGTTCCAGAGTCTTGAATCTCTGGTATTGATTATCGCCTACGTGCCACACTAACAAGCCTGTCCTTGATCGTGCATTTAGGGTGGACAGAAAATCATTTCCTCACAAAACGGGGACGGTGAGCGCGTCGTCCACATTCAGGTGCTCACATAGATGCACACGAACACATCAGACATGTCCCAGATACGTGGTGCAGCCATATTTTATCACGTGTAGCCGAAGTCTGCTCAGTCTGTCATCTAGAGCCCTGCAGGTGCAGCCGCTCGACCAATCACCACTCCAGTCCATCATGGTGTTTTACTGTTTTAAACAGCTAACTAAAACCCAATTCAGCAGACAAATTTACAATTGGATATCATTTTGTGTGATGAGAACCGTCGAAAAAGTATTTACTGTGTACTTGAAGTTTTTATTGGGTCCATGTCCCGTCTGTTTTACGACACACAGGCAGCCACCAAGGTGAAACTACTTCTCATCTTTATATTGCAGTTGAACACTCAGGTATTGATTTATATTTTTCCTCTCCTTGGGTGTTTACGTTCATTTTAAACTCGTGTGAGCATAAACACACGGCTGGTGCATGCAAACCCTTCACCATTATGAGGGCTCCATAGCCAAAACATCAAATAGATCAACACGTTTTGAAAAAACATCCAATAATGATTCCAGGCAGCAAAAAAAATGCTGTCCTGTTTTGAATGATAATTTAATTGACGGAACTCTTGGCACAGAGAACATGAATCACATTATGAACAACCATATCTTGTCTAAATTATTCATTCATCCTGGCCTATTGAATCCCCTCCCCTGGGCCCCCCCCACCCTACAGCACAGTGTTGGCTGGGTCAAAAACGTAAAAGCATCTGACTCAAGGTTTTTCCAAGACATCCCACTCCCATCTATGAACTGATGGTGTCCCTGCATACCGTATAATTGGTTTTTATTCACTGCTGATGGAGCGGCTCATACATGTCAGTGTGCGGCTCCAGGTATTGTAAAGGAACATGCAGCACTCCCTTACTCGCCTGTGATTGTCTGTTTTATATTCTTAGCACAGGCGGCATGAATATGCTGAGGCAGAGCAATGGTGGCCGTCCTCTGAGCCAAATTGTGTTGGGCTTGAGGGACTGTCTGAGTCATCAGTGACGGCCCCTGCGTCTGGTTCCAGCGATGCTGACTCCCCGGCTGCGTTCTACCTGGGGTCCTGGCGGTATTAGCATGAGATTTGCTGGGGAAGAGAGAGCTCCCCAGGGTGAAGTTAAAGTGTTTCCTCTGTAATAAGCCAAAAGTGGAAAACAAGACCAAATAATGAATGTCCAATTCTGTGAGTCCACACAGCTGTTTTTGTCACTGTGAGCTGATCTGCCATGTGGGTTCAGAGAGAAATATCTCAATGTCTGCTGAGAGAATGGAAGATACATTCTCAACAGATATTTATGCTCCCCAGAGGATGTGCCACCAAGAAGATGATTTTTTTGTAGATTTTGTCGTTTTTGGGGCAGAAACTGTTTCACTCTTATCTTGACCAGTTCATCTAAACATTTGTATGCTGATCATTCCGACAGATAACCGCACTATTATCTCAAAATAAGATGCCCACAAAAAAAAACAACCAATATATTGGTTGCTGATGCACTCAGATACTGAGGTTGAAATGTTTTGTTTTAAGATAAACATTTAATCTAACAGAAACTTTTATATTGCAGTCGAATCCTATAACCCTATAAAAGAAAAGTTTCATTTGTGGTATAACCTTCAGAGCTCCAGTGTCAGGTCTTCCGATTCTGTGACATGTCGAGTGGAGGACCAGCTGTCCAGCTGTCATGTGCAACCTTGCTTGGCACGGTGTGTCCCCACCGTCAGACCATCGTGCAGCGAGAAGGTGACCAAGTGTTTATTCCCCAAATAGCCAAGCCCACAAATCCAGATGACAATGTGTGGTACAAAGCCCTGAGGCATCATCATGGGACAGACAGTTTCCCAGAAAAGTCGAGAAGGTGCACTTTCCTCTGTATGGGACCAGTCAACGTAATGTACCTTCCGCCCTGGGTGAGGTCTACTGGCATTGTTCTGTGAGGACAAAGAACTAATACCCTGTGTGGCAGAATAACATCGTCCCTCAACATCCAAAGAAGTAATAAAGTCATTTGTCAAAATCACTCAATGGTGGAGGCGCTGAAGCTCAGTGCTCTCGTCCAGTTCTAAAGAGAAGGCCGCCATTTTAAAAGCTATTAAATGATAGTTCATCATTGCTTTCATATATTTGGAATATATAACTTTAGCACATAGCACACATTTGGGATACTGTAAGTAAACAAGTCAAAAAAAATAACCTACAATTATTTTTAACAAGTTTTAATGAAAAATAGTTACATATTGTATCTTGAACAGGAAAAATATGCGGGACAATATTCTTTCATAATAATGTGACTGTGGCCTTCAGGCCTTTAAGAACGCATGAATAAATTTGACCCTATCAAGGAGAGCTATAGTAGAAAAAAATCAAATATGGCTTTGAAATATTTCTATGAATACTTTATGAATAAAAGAACCAAATAACTCCGAGTGTTTCACCATTTATATCCTAGAGACCCCAGGGTTAACAAAATAATAAATACACAAATAGAAGGGTTTTACTGACACACAGAGGATAATAACCTCAGGTGTTCATCAGTCATATGCATCCCCCACTGAGTAAATAGAGAGAATATGTAAGATCTTCGAATTGTGGTGTGACATGTGATTTGACCTTAACGTTTCCTTGGCCTCCTATTGAAAAGGAAACAGCGTGTGAGCCCAAAGACATATAGCAGAAGCCTCTCAGATCCTGTTCCCTGGTTTCCAATGTGTCAAAAGCTTGTGCACAGTGGGCGAGAGTGCTCAGCACCGTCACCTCACTGCACCAAGGTTTCTGGTTCAAATCGTGGGTGGGTTGAGCTGTCTGGCTTCTATGGAGTTTGGGCTGCTGGAGCCTTGAATGTCTCCTCACCTCAAGGACACAAAGGCTTTGGACTGCAGGACCGTCCCACTGTGAAATTGTCAAGTGTGTGAAGGATCTGTCACACGCTCTCTGAGCTCTTATTCCGATTCTTGTAAATCGACATGACTTCAGACTTTGCCAGAGGGAATTACCTCCAAGTCATAGCATTGTTACATGGGCAAAAAAAAAAAAAATCAACCATTGCAGGGGTAACCAACCCAGGTGTCCCCTGCTGTGTTCTCCCATGGGATTCCATGGTCCTTCTGCACACTTTATACCAACTGGCCAGGCAGAGACAGGCTGCACAAAGTCTGGAGGCTCTCAGCCAGACATTTGCATTCACACATTCACCTGAGACACTGCAGAGGATTTTTGGAGTTCACTGGAGATCTGAAAGCAGCTCAGGGTGTAGCCTGCCAATCACCTAATGTCAGCATGAATCTGCTCCGGCTCTCCCCCAGGAGTCTGAACGGATAGGCTGTACAGATAAACAGTGAAGCAGGTACACTGTCTATTAGTATTACTGTTGATCAGAGAGAGAAGGACGCCACTCAGCATTCATTCAGAAAGAGAAAGCCGAGGTTTTTGAAAAGGATCTGAAATCAGGCTCCGACCATCACTCGATCACTCACCCCCCTCTGCTCCACAGTCTTTTCAGCAAATTGCTAGATATTCATTACGGTAGAGACATCAATATTGTTTATGGCAGGATGGAAATAGCTCAAGATTTTGACATAGCTGAATTTATGCTATGTTAGGCACTATCCCTCGTACAGCCCACATGCTTTGGAAACTCTGCAGCAGCTTCATTATGCTGCAGAACGTTCGTTGCTTCAACATGTATTATGTTAATCTGCATCCCATTATGGAAATTGTGTTTATCCTCCATGATGCTTTAACACATTAAATGTATTAAATACAACAAAGCATTTCCAGTGACATTAGGATTATGAGATTCATTACAGTTGGTGGCACTGAATAAGAATTGTCTTTATTCGAGGAAATGGAAGCAAACTCACTGAATTCAATGTTTTTCTTTTTAATGTCTGCTGCTTTCTTCCCATTACCCATTATTATCATGGTTCTCAGCACAGGTTGAGATGTATTGACACTGATAGCCTACTCCCACAGGTACTGACTTTAGTTTAGTTCCTGGAGCGTGTTACACATGTTGACAGATGTCTCCCAGCATAGATTCAGTCAGGGAGAGATCCCAGTAGACTGGAGTGACAGGGTGACGACTCAGCTGAGCAGCTGGGAGTCAAACTCGATTCAGGCTGAGGTAATGTGACCAGGCCTCTCAGAGAGGGAGGGCCGTGTTGCTGCCTGTGTGTACTGTATATCTGTTTGTGTATCTGTCTGTCTGTGTGTGATGATGTCCACGTGTGTTTTGCAGTGACCCTTTAATCCAGCACTGTGCACGCGAATGACCAGTGAAAAAGTAGAATAAGTTACAGGAAGCACTGTAGCACCATCTACTGGCAGAAATGTACAACTGACATAAGACAGTTTTCATGAGTCACTTGTTCACCTGATTCAGGTCACACACATACAGGCTTATGAAATATGAATGTATTTTTGTTTTGCTTGCTTGTTTAAAGATGCTGGACTCATAATGAATGTTTTTACATTCCTATTTCCTTTGGTAATGTTATTTTCTACAAAGCCATATGACAATCATGCTTTCATTGTTTCCTCTTTGAATATGAGAACGTCTCCTCTTCCATTAACACACTGTCTCTGGATGCAACAATAAAGAAACAAGCTGCTTCAAATAGCTGTGATGTCAAGTGCACAGTGAATGGATGAGGCTTGACTTGTCTCTCTGCCGTGGGCGTCATTACTCCATTACAGAGAGGAGCTGTTGGCTACTATTCTCTTTATAAAGTATTCCTGTACACTGGGCTGGTGTTTCGTAATGGAGTTGGCATCAGCATCGTTGTACTTGACTGCAGGTCCAAAGACAGTTCAGACATGGGTGGATCTGTTCAGTCCACATCACAGGGAAGCAAAGCAAACCACCGAGTGCAGCGATGACTTTACATTGCTCCAACTGAAAGGCCTGTTTTTCCTCGAGTGCACATTCAGCCTTTGCTGCATTTATTGGCACACCGGGCCTAATTAACTTGCAGCAGAGTGTTTACTGTCAGACAACTGGCTTCATTTTTCTTTTGATGAATGATTGATGCCCCTCAGGGGTGAAGCAGTAAACGTGTGCCGGCATAGAAAAAAGTTCTGACGCTCCCTCAACAGGGAAAAGGATAAAATAAACATCATGAAACAAACATCTCTGAGCAGGATGGGATTGGGTGTAGCAGACTGTGTCGGTGAGAACGCCTGCAAGGAGAAACATTTGAATCTTCTCTCAGTGATAGATAACACCTGCAAAAATGCTTCCTGGCTTTATTTTGTCTGTCAGCTGTCATCAAGAAACATTTGTGGATTCGACGGTTTGATCTTGAGAGCTAAGACAGCAACAAAAAATCCCCAAATTCAAAATAATAAAAAGCTGATTTCTGGGTTTTGTGTGCAAAATGTTTATTCATAAAACCCTTCCACAGACTCAAGTCACAATGAGAGAAGTTAAAAGCAGAGAACAAACACAGTAAAAGAAAAAGGTAAGGTACAAACTGGTTAAACAAGATTTTCACCGGTGGAAAATACTTCTGGCCTTTTAACATATTCTGCAAATATAGAACATCAATCCAAATATAGCAGGCTCTCATATATCACAATAAGTTAAGTGTCACGTACAAAGGGGAACGGCTGATCAAAAGAAATGTTCCTCTTTTGATCAGAGTGTGTTTCACATCAGAGTCCAGCTTCTGCTTCACTGTTTACTTAATGTCAATACAAAGAGTTCTAGACGATCTGGATCTGCAGGTCTGACTGTGTCTCCGCCAGTCAATGCTATTACTAATGCCCTGACTAGACACAACCAGCTCATCATCACACAGGTAGAGGCAGTATCTTTGCAGTACAGTTGCTCAGAGGCACAATAACAGCTCCTGATGTATCAGTGTCTTCTTTATTTTCATCGTCATGACAGCAGAGGTTAATGTTTCTCTTATCTCGTACAGTGGGTTACACAGTGTAACCTGAACCTCAAAGAGGCGTCACCGGCCCAATCTCACCCCCTAGTCACTTACTGGCAGATGGAGGAAGTGACTCATATCAATACGTCAACGTGAACATTGATGTGGGTGTCACGTGCTCCACACAATACCCAGAACTAGGCTTGTGAAACTGTTACACTCCTCCCCTTCACCTCTCCTGTAAATAGAAGCCTGAGGGAAAGTGCAGACAGAACCAAGTGAACACAGAGTGTGAAAAGTCTATAAACGCAGCTCCGGGACGAGGGGGAACACAGGGACATGCCCTCCTAATGCTGGTGCTGCAGGAAAGGTCAGATGAGCACTGTTAACATCAGGATTTTTTTTTTCAGGACCCATAAATATTCAGTGAACATTTTATGGAAAGTTTGTCATTAGTTTTTTTGTTGAAGGTCAGGTCAATCACCACAATGATTATCCTCTGGGGATTACTAATCTGTCAAACCAATGCAAATATGAGGAGCACTGGTGAAGACATGTTGCTCTTTGCAAAGTAGTTTAATCATCTTTACATATACACAGTAAATTCAAAAAATAACCTTCTTGCTGGATCATATACCACTGGGGTTTTGGGAAAGATATGAGTCGTCCAATAAACTCAGTCCTACTCTTAGTGCATCCATGAGGAAATATCCTGAATCCCTTCTGACTCCTGAGTCAATATAGTTGATTTAAAAGTAAAGCAGCTCTGTGCTGTTTTGTTGGGGGTGTGTGTTTCCCCTGGGTAAAGAGCGAGAAAACAAAGGATCGGTTTTGTAAGAAGTGTTATTGGGGACAATTCCAAACAAACAATAAGCATCGCATTGAGTTGTCACCATTTTGCACAGTTTTGTCATTATTATATCAGCCCCGCGCTCACATGGGGAAAAATAAACATCCCCCTCATCCAGGTCGACATCTCGCTCCCTTCGCTCAGCAATAGAAACTCATCGTTCCGAGAACTCAAAGGGGTCCAAGGTTCTTCTCCTCTGTCGCCCTGCAGTGGTGGAATGACTTTCCAAACTCTCACAACTTTCAAAAAACAACTCAAGACTTTTCTATTCTCTGAATACCTCTTCTCCTAGAGAACAGCTGAGAATATGATGTCAGTTATGCTGTTGTTTTTCAGCTCTTAACACTTACCTACATTGCCTTTGCTTATGTTATTACTCATTGTGTGAATGTGGCTTTGGATAAAAGCATCTGCTAATGACTTTGTAGACTTTGTAGAAATTCCACCAACTTCTCCACTGCCATCATCGAGTCCATCCTCATCTGACCCATCCACCCTGGTGCTCTGCTGCTACAGCCGGCCTTGCAGCACATCCGTCTCCCTGCAGAGAATGTGGACCAGCCGCAACCTGTCTATCTCTGCAGGTCAGACTGTGGCCGACCCCTCCCACCCTGGACATGCACCGCTGAAGGTAGGAGGCGTTCGTTTGTGTGGCGTCGCTCTGAGATATTAAACACAAGCCGCTGGGCAGGGATAGGAGCTGCAGCCTCGTGTTCGGAGATCACCTCATCGGCCTGAATTGCGACACATTCGGCGCTTATCAATTTCTGTGGCAGCGCCGGTCGTGACGTCGGCTGGGAGGGATGATGACGTAGGACACTGCCGCCATACAAAACGCAGCTTCACGTGACGTAGCGGCCCAGTGTCTGTTCTCCGCGGAGCCGCAGCCACATCGGACCCGTCGTGTCTCTGCTTCTTTCAAACAAAAAGCGTTCAGGGTTCGACGCGACATCCTCACCACTCTCCGCTTCCCACTCCATCTTTCTTCTTTTTCTCTCTTGGGTTGCCAAGATAACAACTAAGCTGACGTCCCTTTTGTAAAGGTGAGTAGCCGTTTGCCTGTTTTTTTTTCTTTTATCCCGGTGCCCGGCTAACGTTAGCTAACGTTAGCTAACGTAGCGCGCCGACCTGTCTGCCGGGGTTTTCGTTTTTAGGTCAGCTGTCATGAACCAATCCACACACCGAGCATCTGAGTTCCAGCTGTGCCGTCGGGTGGTTTCGTTGGTGTAAATATGTCGGGCCGTGATTTGTTTCCTGTTCGTGGAAACGTTGACCCGTTTCCTAGAATTGTTTACAGCCTGTTAGCATTAGCTTGCCGGTGGCCTACTTAAAAGCCTCAACCAGACGTCGCAGCGAGCACTTCCGGTGTTTGAACAAAGACCTCATAAAATCAGCTGTTTGTTTCCCCTCGATATAAAGCGGACCTCGACGATCTCAATCCACTTCGATTCAAGTCGTTAAAAGCGTTAAATACGCGCTTTGATTGTTTTTAAAAACAGGATTTTGACGCTTTTAGGTGAAATTGAATCTGTTAAATAAACACAACCATCGCGTAAAATGGAAATATAGGATTTGAGTTAATAGACGTGTGTGTGTGTGTGTGTGTGTGTGTGTGGAAAGGTAATTAACTCAAATGGCACATCGGATTATTACGTATCCCGATCTGGATAAATCCAGCGCACATGTAATCCAGGTCCTGTGTCGAAATCTGCGTCTCCCCCCGGGTCGTGTTTCCTGGGGTCCATTCCCGGCGCTGTCCCCAGCCCCCGGGTTACATGCGAGTGAGGTGGTTAATGTTCGGTAATCCAGGTCATCGTGATATAAGGAGTGGTTGCGATTCATTGTGGGGTTAAAATCGGAGGTTAGAAAACACGTCGACACCGATCGCCCGCCGAGGTGTGCTAAGCTAACGCCGTTTCACTTCTACGGACACGTGCTGACGCTCATGTGCTCATCGATTTCACTCGAATCAATACAACAATTATTATTAATAAAAAATAAAAAATAACACGTGCGTCATATTTGTCGCATATTTTTAATGTGTCCTATGACTCTGGGGACCTTAGGCCTACAAGCCTGGAGAAGCCTTGGTTTCTAAATACACGAGTAAAGATGATTTCCCCTCAAATCTCTTCCATAGTTTGTTTTAATTTAGTCGTGCCTTGGTTACTGTTTATTAAAACCGGTTTCTTTTAACTTTAATATTGTGGGTATCTGATTTATTGTAAACGTTAATTGGGATCTGAAATGATCAGCTTCTGCCCATCTTCTTAGCATTAATTCTGTATGTACCTCGCTGGATTTCATTGACATCTCTGGCACTTTGGTTATGTGGGTTACACAGATATTAGGTAACACGTACGTGTTGAGAGGTGTTGCATGTTTAATTACTTGCAAATGAACTTAATTTAATTATTAAGGTCATCTACAAGTTTATTCACATTTGTCTCAAGTTTCATTTTAAGGCCTTTTGATGTCAGTTAATTTGATATGGTCTCATCCTTCTGTTTCCAGATCACCTTTTCCCACCCCACATCTAGAACTTTATTCTTTTCAGATATTCTTTGTCAAGCCGCCAAAGTGGAGAGTGTCGTTGCAACAGGGGGTCCTTCTCGTTTCAGGTAATACACATGAGTAGACCTGGTGAACTTCTGTTTACAGCCAGCCTTCTCACATCGCTCACATAAGAACCTGGGCTCACATTTTCCTGAGTTAAAACGGTTTTCCTTTTTTTCTTTTTATTTATTTGGTATCACAGTGTAGGGGGAGAAGGTGGGGGTGCACCTGAGCACTATCCCAAGACTGTCGGCAACAGGTGATTTTCCAAAATTTCCTTTCACTTGGAACCCTTGGTCACTAATCTTTTATGTAGTAAATCCTTACACTTCACTGGCCTTAAATTTAATTCTCATGCGAGTGGATTACCCTTTACTGTCAGTACACTGATATGACTACACTGTAGTACTATGGTGGTTTCATGTTATATGGATGAAAATTCTCATTCTACAACTTAATTGTATTTTGAAAATTTTTATATTCTTTTCCACTGTTTTTAATCAAAATGGTGAAATCAGCTACCTCCATCTTGTAATTTAAAATAATCTATAACTTTTGTTCAGATAAAAGGGATAGTTATTGAATTGATACCGGGAAAATCAGTTCACTATTTGAAGCATTGTGAAACCGAAGAGCTGCTGATTAGACCTATCACTAACAAAACTAACACTCAAATTGTTGGGCCCACCGTGACATGTTAATGACATTGCAGTGGAGCTCATCCACCAAACACCAGGGCCAGATGTTTGTGTTTGCTTTTCCTAATAAATGTGTTTAGATAGTGACATTGCCTTTGTTTGTTCATTACAGCGAGTTCCTGGGGAAAACCCCAGGTTCTAGCGTTCAGAGATGGGTCCCTTCTCGAAGCACTAGACGAGAGGCAAACTCCTCCAAAGACAAAGGGATAAATGATGTAATCTTCAGGAAAGTGAGAGGGTAAGTTTCAATTGAAATACAATCATTGTATACAGTGTAGTTTTGGGGTTGAATTTGAGTATGACCTTTTTTTAAACCTCTCCTCCTTTTCCCTCTGCACGCTTCAGCATATTGAATAAGCTGACCCCTGAGAAGTTTGACAAACTATGCCTGGAGCTCCTCAACGTGGGTGTAGATACAAAGTTTGTCTTAAAAGGAATCATCTTGTTGGTCAGTATTTCCTTGCAACATCTTTTAATCCTAACCTTTCAAATGAACCTTTAATAAGTTGTCCTGTGCTTTCAGATTGTTGACAAAGCCCTCGAAGAGCCCAAGTATAGCCAGTTGTACGCTCAGCTATGTTTGCGGTTGTCCGAGGATGCACCAAACTTTGAAGAACCATCAACAGAAAATCAAGCAACACAAAAGCATAATACTGTACGTTTTTTTAGAATGACGTTTATTGATATGGCGTTGTCTTAATGCGTTGTGTACATTTTAATGGCCTCTGTTTTACAGACCTTCCGAAGACTTCTGATCTCCAAGCTTCAAGATGAGTTTGAGAACCGTACAAGAAATGTTGAAAGTAAGCCAGTTGAATTTGATAAATGATGTCAGTTAAAAAAAAAAGTTTACTGATTTTCTTTTTTTCTTTCTTCCCCAGTTTTTGACAAAAACGATGGCCCACTCACATCTGAGGAGGAGGAGCAGCGTGCTATTGCAAAGATCAAGATGTTGGGCAATATCAAATTCATCGGCGAACTTGGGAAACTCAACCTTATCCATGAATCGATTCTACACAAGTGCATCAAAACAGTACGTTTTGTTAAATAACATCATAAACCTTATTGGTATTACGGTGGTGCAGAACAAAAAATCTTATGCAATGCTAATTTGTCTTTAAGCTTTTGGAGAAGAAGAAGAGAGTCCCACTTAAGGATATGGGTGAAGATTTGGAATGCCTCTGTCAGATAATGAAAACTGTGGGACCGAAACTTGACCATGACAAGGCTAGGGTGAGCACATGGAGGAAAAGAAAAACGAAAAATGAAATGGAAAAAGTCTCCACTTAAAATCCTACTTTTCCACTTAATAACCAAACAAATCTCTTCCAGTCTTTGATAGACCAGTACTTCAGCCGCATGCGCTCCTTAATGAACAACAAGGAGCTTCCAGCCAGGATCCGTTTCCTGCTACAGAACATGGTGGAGCTGCGAGCCAACAACTGGGTCCCACGCAAGGCCTACGTAGACAACGGACCAAAGACGATCAACCAAGTTCGTCAGGAAGCAGTGAAGGTTGGTCTGTCAGCTCCTTTAAAGATTGACAGTATCACTGAAACTCTCCAGTTTTCTGTCTGCACAGAGTCTGAGCATTTCTGATGTCCCTGCAGGATTTGGGTGTTTTCATTCCACCTTCAAATGATGGAATGCGGAATGACTATTTCATGGACAACTCTTCGTTCCTGCCAAGGATGAAGTTTGACAGAGAAATGCTCGGTGGATTGGCTGATATGTTTGGACAAATGCCTGGTATGTCACTTTGCACCACCTTGAACCACAAGTCCTTTCAAACCAGTGAGGATTAAGTTCTTAGTGTTTATACTTGATTGTGTTTTTGGTAGGAATCTCCATTGGGACAGGTCCAGGAGTCATTCAGGACCACTACTCTCCTACCATGGGACGCCACCGCACAAACCCACTTTACAACGGCCACATTGGAAATGGCAGTGGTTCACACCAGCCTCAGTTTGAAGCAGGAAACAAACCTTTCATAAAACCAAACCAGGTACAGACCACATAGTCGATATGAAGTTTTTTGTTGCACAATGAATCTTTTCAATGGTAACACTCATGTTGGGTAATCTCACAGGGGCAGGGTTCACCGGTGTTCAGCCACAAGCAGAACCTCTCAGGGCAGATGCAGTCTAAGGATATGTCTTCACGATTCGGCAAGAAAGGAAAAGTCAACGCTGATGAGGTAAGAGAATTTCTCTTTTGGCAAACATTGTTTTTTCCATGGTTGTCAACAGATGTGCAGCGACTCTGTCATTGTGACAAACCTTATGTCTTCTTCATTCCAGATTAGTCTGAGGCCAGCACAGTCCTTCATCCTGAGTAAAAAACAAGCGCCAAAGCTGATGCCACACATGAGCATGATGCCTCCAAGCGCCCAGGGTTCCCCGCTCGGACAGGTAACATTCTTACCTGAGCCTAACAAATGTTTTCAACTGATAACACACACGGTCCCTGTGAAACATTCTCTCATTTGGCTCGTTGTGTAGTCTCCACAGCTTGGCTTAAAGACCAATCCACTTCCCATTCAAGAAAAACCTGTAAAGGCCGTCAAGAAAGCTCCTCCAACAAAGGAAGAGTTGCACAAAATGACTGTAAGTTCCTCACAGCGCACACTTTAATCAACTGAGCACATTAGAAGTTTCCTATCACATTTAACCTATGGTTCCTTTTTCATTACAGGAGACACTGATGACAGACTACCTGAACAACAAGAACATCGACGAGGCAGTGAATGCTGTGAGGGAGATGAAACCTCCCCAGTTTTTCTTGTCTGAGATGCTGAATAAAATCGTGGTTCATTCCCTTGATCGATCAGATGAGGATAAAGAGCAAGCAAGTGCACTGATTCAGGCACTCTGCACCGAGGGCCTCGTCACCGGTGAAAACTTGATGCAGGTCAGTGTTGCTTTAAAAAAAAGAAAGAAAACTGGCCAATACACTGTTGGCATTCTCGCTGTCTGGAGTATTTTGAACTGTAATGTGTGTTTTGAACAGGCCATTCTGAGTGTGCTGGACCAGTGCCCCAAGATTGAGGAGGAAGTCCCACTAGTGAAGTCTTACCTGGCACAGTTTGCGGCACACGCCATCGTCGCTGACTTGGTCAGCCTCACAGATTTGGCCCATCAGCTGGAGAACGGTGCACATTTCCCACTTTTCCTGCTCTGCCTGCAGCAGATGGTCAAACTGAAGGACCGTGAATGGCTGACCGACCTGTTCCAACAGAGCAAAGTCAACATGCAGAAGATGCTCCCTGGTACGTCCAGCTATCAGCTCCACTCTTTGTTTTATACTGAGAAATTAAGTTTGAATGGGTGATTGATGTTAATGTGTTATGCTTCTGTAGAATGTGACCAAAACAAGGACAGGATGCTGGAGATTCTGGAGGGGAAAGGTCTCAGCTTTTTGTTCCCTCTAATGAAACTGGAGAAAGAGCTGCTGAAACAGATTCAGGTGGATCCCTCTGCACAGTCCATCTACAAGTGGATCAAGGACAACATCTCCGCTAAACTCCACACAGACAAAGGCTTTGTCAACATCCTCATGACCAGGTACAGCGGCGTTCATTTCAAAGTTGCCGACTAACCTAAACCCGATAAATTGATACAGGTAGCTCCTGGAGTCTTGCACAGTAAACAAATTGTCCTCTTGTCCTCCAGCTTCTTGCAGTACATTGCTCATGAGATCAACCCTGACAATGACGACGAGCAGCTTGCGGCACCAAGCAAGGAACAGCTGGATGATGAGAAGCAGCTGCTGCTGTCTTTTAAACAGGTGATGCAAAAGTTCCTGCACGATCACATCGACCTCCAGGTGGGTGCTCTGTACGCCCTGCAGGTCCACTGCAACGCCAAGGGCTTTCCCAAAGGTAAGCACGCTTCTCGTTCGAATACCAACTACAGTAGATTTCTCATGTACTCAGAAGTTCTGCAACCATTGGTAGGAAGCTTTCACGAGCCCAATGATTGTGTTTTTAGGCATGCTGCTGCGTTATTTTGTGAACTTTTATGACATGGAAATAATCGAAGAGGAAGCCTTCCTTTCATGGAAAGAAGACGTCACCCAAGAGTATCCAGGGAAGGGGAAAGCGTTATTTCAGGTACATTGCTAATAACTGCTTATCAAATATTACACAGCAGGTCCACTTAATGTACTAGTGTCTGGCTAGGAGAATTTTTTTTTTCTTATTCGTTTGTAACAGTACTCAAACCATCTGTTGGTCGTACAAATAAATAACTACGACATTGTTATGACTCTGCAGGTGAACCAGTGGCTGACCTGGCTGGAAACTGCAGAAGAGGAGGAGTCAGAGGATGAAGATTATTGAGGAACAGGCCAAAGCCATGTGCTTCAGGATGCAATGATTTTATTTTTTAACTCTTTGTAATGGTTTGTCTCCATGTGTCCCCCCCACCCACCCACCCAAACTCCCTCCCCTTCCTCATTTATATTTTTAAACCACTGTTACAGTTCATCACACTATGAAATGCTTTGTCAGATCAAGCCAGCATCACCATCTTTATCATATTTATGCTTTACATTCTAATTTCTATATAATGTCCTACAGCGGATGTGTTATACATTTCAATCATCTTGGGTTGGTTTCTTTTACAGTAGGCGGTATTTTGCAGAAAATGTATCGACGCGAAAACCTGACCCATTTTATCAGGAGTCACCAAGTGCTGCCGAAACTGTTTACAAAAGAGAAAAGGCTCTAACGTACTGCAAAGAGACCTTGCTCAGTATTTTATCAGCTTTTGTTAATCAGTTTTTAGATGCACTTTGCTCAACATCTTGAGTCGTTGCAATAGTAAAATACTTTTCCCTGATTTATCGTACCGATCAGAATCCTTTTCCTGTGCTTGGAATCAGACCATTTTGTCCCAATTTAAAATCTGAATCAGGAAATGATGACTGTAACAACAATGGTCTGTTTTATTTGCACAGTGATTTCAATTACCCCCACCCCTCCCCATTCAGTTGATTGAATCAAGAGCTTTTTTTATGTATGAAACTTTTGTGCTGTTAGGAATGAATCTGTGTGGCCTTCACTTTTTTAATTTATCAATTAATATGGATATACCTCTAACGTATCTCAGACTATACTTGAACGTCTCAGTTCCCGGACTGAGGCAGCCAAAGCTTAGTTTCCTGTGCTAGATGTTCACACCACCACCATGTGTGGAAATTTTAAGTCAGTTTGCCATATTTGTCGAGTTTTTAAATGGTCTTTTTATCTTCAAAGAATTACAGAGAATGTACTGTATGTGTAAACTTAAAGGTTTTGGAGTTCTACCGGGATTTTAAGTGTGACATGTTTAGTGTACAATTACGGATCAAGGTTGAATAAAATTAACAGTTCAATTGCGTTGCCCCAAGGATTTTTTTTTTCCCGCATAGTTATAGTCCTGACTCTAAATAAATATCAAGTCTTTATAAATCATTTATAAAGTCATTTATAAAGTCACTATCTGACATTGGTTTAAAATCTGATCAAGTAATGAGTTTAGTTTGACAAACTTAAGAATTAAGTATGTTGAGTGGGCTTGATTTTTTTTTTTTTTTTTTTTTTTAATTTGTAGACACGTGAACATTTTAGCTTAAATGGCTGGACGTCGCTTGTCTGAAGTTATTTGAGAAGTGATGCAGCAATTGCTTCCATTTACGCTTTGAGGTTGTGGAAGAACGGGTAAGTAACCAAGTTCCATATTTACAAAAAGTAAACAGGATTACATTTGACTAGAGTGACTTCATCACCCCTGCTGCTGTCTCGTTATCAAATATCTGTCAGCTTTTTCATAAAGCTCTTGTATTGAAGTTCCATTAAAATCCCCACAGTAGTCAGGAAAGTGACAGTGCTTCCTGGAGGAAATCTTGTCTAATTCTTTATTCTCTTATTTCATTTTGTTGGTGTATCTTCCCATTTCTTAGTTGGTGGCTGGCTGAGATATAAAATAGACATTTACACCTTTAAGTTGGATTCAAACAATTTAATTTGTTTAACAAACCTCTGCGAAAACACATTTACAGTGGACGTGAAAATAAAGAGGCCAAAAGGCCAGAAGAAAACTACATTTTTCTAGGCTTATTCCATGAAATACCGACAGAAACCCCTGCCCTGAAAAGGAAATTAAAAAAAAATGCAGCTGTGGACAGTTAAATATGGAACAAGTCCTGAAGAGGGATTTTAGATTTAATCACTGTCATCCTCATTGTTGGAGGCCTCAGGTTCAGAGGCGTCCGAGCGGCGAGGGGAGCCCTCGTTGTCAGAACCCACTTCAGATCCTCGGTCTGATGCCGCCACAGGTGAACCTGCTCTGGACTCATTGTCTGATCCCGACTGGCTCCTCTTGCTCTCGTTGTCTGACTGCTCCGAGTCGGACTGCCGCTGCACCCTCCTCTTCTTCACCGGGCGGTCGCTGCCAGAGTCGTCATCCTCCGAGCGTGCGGAGAGCCGAGGGCTTCCCGCCTCGCTGCCGGATTGGTTCCTTCGACCATCCGAGTCGCTGTCAGAGGCGATGTGCTTTGAGTGGCCTCCCTCGTCATCAGATCCTGAACCACTGTCTCTGTGGTGTCTGTTGGAGGAAGTGCAGCAATCATTGGACTGTTTCTGGCATGTTTCAGTGTCAGATCTGACTGAGAACGATGATTTCACCTGTCTTCAGCAATTTTCAGTCCATCCTCATCCGAAGATGATTCAGAGGAGGAGATTATTGCCTTAGACTTGATCTTTCCTTTGAGAGATGGTGGCAAACGCTCAGGCTGTGGCTGGAAACACGAAACACCAGATGTTAGTAAAAAAAAATTTGTTATAAAAAAGTGGCGAGATAAAGAAAGATCAGTAAGAACCTTTTCGATCTTCTTGCGTTCTTTAGGTTTACGCTGCTTCTTGGGTCGAGACGCTCCCTCCTCATCATCGCTGTCATCCTCTCCTGTTTTAGTAGGTCTGCAACACAAGATGGCGTTCTTAGTGGCTTTGCTCGAAGTTCACCACACCAACATTCACTGCAGCGGACCCACCTCCTCCTCTTCTTCTTCTTCTTCTCCTCTCCATCCTCACCCTCCTCCTGCTCACTGCCACTTCCACCCTTCTTCTTCTTCTTCTTTTTCAGTGGCAGCTCCTCGTCAGAGTCGTCGTTGACAAACTCATCCATGTCACCTCCTTTCTTACGCTGAGAGTTAAAAACTAAGTTTAATGATGCCACGTTCAGTGCAATTTAAGCATCTGGTGATGAGTGTGCTGTCAGTGTTATCACTCACACGTCCGCCACCACTTCCCTTCTTCTTTTCTTTGGCGATTTCCTTCGACCCCTCGGCGAAGGTGAGCAGGTTCTTGGTTTTCTCCACGTACAAAGCTCTCTGCTCCAGGAGCTTCTTCTGTTCCTCTGCCACTCTGTTCCGTTTATCCTCCTAACCAGGTTTGAAAGTGGCAAACCAATCAGTGAGGAGCACATGCATCTAAAACACGCTAAACATGTTCCCTCCTTACGTTGAGCTCTTCCTGTTTTGGATGGCAACAGAATAAATACCTGTTCTTTCTTCATCTGCTGGCGCAGCAGGTCCCTCTCCTGCTCCTGTTTGGCCCGGAGCTCCTTCTCCTCCTCGTCCTGCTTTCTGGCTCTGGCCACGTGGTACTGAGCCTGACTCAGCAGGTCAGAGCACTGCCTGCAATCCCACAACACACGTACCCCCACTAATATTATAGCGCACACTTAAACAAAGCTCCAGTACAAGCCCCATGTGAAATACTGTAATAAATATTTGTTAACGATCGTCATCTGCTGATGTTTACTTTTAAATTCTAATAACTGAACGTATACTGACCTGGCCTCAGACGCAGCAAGAGCGAGGTCAAACCTCATCTTGTCTCCGGCTTTGCTGAGGTAGCTAAAGTACCTGCGTGAGGAGGAGGATGAGGAGGAGGAAGGTGAGGTTATAGGCGACTGAGAAGAGAACAACCAGGGGAGCATCTCACTCAGGTCTAATGTCCCTACCTGTGAGCCAGCTCAAGCTCTTTGACGGCGCTGAGCACAGCCTTCAGGTTGCTCTTCTCATCTTTCAGCACCAGAGTGGCCAGTCTCTGAAGCACCAGGGCCACGTTGAACATCAGCACCGTGTCGCTCGGCGCCACGTGACGGGCCTGGTTGGAAACGCATCAAGAAAAACAACGTTGCAATCTCCTCACACACAGACTCGGGTGACCTCATGTTTCCCCTTCTTGTTACCTTCAGTAGCATCTGCTTGCACTCTTGGAGTTTTCCACATTTGAAGAGCGCCCTCGCCAGGTACAGCAGCACCTCTGTGTTCTGGTACTTGTAGAATTTCTTCAGGCAGTTCTCGTACTGTGGAGGAGTTCAAAATACTTCACTGTGCAAACTCAGGCGACAAAATACTTTTTTTACTTCTTTTAAAAGTTGTCTTGTGACAAATGAGGCTTTTACCATCTGCACAGCGCTGATGTACTGCTTCTGTTCCACATAGATGTGAGCCAGGTTGAGCCAAACATCGCTGATGTCTGCTGTGGCCTCTCTCACCTGAGCAAACACATCGCGAGCCTCTCGGAAGAAGCCCTTGTGAGCGAGAACGGCACCTGGGTGAGAACAAAAATTTTCTTTCAATTGTCAGACATTTTACAGTTTCATGAAAATTCTTAAAAGAAGCAGTTGAGAGATGCAGACCGATGCCATTGGCAGCATACAGGTTCTTGGAATCATTTCGCAGGACTTGTTTGTAAATGGCCAGAGCTCGGTCCTGGTGTCTCTTTTCCTGTCAAGACAAAAGCACACAGGCACTGAACTTTAGGATCTACCATTTCCTTCACACACTCAGTGTTTGACCACTAAGACAAAAACAGAGAGTCCCTTTATCAGTGACATATATACATTATGGAACAGAGCAGATCTCTGTTCTGCATCTGGGTCACAGCAGAGGCCACCTCCTTTTCATGAGTCAATAAGGCAATTCTTGTGAGTGTTCTATTAGCTATACTGATGAGATCAGGTTGTTCACATTTAACCCCCCCCCCCCCGCTTTGTTGCAACTTACTTAAAGTTATCTTGATCGCCCCCCTGTGGCCAGCTGCGGTACAGACACTTAAAGAAAAGATTTCCTAGATGTACATCACACTGATGTATGAGCTCTTTTCACTCTAGGTTTGGCTGTAATTTGTTATTTCTCTCTCCAATTTCCTTCTAAACAGCTGTCTGCACCTTTTCACGGTCTCTGGTCGGTTGGTGCAGCGTCTGCAGCCACACGTTGCCCAGAGCCAGCATGGAGTAGGTGTCATTCTGTGTGGATGGCTGCTTCAGGATGCGCTCAAACTTCTTTTGGCCCGGTCCCCACTCCTGTTTGGCCAAGTGAAGGTTTCCGATCAGGGACCAAGCGTCCGGGTGATCCTGCACCAAACACAGCCGACGTCAGATAAGGAGAGTTGTGCATTACACTTTATCTATGGGGATTATAATATTCCCACGCTTGCATTGTAAAACGGAGCAGAAGAAGTACCTGATTAATCTGCAGGGCTTCTTTGAACCAGTCCGAAGCTTCGTAAAAGTTTCCTTTGTCACGAGCCATTGCTCCAAGCCGCAAGTAACCTACAAACCAAAAGATCCAGAAGATATTTTAGAGCTCAAACCTTTCGTCTTCATGGTCTCACACTTCTCCAACACGTGTGAATGCTTACAGTCCACATAGTTAGGGTGCTCTCTCAGGATGTTTTTGTAGAGTTTCTCAGCTTCGTGGAATTCACACATAGCCTCATACAGACGGGCCAGATTGTAGGAGGTGGTGACGGAAATGGCGTTGTAGTAATGCTCGTCATGCTCCCCCTCAGCTTTGGCCCGGTCCAGAGATGCCAGGAAATATTTCTATGTGAGAGAGAAGACATGACGCCAACCTTGAAATAGCTCTGGTTCTGATGCTAAATATAAAGTCCTCAATGTGCTTAAAATACTTAAACTACATTGATGGAATTTCTGTCTAATTAACATCCCTTGTATTCAGTGGGATATTCATTGCTAAATTATTAAGTGAAAGTGGTTATTCTATGTTGTTAGCTACCTTAGCCTCTCCCAGGTTGCCCAGTCTGAAGTGAAGAGCTCCCAGGTTGTTGAGGATCTCAGGAGGAACATCGGCCTGCACCTTCTCCTGCAGGATGCGAGTGGCTGTGCCGTAAGCGGACAGCGCTCCCTGGATGTCGGTCTGCTCCAAGATTTGAGCGAGCTCGATCCACGCCTCCACATCATCTGGGTACTGCTCTGTCACCTTCTTCAAGTGACCCTAGAGCAAGAACACAGCGACATTACTGACATTCACCCCGCAAAATCACATTCACCACGCAAAATCACATTCACCACAGACACGTGGGAAAGGATGATACGTACTTTGGCGATGTCTCGCTTTTCCTGATCGTCAGATGTTGCATAGAGAGACCCCAGGATTTTCATAGTTTCATAGTTGTTGGGGTAGGCTTTTAAAACCTTTTCAAAGCACTGTGCTGCGTTTTCTTTGTCTCTTCGATACACGTACATCTGGCCCAGCCCGAAAAAGGGCAACACAAAGGTGGAGGAGGCAAACTGAGTGGCCTGGTAGTAATACTGAAACGCTTGGTCATAATCCTCCTGAAGGGAAAAAAAAAAAGCAAAGATATGAGAAATGTCATGTATTGACACCTTGACTTATTATTGTGCAAAGCATTGGTCTGGCGCTTACCTGCACGTGAAACGAGCGGGCTAACTGGTAGCAGCTCTCCGCCTGCATGGCTTCAACTTCTGTGTTATGGAAAGCATGAAGGGCCAGATGCTGCACTTTACTGTAGTCCTGATAGGAAGATCAAACACACGGGCATGAACACGACTGAAAGACAGTGGTTTACTTTCGTGTCAGGATTTGAAATAACAGCGGATGAGTGATTACCTTTTTGAAGAAGAAGTGGTTAGCGAGGTGGTTCAGCACCATGGGGTTGCTGGGGTCAATGGTGTACGCTCGTGACAGGAGCTGCACGCCGTTCTTAATGGAGTCTGCCTCCTTGTTGTTGAGCTCCAACACGGCCAGACCAACGAGAGCTCCCACGCACTTTGAATTAAGCTCCAGAGCTCGGCCGAAGGCCAAACGAGCCTTCTCCAGTTTGTTGAGCTTGACGAAACAGTGACCCATTCCCAGCCTCACCTCCGCTGGTTAGACACAAGAGAGAATTGATTAGAAGATGCCTGATTTTAGTTAGTGTTTTGAGGCAGCAGCTGTTCTTTATACCCACATTTTCCAAACATATTTATGTTGCCAGATGTTTTCACTTCCAAATATCAGTAAAGGAATGTGACCTGTTTACCTGGGCAGCCAGGGTTTGTACGTAGAGCCTTTTTGTAGTATGCCAGAGCTCCTCTGTAATCCTTTTTGTTGAAGGAGATACAAGCCTTACCTGTTGAATAACAGCAGTGTGATTATTTCATTCAACACCAGGGGTCAAGATCAACCTCTGTCTCTTTTATTTTGAACTTACCAAGCAGGGCAGGGATGTTGTTGGTGGACTGATTGAGGACAAAGTGGAACTGAGCATCGGCCTGGTCCATCTTGTCTCCTTCCAGCAGGCAGAAACAAGCTCGTCCCAGCAGATGGTTCTGGTTGACACAAGAGTGTGTTGTTTAAAAAAATGTAAAGATGCAGGACTCACAGCTGAACACCTGCTGTTCTGACAGACTCTTAGCTTACCTGGTCATACATGATGATCTTGTCTGCCATAGTGTACAGCAGCGTGGCCTGCGTGATGAGCTCTTTCTTGGCATCTTTGTTTTTCTCTTTGCGTGCTTGCTGGACATAGTAAGCTGCAAGTGTGTCCAGGCAGGTCATCTGGTCTTTCTCATGGTCTCTGTAGTCCAGGTTTCCATCTATACGAGCTGCTTCCAAGAGCTTGACAAAATCTTCGGTTTTGCCCTGCTTGTAGTACTCCAGCTGAGGAGGACAAAAGGAGCAGATTTCAATACTGCTTTAGATAGATGGTGTCTGATGTGTGAGTTCAGTGTCTTCATACCACAGTAATAATGTCACAGCAGTCTGGGACAGATGCACTGACTCACCGCCAAAGCGATCCATATGTGAAGCTGCGTGTGCTCCTGCTTCAGGATACTGATGACCTCATCTCCTTCTGGTAGCTGGTCAAAGTCGAGCTCGATGACCTGCAAGGAGCAGTTTATTAAGCTACATTACAAAACACCAACATCTGCCAAAACATGGGAATCATACACACAATATCCCACTGAGCTGAATCTGCATAGACTATGCAACAGTCCTGTGTATCAGTGTTATATATTATATGTGTTTCCGAGATGATTGATTTTACTAATCTCTATTTTTAAAGACTAACACTTTTGCACAAGTCTGGATTAACTGTAACAAAGAATCTCGGTCAGATGGAATCCACACCTGGGAGTCTGTACAGTGTAAATGTTGTCGTGTAACACCCCAGATAAGACATGTTGTTCAATGAAACCGGATTTAAGGCTGAAAACCACCGGAAACATGTCCTCTGGGGTTAGTGAGCCTGCCCTGAACATTACTGCTGTGTATGCCTCTGATCGTCTCATCACACGCCGAGAGCCACCGCTCATTAGCTCATTGTGGCTAGCGTTAGCATTAAAAGCTAGCAGCGTCCGCGCGTCGAGCTTCGCCCCCGAACAACACGTCTAGCCGAGTTTTACCTCGTCCGTGTCCCGTAAAGGGATCTCAATGGAGCCGCGAGACATCCCGACTGACTGCAGGTGCAGCTGGAGCTTGATTTACTTCAGGAAACAACACTCTTCTGTCCGAGTTGTGATGGCAGCTACTTCATGCTTCCGATGCGAAACAAATTAAATGAGAGCGCAACCGAAACGCTGTCCGGACAGAATAATGGACATTGCGAGGACTTTGGTTCCGGCCGGCGCTGAAGACACGACGATGGAACCACGGATGTGCACAGAGGTATTAGTAGTTTAAAGAAAGTGTCAGTGAAGTATTTGTTAAAGGTAAAGGTTTTCAGTTCATTCAGCAAACACCGCCATTGTCAAAGTCCATTTCATTCAGCTGTAGTTAAATGATAAATAAAGGAAAACTGATCATCAGCCATTGATTCCCATTCATTTCATTCAGTCTACAAATCATTGTTTCTTTTGATTGTCGCAGTTGCACTCATCTTAAATTGGAATATAGTTTAATTATTTAAAAAGCATCAATGTAAGTTCTTATTGAAGATATGCTTGACAGATGAAAAAGCGTTATGGTTTAGTCCAATATACATGATATTCAGTACCAGTTCTCTTTCAAATAAAACAGGTGAATGTTCATTTTCAGTAACATATTGTTATTTTTCAATGGATTACTTATTTACTTATAATTATCCGAAGACAGAGCCTTTCACCTATGTAACACATAGCAGTGCATCATTGTCACAGACCTCTGCAGCATTTTGAGTTGAGACGAGGTGGGGGCTGATGGAGGAGGGGGGCTGCAGGATGTCAGCTGGTTTTGATGTGAAGCAGAACAAAATAACCCATAAGAGCTCCTTGACGACTTGCTCCAACATCGCAGTAAATCAGAGGAGGACAGGAAAACTACACAAATGAAAATGAAGATCCTCATTTGACAACATTGTTGTTGTGGGGTTTGTTTCAGAGGAACTATCGGGAATTGACAAGTAAGAATTCATTTCTATGACTTCAAACTCTTGATAATGGAACACTGTTGTCTCTGTATATTTATACCGTCACAAATATTTTTTGAGTAGAGGAGATCTATTTGCGTTTTATCATTTAAACATTGTTTTGTCATCATGTCTGTCAGAGCATATTAATGCCACCTTCTTCTCCTCAGTGTGGGATGACATCTAGAACACGTCGTCCCCTGAGTAGATCCCACTGCGTACATGTAAGTATGAGACACTTCTACTGCACATATTAAACAGTTGTTCATTTGAATATGTACTGCGTGTTTCTATTTGGTGAGACACTGGAAACAGTCTCACAAGATGTTTTTGATGTGTGTTAAATAATCAGGTGACGCAGGAACACGTTTGTCCAGAGACTCCGGACAAACAAGGACGATGTCGGACGACAACAATGGTACATGCTGGAGTTAGTTTGGTCTTTTCATTAAAATCCCATACAAATACTAAATGCAGCACAGAAGCCTTTACGTGTTTCATCCTGTGTGTGAATTTAAATATAATTTTCACTCTACATGTGAAGTGTGGGAGTCCCCCGGCAGTGGGACGAGGGAAAAGCTTGCAGACGGTGGATTCTCTGAACATGAACTTCTTGACCTCATGTATAACACATGCAACAACTCCAGTTCAGGTACCCAAGCTGTGCTCACCAGAACAAATAAAGACAACCAGAGAGAATCATGGAATCATTTATTCCTACTTCTCTCCGGCCCTCAGGAGAGGTGCTGGCCTCCACCATCATCCAGTACCTGCAAAACATGACAGCTCAGAGTACGGAGCCGGACAGACTGGCTTCTCTGCAGCAGCTGTTCGACCCAGAGAACCAGGACCCGCTGGTGACGAGAGAGACATTCCACACCATCATGAGCGACTGGATCGCCCAGTGCAGCCAGGGCAGGTGAGGTCGCAACTCCAGGCCGCCATCTTGCTGGGTGTGCTTGATATTATTTGGCCATGATATAAACACATTTTCAGCATTTCATTTTCATTGAAATCATATTGAATTATATTGCAGACATCACCCAAAAAAAAATGGCGTGATATTAGGAAGATACAAATGCTGAATTTGTTTATGACTCACAAATGGAAAATTAAGCAAAACAATAAAATCATAGAGAAAATACAGAGACATTAATATTGTGATCAAATTGGTCAAACTTCAAATCAACCTCCTTTCTTTGAAAGGCATTAGAAATGAGGAGTGGGATCTAACTCACTGACTCCATCTGTGTTTCAGGGCTGATGTGGATGGTGGACGTGTAGCTTGGTCCGACTCCTCTCAAGTGCCTGGAAACGGTATGATGCCACTCGTTTGTTCAGACTTGTTAGAATCTTGTTAGAATTTTTCTAAATCCCTGAACATGTTTTTCCTTCAGAGCTGGATTTCTTGTGTCCTCAGAGCAGAGCAGCCTCATCAGAGAGCCACCAGTGTTCCTGGTTTGTGGTTCATCTCCTTTAATCCCAGCGTGTGTTTACCCCCCTTTAATCAGTTTGTTGTCCCTCTCAACACTAACCGAGTGCTCTGCTGTGGCAGTGATGGAAAAGACCTGTTGGGCACCGTGGCCGAACTGCAGAACGCTCACCACAAACTGAGTGAGCAGAACAGCAGCCTGCTGAGGACAGTGGCTCAGTATGAAGACGTCAACCTGCAGCTCACCCTGGAGATCACTGAGCTGCGGGCCAAGCTGACCAGGTGACGGCGTCGTTGCATTACTACATTACTTTGAATTTCTATAAAGCTTTTATCCAGCTCAATGTAAATATGTGCATTGACCCTGAACAAACAAACCAAGAATCAAGAAACAATTTATGTGTGTTTGTGCGCAGTGCTCAGCGGTCGACAGGGAGAGTCAGATCCCTGACAGAAGAGCTGGAGGAGACCCGTCGTGTTTTCAAGGAGGCTCAGGAGAGAGTGGCTCGCTCTCAGACCAGCTGCACCAAACTGGTACGTCTTGCACTGACCTGCCTCCAGATTGAGCTTGAGAGTTGGTGACCGTTGAAACTTCTTCCACAGAGCAATGAAGTCGAATGTCTGAAGGTTCACATCAGGAGGCTTGAAGACAAGGTAATGTCGATCCTAAATGTGAATCCTCACTGGTTCCTCTTTCAGAAAACAGACGTCATGCAGCAGGAGTCTCCTTGTGTCCACACAGAATGAAAAACTCACCTTTGAAAGGACGTGTTGTGAGGAGAGCCTCAACAAACTGAGGAAGGTCAACGCTGAGCTGAGGGTAGAAACACACACAGGGAAAACTCTCATCACGTGTGTGTCGCCATGACGACCGTCGAAGCTTTCAACATGTAAATGTTTGCAGGCTGATTCTGAAGAGACGCTGGTGATGCTGGCTCTGAGAGACAGAGAAATCTCCAAGGTTGGTCCTTCACCTATAATGTTTCTGTTTTTACTCATTTATTCATTTTCTAACTTTATTTCCAAACGTCACTGTGTAGAAAGATGTTCTGATGGATAAGATGAAGAACTCTCACGTGGAGAATCACAACAGGATCATGGTACGCGTGGCACTGACACGAAACCAATCCAACATGCACATTAACCTTTAGGGGGGGAAAAAAAGGACGCACGTTTATACTTTTTGATGTCACAGGATCTGCAGTCAGAGCTGATGAGGTTACAGGAACATTCACACCAAATTCTTCTGAGGTATGTGTAGTAGATGGTCCTTGATTCATCCTCAAAAGAATTTGAATCTAGATCATCTCATCCATTTATTTGTTTTCAGGCCACAAAGATCCACTGGCCAAAATTGTTTAAAGTTTTTTGTAAAGTTGTGTAACTAGGAGGACATACATATAAGACAATTATTTACAACATGGGCCTGCAGATTAATGAGACAGAGTGTGAATCAAGTGCTGAATGCAGATTCCACCTGCTGGTTCCGACAGGTATGACCGATTCTGCATCAGTCCTCAGGGTCTCTACAGTCGAGATCCTCCGAACCACCGCTCCCTGCAGAGTGAGATGCAGGACAAGCAGCAGGTAATAGACTCCCGTCTTCTACAGGTTATTTTATCTGACAGTCTGTTTTGAATGTTGCTATGGCTCCACTTGTCTCCTACAGCATCACAGAGCTCTGGACGACGTAGGCCTCCCATCCCTCCACATGCACACTGATGATATTCAGAGCATCATTCACAGGCTCAAGAGCACAGAGATAGCCCTACTCCTGCAGAATAAGCATCCAGAGTGGGTGAGGAGGCCGCAGACGTTCTCCACGGGAGGATAATTACTGCATGCATTCACATGGAGGTGTTTTATCCTGTCTTATCTCCCCCACACAGGACTCGTCTCCTGTAGAAACACAGGAGAGGCCTTTTCCTCTTCGCCAACAGCAACAGGCAAGCATCAAGCAGCAGCTTGTCAATGTGTATGTGAGATTTTTACCTTCCTTTCTCCTCTTATGGTAACAGGCGGGTATCGGTTGATGTTAGTCTCTGTTCTCAGATGCTTCCTCCAGCTAATAAAAACGGGATCTGGTTTTGACAGTGCTTTTATAGGCATCTCCGTTCAGTGAACTATAGGAGTTGCTATCTGATCTGTGTGAGACTGTAACAGGCGTAAGTGCAGTTTTAGTACCCCTTGGTCACTACAGACATAACGGCATGTAAAAGAAATGTTTATAAAGCTGTGGTGGTGGTGGTTTCAGGCTGCAGGAGCTGGAGCTGCAGAAGTGTGTGTGGGAGGAGAGAGGGGAGAAGGTGGAGGAGCGGAGGAGAGCCGCGGAGAAGGAGCAAACGCAAAGCCAGACTCAGATCCCCGACGGGAAGAAGGTGGCGGTGGTGAACTGGTGGAGAGCCATCAGCGCGGAGCAGGCTAAGGCCCGCACCAAAGAGACCCAGCCCAGCCAGGAGCTCTCTGAGACGCGAGAGAAGCTCCAGCGAGCGGAGAAGACGATCAGTGATATGAGGGAGCAGGTCCACCACCTGCAAGTTTCTCTCAGATCTGCACTGGACTGTGTCCCTGAGCAGAAAACCAGCAGCGGAGTTAGTCATATTAACAAAGAGACCAACACTCCGAGAGAGGTGGCAGACAAAGCCGTGTGGACGGTGGAGAGGGATCAGAGGGATGCGGCGGTGATTACGGAGATCACGGGCGGAGCGACCTCGCAGCAGGAGCAAGCGCAGCTTCAGTTGACCACAAGCAGACTCCTGAAGACCCTCAGAAGGATGGAGGCCATGGTTGCCAACGCCTTGGAGAAGGCCGAGCTGGTGAGAGAGAGCGAGCGGCGGGTGAGCCAGGTGAGAGCGAGGATGGAGAGCATCACCCTCAGGGTGGAGGAGGCTCTGGGCCGAGCAGGTGTCACCGACGAGAAGCTGAATGTCCTGGAGGGGAGGGTCATGGAAAAAGACCCAAGCCAGGTTTGTTACAGCTCTTATATTATCTCCACCAAGGAGGCTGTGTCTAGGAATGTCTTTAACAGTTTTTTAAACACTTGTATCGATTTCTTCAAATGAATTAATGGATCTTGATGAAATATTTTATGATATTTATGATTGTTTTCATTCTGTTTCTTTTGGTTTGGTTTTAATTTCACCTCACAACACAGTGTAAAATACATCCTGCAATTATTAATAATTATTTTGTGAGCACTAAAAAAATTACCAAATAGCTTTTAAAGCATCTGAATGCAGTCCGCATTACACTCATGGCCTCAGAATCATCTGATGAACCCTTGAATTGTTTTCTCCTTTTCTTTATCCATTAATATTCTGATTTAATGTAACACAATCTGTCGTTTTGCTCCAAAATATTTAACCATCAACACTATAATAATCTAATTCTTGGCATTTGTTTAATTTAGTGAACACAGAGCTTGAAACTCATTATTTATTTAGCTTTACCTGCATGCTTAGTTATGCTAGTAGTTGTCTCATTTATAAATAACATAATGCTCTAACTATCCAAGCATTGCTCTCATAGTTCTGTATTTTCTGTAGAGTCCAGATCTGTCGGCTGAGCCTGAACCTGAAGTCACCGGCCTCACAGCTGTGTCCGACGTGGAGCCTGGAAACAGAGAAAGAACAGAGAGCCATCCTCTGACGTCCATAATCCCAGAACTCAGTGAGCCTCCACTGGTGAACGGTACGATGGCAGCATAACACAAACAGCCTCAGAACTGTCCGGTGTGCTGTGAGACACACATGAATTAAAGCCACTTCCGTTTCTAATGATCGTCCCTGAGGATGTCTGCAAATAGACTGTGCGGTGTGCAGATATTTATACTGCACGCAACAGCTGGTACAGTAAGAGGAACAGAGGATCAGCTCGTAGGGAGTGTGTTATCTATCAAAGGGGAAAGAGAGGCAGTCACAATTATTTTTTTTATGTAAACACACAGAGGGTCAACTATTTTTAGCTCCAACCCATTATTAAACAGCAGCACAGTTACTACTTGCCAGTTGTTTAAGTTCAAATCGCTTTGTGAGCAGTTGTTCCCTGCTGTTTGGTTTATTCTCAAGAGCTTTGAGCAAATTCATTTAACGACGCTGAGAGATCCAGGACCTGCAGCTTTCAAAGACCAACGGAAATGTAAATAAACAAGACACTCCCCATTAGTGAATTAGAAAAAACACATTTACCACATGAATTATGGCAATGAAAAAAAAAAGAGAAATAAAATGGAGAAGCATCTGCCCTGTCTCTGACCCCAGGCTCCCCTTATTAAAATGCTATGTTTTGTTTGTCCATCCTAAGATAACCAGCCTCCGGCTCGAGCTTCATCCGCACAGCACTGTCTTTAAGAACTTGTCTTCACAAAACTGAAGGGAAACTTTTTGTGAAGCCTTCTTCTGATAATTTTCCTGAACTCTTCTGCTTGGAACATATAATCTTGATATTTCTTTGTAGATTTTCGAAAACATACAATGTTACATCATGGGTTAAACTTTGTCCTTGTCCTTTCCTCTCCCTGCTTCGTCTTATATGTAATTGTTTATTTGTGATGTAGAGATGAGGTCAGGGCATGGAA
The DNA here is from genome assembly GCA_016785235.1 of Pseudorhombus dupliciocellatus. Lineage (NCBI taxonomy): Eukaryota > Metazoa > Chordata > Actinopteri > Pleuronectiformes > Paralichthyidae > Pseudorhombus > Pseudorhombus dupliciocellatus. The sequence goes on along the minus strand of JAFBJW010009053.1, from coordinate 6,941,490 downwards.
ATGGAAGTTTCTGGGAACCAGTGGGTGGGCTCAGAGGGGGGGTTGGGGGGACTTATATTGTACATGAACAGGCAGCAGTCGTCTCTACACATGTCCTCTTGAGCGTTTACTCTCTAGCCCTCTGTCTAAGGCTAGGTTTTTCGGGTAACATCAGTATGTTGAGATATGAATGGTGCAGTTCAATGATTCAGTGATGATGTAGAAGACGTGATCTAATTTGGAGTTTAGAACTTCAGATGGTGGCACTGCTTCGAGAACTTTTTAGTTTATTAACCAGCTCTGTGTGACTGTAGTCATATGTACAATTCCGGACTCCTCATCCATTAAGGCTTTAAAACTATTTGAATTCCTCCTTTATCAACTTTAAACCAATAAAACATTGATGTTAGATGTTGAACCAACTCTTCACTTTAACACTACAAAGGAATTCAACTTGTTTCCTGGTTTCATGCTGTTGGCCACACTCGGTCTGCGTGACAACGAATCAAGATCTGCTGCTGATTGGATGTAAATAATTTAGAAACGCAGTGGCTCTCTAATGCCCTGTGAGTGCATGTGGTGACTGCAGTATAAACAATCTGCTCTTTGACGTGTGATCTAGGAGGGTGGAAACACCAAACCCTCTGTGGCTGGATGATGTGAGGGTGGTGAGGCTGAACTCTTCCAGTTGGAGACAGAATGTGTAGATCATGGGGATAAAAACAGAAACGCTAAGGCGTGCGGTGGTGTCCGAAGTGAAAACGGGGTTAGATTAGGACGAATGTGTGGAAGTGAACGCAGCTGCCAAAACATTCTCAGCATCTACGGTATCTCACATTTTCATGGCCTCAGTCCCCGGGTAATTATTTCCACGCTTTTTCATCAGGGATGTGTGTGATGCGTTACGACATCTAATCTCACTGTGAAACACAGTCATTTTAAAATAGGTTTAAAATCCAGCATGTGCTTTCAAGCAGTCGAAATTCTTGGAAGGGTGTTTAAATAAGTGGTTACCTCTCAGAAGTGAGTGGTCCTGGTTTATTTGGAGCTGCTCGGCGCTGATGGTGCTCTAAACATCTTAAAGTAGCTGGTATCACAATATGACCATCCGGGCCAAGAGCTTTCAAACAGCAGATCAAGCGCCTCGTGCACTCGAGGTGGTTGCCAGGTTATTGTTGCCCGTAGTTATGGAGGTAGGGGGGGGGTGAGGGGCTGAGACACTTCCTGAAACAAGAGTTACAGTAGTTAGCACTAATCAGGTGAACATCCCATCAGCAGTGGCAGCCTCACTGGACCTGAAACTCAATTCACTTCTGCCCTGTCTGTTTCTCTCCATCTCTTCTCTCTTTCGTTTTCTTTTTTTAACGGCGTCATGACATTTGCATTGCACATGCTTCCTGTAAAATGCAAATGAACTGTCTTCACCGTGTGTCTGTGCTCTGGCTCCAACAGGCAGCACAGGATGCGGCAGCTGCAGCAAGGTGAGACCCCGCTGCTCCTCTCCCTGTCGTGTGATAGAATATCTGCTTGAAGAGGGTGAACTGCTGGCTGTGTGTGTTTGTGTGTCTTTATTGTGTACTTGTTGAAAATATTCATTTTGTAGAGGAGGCTCTTCTGATCCTGAAAAACCACTTTCTTTCGAGCTTGCAGTGTAAACATACAGAAGTGCAACTGATCTGGGCGTTTGTGGAAAAAAACATGTACGCTATAAATCATTGAATGCATTGTACTTTATTGTACTGCATTAATAAGATACTATTGTATAGTGTTGATGCCAGGGGCAGGGACAGACATGCTTCACTTGATTCAACTCGTCTCTATCATATAATTGTGATCACAGTGCATAATTATTCAGTTGTGAATGTTGGACGTTCACTGGATCTATATTACACTCCTACATTGTTTTATCTTTTTATGATAAATTTAGAATCCAAATCCTTTCCCATTATTTATGCTTTGGTTAAAACAACCTCAATCCTTTTCACTTGATTTGATTAAGATAAGACGAACATCTGACTTGGTTGCACACATCAGTCCTTTGATGAACAATTTCCCTCGCTACCGTCCCGCTCACGTTAATCCAAACTGTGATGCTGTTCTCCACCGTGAGCGTCAGCTGTGTTCCCCCCAGCAACGTGACTGCTGTACTTTTTTCTGTTTCATTTCTGCGGGCTCACTTTTTTTCTTTTGTTTTTTTTTTTTTCCCCCTACAATTCGGAGGATGATCGCAAACCCTTAAACCCTCTCAACGTTAAAATGCCGCCAAAACGGCGCAGCTCACCGAACAGTAAAGATCTTCAAGAGCTCGGGAAGTAGATGCGTGGATTCCTCTCATGCGGCAGAGTAAACACGCAGCAGACAGATGGGATCTATCCATCCATCACCGCACACAAACATGCCCCTGAACATACAACTGCAGCACACACTGGCCTCCTACTGCTCACACACTACAGAAACCAAAACATGCCCCAGAAAAAATACCATATTTTATCCAACTTTCTTCAGGGTGAAGTTGAGGGATGATCAGTGGAGCACACACACACACGAACACACACACACACCCACTCCACTGCAGCCCAAAGAAGCATACAGAGCCCTTCTCCTTAAATGGTCAAAGCTCCCAGGAGTGAAAGAAAGGCTGCTGCTGAAAAAAGACAGGGAACAGAGGGGACGGGAGAAGGAAGGAGAAGCCCCGAGGACAGAGGAGTTTTCTGAGGGAAAGGCTGAGGGTGGCAGTTGGACTGTGGGAAGTTGCTCTCAGTTGGAGGGGACCAGCCCGAGTGTGTGTGTCTGCCTCTCTACAGCAGTGGACTCAGGTAATGTGTGTGTGCTGCCTGAGGACAGGTTTGGGTGGTTGGCCCTGAGCGAGCTGGGGAGGGGGTGGGGGGGTCTGTGCTGGTTTTGGTTTCAGGTGGACACGCGTGCTGCTGCAGAGTGTGCAGCTCCAGCTCTCTGAGCCGTCGCTGCAGGAGCAAGTGTTCGTGGTGTTTTCTGTTGTTGGTCTGACTTGTAGCTTTCGCGGTGAGTTAGTCAGACTTAAGTGTACGATGCATTTTTAAACTCAGTGGGTTTTATCTTCTCTCTCACCTGACTTGTCCTCTGACTCTGTCCATCCATTCCTTTCTCTCTCTCTCCCTCTGTCTCTCTCGCACTTCCTCTGACATGTTATCTCAGTCCGTGGCTCCGTAGCAACCACTTCCTCTGCGGGCCCTGTGCTCACTGCTTCACACAACCAAATTTTAAACAAATCTGGCATGAGGGAGTGGGCTTATGTAAGCGGAGGAGGAGGAGGAGGATCATGGTCCCCTTGACTCCTCTGTGGAAAGGAGCCGTGAGGCCTGGTGGCAGTGACTGATGGATGAAGGAGTTTTCAGACAGAGCAGAACTGTAAGAACAAGATATCGATGCACTCCTGTCATGGTGGTGCAGCCGCTCTGTGCTTGCATGGCCCACACAGGAAATCATCCGAGTGATTCGATTACTTTGCAATATTTATCTCAATCTGTCGGCCGGAGAAACACCGGCTCTGTGCAGGCTGGCATCTGTGTTTGGACATGAACATTTGCCAGAGGTAATAGTTTCTTCACTGGGACTAGAAACAATAACTAGTTAATGGATTGCTCAAAGCCAATTATTTGAAAGACTTAAAACCAGTTGCATTTGTGTGATTGTTTCATAAAAGGAAAAATAATTTAAAAGACACGGCTGCGTTCTCAGATGAGATATTCTCACTCCTGAGACGACGACTGTGATTTCACCCTCCTCGTCCAAGTATTCCCCTTATTTGGCATATTTTGTTTTGGAATAAGTAGAATAAGTGGAATCAAGATGAATAAACTGTGAGTTTGTCACAGAATATGCAGGTGGTTCGAACCAAAGCTGTGTTGGACTTCAGGGGCAATTATGTAATCGTATCACAATCAGAAATATTCCTGTTTATATTCATATATGCAACAGAACCTCAAAACCGATCTGGCTCCATGTGCAATACTTGGAGCAGCATGAAAGTTAGAAACAGTTGTGTAGTAAAAGAACTTTTTAAAGTATTAAACCATGTGCGGTGAATGCTCCTGCAGACAGAGATAAGTAAATGCACTCTTGCATGACAGTATTCCTGTCGTCAGGAAATATCTGGAAGACAATTAAACAACCCATTTCCTCCCCAGTGACTCACAGCCTTTCTGTCCCTATACATTCCCAAGAACTTGTCCCGTTAGAGGGGACACTGAGCAGCACAGATCTGCGCGGTGTCAAGCCCCAGAAATCACCACAGCTTTACCTCCTCACTTTGTTCACGAGCTGCTGAGTTGAGTAGAAACACAACCCTCACCTGTGCTGGTCGAGGACACACTGTAGGTAAATACAGATAGAGAGCGACATCTGTGCTCCGCCCTGACAGTCTATACAGTAGTTAGTTGTTTTCTGAGCTGTGGGTTCAAGCAGTGTAAATACTTCCCTTCCAGTGGATTAATCCATCAGTTATTTTGGGTCTAAATGATCCATTTTAGGTTCTTATGCCTGACAGTGTCTTCCAACCTTAATCTGAGACTTTGTGGGGTTTGCCTGGTGATTATCAGCTTTAAGTAGTAAAACAACAACAACTTCGTGGTGTGGAGAAATCATTTCTCCTCCTTATCTTGCTGCTCATATTTGTATTATTTCCTCAGTCTATCTGTGAGTCCCCTCTGTTTGTTTGGCTCTGTCCCTCAGGAGACAGCGAGACAGCTCAGTGAGTCTGTGAGAACAAGTCACACTGAGCGGGGCAGAGCTTGAAAACAGCTCGCTGCCTCCGAGTCACTCTGACAGTTTCTGGCTGATGGAAGTCACAGTGTGGGAACAAGGATGCATGTCCCCAGCTCTGCAGGGGGGCTCACTCACGAGTGCTATTTATTTGCCTTCAACATCCCTCAGTGAGCGTGGCTGTGAATTGCTCCTCTCACCAGAAGAAATAATAATTCTGCTTATTATTTCATGATTATGTAATAATCAGCCACTTACGAGGCATCTTTTTTTTCTTAAATGTTCTCACTGAACACCCTGTCGTCAAAGGGGACCACTGTCACGCCATGATCTTTGTGTAACATTGGTGTAGCCATGACATCCTCACAACCACAAACATTCCGTTTATTTTAATTCTGAAAACATTACAGTGAGTTTTACCACAGGGACAATTGTTAAAAGCAATCCATGCAATATTGCTTTGAAGATAAACAAAGCAATGCTGATAAAGCAATGACCTACTGCACGTAGGTTATTGCTTTATCAGCGCGCAGCTCCACAGTGTGGGGTTTATCACTTTTAGTCTACTGCATGCATTTGACCGCAGTGATTTATTATTAAAAGCTGAGAGTGCACCTATTCATAAATCCATGTCTTCCTTCTACCTGGTGCCCCTCCAGCAGGTGGCGCCCTCAGCAAATCTCCCCTCCTTTATGGCACGCTCAGAAAGTAACAGCAACCATACTGTTCCTCAGGCACAATCTACGGATATTGATTTTGGAAAATTAAAATTCATGTCTTTTGACCTCAGTGATTGATACCCATCATTCAGAAATTCTGTTTGGAGGCAGAGGTTTTGTTTCTGATGATTTGCTCACAGTCTGTTGGGAAAGTTGCACGGCAGCTGAGGATGAAGCTATTTGGGGATTTGTTTATAATGAGAATGTTTTGTGTATCATATTTTTAGCTGTGGAAAGAAATCCAGAAAGGTTTTCCTTCAGAACTTTGCCATCCATGTATATCTCCCTTCCTCAGATGACCAAAGCAGCTCTAGTGCATATGTCCCCGTGCAGTCGTAACATACATGTGTTTGTGTGTTTATGATCCAGGAAGAGGAGAAACCCGTTCTGCAGGAATCTGCTCCTAAGCAAAGTGAAGGGAACTACAAGGAGTCCTGCAGCAAAGCTGTCGCCGCTGCTGAGAGACCTTTCATTTTCCCGCGCACCCGCTCTCACCCGCCACTGCTCTGCAGTATGCCCACACTGCCCGAGGAAGAGGAGGATTCCCCCGAGGAGCTGGACAGTTCCTCCAGTTCTCCCAGCACAGTGAGTGATGGAAGCCTCGGCTGTCCAAAACAAGACTGGATGTTCTGACAGCTATATGTGACTGTCAATGAATATAAAGCCTCCAATCCAGATCCTGACTCTGGTTCTGAGACCACAGTGTGTTAACCAGTCGTCCGTCTGAGTCCTCTGAGAACACTGCTTTCCACTGCAGTCGCTCATAAACACGCAGGCCAGATAAGACATTTCTGCAGAATGTGATGCAGCTGTATAATCTAATCTTCAGGGCATATAAATATGCACATTTATCACGTCCCACTTGGGTAGAAAACGTTGGAGCCATGTTTGAAGTTGAACAGATGTAAAGTGTGTTGATACATGCGCGTCTTTATTTACGACCCGACAAATTACACATGGCTGGAGTTAAACTGGGCACATTGATGATCAGGTAACTTAAACCTCATGGTTCATGGGTCTAACAAATATCAGAAGGTCACTGTGTTTCATTATCACAAACTCGCAGATTAATATACCCAACGAGGTTTTGGAACTAATATATCCAACAACTGTTAAGAGCTTAAATGCAGCACGACAGACAGCGATGAATAAAAACAGGGGCGACTGCATCCTGCCAAGCTTCATTGCAAATCTGTTTTGATCCTTGTGCAGTCTGTACCTTGTGAAACCCGAGCTGTCGTCATGACTGCGCCCACCATCGTCTACCCGCAGCAGGCCACTTTGTTCCATCAGGATGGCTGTGCCATGGAACAGGCCAGGTACGTGGGATCGCCTGCCGTCGCTTCTCTTGACCTTCAGCTGTAAACACGGAGAATGCGACTGAAACATTGTGGTTTCCTCTGTCAGGCCGATCAGTCCCAGACCTCGTGTGACCAGAAAGTCTTCTGGAGGACCCATCACCACAGTCGGTGGGTTAACCCTGCACACACACACACACACACACACATATGCTACAGGAGAACGTAATCCGACAAATAAATACACCATCATGAGAACTATTTTAGTATTATCACTAGCAACATGTACTATAGTTGAACGTATGTCTTGTTTTTTTTGCTATTTTCTTTTTTAAAGTGTATATTTGAGTATTTGAGACACAGTAATGGCTCATTTGTCAAACTACTATTTTAACAGCTTTGCTTTCAAACTCAAAAACAGTGTGTGTGTGTATGTGTCACACTGCTCAGACAGCACAGGTAACGTGATCGACCTGGTGAAAGATCCGCTGCCGGAGCTGCAGCTCTCTGCGGAGGATCGCCAGAAGAACCTGGAGCTGCTGGAACAGGCCAAAAAGGTCAGCGACCGCTTCCTGACGCGCCGAGGCCGCCGCTCCACCAGCAGCCTCTCAGACTCACCCACAGGTATGGGGGGGTTCTTTGGGTCTCAGTGAATAATAAAAAAAAAAATTCTCTCACTAAATGAACGGATTGTTTTTCTCCACAGGTGTTTCTCCTATTCTGACTCCATCATCCTCACCCTGCTCGTCTAGAAGCAGCTCTCTGACTGTGGCCCCCCAATCTGGTGTGTACTGTTCTTCATCCTCAGCCTGAAACTCTTCCTTATTTTCTCTTATTTAGACATTTTGTGTGTAGAATTAAGAGTTGGCAGATGATGGAAGATAATGTTTGAAACTAATCATCTTTAACGTAGCCATTCACACCTGTAGGATATGGAATGTTTTTTTTTCCTGACCCAGCTGATTGCATTCTGACCCCACCATTAAACGATAATACATTTTTTAATATCTTTCGTAAATTTGCGTCTGACTTTGTTCTTTGTTTCCTGCTCTGTCAGCTGCTGGCCCCTCAGAGTCGACTCACATCAGCTCACCGTCTGTTGGTCAGGTAAAGAAATCACCAGTATTACAGAATCCCCATGTTTGATTTAATTCTTTTGATTATTTAATCATCTTGTTACATGCTGCTGTACAATTAGAAATGTCCACTTTAACTGACAGCTGATTATTGATCCAAGAGATATTATTTAAGAAAACGTGTTGTGTTGATCTCTTGCAGCTTCTAGAGGTTCCTTCAGGGCGAGAACAGGCTGAGGTCAAGACCCAGGATCAGGAGGTCAGACCAACAGATTTACAGCATTCTTAATCATTTGATTTATTGAACTGCTGCCACGGTGATGTATATGTATAATCTGTAATCTGTATTAATAGTCGTGATGTGTGTGACCTCAGGGCAGGCTGTTGGTGGACTGGAAGCCCAGTGAGAAGAGGAAAGTGTCCTCTGGGACTCTGACGCCCCGGTTTGCCATTCAGAAGGAGAACTGTGATCCCACCGCGCCTAAGAGTCCCCCTGCGGTCAATAAAGCAGACGAGGGCGGCGGTTCGACCCAAAGCCCGAACCAGACCCCGGCCACCGGCGTGGCCAAGCCCGTCCTCCGACCGCCCACTCAACTGGCCCCCTGTACAGCAGAGATCAAGACCATCGGGGCGTTCCCACCCCTAATGAGAGCAGTGTCCTGGGATGCTGTGGGCGGCCTTAATTCGAGAAACGGAGTGCCAAGTTTCCCTCCAAAGGCAGAGGACACCTTCTCGGACAAGCCCAGAGATGCTCTGAAGTCTTCAGGGTACAAAGACCTCTCTGCTCCGCCGGGGGGTGTGCCCAAACTGTCCAAACTCAGAGAGGTAAAGCATGGGGGCAGAGGATCTTCTAGCTGTCATCACTCGCTCTTTTTAACAGTGAAATGTCCCTTTGTTGAAATGATGTGGGCCGGAAACAACTGCTTTGTTTCTGTGTGTGTTTGTGTATCTAGGAACACAAGCTGCTGCGTAACCAAAGCATACTGGGATCCAAGTTACCAGACTTGAGTGAAGCTGCTGAACAGGAAAAGGGTAATGGTCCTCATTTGCCCTCTTGTCCGTGTAAGAAAGAAGGTTTTTTTTTTTTTTTTTTTACAGTACATTCAGCAATATCGCCAAGGGTGTGCGCTTCCTGGATCTCAGGGAAAGTATTTGTTCCTGTCACGAAATGGTGATGAGCTGTTCTTGTGTGTTTTTCCTCTGTGCCGTCCACTTACTGGCCTCAGAGCAGAGACAGCTGCTGTTTTCAGTTCCGGTCAGCAGATGGCATGGTTGGGGAAGCATGCGAGCAGAAGACCATCTGCTTCAATGAGGAATTTAAAAATCTGTATATGATTACGTTTTGAAATGAAAGTGTGGATTCATAATGGAGGCAACAAACACACATGTTTGTGTGAAATGTCTTCACGTCACTAATGACCAGGGACATGATTTAATAAACATAAAGCTGATGATGGTTTCCTGCAGGCCCTCAGCCGACTCCAACCTCGGCCGCGAACGCGGAGGCGAAGGAGAAGTCGGATGCGATGCCCAACATTTCAGACGTGATGCTCAGAAAACTGAAGCTACACCGGGGTCTGCCAGGCTGGTGTGTAACGAACCCGCCGCCTCTCAAGTCTGCGCCTGCCATTTCACAAAAAGCTCGAACATACTCCTCCCTGAAGTTCTCTCCTTACTGACTCGCCATGTCTGTTTCATTCCAGCGCACCACCACTGTCTGAGAAGGAGGTTGAGGTGGGTATCAGGTCTGCGGAGCTTGTCGAGTTCAAATTCAGCATCAGATCTGAGCGTGAAAAGTTCAGTGCTGACCCTGTGGATTTTGTGTTTTCCCTCTTGTGCTTGTGTGCAGTTTGAATGTGAGGCATGATAACAGATATCATATCACACAGACATTTCAGCTCTGGCCAAAAACATTGATTCACCACCTCGTGCGTTAAATTACACAAACAATCGGGAGCCTTTTTCTCTTGCCAGGTGTAAATTATTCAATGTAGCATTCTAATTTTTTAATACGATTTATGGTAATTAACTGTGGGCATGAGTCATAAAATCTGTTTACTTTGAGCCGAAAGCTTCATTCAAACACTTCACACTGGAGATGGAGCGTTCCACTGGCCGCTGAGCATTGTCCACGTGCAGCCCCTGTCTGTTTATAAAAACCTGTTTTGTTACCAACGTAGTTAATTACACAGTCGTAAAAATCGGCTGCCTGGATTTGTCGTTGTCCTGGACAACAGGAAAGTGTTTTTCTGTTCCTGATCAGACCGAAGAGACTCAGGAGCGACTTCCTGTGGAGCAAATGCAAACGTTAGTGACGCTGTCAGGGTTCAGGCCGCTGGCCCCTCTCCCTGCTCCCCGCCCCCCTCCGGGGACGTGTCTGGATGAGGACAGTCAAAGGTCATATATTTCCTCTCAGCTGTGGCTCATGACGGGGCTTTGATCAACACAGCAAAACACAGGGAGGTCAAATGTCACAATCACAGCCAGTTCCCCAGGCTCTTCTCAGCTGCTGCTCGATCCCCCCCCCCCCCCCCCCCCCCCCCCCCCCCCCCCCCCCCCCCCCCCCCCCCACACACACACACGTTAACAATGATAACACCGTGCATTCCGATGTATGTGTGTTTTGTGTGCTGCGGGAGACTTTTAAAATGATTTTGCCCGATTCGCCTGCAGCTCCAGCGCGTTGTTTATATTCCTTTAACTTCCTCCCTGCAGAACGCATTCGTCCAACTGTCACTGGCTTTTCGTAATGACAACTACACCCTGGAGACCCGGCTCAAACAGGCGGAGAGGGAGAGGAACCTGACTGAGGAAGACACAGAGAAAGAACTAGAGGAGTTCAAAGGAGCGCTGAAGGTCGGTTCTTCCAAAACAGCTGATATCAGATCAGCTCACCAGAAAGGAAGGATCCTCTGTGGCTCATAAGATTTCCATCGTCTCGTGTTTCCCACAGTAAATGTTTATCTAGTCTGAGAAAGACACTCATCCCAGGTGTCTAAGGGAGCAGCGATTTACACTTTGTTTTTCTACAAGCCTTTTTTTTTTTTTTTTCACACGTCTCTCGCAGATGACCTCACCGCAGTGGCAGAACCTGGAGCAGCGCGAGGCCTACCAGCGCCTGACGGACACGGTGGCAGTGCTGCACCGCCTGGCCACGCGCCTCTCCAGCCGGGCAGAGATCGTCGGAGCAGTTCGACAGGTGCAGTTTTAGTCACGTGCAAACTAGAGGCAGTAGAGGGAATAGATGCTGCTTTGTGCACATGCACAGCTCAGCTCTTCAGTTGAGAGATAACGTCTCATACAGGATGTCTCGGCCAAGAGCAACATCCCATTGATGAAGATGTCCCCCGCTCTGACCAACCGGCAAAATAACAACACATGTCTGACACAATAAGTTGTTTCAGATGGTTTGTACTTTTGCTGATGATCAATTCTTAAAAAAAGCATGAAACTTTTGCCTCGTTGTTTTGGTTTTCTAGCACATTTCTCGGGACGGTTGCGTGGACAGATATTTTGATATTGTATATCTAAATATAATTAAAACTTTGAATGTCAGGTCAGGTATGTCAGAGCTTGCAGGCCATGAGTTTATGAGCTCCAGCATCTATCTGAGATTTCTCTCTGAGACAAAAGAATTCAATCAAACCTGCTTGTGTGCTCCTGCTCTGTAAAGTAGATCTGTGTCGACTAACTGCGTCTGTGTACAACAGGAGAAACGTATGAACAAGGCCACTGAGGTCATGATGCAATATGTGGAGAATCTGAAGCGGACGTATGAGAAGGACCACGCCGAGCTGATGGAGTTCAAGAAGCTGGCCAACCAGAACTCAAACCGCTGTTATGGTGGGTCTGTGGAGACTGGAGGTAAGACCATGCTGACGACACCATCCAGATACAGGAAAGCACAGGGGATGACTCTAGGACAGTCTCTATGTCCCCATGTAATGCCGGATCTGTTTTATTTTATGAAGATGACGGAGTGGCACGTTCATCAAGATCAATGTCCCTCACCCTTGGAAAGGTAATTTCTGAACTGTACGACGGCACAGGAGGTGGCCGCCTCATTTCCTGCTCCTACCCTCAGCTCTGTTGCCTGTTCTGTATTGTTTTTTTCGGTGCTCTCCAGGCTCTGCCCAGACGCAGGGTGAGCGTCGCAGTGGTGCCGAAGTTTAACCTCCTGAACATCCCAGGTCAGACTCCAGCCACAGCCGGCCCGGGCCCCAGCCTGCTAACAGGGCCCACCCCGTCCTCAGGCCCCGGCCCAGCCGTTGGCCCCAACGCGGGACCCACCGCTGGTGCTGCTCTTCCTGTCCTGGTAGGTCCTCCTGTCCTGCCGGAATGATGGGAAATGACACCCACTCTCTCAGCGTGACTGCTGACTTGGTGTCAGTTCATCCAAGGACATTTAGAAAGCAAATCCAGTAAAGGCAACGCTTGTGATGTAGTATTTACTTTGTGAACATTTCTTTAAAAAATATATCCTCTGTCCTGTAGTGTGAAGCCAATGATGTGAAAGTCAGCACTCCCCCAGAGGCGGGACAACCAGCAGCAGAGTGGTATGTGTGTGTGTTTTCTTGTTGACGTGTCCACACACACACACACAAAGAGGGACACCGCACGTAAAATATGTCCACATACCTTGATTCCCAAGGTCACGCCACAGTCCTTGAAACAATGGGCTGAGAAAAGCCCAGAACTTCTAATCGTTCTTATCAAAAGCGTGTTCAGCTGCAGCGGGACCTTCGACCTGTTTGTGTGGCCTTCAGGATGTGCTCTGCCTCGCAGAGAAGGCAGCAGCGAGGCGACGGAGCCCTGAAAGCATAAAATAATAATCAAACCCTGCCGCGGGTGATGGATATGCTATCCAGGGTCATAATCTAAACATATGTGCGAGAGTCTGACAAAGACCAGACACCAGTTCTAATCACATCCTGGTTACAAAGTGAGACTGAGTGAAGCTCCCAAATGTCTGAGCTCGACGTTTGCTGAGGAGATGGAACCGTTTCAAGAGCAGCTTGTCTGCATTTGGCCACATGCGGGGTTGTGATGGAACCTAACTGTACACTCGTCACAGTTTTCTGACGCCCGATGCCGCGGTGGTGTGCGAGGCTGATTGTTCTTTCCTATCTGAAACAATGCAGTGGAAAGAGTGTGCTGGAGCAGGAAAGCGAGCCGGCCAAGCCCTCAGTCAACCTAGAGGAGATCAGAGCCGAGATCAGAGCCGAGCTCAAGGCGAAGATCGAGGAGGAGTCGTACAATAAAGGGTGAGGCCTTTTGTCTCCTGCTCACTGACACGCAACGTGCGATAGCAGATATGCTGCAGGTGAATCTGTGTGTGTCTATTGAAGCATTTCCATTATGAACACACTCATTCGTCCACGTGCAATAAATATGTACATTTCAAATGCAGATACCAAGAGGGACTGAAGCAGAGTAAAGTTCACCAAGACGAGAAGCATGAGGAGGAAATCGCCGCGGACAAATTACTGGAATCAACAAATAAAGACGAGGAGAGTGGAAGAAAAATGAAGACAAACAGGTAAACGAACAGAATGTAAAAACACAAACAAATCTAGACTGCACACCTTATAATGACACCACATCTAGATTGACAGGATCCAGATTTTCTCTGCACCAAATTGTCAAGGATTCTTCCCAGAACTGCAGTAATACCACACCCTCCCATAATCTGTAGTTTTTACAAACAACAGCCAGGCAAATACACATGAAATCAGAACCTCCTTGCTGGAAGTGGAAATACGTGACATGTCGAGTGCTGTGCTCGTGATGGGTCTTTGTCACAGGAGGATGGAGGAAGTCCTGGCTCGTTTTGGCCGCTATTGTCCCAAGATTTCTTTGAATCGCCGACTCCTCTGGATGGCGCTGACGCTGTTCGTGGCGATGTGTCTGGTCATCAGCATTTTCTCCTTCTTCAGTCACAGACGTGAGGACACGTAAGGTACCGCACGAGGTAACGATGTCCGGACTGAGTGTAGCGCCACGACCAAAGAGCCCTACCACAGACTGTTACTCTTTGTCTCTCTGTCCTTTTACCACATCATCACCCCCGCGCCCCACCTGAATCCCTGACCCTGGTTCTGGAGTGCTGGAGGGAGGCTTTACGTCTCACGATTCCTTCTCCATGTGTCACTGCGTTAACTTATTGTTTTGTTTGGATTTAATGTCAACGTACTGTTTGCTGTGGTGAGAAAGAGATGATTGTTGTTAAGGGACCAGTGCAGTGTGAATAAATATAAGAATATAATTAGGAGAATACACAATGATTCTGGTTTCCGGTAGTTTGGATGATAAACTTGGGTTTACCATTTTAAGTCACAGCAGGAAATTGTTATTTATTTTACTATCATGTTGAAACCTGATTTTTGAACTGTAGTATCCCCCTTCTGGCAGTGAGAGGGATTATAAACACGTAAGACAATAATACAATAATTAGGTAGAGCAAATGCAACAGCTACTTAGCTACTGCGTTAGCGACGCAGCACGGACTGAATGTAAATATGAACGACGGGTCTCCGCCGCTCAAAGTGTCATTCGGTGCCAGTCATAAAACAAGATCCCTTATGAATTATTTGGTCCACGTCCCATCCACTGACATGGAGGAAGCCGGATGTAATGCTTATTCTTCAGCCAGCCACCTGGGGGGGATCAAGCTGCCGTGGTTTCACTTTTGAGGAGCGGTCGTCCATATTTATACAGTCTGTGCTCCACAGCTGCTACGTAACTATCTGGAGGAGGACACGCACAAATGGTCATTTTGTGTTTGTCATCAATTGTTTCCTTTTATAACCCAAGGCCTTCTCTGAACGCAGAATTTAGTTTTTATCTGGAGCATCACTTCCTAATTTCTACAGCACTTAACTGACTCTATTCCCTCACTGCAGCTGCTCTTCTCCTCAGCTTTTGGCAAATGAAGAAGCAAAGTCCAAAACAGACATCTTTCCAGGTATATTCGAGTGAAATACTGAGAGAGTCACCTGCAGTTCCTGGACTTGGTAACGAATCATTAACAAGGGCTTGAATGTGACATCTTATTATATGTGAAAGCTCCCCACCTCAGCTTTTAGTTGTACTCTGTTTTGTCATTTAGATAATTAAGAGAAGAGCTGGATCCTTATTTAAAGATAGAGGTATTATGAATTGTTTTGATGTGTTCTACCCTGTGTATTTAAAGACTTCAATATAAAACATAAGCACATTCCAGAGCAGTTCCGTAAGTGCAATAATCTGCAGTTGACGGTTCTTGTTTGTGTCCTTTTGGACTGTCTTCAGAGCACAGACGTTTTCTTCTTGTGTGAGGGCACTGTGTCGACGGCATGAGACTTGTTTTTTTTTTTTTTTTTTTTATCCCACATTGTTGTTTGTGTTGTTTGTGCTTTGTGAATGTTTCACTCTTCCACTTCACCTTTCAATAAAGGTGCGGGAAAGGAGAATACTGCTGTTATTCCTTAACTAACATTAACTTACTTTAGCTAAACGACACATTTTCAACATCCAGGTCGCGGGACTGTTTTTAATCTCTTCCATGTCCTGTGGCCTGTTGACTCCAATCAATCACAGACAAAAATATAGATAGTTACTCCAAAAAGTGTGGCTAGAGTAGCAAAACCGTTTGGCAGGACATGTAAGCGATTGAACTAACTAAATAGTAGCTGAAATCCCCCCAAATAAATACAGGTGTGTTGTTAAAGGTAGCAATAGTATCTGCTATGATTTGAAGTAAGTGGGTCACATGATAACGAACCAGTGTGAAGCCACAAATGGAAACGTGAGGGTTTTGGCTCGTATGCAGAGTGCTTGGTATCAATGTCCTCGTGTAACTTTAGGAACTTGCACACTTCCCAAAAGGTCAAAGTTTTGGTGTGAATGATCTGATTCATCTTTTCTTTGATAATGGCTTTATTCCATTTCGATGCTTCGGTTTCATGGTCCTGGCACAGAACTGCCATGGTTTCCTGGCACACTTGAGCGAAGCAGAGCCAAAAACACATCAACGTGCGCATTCACTTCCCCGAACCATCACTTCCCTCAAATTGCATCATATTCCCACCGGAGTGTGTTAATCAACTGAGGAAACCACTGAGTTTGCTGTGATTTTACAACATAATGTGACCGTTTGGATGCACAACCCCCCCCCCCCGAGACAGAGGTTGTCTGTCCTTGTCCACTGCTCCAGAGTGTCATTAACTGTGCCCGCACATCTCATCGACACCTCACAGCTGACACAAACACGGCTGCACGCTCGTCAGCGCGCTTGGCGTCATTTCCTGCTGTCAGGGCTGGCGAGGAGATGTTTTTGTGGATGTGAGAATGTCGTCATGTGCCAAAAGCTCATCAGAGGACACCAGAGATCACACGTGCGATCGCGACTGAGTGAGGCCCCGAGAGAGGAAACCCAGGGCGCCCACAGTCAGATGTCTTGCTTCATGAGTGCAACCTCTTATCTTGTGTTGACAATCCTTGTTTCGATAAGTGCTTCTCTAGATGTGTACGTGCTCTGCTCTGAGCATGGAACTATCATCCAACAAATGGAATGGATTTCTACAGAATTTAAATCAAAGTACATGTTCAAGTCTAAAAACCTTTAAGGGGCAGCTCCTTAACCTGCATTTAGACCTAATCTCCATTAATGTTCAAGCCACAGCCCAGTAATACGAAATCAGTCAACTCATTACTTTCTTTGACCCTGGGTAATTCCAATTCCTTTTACAGCGAGAAAATAATCATTCCATTAACTGATATAAGAATAATAATGACATCCAAAGGTTAACATAATATAATGTGAGGAAAAGGAAAAATACCCTTGTCACTTTTCCCACCACTTACATCTATCTTTTCTTCTTTCGTCTTTGCCAGAAGTGAAGGTCACAGTAGTTCATTAAAGCACTCATATTGAAAGTTGCTCTGATAACCTTCCTTCCACATAGATTTCTCTCAGCATTGTGTCATGCTGACATATTAGTTTTATCTCTTTCTCCTCCCGGGGCCTGCTCTTTGGACATATGATGGCTCATAATTTGACTTGTGTGCAGCACTTCCCTCTTCCTCTTCCTCTACTTTCTGGCAACGAGCGTCCAGAGACTCCAGTGAACAGAATCAACTCTATTTAACCCTGTCATTTGGCTCGGAGACGCATTAACTGTGCAGCACTTGTCATCCGTCTCCACCGTCATGAATATGATCTGGCTCTGCATCGCAGCTGTGTGGTCCATTCCTTCAGTCGTCTCTGGTCAACACTTCGGCACCAGCAACATCAGAGGCGAGTACTTTCCAAATGAATTAATATTTATGGCTTTGTATATTCCCACCAGATATTGTGTTGCAGTTAAACCTGAATGTAAACATGTTGTGTTTTGCTGCAGTGTTTCCTGCAATGAACCAGAGCATTGCTGGAGTTTTTCAGGTCAGCGCCTTGAATCGCCTCAACCAGCCTCACTACGCCTTCAATGCCTCCGAAGCTCGGAGCCTCTGCTCGTCCCTGGGAGTAGACATCGCCTCAAAGGCGCAAGTGAAGAACGCGCTCACCAGAGGATTTGAAACGTGCAGGTAGGACCAGAGAAGAGATGCGCAGGATCGGCTCCGTGGTCTCAGAGGATAATAAGCTGACTGTCATGAGTTTTAAATGTCAATATTTTGTCTAGGTTCGGATGGATTGATGAACATTTTGCAGTCGTTCCTCGCATCAAGTCACTTTCTACCTGTGGAAAGAGCCAGACCGGTCTGGTGATATGGCGAACGTCTGTGACAAAACACTTCGATGTCTTCTGCTTCAATGAATCAGGTATTTACTTGTTGATTGGCTTTAAATCTTAAATTGCAACAAGTTAATGAAGAGGCAGTGTGAAGGATTTTAACACATCTCTAAGGCAATAAATCTGAAGGTATGTTAGGATAAAAAAATATTTTAAATCTGTGAGAAAATAATGAAAGTAGTAGGGACATTGAAGAGTTTGTTTCAGCCTGCACCATCGTGGCTTTCTTTAACATGAGTTTGAAATGAAAATATCAATTAAGTACCATTAAAACTATTCACTAATTGGGTTTTAATAATTTGAACAAAATGAGTGGATGGCTGCTAGCGGAAGGAATGTTTAAACAAGTTGTCCAAACCTACATTCATTACAAATCTAATCTGCCCTGGCCTCCGTGCACAGACGCAGCAACACATTCACAGGATGCAACAACTCCCAGCCCTCTGAGCAGCAGCGATCCCTCAACACACTCCACCCAGACCACACAGTCTACGTTCTCCTCCTCCTCCGCTCCTCAAACCAGAGACTCTGAGGCAGAACCAGCCCGATTCGTCAGTAGTGCACAGCGTTCTGCAGGAGGTACGCGTCTCCTTCACTGTGGAATGAGTTAACGCCAGGGAGGAGCTGGGTTTTTTTTATGATTGATGTTCTGTTCCTCTGATTGTTCCAGGAAAGGTTTTACTCATCACCTCAGTCTGTGGCGTTCTTCTCACTGCAATCATCATCGTTGTCTATTTGAAGTCGTAAGTCGTTTTATTTTCCAAATAAAATACAAATACCACTATAAGTACTATAATAGCTTTTATTTAGTGAATGATATTTTGAATATGATACAGTATACATATCTAGCTGGGCAGGCTGTCTGTGTGAATGCTGAATGACGCTTTTTATCAAATGTGTTTTCCTTCGGTTATGACGATATGGATCAGCACATGTTGTGTTTTTTTTTCTCTCTTTGAACAGGAGAAAGTTTTGGCCTGAGAGCTCTGACCTGAAGCAGAGGCCGGAGTACATCGAGACAGAGGATTACACATGTGTGAAGAGCGTGGAGCAAACCGAGGAGGACGCTCAGGACGAGGAAAAGATACAAGTGGAAGACGAGTTGGATTTGTCTGATAGCGATGCAACAGAAGGACCGTGAAGTGCATTTTATTTTTGCCCGTGTTGCACTGTATGTGTTGTCTGATGTCACAAACTGGATGGCGATATTTTCTTAAGCTTGTTTTAAAGAATGTTGACTTTATTGTTGTAACTATGTGTTTGCTGCTGTAGACGGTCAGGATACATGGAAGACATTCTTCATCCATGAAAAAAAAAAACAATAACTGAGACCTTTTCCTATTTAAGGCAGAGACGGGGGAAGCGTCCCAGACATCATCGGTCTCTCTTATCAGATCTGTCTGAACATTGTGGAAAGCTCCTCATGAGTGTACTTATGTCTAATGCACAGTGTATCGATAGCTTGTCATGTTTCTGTCACATACACTTGTCTTGAAATGGAGTGTAAAGTGCAAATGTATATACATAGAGGGTTGTGTGTAATGAAAAGTATGTGAAACTGTAGTACACTTGCCCTCTGTCTCAACCCTTCAGAAAGTGCTATGAGTCACCCAAGGCTTCATCTAACCAAACATGGGCCCAGCTTAACATCGAACTGAAACTGACAGGATATATCTTTTTATCATTATTATTATTATTATTATTTAACCATCGCAGTCACTAAATGGCACTTTTTTTTTTTACAAAATAAAGCTGAAGGGTGATACGTTCCAGCTTGGCATGCGTAGCCTCTGTCTAATGTGAGGTGCCTTTCACTCAGTTTGGGAATTCACCGCGTCCACGATGAAGCTTAGCTCATTACACAGCGTCTCGTGTCTGTAGGCCATGCGGATCTGCGCCACGTTGGTCCGGCGGATATCGTTCCCTTCAGGTCCGTCTTTCAGGTAGTTCACCCCCAAGAAGTGCTTCTTCTCCTGTCAGTCAACAAGAGGAAATGAGTCGCAGACCAATGCTGCCGTATGCTGCTGAAATGCGACGTGAAGTGGAAGCGTCTCTGTACCGGGTGAGACAGTCCACTCTGCAGAACACTGTTCCTGGCTATCTCGCAAACATCACAGGTGCTGAGCTTCCACAGCTGAGCCGCGATGGCGTACTCCTCCATCAGTGGCTCCTAGAGTCAGGGCACGGGAGCCACGCACAACAGTCATCCACACTGCAAAGCTTTAGCCGGATATCACGTAATGCTTGTGAGATTAACTCTGTGTTTCTTGTGTGCGTGTGTTTGTTTGTGTGTACCTTGGTGTAGTGGAACTGCATGGGATCGTCCGTGGACAGGGACACACACAGGCCTTTGTGCAGGAACTCTCTCAGAGGGTTTTTGGAGTATTCTAGGAACAGACTGTTGTTGCTGAGTGGAGACATTGCAATCGGCACCTGGGCCAGGTAGTACAGGTACTGCAACACGGGACTCTGCAGACACATACATGCACATATTTGACTGTATATCTGTACACATTGTCATATATAGTAAATATTGTCCGGATATCTTAAAGCAAAAATACACTGCTTTTGGGAGGAAGAAGCTAAAATTACTCTCAAACCAAAAAAATATTCATTTCATTGTTGATAAGGTAGCTTTTCTCTCTTTGGTGTATTTTCTAATTACTATTTTTGTCGATGGCAAAGAATATGGTTAAAGATTCAAGTGATATACAGTAACTAACATATAAACTAATAAAAGACAGACGGAATAGTTGAATAAGTAAAACAGAATGGTAATCAAGAATATAACAAGAATACAAAGAATACAAATGCATAGATGGACAGTATAGCAGCAGATTTCAAAATAAAGCTCTTAACACAGGTCGGGCACCTTCTTCAAGTTGAGTCCGTGTGAGATGTTGTCAGCAGTGAGAAAGGCAGAGACCAGATGAGTGACGGATCCAGCTTCTCCACAGTGTGGGCGGAACTGGAAGGTGCTCAGTCCACGTTCCCTGACACACAAGGACATGAGGCACAATCAAAGGCAGTCGTTCCGCTCATATCAGTTTTACACTGCGATGCCCCAGTTACTCTCTTGTGTGCATGTAATCCGCTTGCTGAGGTGTGTGTAGTGAAGGCAGGATGAGCTCGTACTTTCTGAGGTTGTTGAGGACCATGATGTTCGCATACATGTGGAACAGGTAGTAGCTGTAGGGGGGGTTGTTGTCTGAAGTCCACTGCTCAGGCTTTGGGCTCCTCAAGGAGAACAAGTGATTGCTGTGTTTGGACTCGTCGTCGACGCTGTCAAAGCCTGACACCTGCACGCACACACACACAGAAAGTGCTGCAGTTGAAGTTTGGTGAATGTCAAGGGAAAAATGATCGGTACTTTGAGTTTTAGTTTGGTCCATATCCTGTCCGCTATCATAGAGAACAAGTTTCAGTCTAGAATTCAACCCTAAATTAGGACAACTCACGTATTTGAGGAACACGTGCAGTTCTCTGTGATCCTGTGGATTAACGGTGGCCTCAAACAGAGGGAGGAAAATGTTCTCCAGCATCTTGGCAAAATTCGGTACCAGCTGCTTTGACTTGAAAATGTCACTGGAAAAAAAAAAAGAATTTCACAAATATGAACCTCTCAGATGTCACATTGAGAGATTATCTTGATTATCAGTGAAACTCACTATATTCTGGGTGCTTGAATGATCCACCTCATGTTTGGAGAGTGAACTTTGTGATGGATGAACCACTTGGACAGATTGTCCCACTCCTCTGGAGAGCGTCCATAGATGGACAAACGAGGCTCGGCATGCTGATACTTACTCTCCTGAAGGTCATGGGCCACCTCCTATTAACGGAGAGAAGAGTGAATCAACTGTCCATTGCTTCACTGTGACTTAAGCTCGATGACAACATGACTGGATACCTTTATGATGCGAGCAAAATACTCTCCAGAAATGAGGTTGTCGGTTTTCAGGAAGATTTCTCGGAGTTCACTAGCGCCAACTGGGTTATACTTGGAATTGAACTTATCAAACCGGTGGAAGGTTTGTCTGCCCTGGGAAACAAATGCAAAAATGACAAATCAGAATTCAAACCATATTATGAACCCAGGGGGAACGGAGCTCACTTTTTTTAAAAAGTGGGCACTCATTGTTGTCCACTAATAAAAACTCTAGGGAGATTTTTAATATAAGAAATTCATAAAGTCATCATGGCCACAATTGTTTACAAATTTCTTTGCTTCTTTTCTTACCGCATGTACATCCAGAGAGTCCACAGTCAGGTCATATGGGTCTTTATTGATGCTGTGGAAAACCTCCTGCAGAGTCATCTTCTGTCCATCCTTCTCCAGCACCACACGGTCCGCGTCTGTCTTGTACGTTTTCTGAATGAAAGTCAGCAGGTGTTTCTGGGACATACAGGCAGCTGCATGAATGTGTGTGTCCACCTGAGAGGAACAGGCAACATGTTCAGATTCCTGGACGGTTTGGTTGGTTGCCAATGCATGCGTTTCTTCATATGTTAAAAATGTTCCCAGTGCTATCTATATATAAAATGGATTTCAAACTCTCGATAATATCTGTGGGCGGACTCACCTTCCTGACGTTGTAAAAATCTCTGTGTGGTACGCTTTTCAGCTCCTTTAGCTCGGCTGTCTCGTTGAGCATCTCGTGGAGGTAGAACTTTGAACTCAAGAAATTTAGTCGCCTGTGACAGTAAGTCTTTCTGTAAAAGTAAAGTGGAGTGTGATCTAACATAAATGTAACTCAGACCTGAGTGATTCAGTGCAAGGCAGAAAAAAACAGTTTCCCAAGAGGGGCTGTTTTCCTCCACCAGCATATCGGTAGCATGAACCTACGTGGGTCCATCTGCAATCATGGTCAGCACATGGCTGAGATCGATGACAAATGTTTCTAAGTCTGGATAGGGAAGGTCATGGGGCTGGTTTTGTCTCAGGGCCTCAGCGTTGTTGTACACATTTATTATTCCATCCTTCATCTTCAGTACATAGTTGAGGTTCTGTGGGATGTTGTCCATGCTGTAGGGATCTTCTCCACCTAATGGACACGGGCACATATCTGGAGGACACAACACTGTTATGTTGCCATCATATAAGCCACAACTGGATATCAGTGACTGCTGCCTCAAAAAATAGAGTGCATATAAAGACGGAGGACACTTCTCCTACCACTATCCAAAAATGAAGCCACAATAGGGAGGGAGGGCTGCCATCTTGAGACCTAATTTGGAGTCGTGATCAGGGGATTATGACACATTATCAAGGCCCCTCAGACACGCTCAGCCAATCACACGTCAGTCTCAGCTGTCAATCATGACATTTAAATATATTTTGGAAAAATGTATGTAACATGTATTTTGAATTTGCTTGGTCCAAAATGCTAACATGAAGGAGGTATAGATGACTTAACCTGTGGCCACCAGGGGGTGACCAGAGACTTCACTTACATGGAGCCTTGATGTCCTCCATCTTTTCGCATATAAATACACGTAATCTATACTTCAGGAGCTTCAAACCTGGCAGAACCTCATCCTCCTCGCTCCATTTAATGTTTTCAGCGGTGCAGAGGAACTGGGTCGTTGTTCTGCAGAACCGATGATAGGCCAGCCTTGAGTACTTCTCACGAATAAGCAGGGCCTTTAACAGACTTTTGGCAGCCTGTTCATAGTCCTCCACTGTGATCTGAAAAGGGAAAAGACACTTAAAGCTGCCACACCAGTAATTTCTCTGACGATCAGAGGTTGATGTTGCTGTTTAGAGCACTTACTCCAGCACAGTAATCCCCACTAATAGTGACCCTCTGGTAGTCAGGGCAGGTTTCTGGCACTGATGAGCAGCTGGAGCTTGGGGACAGGAACGGTGTGATGGCCACTGGCCTCATCCAATCTGTACTTGATGGCATCTGCAGGGACAATGATTTGGAGCGTATCATCTTCAAGTTTTTCTTTCTGCAAAAAAGCGCATTTATGTCATTATCTGCTTGATGTCGAGTAGATGATTGCCTGTGACGCACCAGGAGCAAGACCAACCTCTTGTTAGTCTCTTCTGACTGTTCCTCTGCCAGCTCCTTGAGCAGCTCCTGCTCCATGGCTTCCTGGAGGCCGATGGGGCAGTCCTCTGGCACGGTGAACATGGATAAGGCATCTTTGTTGTCTTCTTCCTTCAAGGCAGAGGCAAGAACCCTCTCCGCCTGCAGCTGAGTCTCTTCCTCTGCCTCACTCAGAGTTAACCTTGGGAATTGGCGAGGCATGTCTGCAGGAAGGCAGACGGTACAGTGAAATGACATGCGATCCCAGAGGAGACACACACAGCCTGCCTCTCCCACTGGGACTCCACTTGCTCTGTCTGGTTTTGGCTGTTTTGTAAACACACAGTTGGGCCTGTGTGAGGGTGAGAGGGACGCAGAAAACTCAAGAGTAAACTGCTGCACAGTGGTGCCACCTGGAGAGTTCTGTATGAACTGCTCACATAGACCCAAGTTAAATTATAGCACTGCAGTTGCTAAAGATGCTCTTATAGCTTATCCATATTTTATTATCTAGGTCCATCATCGGCATTACTTTTGCTTTCCTGTTTGTTGGTTTTTTTCAATCTTGGGTATATTTTCTTTTTAAAAAGTCACTTGAGATGACAACGATATCATTATTATTAGCATATGATACTGTTATCATATGGTCCAGTGGAATATAGAAATGGATTACCACCCTACTTATGCTAATAGCCTTTTAAACTATCCTCCTGAGCTGTTATCACAGTCTCCTCACAGTACCATCCATATCAGTACTGCAGCCTGTTGACAGCATGTCATTTTGGAAACACGGCCTCAGTTTACAGTCGTTCACCAGCCTCACAGTGAACTGTCTGTTTCAAGACAAGAGAACCTGGCTGAACTGACTGTGAGTGATGCTGGATGCAGTGTCGGTCGGTGGAGTGCTGGTGCAGCTACAGAGAAAGGCCTGCATGCTCCATGGTGTCATGTGAGCCAATGTTCCACTGTGCTTCCAGGAAGCTTTACATTCCGAACACACAACACTGACAACAGCTGTGAGCACCAGTGCTGCTATGGAGCTTTATGGCACAACATAAAAAGAGAAAAGGGATAGGCTCATAGATCTGTATTGATGTGGAGACAGTGGCCTTTTCAATTATTAACCCTCTGCTCATATAGGCCACAGACCTGGAATCATATCTGTGAAACACACACTCTCTCCTTCTTAGGGTGCTAAGCAAACACACGTGTAACAGTCAGTGTGACAGCGCCATCCCATGGCAAGGTTAGGAACTCAATATTTAGTTTGTATTTTTGTTACTAAACATCAAACAGTTTAATTGTATTAATAAAAACACACAACATTTATGATGACATTTCAATCTCAAATCTGTCACACATTGAAATCAACTGGACCAATATGTTCTTTGCTCACTGATCCCGTTGGGTCTTAGAAATAACATCATGATAGTGAAATGTATTTTAAACCCACTGCAAGCTATCTAGCCTGCTAGCTTTTACTGTCCCTTTCTATCTTGATAGCTTTGCCAATGGTATCCACTTCTTTCTCTTGTTTTCTTCGTTTCCTTTACTGTCAGTGAACTGAACCGGACTGTCACAAGAAACACTGCAGCCCTGGCTCTGGTATGTTGTTTCAATGAACAAAGTAAAATAATTAAAATAAACTGCCATTTTTTAGAAAGTTAAGCTTCACTTCCAAACCATTGTGCCTTTATGTTCTTTTACATTTTCCCAGTGCATCTCATGAACTCTAAGCTTACCTTCACTAGCTGTCATAGTATGGCCCCTTTTGGGAGGCAGGTTTAGCAAACTGAGTAAAAACCTAAACTCTGGTTTGACCAGCTCTGAGCTAACTCAGAGATTTCGGTTTGAGACCAGGTGTTAACAGTTCAATCAACCCTGAGTCAATGGAACCCTGAGTTAAACTGTACATCCACATCAAAGGCCCTCAACAAAGCAACGCAGATTAAAGGATTCACCACAGCAACAGGTGAAACAAAGCCTTGCTCCTACTTCTTTGGATTGTGTGGCAGATGGGAAACATAAATCTTAAAACCTTATCCTTTTTGGGGTTAGGGTTAGGGTCATAAAATATGATGATTCCTGGTGTCACCCAAACCCCTGCAGGATGATCAATCATTCTTTAAATAAAATGCCTTTCAGCCTGAATTAGCGCCTTAATGGCACAGAAAACGCAATATTTGATCCATCGTTGCAGAACCCTCTCTTTCATTGATCTGGGTGTGATTGAGGAAGCATCAGATGGGAGGACTGGAAAACTGTTCAAGTGCAGCTCTTAACAGACACTAATGTGACTTGTAGCCTAATGGTGTTCACTCTGCACTGTGCTAATGTGGGTGTGTGTCTGTGAGTCGGCACAAATGGAAACATTGGGTTGATTTTATATATCTCCCATTTGTTCTTTAAGTTACCAGACTCACAGACTCACACATTGTGCTGTCTTTATCTGCTTCTGGTTTTGGCTTTTTTCAGACACCCCACTGTCCATGCCCCCACTTTGGCTCTTTGACAAAGTCATGTCTAAGGTCAACAGCACAAGAGAAAGCCTTTTACAACATTGCAGAGTGATCGTGAGAGACAGTGATAGTGAGAGACGCTCACTCTTCAGAGGAAACAATTCTCCTCTTTTCATCTTTCTTGATGGAAAGGTCTGGAGAAGAGAGACAAAGGAAGTGCAATCACCCATCCATGCAAAGCAGCCTCCATAACAGCTAGTCTTCCAGTAATAGATCAGTTTGGAAACAGATTTATTGAGATCAGACAGCATTTTAAGTTTCACATGAAAAATAACTATAAATCAAGACTTTTCAGAGGACAAAACATGCAATAATAGTGATCGTTAACGGTCCTTGACTAATAAGACAAATGTTTCTACTCACCTTGTCCGGCCCTATTGTCTCTGAAGTGTTTAAAAACTGTGCAGTCTGCCTCAGGAAAACATTGAAGTCATGCTGAGCATTTTTTGCGGCCAGAGTATATGATATCTCATCCTCCACCCTGCAGTGCATCACTCCATCCTTAACTCCTTCATTGCTGCAGCTTAGTACAAGTACATCAGTTGAACCGACTCTGACACCATGGTGCTGCAACAAAAAACAACTTCTTTTATTATTCTGCTGCAGTTAAAGTGATACTGCAGCATAAACAGTAATAGTTATTGTGGACCCATTGATAACTTTTGTTAAGCTTGGTGTGAAGATGATCTGTGCCAGGTTTCATCAACATTACACAAAATCTGTGGCACCAGTTATACTTTTCAGGTTTTGCACATAATAGAATGCAGCAAAATATCAAAATGGCAAAAATGGGTGTGGCCTGGTGCAGTTGATTTAGTATGATCCACCAGCCCTAACCCTAACCCCTAGCCCAAACCCAAACCCTAACCCTAACCCTAACCATAACCCTAACCCTAACCCGAGCCACAACCCTAACCCTAACCCTAACCCCAACCCTACAGTTAGTGGATGGATGGAGTGGAAGGATGCAATATGGGCAAAATTATATTTTGGCGCAGATTGAGGTCAGGGGGCCGATCCAACAAGTTTTTTTTTTTTCTTTAACCCTGTGAGATATTTACTTTTTCACTGACTTCCCAGGGTTTGATACACCCTTCTCTCCTGGAACTTAATTCATGACAGGGAGCAATACATGGACTCACGGACTGAATGTCCGTGCTGTGTGTAAGTTGCATGAGACTAATACGCAAATCTAAAAGTGCAACCTCACCTGCAGTGCGGAACTCTCCGTCTTGAGCCTGTGTGAACTCCCTCGGCTTCAGGACCCAGAGTTAGTGATGTAGTAATAAGCAGCAGGGGGCACACAGGCCCTGATTTAGCCTGACAGTGTTCAAGATTATAAAGCTAATCCTCTCAGCTCAGGTTATCAGGATACTTTTAGAGGTGGCTTTCGAGGACTGACTCCTTGCCCTGTATCATTTTGATTGACAGCAGTATTGTTGGGCTGATCTTTCACTTGCCCCTCTCTTCTCCTTCTCCATCCTCTCCTCTTTAGTTTCAGTGACACAGAATCAACGGCCAGTTCCACAGATTGTAAATGGGTACTCTTAGTAATATCTGGGTTGGTTATTTTCCTGGGGCTTCAGATTCTGCAACCTGGAAAATTGGGTCCTTTTATAATATTATCTGATCCCAACAGTGGAAAGAATAAGCCTTAGTGTGAGCATGTGGGAAGTCCTGCAAACTGGGTATTATTTTTTACCTGTTGACCTACACGGATCTGTTTCTTGATGTCATCATCACGTCACTCGCTGATTGGCTTACTGAAGGAGTGACATGTTCACACAGTTAGAGTAGAGTACACTCAGTGGGCCAGATCTAGATCAGTCTATTCTTAGCCAACTCTAACTGTGATACAATGCACTGTTAAGGTGTTTTGTTTGTTTGTTTTTACTCTTACTGTTTTAGATAGAAACTCATTCAAAATGAAGAAACACAAGTAAGTCTGCCACCAGGGGGCATATTTGCTTTGTTTTAGTTTCTTCACAGTGTTTGTGAATGGTCTGTTGTCATTCACTCATTTGTTGGGCAGGTGTTGTGTTGTTGACACAGGCACAGTACAATGTGCTAATTTAATTGAGCTGTAAGGCTTGGATAAATACACATGCAAATATAGAACACCCCCCAAAATATATTATTTATTATTTATTTATTATTTATAAGTGAAATTCATTGATGCACATGTAAATATGTGTATGCTGCACTCCATTTCTTTGACATCATTGGTATGACAATCGTACATTTCTGAGTCAGCTGACAGTTTATTATGATATGCATATATCACACCATATTTTGTGTGTGTGCATACCTTTTCAGTTACTTTTATTTCCTCTAAGATTTATTTAAGTGTCGTTTCTTACTTGCTTCCAAGAAAAGTCGTGTTATTGGCGGTGGAACTCTTCCTGCAAGTATCTGTTCACTTTCTTCTCATACCATTCAGTGAATTCCTGACTTGATCTATTGTAGTAAAACTGTACATGTGAACTTTTATAGGAGAGCATGTGCAAAGCTGGAGGATGAGGTGCCACGTTCTCAACATCTGGATGATCTGCAGTGGGTCCTCATGGTCCATCTCTCTCTGTGCAGTGATCACACCACATTTCTCCCCGTTACAACCTTTACTAACCGGCAAGTGCACACATGTTGACCCTTTGCATTCTGGGACTGGTCTGAAGGATAACGGGAAAGCCAAAAGAGAAATCTGTGAAGTACGCATATACGTATGTGTCTCAGCTCCATGAAACAAGCGGTGATAATGTGTCAATTGAAAGACATCTGCAGCCAGCAGTGCTGTTCAGTCTCGCGGGTCTGCGTGAATGTGAAGGTCAGAGCTTCTTTTGGAACGGTTCGAGCGATGCACTCGCAGGAATGTTGGACCGGAACCCCCTGCATCGGCCTTCTCATGTCACAATCATCTCGCATTGAACACAGATGGAGCTAAAGCCTCAGCCTCCTCTGATGGCTTTAGGGCTGCTCTGTGGTGCGGGGTGAGCCAACAAATATGAGCTTAACCAAGCAGGAATGTTGCCTGGCACCCTGTCTGCCCTTTTTTTTGTTGTTGATGGGACAAGGGGGGGCGTCATAACTAGGGGAATGTAGCGAGAGGAGGGGGGGCTCTAATGAGACCCTATAATCACTTAACAGAGACCAGGTGCTCTGTGTCTGTGCAGCACCACTCTCCAGACAATAGAATGTCACTTTCAGTTTACAAAAGCCACGAGCAAGGGTCCACACAAGGTCTGGATTTTGTATGCAAAATGTTTATTGAATGACAATGGTATTGCTTTGACACAAATAAAATAGAACACATTTACAAATATATATAAAAACAATTTCCTATTACCACAGTTTGCAAAAGTATAATGACAAATAGCTACAATGCCCATATATATTTCCTCCTGTACAAAAATAGTTCTATCTGCATAAGTACTTTAATGTAACCTCTATATAATATTTTAAATAAAGGAATTCATATATACATATACCTGCAATAAAAACAAATATAGATTGCACATGTTTTTTTGTACAAACAATAACAATTTCAAGTATATTTCAATCCATCATGGATTGGCACATATATATCTCACAGAATCGAAGGCCTTTTCCATTATACAGTGTCCAAACTTGATATAAACCGATAGCTTCAGAGCTCTGTTGCCTGTCATCCGGTTTGGCATATTATGATGAAGATGTCTTTTCCTGATGATTCATTTGACTCTAAGTCCAAATGGAAAAGTGCAGACAAGAACTAACAGTTTGGAACATGTTGGTTTAATCCTTAGAGGATAGCACTTATATAAGTTCCTGGCCTTGAGGAATAAGTGTGTAAAGTCCCAGAATGTTAGAAGAGAGTTCCCTCTTTAAGCCAGAGGATGTGTGTGCACTTTGCCAGGTATCAGCACTCTTCCTTCCCCTCTGCCAAGCAGAGAGCAGCACCTGTAGTTTTCTCCACGCTGTGCCATCCAGTGTCTGTAAGCTCGCTGCAGCTGTTTGCACGCTCTACATCGCTGAGCTGCGAGGCTCAGCCCTGAGAGGAACTCAGTGCCGCCAGTCTTTGCTCGGACTCAGTCCTCATGCCTGGAAAAAATGTGCTGGAGAATACTTGGCAAGGGTCTGAGGCATTTCGAGAATTTTAGAACAGAGCAGAGAGGACACTGACTCTCTGCTGCTCCCTTGCTTGTGTTCCCAACTGCTTGCAAAGTCCCGCTCATGTCCGTTTGAGGAGAGCCATAAGCTTGTGAACCTGCGAGTCAGTTATTCTCCACTGGGGCCTCGGCTTGTCCTGCTCTCGTCTCTGTGAGGACGTTTGCACCGGGAGAGACCGACGCCTGCGGCCGTATCCCTGTGGGCTGATCTTGTCAGCAGGGGCATTCCCGATCTTCAACTTGTTGCCGAGCTGGTGCAGGCGGTGGGCCAGGTCGTGCACTGTGCAGGTGCCCAGTGAACAACCTTGTCTTCTTGACTGGCTGGATGAGTTTTTTGACCTCTTGGTTCGGACACTGATGTCAGTGCTGGAGGACAGAGGAAGAGACAAGAGGACGTTAATCTCTGCTGGTCATTCCTGGGCACGAGCATTAAACACTTGAATGAGAAAAAAAATTTGAGTTTGTGTCTCACCTGGAATGTGGCAGCAGGGACTCCTTGATATCTCCTGGCCTGACTAAGTGCTCAGCCTCTGCTGTCTTCTCCACTGATACACTGTCAAGATCCCGTCTCAGTCGGCTCTCCAGCCATATGCTTAGCCTAGAAGAGGAGGGGGAGAGGGTCCATCAGTCTCAGGGAGGCAATTCAGTAGACATGCATCACATCTTGTATCACATGAAAACATATTTCCTTGTTAGAATGAATGGCTCACCTTTTCTTCAACTGGGAATTCACTTCAAGCTCCACACAGTGTGCTACTGTCGCCAGAAGGCAGCAATAGACGAAGGACTGGAAGATCATTTTCATTTTGGCTCCTATGGAGACAAGAGGAAAAAAATGTTTTGGTTAATTATCTTTGCAATGAATTAATTTTTAACTGCATAAATGTCCTACTGTCCCCCTCGCTCATACAGTCGTCCCTCAGGTGCCACACTGAGATACTTGCTTACACAAGAGTCCAAAAGCCAAGTGATTTGCACTTATCATTCATTTATTTAAAAAGTTAAGCTAAGGTCAGCTTTTGCTCGGTTAAGTAAACCTACAACTATCCTTTGGGCCTCTGGCCAACAGCGCGAAGGACACTGTCTGTCAGTGAGGGGTTCAAAATAGGCTCTGCTCACAAGTTAAACAGAACCTGAAATGCAACTCAACTCAGTCACTGCATCAAACAGATCAAAATCAACAATACGTAGTAAACTGGCTCTGCTGGATGCTCTAGACTTTGAGGACAATGCCTTTACAGTCGCACAAATAAGGAACTGAAGTGCTTATATAAGCAGACAGATAACCTGTCCCTGTCCCCACACTTGTGTCCTGACCTCATAAAAGCAAGGATAAAGCCATCAGCTTTGTGCAGAGCAAATCACACATGAAATCTCCTTGTAAAGAAAGTGCCTGTACCTGTAGCTCCTCTGTTGGTTCAGCTGAATGGGGAAGCTCTTCTTGGAGAATCAGCTGTAAAAAAAGTACTCCACAGGTTTCTTGAAATTGCCTCTGGTTCTGTTCTGTAAGGCAGCTGTGTCACTCTGCTAATAGCTCCTCCACACCAGGCGGGGAGCCTTTATACAGGAGGTGGGAGGGGCTCGCTGACTGACACACACGCTCTCATCCTTCCCCCCCCCTCTCTACCCACTTCATTACCCACTGCTGCTGCTGCTGCTCAATCTGGGGCAACAGCGCAACTCAGTGAAATCCCTCAGAATGGAAATCAGAAAAATTTGAAAAGTCAAGAAAAAGTTTTGGCAAAAGGGCGGTGAAGTCATTTATCCAGTTTTAAAACATGACATTTTAACAGCGTATTCAAGATGATGCAATAACAGCCTAGAATTATCCGAAAATGTACTTCAGCATGTGTTTCATGTTTTTTTTATGTGTAACATATCCACGGCCATCAGTTACGTAAATCCAAAACATTGTGTATGCCCTGTACCACAAAGTACAGTATGTTCATGTACGGCTGCCTTCTATAGGCGCTATTACACATCTAAATGATGGCAGGAGAAAAGGCTCAATCATCCCTCTTGTTATGTTTGAACATTAAGGTCGGTTCCAGATTGTTCTTTTTTGTCCCTCGCACTTCAAATAGCTAAGTGTATAAAGTCAAATTTACGGAATGTTTTCTTCAGTCTGCTTTTCAGAGGCACTCCCTGACACAGTGAACTTCCATGTCAGCTTCAAAAGTCCGACGCATGATGAATTTGAGATTTGGAAAGAAACGAGCATTGAGCAACTGATTAAATATAGTAAGTATGCGCGACTGTAAACACAATATACTGACTGTATTTGTTAGTACAAGGCAAATATTTGACTCGGAGCTCAGCTTACTTTATTTTTTTATTTGGATAAATGAGAAGTGGAATTTTACAATGATCTAAAAATAAATCCGGTGTCAGAAAATTAACCAGAGCAATAATGTAGATTAAAAGGCGAAGGATATTGGCTGCAGCTTTGTTGCTGTAAAGGATTATAGGTAATATGTCTTCACTTTGGAATCTGTCAGGTGATAAAGAGAGAGCCACCAAGTCTGCCCCGTGGAAGACAGCATGCCTGTCACGTATCTGCCTTCATCAGAGGGTTAATATAATGACTCACCCCAGACCAGAATGAACAGGTTTTACTTGATAATACGGTGAAGAGATTCAACTGGAGAGCACTGGAGACTGTTTATTCTGCAGGGCTCAAAACAACAGCTCTGTGGAGTGGAGTTCATGAGGCAGATGTGGGTAACAAGCCCCGGGGGGCAGACACACAAAGAAAAAGCCATCGAAAAAAAAAAAAAAAACCCACACTGGACCGGGTAGCAGTTTTTATTTATTGCAGCTTTTATCCTACTGTCGAATGTAGACAGAAGAGTTTAGAACTGTAACAATAAGATAAATTACACTTCGGAATGAAACACTCCGCATATGAAATGCTGTAAAAACCAGAGAAAAACCATATAGTTTTATCAGAGTATAAATCCCAGGGTCAAAATTTCCTAGCAGTATGGTGTAAATTAGTAGTATTTCGCTTTCACTTTTTGATTTTGTTTCAGTTTCAGTGAAGGGGAAATACAAAGCCTTCAGTTCTTTCAACAACGTTTTCAGCTCACTTCACATGTGGCATTCCATTCCAAACACCAGCATCTTATGATTTTTATAATTGTCGTTTTTTGGGGGGGTTGTTTTTTTTCCTTAAACAAAGCCTCCCTCCCTTGGTTTATTTATATCTCTTCCGTCCTCATTCCACACACAGTGTCATATTAAAAAAAAAAAAAAAAAACTATAAATGTCAAACACATGTGCTGTAAACCAGTGAATGTTTTGTAAGCACTTTATAATGATAATTGCCTCCAGCAGACAAGTAATGTCTTTTCCAGCATTTACAACGCAACATTGTGAAATCACGACAACACAATTCTGCTGTTGCTTTTCGACTCCTTATATAGCAACATTTTGCGTACAATCGCCGGATGACTGGCAGTTGGGTACAACCTTTTAATCCAGCGTGAGTGGGTTTGAGTGACTGGAAACCTGAACAACTACTGTCCCGTGTGCCAGGAAAAGGAGGGTGTGAACATTAACAGCGCTGATTCCACAGATGATTCATATCTGTAATAAAGCCGTGATGAGCCTTAGGAGGTTTGTCACCTGGAAATGTGTATTCTTTGATGTCCCACCATATTTTTTTTTTCTCCTCACAGTCACGTGTGACAATGAACACTGCATGCACGCAGCATCTGCATTTTCACTTGACTTGACTGCTTCACCCTCTCAGGAAAAACCAAAATAGAGAAAGGCATCAGAAGTAAAACAACAGCGAAGGCACGAGACACTCAAACGAGGAGCAGACAGCGAGAGAAACTGCAGCCGAGATCGCCTGTTGTTTTCCTGCTATTGTTGACAGTGGGGCTGATTTGTGTGCACATTAGCTTAAGTCCTGGTGCACATGTGCCATTCCCCATGGCAGCTTTTCCTCTTCTCATAAATATTCAATGTTGTGTACAAACCGCATGAGTTTGCCTTGTGCCTGAAAATCAGTGTCACTTCCCAAAAACATTCAGCTTGATTGAGCAGCTTTAAAACAATGGAAATGCCCCTGACAGCACCAGAAATGCTTCCCTCTTGCTTTGCTCGCCACAGGAGAAGCACTCAGTGAAGTCTGATTAAATATCTCACCCAGGAAGTAGTCCGCCCCCACCCCACCAGTTTGAATCAGCCAGCTTCTTCATAATAGGAAGTGAATAGAAGAACATACTGACAGCACATATGACCAATGGTTTCCTTGCATTTAAAGCTGTTAAAAGAACATTAGCTCAACTGAAGTCTCCCCTGGAACAAAACCTTTCTGATAAATTTATCGGATCAGGTATTCATTGTGGTAGCCGTGCAACTCATTGAATCGCGATGATGTTCAGTTAACGTTCACATCAAACACCTGATTGTGACAAACCCAGTGGCCCTGACCATGGTGTGAGTGCTGGT
The DNA here is from genome assembly GCA_016785235.1 of Pseudorhombus dupliciocellatus. NCBI lineage: Eukaryota > Metazoa > Chordata > Actinopteri > Pleuronectiformes > Paralichthyidae > Pseudorhombus > Pseudorhombus dupliciocellatus. The sequence goes on along the minus strand of JAFBJW010009053.1, from coordinate 6,906,748 downwards.
GCCAGATGAGCTGGTTTGTGTACGTCTAAAACTGTTTATCTCTTGGGATTTAAAGGGAAAAGACCAGCACAAATGCAAATAGGATTAGCAACATCCAGTAAGAACGAATTCTGTGGATGATTTGGAGCTGACAGAAACCAGTTACGGTTAGACAGTCTTTATTACTGTAAAAACGCCCACCTCACCATGTTGAATCTTGACCTGGATGACCACGGCCTGTCAGCCAAGATCGGAAGTCTAGGCTCTGGAGTTAAAGATTGGAAAATGTAGCCTGTAGCGCTGATGTTGGATTCAGAATTCGGCACGAACAGCATGACTTAATTTGTTTAACCTGTCTTGTGTAATCTGTGCAGGCCGCTACTGCTGCTACTGGTGTGAAGAATGCATTCCTGGCAAGCTATGTGCTTCATTACATCATTATCAATAAATCATGTTTTGAATGTGTAACCCCTTTCCAATTCAGGTTCCTTTGATGGGTTCTTCCAGCATGATGACGAACCATGTCACAAAGTAAACGTCAGTGGCCTCAGATATGAATTTAACCCACTTCAGATGCAGCCGAAGAGGAGATTGAAAATAATCTGTAAAAAAAATATTTCATTCATTCATGTCAATGTGGAACAACAGAAGATAATTTCCAACATCTTGTGGAATCAATGCCACAAAAACTGAGGCCACTCTGGGAAGGGATGCACCCCCCTAGCATTAGTATGGTCTCACTGGTGATTAAACAAGTTGAGCTATGTGATTTTTTAAAAAATTAAACCTATTCCAGTGAATAGTATTCAGCTGCTATTGACTATAACTTTGAGAGCAACTTATAAGACTCCTTAGAAATCATTAGGTCAAATCCCAAACTGGTATAATTTCCCTCTCTAAACTGCTACAAGGAGGTAATAATCCGTTACCATAATATGTTTCCTGCTGTGCTGCCTCAATAAATACAATCACCACAGTTATTATAATGCTCTGTATTATGTGGCGGTATGTTTGGCTGTCTCTGTTCTATAAAAAGAGGAGGGGGCCTGGTGCTTTGGGGCCAAAAAAGAGCCAGTGTTGGGACACAGTGCAGTATTTGTAAACTGGAGGGCCCACGCCCATGGATGTCTCCCGCTCCTGCACGCAAGCGCAGTGACACTCCTTCTGTCAAACATGGCTGTGCCTTGGAAGAAGGGAAAATGCTGAATTGTGCTGGTATATTTCGGGACACGCAGCAGACATGGCTAGATTGGCTGACTACTTCATTGTCGTGGGATACGATCAGGACAAAGCCGGTAAGTGTGGGCGGCGGGGCGGCGCGCACGCTGGGCTGCGAGGCTGAATGTGTCCAGGCCGACAGTGAGTGTGAGTGTGTGTGCACGCGTGTGTGTGTGTGTGTGGTGATGTTGATGCTACATAGCTTTGCCTTTAGCTTCACGTTAGCCGCACGGCTACCAGGCGAGCCTGGGAACATGTTCTCCGTCCATTTCCTGCCTCGCTGGCCCGACGCTGGGTGCGACCCGGCGGCTTCGCGCCCGACGAGGAGCCGCCGCTGGATCTTCGAGCGCCGAGGCGCTTTGATATTTGACTTTTGATCCAGCGAAACTTTTCACGGATTCAAAAAAAAAAAAAAAAAAAAAATGTGTCACATCCTGTCCCTGTTGATCGCGCCCCTGTCAGGTCCGGAGGCTGCTTTCACCCGCAGACAATCACGCTGGCTTTCTTGAATGAAGCTCAGGCTGGATCACGCACGACCACGCGCCCTGATCATATTTGTTTTGCTGATTCAATCGATGTCGGCGCCTCGGAGCCAGTGTTTACATCCGTGTTTGAGGGCTTATCGCGCGCGTCATTTAGGGAAGCGGCGGTCCTGCACACGGCTCCACCATGCATCTACTTTTACCCATCGCAGTCGCACTTGTCCCTGATTTGTTGTGTTGTATTTGTTTTTGCCGGAAGAGAGCTCCACTCTTTTTTTTTATTGATGGGCGTAACGTCTTGGAGCTGCATGGGAGGCAGTCCTTTCACCCAGCCTGATGTGTGCACATCTCTCCTCCATTCCCTTGCACTGGGACAGGAAGCTCCCCCCTTGCATGCTGAGCCTCTGGTCCAGCCTTGCATTCTTCCCATCCATAACAAGAAACAGCTTTTGTGCACATTTGTAAACACGATATCGAAGTGGATGAAAACTCCCTGGCACTTGCACGGACGCAGAGGGCTCACATTTCACATTTTCCACATTGCACCGTTTTATTGTCACTCATCCTCTCGCGAGGATCCAGCCTCAGCGAGCAGCCCGGAGATTGTTAAAAAATATTCCGCTAATCGGCCTTAAGGGAGCAAAACTGCAGTTGCTTGCCACTTTTCTGCGGCGTGCGTCCAGCACCATGTGTGTCCAAGAGCGGCCAGAGCAGCTGAATTCTCTTAGTCGCCATAGCTCACCATGCACAATAGGTAAACAGAGGCTTTCATCATCTCTGCTTCCCAGCGCCAACTGACGAATGCATTTTTTGGTGCTCCGAGGATAAAATGTTCCTGGCGTCGCACACAGAGTCTGAATCGATTCACACTCAAGCCACAAGTGGACACAGGGACCATGACTTGACTTCTTCCTCCACTGGCCGCTGGTGATAATGATGATGGTGATAATGATGGTGCCGCTGGAGAGAGCAAGCAATGCGAATCTACTATCTCAGATTGGGGTTGATTGGAAGGCTGCGACAGGCTTATGTTTCATCCTCATAAGGCCCTATGAGGAAAGGAATGATCCCCCCCCCCTGCTCCTTATTGAATTGTATTTGTCTGCTTTTATTATGCTTTGCTCAGTGTAATGAAGCGTATCGCATGTTGCTCTGGGTTCCAGCACGGCAAAGATGTCCTCGTTTGCGAATGTGACTGATTTTTCTCAGAAGGGAGGGACATAAAAATGATCTTTTGATAAGGAGAGAAAAACAAAGCAATGACTGTTTTTAATTCCTCTCAACTATTCGGAGGAGAGCCGCTGCCCAGTCATGCTTAGATTGAAATCACTTGGGTTGTGTGGAGCACATCATCTAGACAACAGATTTTGCCCAACCATTTTGCTTTTTAATACAAATCAGGGGTCTCTTCCCATATGGGGTCACCACCCAGCCTCCTACCCAGGGCTGGCTTGGGCTCCACTGGCCTGACCCACTTCTCATTGTTAGATTACTATGGATGGATCACGCTAAGCGTGCAATCTGTTGAGGAATAGGCTCAGTTCCAATTCGTGGTGAGTCAGAGTTGTATTGTAAAAAACCTGAAACAGTATCTGAATAAAAACCCTCAAGTTTTTTTCGAGGAAGGATTTTAAACAAAAACTTCAGCCACAATTAACAGTATAAGGGGCGATGAAGCCTCTCTCTTAGTGACACAGTTCCAGGTGAAGGTAGGAGCACAACGATGTATCAGAAAGAGAAAGGCTAAATTGTAAAGTTAGTCCAGCACAAAAAGTATCCTGTGCTCTGTTGGAAAGATCCTTATTTGACTCTGACTGGATTAACTCCTTGCAACTGCAGTGGATCCAGTTTGATACTTTGCCTTGATTGTACTTTTATCTGCTGTTTGGGAAGGAATATAAATCCAGGTTACGCATCTCCAGCAGGAATATTTTTATTGCGAGACAGGCGACCTATTTAGAAAATATTTATTGGAAGTCACATAACTGATGGCCATCATGCTTGCTGGAGCAAATGATTTTAAACAAACAGAGATGGGAAGTGAGGCAGCACTGTAGTTTACTGTCGGCCCTAAAACCCTATCCCAGGTACGCTGTTTGTCATTTTACTGCGTCAGATATCTGAAAAAAATCTTACGCAGTGTTGAAAGTGATAAAAGGCAGATTCCTTCATCAGAAATCTGACCAGAGCCTGCTGCCCTGGGGAACAATGTCAGGAGCCGCAAACCTTGGAAATATTTTCATGAATAATGTTGGAATGTGAAATTCCTGGTTCAGACGGATACAAACTCTGTTGAACCTGCTCTTAATTGTGTATTTTACGTTTTCAATGGAACAACTTCTCTTTAATGGCAAGGGAACAGTTTGATGTGCTGTTCACCATAAATTCTAATTTGCCAAGTGAAACGGAGAATTTTCCCAGATGCTTCTCTCAAACATTTATTGGACGGATATCATCTGTCTTTATTAAATCAGACTGTTATTGAAATGTGTTGCACAGACACTGTGCCCCATCTCCATCTCTGTGCGACATTATGATCTGGATTTTCTGATCTGGACCTGGAGAGTAGCTTATGTAAGGTTCTGAAAAATAACAAAAACTACTTCCAAATGACAGAGCAAAAAAGTACTTCCATCTGTTGACATTTTTAGACTTGTTGATATTTCTGCTTCTCATAAGATGTGTATCTGTGGAGATGCTATGCAACCTGAAAATGTTTTTCCTTTATCAGCCTGTATTGTCATTCATAAATGCCTTCGGAGGGCTATGCAGTAAGCCTACAGCAGAACCATCACGTTGCACATATATCTATAAAATCCTGGTGTGTTTTGGTATAATAATTAATTAGCTCTATTGTTTGTAAAGTGGTGTTGTCTTCTTATAAAAACTTTCAAAAATCTTTATACTACAAAGAATGGGATATTTGTGGTCCTGATTATTCATAACAACTGATATTAAGGGGTAACATCACACATTGTGTGGATACTCTGGCGTTTCAGCGTCTCTTGTTGATTCCATAGATGCCATTATGTTTGTTTTTCTAAATGGTTATTCAAGTAAAGTCAGGTTGTGTAGGTTTTATCAGCACTAACATGATTGCAAGCAAAAATCCTATACTTTCAAATGCATAATAAATTCCGGTGCTACAGCAGACGTTTTCTGCTCAAAAGCTTTTTCAGATTTGTCCCTTACCCTATGAATGGTTAGGGTTCTCAGAAAAGGAATCTCTCAGACATCTTTCAGACAGCCGTGGAAGGTAAATGTCAGTATTGTTATTTCAACACCAACAGAATGTTGGGGTTCGCAGATACACTTGTTTCTCAGGGTTAATGACTGATAAAGAACTGTTTTGCTTTGAATGCCATCTTAGATTTGCTGCCTCCACTGATTGTCCTCTCCATTGGATTGAAACTGCGGTGAGAGAGTTCTCCTCACCACAATGGAGGAGTTCCCTCCTCTCAGTTGTTGTGTTTAGAGCTGATATGTGGGGGAAACTGGCCACCGCTACTCTAATGTCAGTCTGTTGATAAAGTGTGATACAGTCAGAGCTCAGTGTTTTCTGTGGTCATGCAAATGATGCTAAAGTTCATGTCAGGAAATATATTAGACATGACATTTTACACTGCACAGATTGTTTTGCTGAATATCTGAGTCAGAGAATGAGGACCTTCTCTCGGACCTTTCCTGCCAGCACCTGTGCAAAATGCCTGAAAAATGTCCCAAATGAGCTCATGTGAGAATACAGCTATAATATGTTCTGAAAATGCACAGCGTGGGGCTGTGTTGAAAGACAATTAGAGCTTTTGGGAAGTGCACCACAAAGTTCTATTTAGAGTGTTGGAATAGGCGCTTGGAATGGATGGGGCTTTAATAGGTTCTTGACAATATTGAGGGACTCCCGGTCAGGAAAAAGAGATGAGAACATGAGAACAGGGAGGACAGTGCCAGACGTCATTCCTTGGTGGAACAGAGTGGCTGTAAAGGAGCATAAGGCAGTGCTCGAGATTTAAACAGTGAACTTAAATGTGAAGGATGAAATAGGATGTTGGAATATAGTTTGGGGGAAAAACTAAATCTCAGTAAAAAAAAAAAAGTGGTAATCCCTTTCTCTGAACCAGGTTAGCCACCACCTTAAATAAAATGAATTACTTGCCAAGAGACTTTTCAACTGGCCATAGGGCTGTATAAGTCAGTGTTCCCTTTTAGAGGTTTGCTTGAATCTTGGACTAACTCTCATCTTCGTCCCTCTCTTTCCTCCCCTGCTCTCTTTGCTTCAGTAACAGTCTCTCAACTCAGTGGGTTGTGGGAAGCGAGGCTCACCCACTGTGTGAGAGAAGTGCCAACACGTTGCCGCAACCACAGAAAAGTGTACGCCATTAGCGGTTGTCATGTTTTTTTTAGTCAGCCATAAAGTGTGTACATATGCTCAGGTTGCAGTATAGTAGTTACTGAAAGGAAAGAGATCCAGGATAAGCACAGAGCTAGCCAGCTTGGACCTAAGAGTGCAAGGAGAGATGCCCCCATCACACTAACTGCCTGCCTGGGTGAGTCACCAAGGCATTGGATTAAATGACTGATTTGTTGGATGTATTTTTTTCTCTGTGGTGGCCCGACACAGAGAAATGTTACTTCAGAAAATCACTTTTAAAACACTGGCAATAAGTCACCACATACTTCCAGACTCCCTTAGCAGTTAGTTTTTATTGCTATATGTAGCACAGCTCCTTTACCAGTGATATACAGCATTCTGATCGTTGTGTTTAAACCGCATACTTGATTATAAGCTATTTAAATGTTCACTTTACTAGTATGAAAGTTACATTTTTAGAGATGTCACTTAAACAGTTGACAGCTCTGTGAACAGCTTGGCAGAAGTTGATTTGTTGGCTGTGTAGGTTTTACAGGCAGGTTTGTGGTGTCTGTGGGCTTTCGTTTATTTTTCACGTGGTCCTCCTGGTATTCTGACAAGTTGGTCTGCGAGAGCGCTTGTATTAGCAGGTTGTTGTTTTATTGCTCTCAAAGCGGCAACATGCATTCAAAAAAAGCTAAGGCAAAAAATCATTGGCATCCTCACAATGCCCACAGGCAGTGGAAATAAAGCACTGCACATACACACAGTCCCATTGTCACACATCACCTCAGCTCTTTCTTAAGCCCTGCTATTGCGAAGGGCTTTAGAAAGGACAAAGGAAATATGGTATAGTAACACTTTTAACAACGGGGTTTTACAATTGTTTTCTAGCAGATTTCTACTGAGGACAGTATTGCATATTTGTGGCTATCAGCGAAGGAAAAACTGTAAGCTGTATTTTTGGTTTTCAAGGTCCTAACAACAATGTGACCCAGACATGACCTGAGGAGTCTCCGTTGTGTGTGGTGGTGAGGAAGTTTCCTCAGTTAGGTATTTTTCAATTTGCTTATCGCTGATAACTTTCTGCCATGCAAACGAACCGCAGCCTATTCTTTTTGCATATGAGCCACATTTAACATTTAAAGTGGTTTAGTTTCCTAATTGTCACATTTGATCCCCATTTTTTACTTCTCTTGGTTAATCATCTAAATTGAATGATTGTCTTGGATATATGCGTAAAGCATGTGAGTTCTGTCATACGCTACCCCCCAGTTATAGTTACAGTGTTTAAAACCTGTCTGTACTCAAGCTAAACATCAGAATGAGGCACAAATACTCAGTTAACTGGAGTTGCTTCATACACACTGTTGCTAGAGTAAAGAACAAAACCTAAGTGGACATCACTTGGAATGGCTTTAAGTAGATCCGTTTTGTGGGTGTAGTTTCCCTGTAATCTCGGGTCTTGATATTCATGTTGAGGAAAGTGAATAAGTTCTACCTGTGAGTTGGTGCCAAAATGCTAGACCTGTGTGCGCAACTGGGCCAAAATCAGGTTACAGGCTGACGTGAATCTTGCGTAAACTGGCGGAGTCCACTGGTGGCCTGTCCATAGAAGGTAAAATAAGCATTTGGCTGATTCAATCAACGGTAACAGCAGGAAGATAAATCAGGAAGATGGAGATTTTTTTTTTCCCCCAAGAGGAGAAACATCTGCTCTAATCAAGAAAGACAAACAACATTCAACACGCAACTCAGTGATAATTGATTAGCTTCATACAATCTGTTTAAGTGATGAAGTCAGATATTAATGTGTGTCTGTGAGCTTTTATTTGTGTTCTTGTGGGGACTTGTATATGAAAATTAGACCCTGCTTTTGATGGTAGAAGAATTGGTTTAAGGTTTCAGGTTACAATTTAATTTAGGATAAGGGTTATGTCAGGCATCTGGTCAAGGTTAGCCTTGGTGTGTGTGTGTCATTATCTCATATTAGGATAATCACTGGGCTGCTTTGAAACACAATTTAAAAAAAGTGTTAAGAACTACTAATGCAGTTGGAACAGTTTATATCCGTTGATATGTCCAATTGGTAGTGTTTTATGAGCTGTTTTATGGCTTGGAACGTAGTCCAAACCCCAGTAAAATCTTGGTATAACTTCCTAAATTGGGTTTTCTTATGTCAGAATTCAGAAAACCTTTGTTAAGTCTCATAACGGTTCACAATAGGTTCTGGTTATGCACAAATAAAGATAAGATGAAATCTGTGAATAGAGAAAGGTCTGGGCATTTGTTCTGGGATATGCAAATTTCTTGCATCACCTATTAAAGGCTGGTTAACTCTCCCCCTGAAGCCATTACAGGACTAAAATATCTAGATATAATCATCATCAGAAAGCGGAAAAGCGTTTACAATGCTGTTTTATAGTCCAAGCTTCACCACACACAGGCTGTTCTCGATTGAGCCAGAAATTAATTATACTCTTAAACATGCACACGCGTGTCCATGTCCTTGGACAGGCTATGTTCTTGTTGTTTCAACCGCCTCTGCCAAAAATTGATAAATAAACTTGAATTCAGATTTCATTCCCCTTGCGCCTTGCTAGCGGATGTTCACATTAGCATGTTCCCTTTTCAGGCCTGGGTTTTATTATCCGCGGTGATGGGGTTCTTTATAGCAGTCAGGGGGGTAGTATATGAAAGAGCTGCTCGTTTTAATACAAGAGTGCAGCTTTGTGGAATGCAAGGAATTCTGTCATTTATTTTCATCTGTGGCTGAAAATTAGAACTCGGAGTACTCGGCGCATGTGATTTCAATTAGGAGAGCCGTAAAGACCTGAAGACACGTAACGGTCAGACAGACGTGGTGTTCTGCTAGCACCAGTCTCCATGCAGTGTCTGGACACCCGCCTCAGGTGAACAAAGGGGAAAGGTATCACCAGCTCCTTTCTATTTAATATACCACACATTTACTCGAGACTGATTCCTGAGTTGCTCTCTGAGGTCTAGTTGTTGACAGCAGGCTTGAGGCACTCGTCGGACGGCCACCCCGAGTCATAGATTTTTGCAATGCCATAGTAATAGTAGAAGACTGGCTACCCCTCCATTACTGGTAGCATAGCATAGTGGCCAGCAATGTCTAGCATTGGCAAGAGATGACAGTGGACACAAATGAGAGCTTTCTTGCTCTTCTGCAGCAATAAAATAACATGTGACTGCAGGTTCCAGTGCTGTATGCAGAACTATAACCGAAACTGGCAAACTGAACTCACCCACGATAAACAGCTGGGCTACAACTACCTCCTGGCACTTCCCAAAAACTTACACTCTCACATGCTGCTGGAAGGCATATTTCTACAACATGGGTAACAACACAAACGTTCTCAAAGGACTGCTCTGTCCTTTCATTCAGTACAAAAAAACTAATCTATTTAGTTGTGTGTTTATCCATAGTAGTACAATGAATTCCAAGAAAAGGGGCCACATGCATTCAGTTTCCATCTTGCTGTCCTGATAGGAGACCGTGTTCTGTTTGTAATGAATAGAAAGTATGTCCAGTGACTAAGAGTTTAAAATAACGTTGAGATGAAGTCATTGGGTCAGACAACACAGTGTGAGAAAGTGGATATTGCGAAACAGACTTTAAAATGCTGTTTTTGGCATGTTGAATTAGGGGATTTTTTTTCTGTTATTAGATAAAAATTCCATTTTTAAATACTTAATAATAGTGTTTAAGCCATATATCAACTTCCTAAATACATATGGTGTTGTCTTTGCACAAGCGTTGACATGAATTATTATATCCAATTTAGGTTTCAGAGTTTTGCAAGACCAGTGGGGTCCTATGGGAAATCTGCAAGGGAGTTGTTTTTATTGGTAACACTTTCAATGGTCAACCTCATGAGACTCAGTTTATTGTGAAGTTCGCTACACCTGCTATAGATCAGTATCCAGCTCTGCAGTAACTACACTATTTATTACAGCTAATACGGCCTTAAATATTCCTAAATTATAAAAATATAGAACAACTACTAGACATTGTATCAAAGCAGATGGATAGGTTTGGGTCCATCACTGTCAGAAGCATCAAAGAGTTTCTACAACCTTGTATGGTACACTGCATTACATAATGCTCAGGCAACATCTGGGTTTTGTGATCGTGCTGAAGAATTCCTATTTTGCCCCTTATGTTTCTTGTTTGGACTTTGTCTCCTCTGCAGTATTTTGTGGTCAAAGCATTGTCTGACATCTAAAATAAATGAATGGTCCTCTCGCTCCTTTGATCTGCTTTGCGTTAGAGGTTGAAGTTCCATATCTCCCAGTTTGTACCTCATCCTCATGTACCTCATTTTTTTGTCATCACTGTGGCCAGAATTGAATCTTCTTTTTCAGTATTATATATTATATAAAAAAGAATCTGCTGCAATCTCAGGTGATCTCACGTTTCCTTAATATACTCCGCCACACACTATAGTTTAATGGTTTAGTAGTATACATTTCTCTGAATCGTTAGACTAGGTGAAATCTTTTCCAACTTCTTAAAAAAAGTATGAATAACTTTTGCTTCCTTGTGGTTTTCAAGAAAAACCTAAAAAAGGGATCAGAAATAAAATTTGCTTAATCAATTTGACCTTGAACATTAAGTGTAACTACGTGTGAAGTTCTAATGCACTAACATATCTCCATCTTTTCATCTGAAGGTTCAGGAGAAGGATGTGGGAAGATCATTCAGCGATTCCCCAAGATGGACTGGGAGGGAACAGCCTTTCCTCAGGGGGTGGAGATGGTGAGTGAACGCAGCCTCCAATAAACTCAGCACTACCCAGACTGAACAGAGTATTAAATACCTGAAGATCTCAGGTTCAAGAGAATGACTTGAGATGTTGCCGTCAATGCATTTCTTCTTATTTACTTGACTTCATTACATGGCTGAAGCTATGTTTCCATATAGAAATACAAATGTTGATACTTTGTTTGATTAATGATTCATTAGGGATGAATCTGTGCAGAAAGTGTATCTGTGTCTTTTATTAGGACACTGCCGTCCCGTCTGTGTGTGTTGACTCTATCCACACATACCACAGTGCAAATATTTAATAGAGAAAAACAAATGTTCTCCTGTCCAGGGTTTGATGAGCAGCAGGAATCAGTTATGAATCTCTCTGTATCATTGATAGACCGATGTCTGGACGGTTGCATCGTTATTATGCCTGAGGCCTTTGCTGTGCTGAGTTTGGACCAGTGTCACAGTTTCATAGATCATAACACCAGAGCGGCTGTTGTCAGTTAATGGGTGATGTTCGCAGCTTGTACTGTGTTTGTCTAGTTAGTGATTGTCCTTGCTCTTGTGCCCTTTACCCCCTACCTGACATGAGCGTCAAACGTGTTTCTGTTTGTTTAAAATACAGTACAGTAATAATGTGTCCACAGTATGTTCTGGGTCACAAAATGGCACTCCACGAAACTCTTCAGACGCTGCAGAAGTTGCCATTTCCTGTTTAAGATAAATTTCATAATGAGTTCACTCATTTGGAAACTTCATCCCTATGAATTTTGAAATGGTATCTGCTTCCCTGGTTTCCCTCTGTCTTTATTGTCCTAGTCAGGAAAATGAAGGGTTTCTCCTCTCACTTTGTTCCCTCCCTCTCCGCTGGGCCAGTCTAAGGGGTCTGTGACAGGGGGTTTGTTCTCCTTATATGGAGAATGCAATGGACAAATTTCGGAGCTGTTGATCCCTGGGGTGACAGTAGTGGCAGACTGTGTTATATCTGTATTGGGTCATATATGTTCGTTACTACACAGACTATATATATTGTTCTTTTTCATCTTTTTACGCCTATGAAGACTTTTATGTCACAGAACATTGAGACAACGTTTGCATTCACGTTTTAACCTTATGCCATGACACGTTTGTTGTCATAACTAAAGTTTGGTTTATTTGTATTTTTCTGTTTGTTTGTAGAATAGAGTGGAATAAAAATCTTTTGTTGTTATAGTTACAGAGGTGCTGCTTCTGACGTGTTGTGCTGAAATACTTGTTTTTTGGTCTTTGGAATAGAAAGTACATTTTGTTTCTTGGTGACGTCATGAGGGTCAGAGTATGTGAAGGAAAGGAAAATAATTCAGGACCTCAGTGGCAGCAGCGCTGCAGGTGTTGAGGCCTACAAGTTGCATAATATGGGTCAAATATCTCAGCCAAGATGAAGAGGGTTATACTAAACAACACATTCCTGTACATCCCATGTTTAGATGAAGTCATTTTTTTGCACTGGGAGAGGATCCTTTGCAGAAAGACAAATGTAATCTACTTTTTTGTAATGAATTTGCGGATTAAAAGTTTAACTATAAACGTTGGTTGGAAGTAAATATTTTTCTAAGAGAATTAGCTTTTGTTTGCCTTGTGAAGATTGATAAACAATGGCCAAGGGTGTTACAGCTGCAGCTGAAACCTTTGGCTGTGTGCTGACATGTGTCAAAGAGACAGTGTTTTCCCCAGACTTGTGTTTATCCTGTGTTATATATAAAGCAATCAAGGAGGAGTGAGCACAAATAGACTTATTGTAAGTGGGCGGTTTGAAAAAGCATGCAAACGTCTTCCTGGTAGCGGCCACCAAGAGTGTCTTATGAGCGTTTGCCAAGAGTCAAACGGGGATGTGTCAAATAGCAAAGCGTAGTAACTCCCCACAGCCAATAAATTGGTCCCTGTGACTCATAAAACTATTAGAAAATGTAAAGAATGCAAATCTGCCACATCCAGAAGTTGAATCTCTGTGGATATGAGGCCTAATGACCCTGGTATTTAACCTTGAAGTGACACTGCATGATGAAGCGTCCTGACATGATTTCATTGTGTTTAAATATAGAAACACCGCCACAAGTTTAGCTAAATCTATTATCTTAGTGTTTCCAGATGTCATCAGGACCTGCATACCATTTCTTGTGTGTGTATGCTTTTTTGTGTTCCATCATGCTGAAGTGTTCCCTCCAATGCGTCTTCATTATATGTCAGCCTAGACTGAAATTGAGACATACTGTGATCCCCAGTGAGTAAAGAAGCACAAGGCATGATGTTTTTCATCAAAGTCATTCAAAACCAGGGATGCAGTCAATGCACGGGCTTTTTGGCATATACCCAGCATGCCTGCTGAAATTTACACACAATATGTTATTTTAAGCTACAACTGTAAGTGCAAGTAGTGTTGAATACGCACAGAACGAGATGAAACAACACTCAGAAGAGTCAGAAAGAACAGGAAAACGGGTCAGTTCCAAAAATTTGCTTTCCTAGAATGTGGCGTGTGACAAACTCAAGAGTCGAATGACTGAAATTCCAACTTTGAAGCTTTAATGAAGATACACCATAGTGTTTAACAGACCCACTAAGCAATTTGCATTTTGGCTCTGTTCGGGGCTGGTATGTAAACCATTATTATTTGCAGATTTTCTCGACTCCATGAAAAAAAAAAAGAAAATGAGTCATTTACAAACACTAAGGAGCACATCTGTAGAAAACAGTGGATGAAGCTGAGCACGAAAAGCATTTTGTGGTCACAACAGGCCCCCAGCAAACTAAATAACCACAGATGAGGAATGCACCAAGAAAAAGCATTTACAAGTTGTGCGTGGAAAAATGTGTTTCTCATCTTTTCAGGCAAGTGATGATGATAGGAACCAGCTCAAATCCTCATCTGTTATGGATGAGCTGGGTCTCTAGATGGAGGTCAGCAAGTTGCGAGACCTAGTACATTTCCACAGTCTTGCCCTCCTGTGTTAAGGCACAGTCCTTAGGGTATACTGTAAACGGACAGCGGCTTCATGCTGGCGTCACCATCGTCAGCCTGTGTGAGCGGATCCTCTGGAGCCGTAAGGATCCGTGCTGATCCGCTTGGGAGTGCAGTCGGCGTGATGTCGCCCCAGTGTGTGATTTCAGGTAGCGTGCCGGCGTTTTATAGGCATGGCAAGAAACACAGCGGCGTCTACCCCACCATGCTGCCTTAACTTTTTTTACACCGATGTCCTGACAGTTTCACCAGCTGCCTCTGCCTCCTCTTTTGCTTTGTTATCCGCTCACACAGGCTGTGTATTAGTTCAGTTTTTATTTATTTTTTTTTCTCAAAAGGCGTGTGAGTAATAATAAATATTTATTCCACACTCCACAGTTCCTTGAGTCTGACTCAAGGTAGATAAAAGTAGCTGAGCTGTGTTTGTTAAAAATCCCAAAGTGATAAGAACCTCAGCTTTAACTTTAAATCTAACCTCTTTCATCATTAACTTTAGCTGAAGATCTCAGTTGTGTAGAGTTTACTAATTATCATTTGTCAGACCCGAGTCTGCTTTTGTTTCGGACAGTTTTACAGTTTGAGTATCAAACTGTATAAAAAAAAAAAAAAGAAAGAAAATATATAAATAAAGGATAAACTATTCTTGTGTTTTTCTTTTTATTGGATCGTGACCATCTCAGTTTGTTGACCATATTTAGTTATTTATATTTACCACCAGAGAGTTTAGAATTGGATGTGACTCAAATGCGGAGCATTACTGTGGCGTTCCCTGTTTATATTCTGAGTTTACTCATTTAATTACAAGCACCATTTGTTTAATGGCTGGATTATGCGGATGTGAATAACATCCTTTGCTCTGAGTCAAAAAGCCTTAGTCAAGTGTAGAAGTGACTGAAGCATTTTTGGGGATTTTCCTCTGTTATTCTTTTGTCTCGAATGCACTTGTCCTCCTCAGATGTTTTGGTTGTAACAGGCACATGTTTCTTTCATGCTCCATGTTGGCTGTATTAACTGGAGGTGTGCGCTGTGAGACAACCAGATGAACACTAAGCTCTTTCGATCCATCTGATCCAGCAGTGGTGAATGTTTGAAGTAATAAACACAGAATCCCGTCCAAGACTTCCTTTGTGGGGAAGGAGTTTTGTAAGAGTCGTAAATGTTTAAGGCCAACTCCATCTAAATCAAATCGTCACGCTTTTCACAAAATAACAGCGAAAGCCTGGCGTCTCCAGTTTATCACAGGAAGGTTCATGTTTACAGCCGCTTGTTGTATGAAATAGCAGGGATGCATGAAACAAATTGGTTTCACGGTATATTAGATTGACCATGGATTCCATCATCATCGTGGAGGGCTTGACAAGAAGTGGAGGATGTAAGGAAAAAACCGGATGCCATTCAACTTCTCTTACATCTGTGCACCTGACCAGGTTGTACTTCTCCTACACGGCATGTCACAGTGAATGAAGATTCCAAAGTGTCCATCTGTGCTGAAACGGACCCTCAGCCACAGTGAGCTCAGTAAGGGCTCCTACGTAAGGATGGCTTGTTTTTAACTGCCTTGACCTCCAGTCTCTACACGTGTGTGTGTGTGTTTGTGTGTGTTTGCATGTGTCAGTGTTGGGTGTAGGGAAATGTCTTGACGACAATACCTGAGAGGCCAAACACATTTCAAAGCCCCACAAAGTTCAGTGTGCTACATGAGGGTCAGTCCATTACATGCAGCCTGCAGACACAGTTCTGTCAACACACACATTCCTCTTGGCTCTTCTGAGTTAACGTTTCCCTGCAGGACAACAATATGTCTCCTCTGATTATGAAGGCTCCCATTGGTCAAAATAAAGGAAAAAAAAATCTGGTTTGGGGTGATGCAGCACAATCGACTCAATGTGTTCAAATTCAGGCCCAGCTTACGGTATGAGGTAGAGGACATTCGTTCGTCTATGCTGCACAAAGAGGGAAGTCTCATTGCCAACGCTAATATTAAATGGAGCTATTTCCTGCTGTCCAAAATGAACGTTGTGAAACAGCTATTTTTAATATAGCGGTTAGTTTTTGGAACGTTCAATGATCCCTTTAAAACGGATTCATGAGTAGAACATTATAAGTACTGCAACTTCATATTTAATATCCAGTTTGCAACTGTTCTAATTTGAGTTCAACTGTGTTAAAGGTTACTCGGAGCTATAATTACTTTGAATTGGTGCATGCAGCAGTTTGAGGTCAGCCTCATTCGACGCCGCAGCTGAGAAATCACGCAAGGATTTGTTGATTCAAAAACCTCGACCTTCTGCCTGTCGCACGTCGTCCCGCCTCGAACGTCTTTCCATTTGTTTTCAAAGTGTGCGCAGGTGACCTCTCGTCCCCTCACCTTTAAAGGCTTGTGGCATTTAGCAGTAAACACAGTGGGAGTTTTACCCCAATAATCAGGCCGCCGCATCTCTACGCAGTCCCACATGTTGTGGCTGTGGGTGAGATGCTGCAGCGCCGAACAATAGTCGTCCTGTGTTGGCCGAGTCCGACACACATGATGTGATGTGGGTTTTCTGTTCCACTCAGTCAGCGAAGCACGTGGCGCTGTTTCCCTGACCGCATACCATGTGGGTCATTTGCTTTTCTGTCCCTCTGCTAACTCTGACTTATACTGGTGGCCATAATTGTTACTGTGAAAGACATTTTTACAAATGTCCGCCGCAGCGGTCAAAGCTGGAGCCCAGAGGAAAGAGTAGCTCCACTAATGGCCAATTGACTCTTAAATCTTTCCCTATAATCACAATCTGTTCAGATTTCACCATTGCATTTCTACAAGACATTTTTTTTGGTCTCAAGAGATATTTCACTTGTTTGTCTTTGTCGACGAGGATCTCCATCTCTGTCTCTCTCTCAGCTCCACCTTTTTATCTCTGATCTTTGCCCTATTTAAAATTGTCTGACAACAACAATCCTTTAAGATGATACAGATGATGTGTGTTTATTCTCTTCTACCTTCAGTCATTTAAAATCAGGGAGGAGTACATTCTCTTAACCTTCAGTGATATGATATGGGTCATTATAGAAGACATCATTCTGTCTATGTTAGATTTTGAGCATGTGCTAAATATAGATTTGAACGTCCTGCAGCATCATTGTGAAAGTTCTCTGCATCATAAACACAGATGCTGTATCTGATTTAGATTTTTCTCCCATCACTTATGTGTAGACATAAAAAAGACACGTCCTCTTGGCTCACCTTCCTCAGATGAAGGAATTGTCCTGACTTGACCAAATGGTAAACCCTGGTTTTCGTTTCACGTGGACTTCTTGAACTCCCCTGTTTTCCCCCAATTGCTGCTGCAATGAGAAGTGGGACTCTCTTCCAGTAAAGGCGCTTGATTTGTTCATAAAATGTGTAAACTATTGGATAATAGCAGATTACCAGGGAGGAACATTTGGAAGAACGTTTTTAGAGGGGGCGTCTTAACAAAAGAATTGCCACTGACTCCAGTTTGACCCGAGCCCCTGGGCTCAGTTCATTGGAGAAAAGAACCGCGCTCATTTCAGTGAGGAGTCATTCATCTGGCTCACATCTCTGGGCAGCAAATCATGACAAAGCTTGACTGCATTGTGACAATCAGCGGGCTCAGTTATTCACTTTCAGGCTCTGGGCCAAACCACAGTAAGATGAAGAATGCATCCTTGTTGTACTGTGTCTCTTGATGGACTCGCTCAAGTGAGCATAGACCTGACGTGTCGCACCACACGTCGGTCTCCTGCTGTTTGTAGAAACTATGCGAGAAAAAAATTAAACAGTGCATTCCACATAGCAGGATGCTGTTCCAACCGGGGGGGAAGAATGGGATCATGTGTTTGTCAGGAAGATCCACATATGAGTAATCAATGCTCCGTGTGCCAGTGAAGCTAAACACATCAGGAAACAAAGCTAGGGCTGTCAAGCAGCAGGACTTTCCAGGCCGAAAAGTGCTGTGAGCTCACCAGGAAATGGGAATACACAGGATGAAATCAAGCTGCAGTATGCTAGAGAGTGCACATACTCGTATAGAGCTTTCAGAGGAAATGTAGTAAAACATTCCAGTGTTTCTTGTTTAGAAATATTTGAATAATAGTAAAATGGTTTTCCTGCCCGTGTTATTCCATCACAGACACCTCTGCTATGCATTTACTGGCCATTATGCTCAAGGTCATTTTTCATCTGCTGTATTTATTCTATCCATTTTATATATCCACATCAATATCAGAGTTTATCTTCTCTGTGATATTTTTTTTTGATATTGCCTTCTGCTGTCTTTTCATGCTACGACCACCAAGTCAACTCTCTGTGTGTGCAAACATATCTGCCAATAGCCTTGTTTCTGATTCTGTTCTAACTGGCTTCATACTTGGCATCTGTGTTGTGTATGGTGTTGAAGGTGGGACTTAGTTGACCATGACAGCCCAACCACAGCATTGACAATGAATTCCCAACATTGAGGTTCTTATCAAGCCGGACATCACTTTTCGAGCTCCGGTTGACTTACTCCTGCACTCAGTGTTTACTTGCTGCTCCTCCTTTACTACATCCAGTTTCAGAAAGAAAACTGCAACCAGCTTAACCACAGGCCTATAACACAGCCCGTTCCAAACAGGCACGCTGAGTGTGACCGCCACAAAAAGCAACAAAGACAATTATAAGTGGCCAACTCTGTGTTCGCCCATACAAACGTGCAGTTATGGTGCCATCCTGTACGTTTCCTCCTTCCCCTCTAATAAGCTGGCTGCCTCCAGACATTCCTTCGACTGTCTACTGGTGAGTGCCACTGTTGCTGCTAAAAAAAAAATGCTGACTGCAGCTTATACCAGGTCTAGAACTTGCAGCAACACACACAGCAATGCGCTCTGCTAATTGCCTTCATACAATGTATGTATAGTTCCTCTATTTATGAGATCCTTTGAGACCAGTTTATTGACCTTAATTTAGAACTAAATCCAAGTACTGCCTGTTGTATGCACATGTTTATATGTCTAGTTTCAGGTGTTTTCCTCGGTGTTGAGGCACTAAAAAGAGACTTGCCAAATTAAAAAAAAAAAAAGGTTCTGCTGTAATGGTTCCCTCTTGTGCTGGCGTAGTAGCGATCTGGCCCAAACGGCTGCGTGCTGGGCCTGCTGAGTTTCACTTAAGAAGATGTTCGGGTATTGACTTGGGCAGCGAGGGAAAAATTGTCAGATTCCTTGGAACAGTCTTCGCTGCTGACAGCATAATAACATTGTGCAGTAATACATTACATTGCTGTTATTCATCGACAGCTCTACTAGTAAGGGTTTGGGCCTGAAAGGATGGTGGTGTTGGTCTGTTGTCAAACCCTGTTAGTCTCTCTGGGTTTGGGGAGCAGCGTGGCTCCTGGAGGCCTTTAGTCTTATCCTCACGTGCAAGTTCACCACAGTGGAACCACAAATATGGCTCCACTCTGTGCTTCTTCAGTGAAAAACAATGTTATCTGCAGAGGGAATGCATTTAATTTAATGATTTTAATGTGTTCAAGTCAAGGCCCAAATTAATGTTTTCGGGCCATCCATTTGTTCATTATCTGTGCTGCTGGTCCTTGGATTGCTTTTTATGGGGGCTCTAGAGCCAATCCCAGCTGACACTGGGTGAGAGGCGGGCTACATCCTGGACTGGTAACCAGCGTGTCGCAGCGTCAACACACACAAACTGTTCATATTCATCAGGATTGTAACCAGGAACCCTCTTGGCTGTAAGAGCTAACCGCCACATCTCGTGTCCATTTTAGTTAGTCTGCCGTCAAAGGATTTTTCCACCAACCTTAAGTCAATGTTTCCCAAAGTGCAAGCAATGAACTGCCAGTGGTCTCAGACCTCTTGGACTTAAGTGTTTACACTTTCCTGGCACAATCCTGCCTCTGGAGTTGAGCTATAGCACTGATAAAATTGCAAAAACAAATAGCATACTGTTTGTGTTGTAAGTCTATGGTGAAGTATGCCTACATCAGAAAGTTAATAATGAATTCATAGAATATAATTCACAATAATGCCTGGATTGCATTCACATATGTACGTATAAGGACTTGGAGGACTGGCAAAGAGGGGATGTGAGGACATCACATTTGGGATACGTCAGAGGCGACTTCCCCTTGTTGTTGTTTGGACTAACACTGTATGTGGAGCTCCTGTGGCCAGGTGCCAAGTGCTCCCGCTAGTAATAGTATTAGTGAGAAAGTATTCTTTCCCCCCCCCCCCCTCTACCCTGAGATCTGTCCTCTCTTGTGTACTATCCGTGCAGCTGTGAGACATTCCCGGGGTCAAAATCTTTCACTTTCGTCATTTTCAAAATTCAGCTGTGCGTTTTCAGATACTTAGTGAGATAAAGTCGCTGATGTTGTGGTTTCATCCACAGGATGTCTCACATTAATATATTTATTATGGCTGTCATGGAAACTCATCACTCCCTGTGTTCTTACACACCACTTCAGGCAGAGGAGGAACAAAACTTGTTGTGGTTTTAACTTATTACGGGCAGGAGTGAGACTAGCGCCCGCAGTGAATCACTTTGCCGGAGCTCCCACAAGGCGGTGGAGGAAGCACCTGTTGCACAGCCAGGTCATTATCAGCCATTATCTTACAGTGCTCCAAAGGCCGGGGCTCAGCAGTCAAACGCAGGACAGCCATTGTGCCGATACACAACCTCAGGACAAAGCTGTTTATCCTGCTCTTTCATTCATCACTCCATGAGCTCAGAGGTGTGTTCCCATGTCTCGTGTTTACTTTTTACAGATGGAGGAAAAACAGGCCATGTTTACATGTTCTCAGCTGACGCAGCAACACTAACAGTAAAGCATTGCATCTCTGACATCTCCCGTGGTTTGAAAAAAAAAAAAAAAAGGATAGCATTGCAGACAGGAATGCAACACATGAATCATTCAGGAATTTCATAAACTCAGGTGACACTTATGGCTACTGCAATCCATCCTTCACGTTGGCGTGGCCGTGAAGCAGTACAATCATGGTCCGCGCGGTATTGATGTTGTACCTCTTAACGAGGAGGCAAAAGTGGCCGCGTTGGGAGCCACGGTGGTCCGACTCTCAACAGCTCCCCACTAAATGCTCTGCCATTGTTGAAGTTTCTTCATTATATCTTATGATTGTCCCCCGTAACTATTGGCTACCCTATCCACACGAATCTTCCACATTGAGTGTAGCTGAGCTGTTTCTGCATTAGTGAAATAGTTGACATCCTTGGTTGCATTCATGCGGTATGGATGAGGCTCTGGAAGGTGAAATGCGTAGCTGCAGGCAGTCCAGCTTTGGAGGCCAGATGTTGACCTGTAGCTGGTCCTGCAGAGACACCATGGCTCTATATGCAGAGCAAAAGGGCAAAGTTAAATTAGTGGGAGCAGCTTTTATGAGAAGCTCAAGCACGTACCGCGATACTTTAGTCTTGAAGTTCGCTTATGTAAAAACTTGACTCAGGTATGTTCGTGGTTTGTATACCGCCTGTGGTCCCTCATGACATCACCTCTTTGAATTCAGATGTGGTCTTAACCCTGACCCTCTCCATCCTTCTCTTCCCAGTTTATTAAATCCTTATTTTAACACCAGGTGGAACAGCAGCAGCACTGTTTCTGTGCTGTTACAAATACCAGAATCAGAAATTGTTATTGTGCTCGTTTGTCAGGTTGAAGCTCGGGGGGAAAATTAAGAACTTATATCTTCAACAGCTTTAATTAAAGTGTTCCTCTTGACCTGCAACATAATGTACACATTATGGTCCTTGTTACGTATTTATACTTGACACTGGCCAGAGCCAAGTGAGAAGAGGAACTCCGAGGTCATTATTCAGCTTCAGCATAAATGTCATCTTGTCTGTAAAGTGCGGTGCGCTAGCTCTCCGTCAGACTGTGATAAACGTAGCAGCTTCGACGGACAGGCCCAGACATGACAGAGCAGCTCCTGCTTTAAGTGCCAGTCATTGGTTGTTGAAGCCAGAATGCCACGAGCTTCTCGCTGTTGTCACCTCAGATTCATCACAGCCATGTGGTTATTTATTGCACCATGCTTGTTGATTTAATGATTCAAGTGCTTTTAAAATCAAAAATGCTACTAGAAGCTGTTATTAAGCAGTGCCGGGAAAAGCCAATGGCTTTTCCTTGGATTCATTAAGGGAATTTTCCCCTGAATTATGATTCAATTCATTAATCCTTGAAAGATGGAGTGTTTGTTCACTCACTTTTGACAAAAGCCCACACATCATTAAATCAATTTATTGTTCGCTCGCCTGCCTTAAATGTCACACAGATGCTTCAGGTTTAGCTCCAGGCGTGAGGTTGTGAGCTAGTTGATCCGATCTGACAGCAGATTGATTTTGATCGTAGGAATGTCCAAGTCTCCAAAGGGTCCTTTTTTTTTTTTTATTTATGCATCTCTGTTTTCAAGTTGCATGTGGTGAACTGGTTGCATGTTTTGAATTTATGCTGTGTTTGAAATGGACTAAGTGTTTCACCGTGGAGTGAACAAATCTTCCCGAGGGATGTTGTGGAAATTCAGCAGGGTGGTTGGACTTTACATTTGGGCTAAAAATACACATTGTAGTAGGATCTTTTTCTAGTTTTAGGTTTCCTACGCATATGGTATTTATGAAGCTTGAAATTTTGTGTACAGTGCTGTTTCTAATAATCGCAAGATGACTCTTCCTGTCCTGCCTGACTAGACATTTTTCTTTAGACTGTGGTTCATCACGGTCGTCTAAAAATACCTAACCCTAAAATGAACCATATGTGTCCTGTATTGCATAACAGATCCGTGAGGGAAACCAGGAGTGTTGGTGACAGTGGGGGGGGGGTTGAAGAATGGAAACAGAGGGGAGATGCCACCTCAGTTGCCGCGTCTCTCGGTGATGGAGCTAAAAGCTCTGGCGCAGAAATTAATTCTCCGTAACCGCTAAGTGGTGTTTGGATAAGGGTGCTATTACGGTCAGTTTGTTGACAGCGTTGTCTCTCGCACACGCTGACCTTGAGTGAAGGAGACAGATGAGACACAGGCGTATTTGTGCGCCAAACCGTGTGGCCGGAGCAGACATCTCTGGGTGTTTTGTCCAATGCTCATCCTGCTAGACCTGATAAAGTCGGGAGTGCTCTGCAGGCAGCACGCCGCTGACCTTCTCACCCCCGGTCAGGCCTGCTCTGGCCCCTGACACCTTGCACTTCACTTTCCGTCATTGTGTTGTCTTCCTGGCATGTGTCTCTTACACATGCACAGGGAAACAGTAAGGAAGACCATAATGGAACGGCACATCTGCTGTTGAGGTCTTCCTGACCACATTGTATTGATGGTCACTTCAGGCATTGTCTGAAAATATGATAATTATAGCTGTCTGTTGATGTCTTTTTCACATCCTTTCCTTAACACCTACTCTAAGGTGTGAGATTAGCTTGCAGCCTGTGAGTTGTATTTTATATATTTTTAGGTTTGCAGCTGTTGGTTATGTTGTATGCCATTTCTTTTATTACTGTTTTTTTTTTTTCTCATTCAGCTTAGGTCATTGTTGCTGATGCCAGAACTTAGTTGTTGCACAAAGAATTTGCCTGATTTCATTTTGAGTTTGAAACCCAACCAAATTATGAAATGAGTCATATTCTGAACGGATTTCTGGGATTGAGCTCATTTGTCACAACTGGAACTCTGTTTTATGACCCCTGCAGGCTCTTTGTATTCCCTCCCCATACAGGAATCTTAAATGCTGGGGTCATAGCAGAAACTGTAAACTGGTTTCCTGCCTGGTTTTGAGCTGTGTCACATTAATGACAAATAACGTGACTCTGAAGACAGACGCTGTCCTCCTGTGTATCTTTGTCCTGAGTCATCTTCAGTCATGGCTGCCACTGCCAGATATATATATATCTGGCCTGACCCGGGATTAATGTCTCGTCACTGAATAAGAATGCAGCCCTGTCCTGACTGATCAGGCAGAGCCGCTGTGTTGTTTTTTTTTTCTTTTTTATTGGTGCAGCGCTCTGCTGGGACAATGCTTAGCAGGTCAGACTGAAGATCCAGTGTCACTGAGTGACTAGGTGAACGGTGAAGTGCTGGTGGGAGCTGGTCGTGCCAGGGTGCAGCACATGTGATTGCGGAGGATTTAGCCGGAGGGCAGCAGTTTCCTCTTTGACATCAATACAGCGGGTGTGTCCCAGAGTTCCTTTGTCACTTGACTTCGGTCTAATTTGGGAATAGATGTCCTTTTGTGTCCGGCGCGTGTGCCTGCCGCGTCTGGGGCTAATGTTATACCCCGATCCTCGCACCTGTTCCACTGTGGTGGATTTCTATAGCTGAATGTAAAGTGCAGCTTGTGTTTAGTGGCCTCAGCCCGTGCTTGTTTGCTTTGCCCTGCTGCTGCGTGCTGCCTCTGCCCTGGATCATTCACTGTTTCCAGCTGCAGAATTTAGAACTGCATGAGAGAAACATCTGCCATTCTGATCATCTCAAATCTCAAATCTCGTGTGTTTGTGTGTCCACACTGTATAATGTGTTTTGAATTGAACTGCAGATGACATAACCTTTCGATCCTGACTTTTAAACAATAGCAGTGACATATAATCTCTGTTTACTAACAGTTGTGCATAGTTAAATTTACAGTGATAAACAACATTAGTTGAAGACAATGAAGCCCTGCAGAGGTTTCTAGGTTTTTTGCTAAAGTTGCAGAAATGCCGGACATCGAGACTCCCAACCTGTTTGAAATAGTTTATTCCCAAGTAAACAGCAAACCCTGTGAGTAAACACCTTTGTCTAGGATGCATGCTTGGTTGACACTAAAAAAATCATGAGTCATGCACAGATACAAAAATTCAATGCTTCAGTTACATAAAAAGACAAGGGGGGGGGGGAATATGGACTTGATTTATTCGATTTTGGCCTTTTCTTGAATTGCCAATATCTTTAATATTGTTTTTAAAAACATTTTAAAATAGATGATAACAACCATGATTTTTTTTCTTAAAATGATGTAAGCACTCTGTCTGGATGCAGTGGTCTGCGAATGAAGTGTTGTTTTCTTTATAACAGACTCCCCGAGGTGACTTTGAACCTGCGCCAGCCATTTAAGTGTGTCTCTGCAGACGTGAAGGCCAGATAACGGCTCAGGGGAAGCACTGATTTAATATCATTCTCTCAGTGGCGTGCCTCCACATGCAGAATGCTATATATGCTGTGATCTTCTGAGCTGTGCCGGCCCGATTGTGTTTATCTCTTTTTTGACAACAATGAATGGCATAGTTGGAATAGTTTATGACAGGATCAGTTATCCCCACTTGTCCTTGGCTTCTGTCTGGCTACACACATACAGGTTTAACAGATTTCCTGTGAGCTATTGTATCTACTGGAAGATGGTGGCGTCCTGGTCCAATCCTCCAGGTCGAACAAGCCAAATCCTTCCTACCCCATTTCCTCTCCTCCTCTGTCCTCGTCTCCCCCAACCCTCTCTGTCTCCACTCCTCCTCCTCCTCCTCTTCTTCTCCCGCCACAGACATGTTACTCGGCAGTATATTTTTCTTTGGCTGTACGCGGATCCATCTGTCCATCAATCCATCTGTTTTTGCCCTCACGCGCCCCTCCTTCATCCTCCCCTCCCCTCGTGCTCCATGTGTCCAGTAATCCCTTGTGTAACCCCTGAGGAGCAGTCTAAACACCGTGTTCAGAGCCAGGCCAGTTGGGCCTCCAGCAAAAACAGAGAGAACAGACACAAACACTCAACCCTCGGACTGAATGCCTGCCTGCATCCCATATTTTGGCCCTCCGTCACTCTTCCATTCAAATGATCATTTATCAATTCCCTCATAATAAATTGCTTGTTGAATTGGCTTGGACTTGATAGTTTTTCATGGTGCTCATACATTTTATTGAGTTGTGGAATTGTAAAAGCAACCTATTTGTCAATCTTTGAAAAAAAATAGGTGTTATCTAAATCTCCGTCTGTAATTATTTTACTGATAAAGTTAATGTGAAACAAAACACTATCAGAAGAAGCTTTTTTTTATTCGGCGCTCACAGATGTTTCTTGTCAGGGCTGGTGATGACTCACGCTGCTGCTTTGAAACATGAAAACCTGTTAAAGATGCTTTTTTATGATGGGACAGCCTCTCCGTGTGCTCACAGTTTGATAAATTATTGCTCGGTTTTAACGTCCGTCGCAAATCGTTGATTTATGTTGAAACCTCAAATCCTCAATAAACAGGGTGTTTGCAAAAATAAATAATAAGTTATGCCAGGAGGATTCTGGAAGAACTCTTACTCATGAAGGAATATGCGTCCATAGTTTAGCCAGCGAGTCTCAGACCAAATTCTGTCATCCATTTTGTTGGAGTTTAAACAATGATATGTTTAGATGTTTGACTTCACTTGAATTTTCTTTTTTTTGTAATTGATGACGAATGAAATCCAATTGCCAAAAGAAGAATTCAGTGATATCACCCAATTCCTGGATTTGTTTGTATTTTTCCATTTACCGTCATATTTGAATTGTTTCCTTTGATAATCAGAGGCTTTGACGTGCGTGTTGGTCTGAATGTTGAAAATGCCACTTCCCGCTCCGATGAGCAGACGTGACTGCTGGACTCAAACAGGACATCCTGTCTCCGCTCTCTGTGGGGGTATTAGGATTATGCCACCTACTGGAATATGCTGCTGTCCTGTCCATTTACGCTTTTGATAGGGTCGCCAGCCAAGAGTGCCCCCAACCCCATTACAACTCCAGAATACCAGCAAACACATTTCACTTTTTTTCACTTTTAAATTTCCAGATTTCTAGATACTTTACTGCTGCTTCAGTCACTGAAACAGCAGGTATACCAGACTGTGTGTGAATGTAAAGATATTGTATTGAATCTCTTTTCAGTTCTGCCAGCCTGGAGGTTGGAGGCTGTCCAGGGATCGGAAACAACCCACCTTCTTCACAGTTGTGCTGACAGACATCGATTCCGATCGACACTTCTGCTCCTGCCTCACTTTCTACGAGGCCGAGGTCAACCTGCAGGTACGACTGTCACACACACACACACACACACGCACACGCATGCTCGCACGCGCTAGGGCTGAACTGTCCTTTGACATCTTTGTTTGAGGGCCCTTTCATTTCCTTCCCCAAGGAGGTTTTGTTTTTGTCAGTCGGTTTAATTGTTTGTCTGCAGGACTGCTCAAAATCTACCAGACAGATTTCTAGGAAAGTTGGTGGAAAGATGTGGACCGAAGAACTCCAGATTTTGGAAGCGCATCCAGACAAAGGGATTTTTGTTTTTTTCACTTTTTTAGCATTGTGAAACAGGGGATTTTTCAACACTTTTCCCAGGGCATAATTCATTCTTATTGCAAAGGGGTCGGGGGCGGGCTGATATCTAGGAATTTGTGCACTTTTTGCATCTTGATTTTTGACTTTGAGGAGACTGTTGGGAGGTAAAGGCTCTACTGACGCCCATAGTTGTATTGATTTATTTGAATGAATTGATATTTGTTAAGGTCACAAATGGATTAGTATCCCAGAATGCTCTGGGTGTGAGGCAGCAGTGCAAACCACTCTGCCACCAGTCCAGTGACCTCACTGTGATAATCCTCAGTCTTGGGGACTCAGTGATTACAGACATGAGGTCAATTTCATCCTCATGTGTCTCTCATGACTCTCAGAGACCGTAGGGGATATCGGCGTTGGCCACCACCATTGTTTTGATTCTGTTTTCCATTTTCGGGCTTATTGTTTTTTTGTTTTTTGTTTTTTTTCCACTGTCTTTGGCACAATTGTAACTTAGAGGAATGTCTGCCGCGTGCGTGATGTCTTCCAGAATTTGATGCATTGGTAGAAAACAAAATCCTGCTTGGATCCACTCTAATAAATTGTGAGCTGGCCGCAGGATGCTGCTATAACAGACAAGCTGGACCAGTGCTCTCCTCCGCTGCCTCTCATGTGATTTACTCATGCATACGAGAATTTGTTTGATTGCAGATTGGCTGTTTCGGCACAAACGTCCAGTCCTTCCCCATAAATTATTGATTGCAACAGGTTTGTGCGGACTAGATCATCTCTGAACTTAAGAATGATCTCATTAATTTCACCCCCCCCCTGCCAAAAGTCGACAGAATACCAGGCTAATTGTTTCATTGTGTCCGACATCGATAGAGGCCTGAAATGACTCTGGTCGCTCTGCCCACTGTGACTTCACATCCTCTCACATGTGGACGGCAGTTGTCAGTCACATTCCTGCTTGATCAGCGTAACATTCTTCAATTCAATCAAAATGCAGCGATTCTACGAAAAACTGAGAGTCACTTTGGTGGAATGTTGAGACTAAACAGTGAGGTAGCACTTCCTTTTGCTGTTACTTCACTGTTTCTGTCTGTTGCGCGAATCAACCCATAATTAACTGGCATTCTAGTTGGAACCACCGGTCACATTTTTCCGCACTCGTTCAAAAGAATCAGAGGAGGTTGATTTCCACCGAATTGCCACATCAAAGGAAGAAAATAATGATAAATAGCCCAGTCGTTAGGTGTAAACGGTTCTGTGGAAAAACTGTTGATACTTACACTTGATTTCCGTGAGTGCCCCACCAAAGTCATGGAGGCAGGTTGATATGGCAACAAGACAATCTAGAACCTCTTTGCTTTGTTGAGACCGATACTCATCTCACTTTGTTAGCCAGATCAGATCTTAGAGGCTAAGATCTATGTGGACAAATGCAACAAGGCAGGAAACTGTTGCAACGCTAACATGCCGGGAGGATTAGTCAGTTTCCCTTGGCCAGAAGAGCAGCTGCAGACCCCGATACTCCAAACTCTCCCTCTGCTATAGCTAACATCACACGTACCTGGCCAACTACTGTAGATATGAAACCCTGTGTCTTTGATGAAGTATTGTCTTCTCTCAATCTGCCCTCTTCTGATAAGTGTAAGGGTTATGACTGGGCTTGGATTAGGACTATGACAGGTTTGGGATTATGATAGGGTTATAATCAACCTAGTATAAGGGTTAGGGTGAAATCTAAGGTGTTATTATATTATGTTGAAGTCTCTCTCTTTCATTGACTGGACAGTTGAAGTAGGGAATGAAAAGGGTTAGTGTTATACTGCACTGGGTGAGTCCTTTTAGGTATTAGCTCTTCATCCCCATGTCCCTTGTTTTTCTCGAACAAGATTTTCAACGTCTGACTTCTATGTTGTCACACCAAGATGGGTAAGTTTGGGCATCTAGGTTGAGTGGTAAGGACGATTAGTTGCCTGAGGCACTATGACCTTGAGTTGTTATTTTAGTGGGGAGACTAAAGTAGGGTCTTAATCTCCTGACTCCCGAGGGTCAGGGTCAGGGCCGGGGCCTAAAGTTGAGTGGTCGAGGTTAGGGTGGTCGGTTTAGAGTTAGAGTGTGACAGAAATTGGATTAGAGTCGCTCACCATTACTCTGCTTTGTATCAGACCAGTGGATCGTCCTCACTCTCCCATCCCCGCCTGTGTTCTGTCTCCACACATTGGCTCTGTTGAGTTCATAGGATTTGTAACAACAGATTTAAATGTGATAATGCGGCCTAATGTTTTTCTAATTGTGGCTTTGTTTACCGTTATCAGGGGACTTGTGGGGCTGTTAGTGAGGCCCTGAAACTGTTGTTTATCACACACACCCCACTTTGAATGTTTATATTAGCTCTGCAGGACAGAGTGAGCTGTATAGTCGGTGCTTTCACAACAGTAATTACTGCAATTGTTTCATTGCAGCTCCTCTCTAGTTCAGGGTTGTGAAAAAGAACATTAAAGGGATCTGATAAACTTCTCAACCCGCCGCTCCTCCTTACTCTTTTTCTGTTCAAAATTTGGTAAGGCTTTATTTGGCCTCATGCAGACTATTTCCTGCAAAGTAAATGCACCTTCCTGGATTCTGGCGATGCTTCTTGAAACGTGAGGGTGTTTGGTCTTTGCTCTCTAAACCAACAACCTTATCTGCTTGGATGGAATCCAGGGGGAGTCCAGACGGGCGGCGGAGGAATGTATTTTGTCTAATAATTGAACCAAATCTCAGGAATAATGGGGAAATGTGACCCTCATCTCAATGAGATATTTTGATCCCGTGCTCGTCAGTCCAGAGATACCGAAGCACTGATGGCATGTTTTTACTGCCTGGAGAAATATACCAGATAGCGATAAGGGCTTTAGTCGGGAATGAGTTCGGAGAGGTCGGTGAATCAGTGGTCCGACAGAGCATGAAGATTCTCTATCGAGACACTGAGACCCAGATTGCTGCCCATATTGAATTGTTGTGATAGAGGTTAATAAAATGTTTGATGATTTAAAAAAAAAAAAAAGATTCTAATTGTAATAGTTAAAATCTGTTGATTTTTTTTTTCTTTTACACTCATTATTGGCCACAGTTACAATTACTAAAGTTGCATATACATCAGAACAGAATCTGTCATGTAGAAGTGGTCGTGTGCCATCTATTAACAAGTTTGATGGAACTGATATTGATCCATTCCATTCATTTTCTAAATAATTCCACTTGCTATCTTTGCGTTAACCTCAGTGTCATTTTGTTAAATATGTCGAGATAATCTGTTCTTTTAGAATGGTTCAAGGTCTACTGTCCATGTCTCAGTGTTGAACTCTTCAACTGAAATAGTTTTTTTGCTCTTGTTTTTTTCAGGGATCAAAGAGTATTGAGGCTGATGGAGATGAAGATGAGGAGGCAGAAGACGATGGACTGATCCAGCCAGCTCAAGTGTTTGCACCAAAGAGTCTGATTCTCGTGTCCAGGCTGGATTATCCCGAAATATTCAGGGTAATAAGACACGACGTGATTAAATCTTGATTGAAAATATTATTCTCTCTGGTCCAGAAGGAATATTCAGTTTTAGTTTTTTTTTTTTTTCTTTACAACCTTGAGTCAAGTGAATGAGAATAGCTGAAGACAGTATAAGTGCGTCTGATCTTTTCATTCCAAAGTTAATCACAGACTCACGGTCAGTCATGCTATCTAAGGTAATGCGTGCTCCCCTGTTACAATGAGCTAAATAAACTGAGCTATGAAACCTAACCCTTCCTGTCTCTCGGTCCAGATAGAGTCAATGCAGACGATGATTAACAACGAGCTGCAGCATTAATGTGTACAAAGAGTCGTTATCCTCTGCGTGTGTCCATGCAGGGCTGCTTGGGTCTGATCTACACCGTCCACATCGACAGCCTGAATTTCCCCTTAGAGGGTCTGGTCGCCAACCTCTTCACATTCCAGGTTCCCATCGCTGGAGGATCCCAGGTAACGCTCACCTGAGGCAGAGGCACGTCTGCTACCGGCCTGAAAAACGCAGACCAGTCCAGGGGCCGGACTCCGCGGTGTAGCCACTAAAAAGATTTATGTGCGCTGTGCAGCCAATTTGGAGTGTTGTGTTGAGATGATGCCAGAGCTTGTTGTCCAGCCACAGGCAGTAATTTTCTGATACATATTTGTAATTTTTTCCGTCATGGTGCTCGGAGCAAAATACCTCAGTCTGAAGGGGGACCAGTAACAGCGGCGACCTCTTAAACTGTGCTAATAGCAGTTGGGGGGGAATATATCAAAAGTTTGTCTCACTGCAGTCAGGAGGTGAGGATGTTAATCCAGCGAACCCGGCAGTTTACTGACACCTCTCCAAAAAAAACTGTCAAGCAGGTGAGAGTTTGTTAAACACGCGCCGCGGGGCCAGAGCACGTCTCACA
The DNA here is from genome assembly GCA_016785235.1 of Pseudorhombus dupliciocellatus. NCBI lineage: Eukaryota > Metazoa > Chordata > Actinopteri > Pleuronectiformes > Paralichthyidae > Pseudorhombus > Pseudorhombus dupliciocellatus. Next base: position 6,875,240 of record JAFBJW010009053.1, on the reverse strand, counting down.
AATATGTTAGTTCAGTGTGGAGGAATCCATATCACCAGGGTCGAATCTGCTTGTTCATGTGAGGACTAAAGTTGTGGAAGACAACATTTTAAAATCTCAAATATTCAAATGCACCTGTCAGGTAAGGTGAACCTTGGCAGAGTGACAGAAGTTTTAAATTTGATGAAGCACTTTACCTCTCATGTTCTGCTCTACATGCCACAGTTCTACATCACAAGGTTTTCCCCTGACGGGCTTTCAGTTCCTGTTGAATTTGAGACTTTATATCATCACCTATGTGCAAATATTTAATTCTGTAGTATTTATTTTGTTTTTAATGATGCATTTTCTGGTGCATCTGTTTGTCTGTGCAGAAGCTGTTTAGCCTGGGAGCAGGAGACCGGCAGCTCATCCAGACGCCTCTGAACGACACGCTGCCCGTCACATGCAAGAGCGTTGCTCTGCTCTTCCAGCAACTGGGTGGGTCCAGGCTCTTTGATAGCTACTGACTCGTGACCACAAGACAGGAAGACACTTGAGTCAGGGCATAGCTTGTTACTAATTGTGGGACTAAATGTCAACAATGCTGATGTGTCATTTATTTGTTCTTTCAAGGAAGAAAGGTTTCCTGCTGCCGGGTGTCCCGTCCACACAATGCTCCTTTTTGGCATTTAGAAAAATTAGTCACATTTGTTTTGCAGGTTGTGAGAGTCTTTGCTCACATTGAAAAACCGGCTGGCAAAGTTTTCTTAGTTTAATATATGAAGCAGATTATTGTGCGTGACATATTTTACAGCCACTTATTGCTGAGGTTCTGCTGATCACGTTGTGATGAACTACTGAACCGAACGACTTTTGCAGTAAACCTATAAGAACTTGGATTAAATCTGAGCCTGAGGCTCTGAGGCGAGATTATGTGCTTTGTCACTGTGTCCCATCCCAGTAAAACACATTTCCAGGCAAGAATGTGCACATGAAAGCTATTTGATTCAGTTTTGCTTCTTTTTTTTTTTTCTTTTTTTTTGCACAATATGTTTTGTCAGAACATAAATCATTTGTGCAGTCAAACTGTGCTTATGCCAGCAATACGTGCCCGGATGGCTGTGACTCATGCTGCACAGCAGGCAGTTCCAGTTATTGGGGAGTGCACTGTCCTCCACTGGAGATACCAATTTGGCATAAACCATGAACGGAGCCAAATTATTTTTACCCTTTTCAGGTCATTCCAGAATCTCATTTCATTTTTTGCAACCCGAGGCGTACATCTGTGGGCCGAGCGTGATATGAAATATAATTCACCTGAAGTGCAATTTGTAATGGAAAGTTGGACCCCATTAAGCCACGTTCGATAAGAAGAATGTGCTTGAAAACAGACTGGGTGTATTAACACCATCCTCCCTTTGTTTGGACAAACTGGGGAACATGCACATGGGGGGTACTTACACGATACACATGCGATCAGGGTCATGTGGAAGTCAGGCATTTGTGGCCAATCTGGATACACAAATCAAAACAATCTTGACTTAATACCCAACAGTGGTCCGTCAGTCTTCATAAGCTGGTTTCCATTAATCAGTGCAATGCAGTATGTGAACAATGAGCGTTTAGTGCCGTTGTGCTGAAATTTGACTTGTTTTAATTAGAGCTTCACGTCGTCCGAGATCAGAGTCATCATGACAGCTCAGGACAACATTTTCTGTCCAAGCCTGAGAGCAAACTAACAGTACCACGATTCAGCAGGCTTCCAGAACCTGAACCGAGCCTGATTATAACCATGTGCAGGGTTGAAAGCCCAGTCAACGTGAGCGAACCCAAACTGACGCCGAAACATTTCAGAATTTTTGTCCAAACTCAGCCAATCCCCTCTGGCTGCAGTCAGGTATCCTCACTTATCTGCATGCTACTGTACAACTTCCTGGCCGGAGCCTGGGACCATATCTTTCTTCTTATCCTTCAAGAAAGCCGATTTCTTTTGGTATCTGTTTGTTTGTAAGCAAAAACGAAACTGATTTTGTTGAAATTTTCCAGAGAGGAAGTTTATGCTTAGATATGATCCCCAGAAGAACACATTAAGTTTTGCCACCGATCTGGATATACAGACCCTGAACATTTCACTATTCGTGTAGCAGAAGCTTAACTTCCGTCAGTCCTATCTGCTAACATAATGATTACACTCTGTGTAGCAGGACAGGATGTCAGGAGAACCGTTCCTCCTCCCTTACGACTGCCAAGGAGCAGCTACATGTCTCGAGTCAGCTGATCAGTTTCACTCACAGAGGACAAGTGCATCCCTCTCACCTATGACGTCATCCGCATGTCCGTATAAGGACGGCCGAGTAGCTGTGCGGACAGGCAGGTCGGCACATCGCAGCAGGCGCACAGTTCACCGGAGTCACCGCAGAGGAATGTGTGTTAAACATGTCACGCTGGACAGGAAGGACATTCCGTGGGCCGAGATAACAACTGGCGGTCAACAGCCTGTTTGTTGTTTGCTGCTTTTGTCCGGGGCTTGTTCCTCTTTATCTGAGGGTCGGAAATGTGTCGCTGTTTCCAGGAGATAAGTCAACACCTGAACCTGAGGTGTGACTCTGCAACCTGAGCCCCAGAGGGGGGGGGGGGGGGGTCACCTGACCGAGGCACGGAGGCACTAGTGCGTCTCTTTTAATAGAAACAAGTGACCTTTGGCCCCACCCACGTCCAACAGAATGAATGAATTCATTCGGTGCGTAACGATGGTCGCTCATTTGGCCTCAATACCCAGATTTAGTTGAAACTCTGCTTCCTGTTTATCAGTGAAACGCTCCACAGACGCAGGCAAACATCCAGACCCAGCGCCCCCAGTGGTGCGGATACGTCTGCCAGTGTTCCTCTCCTTATCACTCCGATGTGTGATGAATCGGTCTGTCAGGCGCTTGATAGGAAACAATAACAGGAACTGTAAACTTAGAATTCTTCCTGATTGTCACATCACTATTTGAAATATTATTTATACGATGTGAGACGATGCAATTTCCTTTGTTTTCTCAGTGATGAGCTTTCCCATAGGCTTTGTATTCAGTGTTTAATATAAACTGTCCCATTTGGTTGAGGAAAATTCTTATTTTTGTCTTCATGAGCCAGCAGCTTGCGTGGGTTCAGATAATAGTAGACAGCCTGCAGTTGTTGTGATCGACTTTTTGGCTGATTAATTTTAGATAGATAAATGATCTGGAACAATGTGGAACAAATACCTCCTTGATTTTCATTGTCTCTTGTTTTTTTTTTTTCGTTCCCCCCCCCGCCCCCCCATCCCGTTCCAGGAATCCAAAACGTTCTAAGCCTGTTTTGTGCGGTTCTGACAGAACACAAGGTTTTGTTCCACTCCACCAGCTACCAGCGGCTCGGTGAGGCTTGTCGCGCCCTGGAAGCCCTCATGTTCCCCCTTAAATACAGGTGAGTGTGCGTGTGCTTGACCCCAGCAGTACAGTACAGATTCTCATGTGACCTTCCACTGTTATGTCTCCTGTGGATGATCTGACTGATGATTAACTTTGTTCAGCCCTGTGTTCGGCTCAATAGTTCACCCTTTACGATCAGGATTTTTCCACTCAGTCGCTCTGAGAATCCCCTTCTCCTATAAATGGCTTCCACTGGCGCTGTGATCAGTTTGCAACAAATCAGTTTACTACTCTTTTTAAAGAAAACGCCAGTAAGGGCATCAGCTCTCATAAGTTTATCAGGTTTATAATCATTTTATCCACGTTGCTCTGCCCCGCACAGAGACAGATGGTGATTTCTGGAGTTATTAGACACACGTGAACGTCCTTAAGCTTGTAAACGGTTCCTAACATACCTGAACATATTCTGTGTAGTCATGACGATGTCCTCGTGTGTTCAGTTACCCGTACATCCCTATTCTACCATCGCGGCTGCTGGAGGTCCTCAGCTCACCCACTCCCTTCATCATCGGCGTGCACTCGATGTTTCAGACTGAAATCCAAGATCTGGTGAGTACGAACGCATCGCAGGCGTCCGGGAATCTCTCCAGACTGTGTGCTGAATCGTAGCTCATAAAGAGCACTTCCAAACACCTGTATGTTATTAAGAGATAATTGAGTACATTACAGTCTATTTTGATGGAGACGACGATGATGATGATGATGCATCGTGGCATTTTAGGATTCGTTTTTCCTACTGACGAGGACGAGGCGGACGCTTTAACACGTCATGAGCGTGGAATAATCCAACTTTGAACAGGATGTTGGTTTGGTGTTGCGCTCCATGTGCAGTCAGACCACCTGACCTGTCGCCGCTCTGTGTCCGTTCACCAGTTGGACGTGATTATCGCTGACCTGGATGGAGGAACAATCAAGATTCCTGAGTGCATCCACTTGTCCCTGCTCCCTGAACCTCTGCTACACCAAACCCAAGCGTCCCTTTCCCTGGTAAACGCAAACACACACGGGCCACACATCTATCAACACACACGTTAAAATGTGATTGCATTTGAAGTGAGCGCCATTTAAAAGTATGTGCCCGCTTCGCCACAGCTCATTTATGTAGATCTACGGACAAAGATGCTAATCCCCACAGCTCCCGGTTACATTTATGTTCTTGTGGTTTTTTTGTCTTATCGGAATCCGGTGACACATGTTCCAAGGAGCGTTGACTTATGCTGCCATTGCGGTGATGTGGAAATAAATCCAATTACTTTGGAAATGAATGTATTTTCTCAGGTTTTGCACCCTGATCTGGAGATAGCAGACAATGCATTCCCTCCTCCTCGCACTGCACCCTCCAACCTCAAGTTGTTGGTAAGTCGGCGTCATTTTAATGATCCCCTCCTCCTCCTCCTCCTCTTCCTCCCACACACAGAAGGACGATATTATCATCACCATCATCACACAAATCATCTCGTTGCTACAAGGTTCCGGTCACTGATTGTAACCCATTACCCCCCCAAGACAAAATCTCTGTTGCGTTATCTACTCATTGGACTGCGATTGTGGCATAGCTGTTGATGACTTGTGTGTGTGTGTGTGTGTGTGTACATGTGTGTTCCAGGATAAGGAGGTGAGGGCCGTCTTTCTCAGGCTGTTTGCACAACTCTTCCAGGGCTACAGGTCCTGCCTGCAGCTCATCCGCATCCATTCTGAGCCTGTTATTCATTTTCACAAGGTGAGATTACGACATAACCCAAGCCACGCTGTCGAAAGTCAGATTTAGCAAAAACCTCGTTCATTCCAGCGTGTGACCTGAGATTAAACTCTCCTCGCCAAACACGCTGTACAGTAAATCTCCCAAGAATGTTTGAGTCCGGCATTGAATGTAAATACGTATAAACCTGTCAGGGATGTACAGAGAGCGTGCGAGTGTGCGTGTTGTTTTCCACGTGTTCCCGAGGCACCGGGACCCTTCCGTGAGACTCTGCCTTTGTTTATGCGAGCTTCGGCCACACTCCTCTGACCTTGAGCGTGGCCCTGCGATCAGCTACACGAAGCACATTAGGTCCACATTTTTGTTTTGTGTCGGGGATTTTGTTTGTTCGTGTCTGTTAGTGTCTCCGTGGTTACTCCACAGCACATCATCCTCAAAGTACCCCACATGGATCACATTATAAACAAGCGCTCAGCTTAGTCGCCTGGAATCGCTGACTGGAGGCAGCCTGGAGTCCACTGTGCTTTATCTCCTCTACCAAACCAGCGTCAAGTTAATTGATTTACACATGGTCAATAGTTTATTTCTCTTTTTCTACAAGCTGCAGAAGCAATGATAACATCATAACCCCCCCCCCCCCCCCCCCCCCCCCCCCCCACAGCCACCTCCCCAACACCACACCACCCCACCCACCCCCCCCGAGAAACCTTTGTAGTCCTATTCTAAAAATGTGTGCAATCACTGTGCTTGTTTTTCAGTCCACAGTATGTCCATATGAACGGGATTACATTGCTCCCACCTGTGTTCGATTGTAACTCTAACTCTGACACTGTCCAGACTGCCTTCCTGGGCCAGCGAGGCCTCATTGAGAACGATTTCCTGACCAAGGTTTTGGATGGCATGGCCTTCGCCGGCTTCGTGTCAGAGAGAGGTCCGCCTTACAGAGCCTGCGACCTGTTTGATGAGGTACGGTACCACGAGGCCCAACGGCCTTCGCTCTTAACCTGGGGGACTCACGCAGACACTGTCCCACTCTGAAGTAGACGAGAAACTATTGTCTTGTCACACATGTTCAGGTTAATCACTGAGTTCAGTATTGCTGTTGACGGATTCTCAAAGCCACATGGTGAACTCACATGTCACTGTTTCGATGTTTTCTAGCTGGTGGCCTCAGACATTGACAGCCTGAAGGAAGAAGAGCTCAGCCCAACCAAGCTGCAGAAGCACATCAGGGAACTGTCGGAGCAGCTGTACAGAAACGTCAGTCTTCATGCACGGAACTGCCACACGCTCGACACATGTTTCGCGTTACAACCTCAATACTCACAGCCGTGTATCCTGTTGATGCGTGTTTGCACTTGGTGGTTGTGCTGCAGGAGAACCCGAACCCCCACATGGCATTCCAGAAAGTGCCTCGGCCGTCGGAGGGCTCCCACCTTCGAGTGCACCAGGTGCCCTTCCCCCTCCTGGCTGACGAAAAGGTGGAGAAGATGCTGCAGGAGGGTGTGGCCAAACACAGCGGCGCACCTGCTGCTGCACGCCCCGAGAGGAAGTGCGTTGTACCTGCGGGGCCTGGCGTGGGTAGGGCCAACTTTTAAACTGCTGGCATGATACTTAGTTAAACAGTGCGCAACGATATGAATATTACATCAGTCATAACATACCTGTGGGTGTTTTATTTGGGTATAAGATGTGCCCGTGACTTCCGTAAACACTCTGTTACGTGCCGTCTGCAGTGATCCCCCTCGTCTCCTGCGTGTTCTGTGTTGCAGTGTCTATTATGGGCAAGACTGGCTCCGTGTTTAACAGCGCGCGCAGGCTGGAGGTTGTGCGGAGCTGCATCTCCTTCATCTTTGACAACAAGACCCTGGAGACTGAAAAGGTAATGCGCACAATGTCTTTCATCAGCCGAGCTAATCAGCCTCTAAACAAGCTCATGAACCGCAGGCATCTGCTCTTCGTGTTGCACCACTCCAGCTTTAGAGCTGCGGAGAGCCGCTCTCTCCTCACCTCTGTCCTCCTAATATCTACCAGCTGACACACACACACTCGCGTACGGAGACAGTTAGAGCCGCTGCCAGAACACTCTCAGAATCCATGTCGTTATATTGCTAACTTTGCTGAGCAATAACTCCCACCCTCAAGAAGCATATGTGCTGCGCAAAAAAGCTCAAGTTTTTCCTTTATTGTGGCCCCACATAGTTGAAGTCATCGCTCTCCCCCAGTATGCATCCAGTATGTTTAAAGTGGGATGGTTGCCATTTGATGGACTTACCCAATTGGCTATGTGTAGGATTCACATAATCCAGGCCCGCATTTGCGTCCAAATGTAAGAATCCACAGCATGCGGCCCCTGAACGCCCCGGGAGCCTGTAAATCCCTCACTGTCCAAACATCAGCACAGCACGTTGATGCTGCAGCTGGTGGGACTGTGTTGGTACATAGTGTTGTTGTGAGCAGGGAACACGTAGCTAAATCAAATGTGTTATATTTATCAATAGTGACAAAAACAGAAAACACATTTGCCACGTGCATATCTCAGCAAATCATGGAGAGGCGTGCCAATCTGCATAGAGAAGTCACAATTAGGTCACAAAATGTAATTTCCCTGTACATCATTCCAATCAGATATCTCTGCATGAAGTATAGACACAAAGAGAAGCTTATAAAGATTTAAAACTGTTTGGGTCATATACTAATTACTGTGAAATCAGAATGTAATGAAACTGTAATGCGTCATCGTGATGATGTCATTATCAATTATTAAAATACAAAGCATATGCATATGCACAGGGTCTAAATGTGTCTACCGCAACCCTCCGTGTGTGTGTTGTTCTGAGCAGACGCTGCCGGCTGCACTGCGCGCGCTGAAGGGCAAAGCAGCCCGCCAGTGCCTGACCGAGGAGCTGAGTCTTCACGTGCAGCAGAACCGCGCCATACTGGACCACCAGCAGTTTGACTACATCATCCGTATGATCAACTGCGCCCTGCAGGTGAGGAACGGACTGACGCATCTGGTCTTCTGGGTCTGCAGCTATATTTTGTCAGGCTTCCTCGACACACGTGACGAAGCTGCTCAAATAAATCCATTTAGAACATTTTACATCTGACCCAGAAAATATCTAGCGCCGATGCCTTAGCTCACTTGACAGTAGTGTGCGCGTCTCCACCGATATGCAAATGTTTGCGCCCTCTCCCCCACATTTTCAGCAGATGCCGTCTTTACGAGCTGTAACTGGTTCTAATTGAACAAATAGCGACGTTTAAGTGGGGCAGTAGTGCACATAACCCCAGAAGCCACCCCTCTCTCGTCCACATTTGCTACCCCTGTGTTTAAATCAACATGGCAGCGTGGCAGGGCCTCTCGACAGTGTCGCTCATTGTTCCTCAGACAGCGTGGTTGTCTCTCTTCGGGTGCCCTCACGCCTCGGCTCCTTGTCAGAGCGAGTAAGTCATGTGTTTTTGTGCAGCTCATAAAGAGTCAGTGAGGCTTCACTCGGCCTGAGCAGCCAGGTCTTTATTAGTAGTTCCTCAAGTTTTATTGCCTTGAATCAGCCCCCTTCCACGGATTTAAAATATTTGACGGAGTCCTCACAGAGTGCAACTTTTATGGAGCGACTTCGAATTCCAGTCATTCTTCTTTTCTTTTTTTTTTTTCTCTTTCCACCTCAAATGATAAAAAAACAATTAATCCCACATTCTGCGCTGGCCAGGGACATGCTGGGTCAGCTGACGTGATATCTGACAGCTCCGCAATTACACAACAGGTCAAAATGAACTTAAGTGCAGCTTGGCCAACATAGTGTCTCCTGATTGTCTACTGTTAATTTATTAGAGTAAGTTATGCTTGAACACGTAAGCCAGGTGACCTGAAACAGAAAAAGCATGTTGCATCATCCCCCTAACGCTGCATACAATTCCGCTCCAGGAGCAGAGATTAACAATGATCAGTTTGTTAGAGATGTTCATCGACTGAAAAGCCAGAAAGCCACCGTGCGTCTGCAATGAAGTCATAAGTCAGGAGTTATATTCCAGACTGAAGCGATGTGAAGCTGCGTTCTGTTTTGATGTACTATCGTTGTGGGCCTATCTGATAGCCAGGCACTCCTTTTTTTTTTTTTTTTTTTTACTGAAATGAGATCCTGATGTGCTTTTGTTGGAACCGATGCCTGATCAGGGTGTTTTTTTTTCAGTTACTTCAAAGAAGGACACAAGGTCTTTTTAACAAAGTGATGATCAATAGTGCGAAACCCCAGCAGAACACACTGACCGGATTAATGTGGAATGCTCGTGTCTATTCAGATTTGTACAGCCCCTCTTTTGTTGCACTAATTCTCCTGCCATATATAGACTGTATTTTATCTATTGTTTGAAACACAAGGTGGTAAATCCATACTTTTGATTTGATCTGGTCATCATCTATCGCTCTAGCATATATATCATTACCATGTTGAGACATTTGAACTCGGAACCAATTTGACTTGGGCTCCTCTGACCCGCTGCTGAAAGACCAATCAACCACAGCCACACATGGGGAGAGAGAGGCAGTCATTTCACAGATGGAGAAGAGACTTGATGTGGAGTGCACTTTAGTTAACTGCAGCATGGGCTGCGACCAAGTCAGCCTTCCTCTCATTTGTCTTATTTTTTTTATTTTTTTTTTTAGATTTTATTGTGTATTGTTTGTCCTTATTTCCCTCTTGCTTAAACATGAAAGGCGACATGTCGTTCCTGGCTTTCATTTCTTAGTCTCAGTTGGCTTGCGAGGGATTTGTCTCCGACAAGTTGTGAAAGGAATATAAATAGTAAATTGCCCGGCCAGTAATTACTTTCATACACTGCTCTCAGCCCTTTCTTTCTACACCCCGCCACATAAGAGCCCAGGAACGATATTAACACAGGGATTGCAGAAGTGCGCAACTGTGTGTGTGTGTGTGTGTGTGTTTGGGTGTGTGCATGTGTGTTTGAGACCCTTCAGTGCCTAACAAAGCCAAAGTGACCTATTCTGTAAAAAATGCTGCTCACTCTTTGTCCAGTGACAGCATGATACCTCATTGGGATTTCTGGAATAGGTGTTGATGTGACACATTCATTCACGATGACATCATCAATAAGAGGCCAGTCACAACATGTATTGTTTGCTGTAATGTCGACCTCAGGCTGAATGACATCTCTGTTGTCTGGTTGCAATCAGGCTTTTCTTCTTGAGGAGGGCTTTGCAGGCGAGCCGAAGGAAGTGGTCCAGAAAGTGTGCAACAGGTCAAAGTTTAGGACATTGGAGTCAGATGGTTCTCTGCCGTGTCAGTGATTGTTCATTTGTTTTTCATTCCTCACATTTTTTATGATTCAACAAACAATGTCGAGACTTTTTTTTTTTTCCTGGAATGAGTTCATGTGGACCAAACGTTTACACTGACACATTTTTTCCGGTTTAATCATCTGTTGTAATTCTTATCTGTCCTCTGCCACGCACTGTAACAGCAATCATTAAGGCATTTCAGTTAATTGCATGTGTGCGTGAGCCTGTGTGTGTGTGTATGTGTGTCAATGTTGCGCAAGCCATGTGGGGTTAGAGCCCTGCTGTGGATGTATCCTGGCATCCCAACCATTTCCTGTCAGATAGGATTATGAGCCCTCTGTGCTCTGCTCTCAGGGCCCAGGGCCTCATGATGGTGCTCAAAAACACACTGAATGGCAGTTCATTGCGAGTGAGAGGGGGGACAGGCCGGGAGGTCCATGGGAAGTGGCTGCAAGGGGATGGAGTCCATGCCTTCTTGCCTCGTCCAGAGCTCTGTCGTCTGATGTTGAGCAGTCATGTGCCGTCGCTGCAGGATGCGGAAACGCCGGAAAAAGTACAAGGCACTTAATGTGACTGTCCCCTTTGAGCTGATGGACGAGAGCCCCAGCCGGCTTGAGCCTGAGGGAGGGCGGCCCGCTGGAGTTCAACCACTGGGCACATCCCCTTCAATCTTGAATACTTTATTATATATTTTTTACATTATTTAGATCATAAATTATTTTTTTTTTTGCTGTGAGAACATGGCCCCGGTCGGCCTTGATCTTCCTGATGGATCGTATTTACGTAATATGGTCACTGGGAAACTGCACTCGGTGTCATTCCCATGGTCAGATAGTGTTCTCTGGGATGTATGTGCATCAGAATGTCCAGGTAAACATCTGCGTTAATCAGATTTCATGCTTTCACCGTGGAAAATCTGTTTGTCGCACGGGTCAAATATGCGGCTTATTCCTCTTTCTATAGCGGCAATTAGCTGTAACAGCTTTGTAACAGCTCTTTTGCTCAGTTTTCCTGGAAAGCACTAATGTCCCTGAAACGCACAGGAAGCTCTTGTTTGTTCACATCCTCCCGTGTTTTTTGCGTCACATGTTCGGTCTTCTTGTTTTTTATCCGCTGCATACGTGTCTGACACGGAGTGGCCCGTGTTAGTCATCACAGGCCACCGTGGCTCCTGCCGCCTCAAGAATGAGGGGAAGAAGCGCCGGGGCTTACAGTGGATAATGGGAGGAAAGGAAGACGGCAGGGTGTCCGTGCAAACAAACGCAGGGGTTTACAACAAGCTGCCATCCCTCCATTCTGGAAATCCCAAATAAGAGAAGATAAGTCTCCACCATGCAACTTGCGGATCCGGTTCTGCTCGGTCCCACTGATCGAAAGTTTGACGCCCCCTCACCTTTGATCTGCTCCAGACTTTTTATTCAGTCTGATCCCAAACCTGCTCCAGATTTCAGTTCTTATCGCTTTGGTAGTTGACCCCCGGAGCTTTTGAGCTGTCACTAAACCTTCCCGTCTGCCTGCGGGAGATTAAGGTGGAGGTTTTCAGCCAGGTGATAATAAGTGGGGCGTACCTAACCCTGATAATGTCACTGTACCTGAGAAACGACGTGTTGAAACAAGCGTGTGACGTGTTCATCACGCGGGCCAACAGCTCCCTGCAGAAAACGCCTGCGTCATGTTCTGCTGGTCAGACAACCTGACTACATGCATTACTGGGCTTCACACGTGACGCTGGTTTGTTGGGTAGCACACTTTTTTTTATTTATTTTTTTTCTCTTGCATGTGCAATTTCCACTTGTTGTTCTATTTTGTCTGCGGTCCATGAACTCCTGCGACCTGCTGCATTGTTAGGTCCGGCTGGTAAACAATGCGTTGGTGCCGCTCCAGGCTGGAACATTTCACCGCAGCCCAAATAACTGCAAAGAAAAACACAGGCGACAAGAAAAATAAAACAGAAACTATGTTGCTTGGTCGACGGGGGGCCAGGCTTTCATGTGGAACTTGTGTTTTGCATTTTCTCCCTCCTTTTTTTTTTTTTTTACCCCAAAGGAATGGCAGTAATAGAGGCCCCCCAAGTGCAGACCGTTATCAGAGAGAGCTGCTTTCTTCTCCCTATCTCTCCCTCCAAAATTAAACACTGATAGTGTGAAGAAGAACTCAGCCAAAAGTCAGGGTTTTCATGGAAATGCAACATTTATTAGAAGAAAGGAAATGTTTGTAAAACAAACAAAAAAATACAGTTTCTCTCTGTGAGTTCCCACTGAGGGTTCCGAGGTGCGGCACCATGTCAGAATCAGTGCTGTTGTTTGTGCGGTCTTAAATCAAGTTACCTCTGGCCATTCTCATTTACAGGGTTCAAAAATCAAATCCCTGAAAAGCTCACCAGAGTTAAGTACCAATTTCCTGCGAATGAAGTACCTTTAACTCCAGCTCGCGTCCCCTTCTCTTATTCTCTGTGATCTCTGGAGGAAAAATTTAGTTTGGGCCCCTAAGTCCCCCGGCCGGCTCTAAGCCTCTTAATGTACCATTCATCTTAATACAATTCTCCTCCTCAAGCTCCGCCTCTTGACCTGAAACAATTCCAAGTGCAAAGACACGCTGGCATCATGCTGAGACGCCAAAGAGCCTACGTTTTCAGCTATTTACTGATTTTAATTTGGGGGGAAAAATAATGATTTCTCTTTTTTTTTGATAACGCAGCATTCTTGGACTAGAAATTATTTTATGCAACGTCATAATATGGCACAAGAAATCCAAAACATAAAAATGACTAAAGGATTAATACAAGGACTGGAATGCTCTGACAACTGTGTCAGGGCCGCGATTATATAAGGCTATTGAAAGCATATGTCTCGATAGCTGAGCAAAGCAAGCGGTTTCTGAAGAGATGTTGTTCTGTGGACATTTAACGAGACACGGTGTCTTTATATAACAGGAAGTAATGTTTGCTGAAGATTCTTTGCCCCCCCCCCCCCTTTTTCACATCCCTGCACTACCCATCTACAGAGGGTCATGTACTGTTTGTTCTGCATGCAGTCGTTATTTCAGTACGTTGAGAATGATGCTTTTCTTTTCAGTTTCTAAATGTGACAGAACTATCCTCCTGTCTGTTTCAAGTGTGTGTGTGTGTGTGAGACCTCGCTGTTGGACACCAGCCTTGCTCCAGCAGGGGCTCCATGTAAAATGTGATCATAGAGCTGTGTAACATGTCTCCTGCTGTGCTCGACCCGGCTCACTCTTCTCTCGGCCCACAGGACTGTTCCAGCTCAGAGGAGTTCACGATGGCTGCTGCACTGCTGCCCCTGTCAACAGCTTTTTACAGGGTGAGGAAACATAATATACAGTCTTACTGTGTGTGTGTGTGTGTGTGTAGGACCTCATTCACAAGTCTTAAGATCTGTCCTGACGGATCCAATTACAAGTGGATATCAACACTGATCCACTAATCTTCACATATTGCTTGATTCTCTTCTTCAAATCTGCAAAATCTGTCTGGATTCTAATAATGCTGCTCTCTCTCTCGCTCACTCGCGCGCTGACTCACACACAGTGACACTGGACACGTGTTTAAACGCATGACGATCTTTGCATATGAACTGCTCACAAAGGTCACCGTTCAGGACGCTGATGTTCATACCAGGTCTGCACACGGCCTGTACATGTGTGTATACAATGCAATGTCCTGCTGATTACTTATAATGGTCCCCAGTGGTTCGAAAACAAATGATAGGGATTCTGATAAACACTGGCCTGTGTTCACGTGGAGAAGGAACCTGAGCCACTGTATTGTTGTGATATTTTAGTGGCCTGTGGTGGGGCCTCAGTTATCAAAAGTGTGCTGGCAGTGAACGGATCGAGGGAGAACATTTCTCTCAACCCTTTGACCTTTGCTGATCCCAAAGCATTTCAATGTGGAAGTCCCACAGTCCAGCCGTGGCAGTCTGCCTCCAGACCACATTATCAACACTGGGTAGCTGCCTTGTTTACCGCCACTGTGTCCCCACAGCTTGCCCGTCGCCACGGCGACAGACACAACTGTCCACATTGGCTTTTTGTTGGGTACCGGTGCCATACCCGGATGGGCAGGCGTGGGACCTGGCCCGATCTCCAAAACCACATGACTCATCCATTTCACATGCCAGAGAGAGATGCAGTGCCCTGAGATCAGCTGTATGTGTTGGCCGCCAGCACTGAAACTGAATCACTCACTTCTTTTACCTTGTTACGAGCACGCACCACCAAAGTCAGAGTTATTATTACACAATGCCGTGATTTCCTGCTTTTCTCAGTCTCAACATTCTCAACGATTTCTTGCGCGGCGCTGGCAGCTGCAGAGAAGGCAAACTATTTTGAAAATGCAGCAGAATTTTTTCGCTGACGTTACTTGTGATCCAGGGGAATTGAACCCTGGACCTTCTTGCTGTGCGGCAGCAGTGCTAACCACTGCAGCGCCGTGCAGCGCCGGTGTAAGGCGTATATCATTAGCCTCGTATTCACATGACCTCTGTGCAGTGCTCTGCAAGGCTCTGCTACTCGTAAATATCTTTAGGAAGGGGAGCAGGTTGTTTGTTCAGTGGATCAGACTATCAACAGTAATATTTTACACTGACCCACTTGCAGTAACTGCATGTTGACATTCAATCTGAGCCAGTATCATAAACAGGATGAAAAGAAGCACTAAAACCATTTGATTCATCTTTTCAATCAGATTCCCCATGCATGTAAATACGTGTTTGTTTTTGGCTGCAGCCAGAGTTTATGTCTGCATTTAAGAATGCTAGTGACGCTGTTCGGGTCCCTGTTTGGTATAAGTGGCCAGACTTTGGCTGTGCTCCATGTGTACAGTGCACCGTCCCCATGGCCCGTAATTCTGCAGGCCGCGGAATGTAGGAAGTTCCCTTGATCGGCAACCGTCTGCTCCCAGACTGTGCTGGCGAGAGATGGACTGTGTTTCCTTGCGAGCCATATGTTGATGCTGAGCAGGTTCTGCAGTTGACCCACATTATACATTCAGATGTTTTGTCGTTAATTTGGTTTCCCCCCGGCTTGACCCCTTATGAATGTCTGCCTCAGACCAAGGTGTTTATGGACAGTATTTGATCGATATTTGTTAACATTTCCAACAGAAGGAAATCGGAGCCGTATTTGCAAAATATCTTTGGGCCGTGAGTGTGTACGGATGGACTCGTTTGGCCTATTTAAAACAGAACCTTTGCAGGGTGGCCCCTTGTTAGAGGCGAGGTTTTACATTTTGTTCCTCTGGCGTTCACTATCTGGCGAGGAGCGGGTTTATCAGGAGATGAGCAGGTGTCACTGACATGTGGATCTGTTGTTATCGCGCTTTGAAACCTGCACGATATTTCCTCTGACATTTTGAATGTGTCACAGGACTGAATGGCTCCGTCCAGGGGGGGGGACACAGATTGGATACAGCAGCAAGTGAAAAACAGAACTCCAAAGCTGGATGACTTGCACAACAAGAACACTTGGATGTTAGCATTCTCAGGGCCGTAGTTTATTCTTTGGGGGGGTGACTGCTCTGCACCACGTCCTTGTGAGGAAAGTGACGTACGGGGTGAACCCTGTGTATCTTAGAAATGTCCTGCTCTTGACTTACCCTATCCGTGTTTACATCGTGTTTTTTTACACAGTCGTGGCCTATGGATAGCATGATGGGTCAACATGATGTTCTGTGTTTGTTTTAGTGAGCGGACAGTGTAAATAGGTTTGGCTTGGATGCAGGCTTTCTCGTGGTTCCAGGGGACGTGCAGTTTTCCTCCACATAGAACTGTAATGATGGGGAGATGGATCGTGTGCAGGTCAGGCAGGCATTCCCCAGGGGGAAGGCCCGTAAGTAATGGCTGTTTTTTTTACGCAATTTAGAGATTCTACGAATTCTCCCAAAGCACTGTTGCAGCCCGAAGGCTGGTGGCATAGCACCTACAGAATAGCTTTCAGGGAGAGCAGCGCCATCCCTCACTCTCTGCGAGACACACTTGACACTTGACGTTATGGCGTATGCCTCCCCGACTGTTGTATGGACGCCACGGTCGACCACGCTCCGCAGGATCGTGTCTGAACATCAGTTCAGAACATCCCAAAACCTGATTACCTCATTCCTCTGACCTGTTCACACCGCTGTCTCCTGTCTGTCTCTCTTTTTTTTTTTTTCCACTTGTTTTTCACCCACGCAGTCCTCCTCTCCTCTCGTCACATGGTCAGACAGCTCTGACGGTCGTGTACTCCCTCCTTTGCCTTCATCTACACTTGCTACTTCCCCTTCCTCCTCCCTCCTCCCTGCTTTCTTTCCTCCTTCCCAGTCCTCCTCTGTGACCATCTGTCTTGTGCATGCCTCCGTAAGCTCCCATGTATTATCATATTTGGAGGCGATGACCTCGGTCAAAATGACCTGCCCGTATCTGACACGTCAAAAAAAAATAAAAAATACGACCAGGCTGTGTAAAGACAACATAGACCAGTCCACACATAAACTAGATACCCCACACCCACACAACATCTGTTGTAGGGCACGAAAAACCAACAAACTTAGAGAAATCCGAAAATAGTATCACGGTTCTGGCCAAAGGGCTCCTGTGGTCCTGATCCCATACGTTTCTTTCAGGTCCATCCTTTAAAGGGGAATGCTGGTGCCCTTGGAGGCAGTCGGATCGGTTGATAAAGCATCATTCCTTCACATACACATTCAAAAACATAGAGCCCAGTTTGAAAAATAGCCAGATTCCCCTTTAAGTCTGACCTCTCAGTGCACTCAGCCCACCGACCATGTATGCACCCTCTGCTCTCTGATGGCTTAAGGAGCGGCAGCTATAGGAGCATTATAATCTCTCTTCAAAGCATTTCTTCTCTCAGCAGATTTGTCCTAGTCGTCCCATCCCATGTTTATCTGGCCTGATTCCCATACTCAGTAAAGAGGGCATTTGTGTTTGTTCCGAACATAGCATATCTAACAAAGTCATCTCTGTTTCAAGAGAGAACTGTTCATCGAACCCAACGCACTGCCATCCTCATAGCGCCTCATGATCTACTGCAGGGTGTGATACTTCACTTCAAATGAAATCTCTGCTAAATAAGAGTGATTCAGATGGAGGGAAAAGACTCTGTTTATATGGCAAATATAAAATATTTTAATTTTTGTCTCAGATATTATTTCACCAGATTCAGATTTGTTCCCAGTATTTTAAAAAAAATGTGTGGATCCACATCCTTCCACAAAATGTTTCGTGAAAACTTCCCTGCTGGAGGTTAAAAAAAAAAGTTAGGTTTGTCCAAAATGTCCTGAGGTGTGAGAGGACGTTTAGGATTAAGTTCCTAGAAGTAAATGAAGGTGGAAAATGTTGCAATAAAGTACGTTGCAAAGTCTCTGAACGCCCCAATGATAACATAAAACATCATCACTCGCTTAGCAACAATCATTTATAGGACTGGATCATAAAAAAATATATTTCAGAATCACAAGAAGCCATAGTGGACTCTTCTCACTCAGCTGTTCGCCTGTTGTAATTGCAGTTACCCTTCCTCTCTTCTTTCAAAGGAAAACTCAGAAGTGATAAAGCAAAACCACTGAATTGTGTCAGAGTCGGGGGGTGTTGGGGGGGGGGGGGGGTGGGGGGGGGGGGGGGGGGGGGGGGGGGGGGGGGGGGGGGGGGGGGGGGGGATCAGAAGCTAATCTAATAAAGAAGCTGGAACCGTACACACGGCCATCAGCCTCTGCAGGGACGTGGAGGGTTGATGAATGACGCTCATTTATTGGCCCTTTGCTCTCATGGTTCAGCCCATGGTATTCCTGCTATGAAGTGTTGCTTTACTCTTTGGGCCACGCTAATGAGAACACAGTGGGCTCTGTCGCTCCACTAGGGGTTGTTATGTGGTCAAAAGTGAGGACCCACAGAGAATGATGGATTTCACTTTAAATGCTGAGGCTGGGGTGGTTATCTCCGTCTGACAGTGACTCTTCAAGTGTTTATTTGTCATGGACCGGCTCACAAAGTTCAGACAACGAGGAGAACACACGGGTTTTTTTTTACTAAAGCAACTGATATTGTTTAGTCGGTTTACAATTTCATTTTAACGTCCGAAACCGTTTGTAATTGAAAATTAATTTCTGCACTTTGTTCTTCAACAGATATTATGAGTTTTCGAAGTTACATTCTTTAGAAAACTACATGTGAAATTAACCAACTTTTGCGTGATCTGTGAATTCGAAAGTCAAGCGTCTTCTGTTCATCTGTCGTGAGTGGAAGTGTATCTAGTGCTGACTGTGTTAACTGGGCTTTCTTCCAGAAACTGGCAGCTGGTATAAACCAGTTTGCCTACACCTGCATCCAGGACCATCCCATCTGGACCAACCAGCAGTTCTGGGAAGCCACTTTCTACAGCGAGGTCCAGAGCCAGATCCGATCCCTTTATCTTAACATGGCGGAGGAAAAGGTTGGCATCGCTGCCAGGCTAAAGGTAAGACTGTATTCACATATGAACCCGGGTGAATATTGTGGAGGATGTCATACGAAGCCTGGCTGACCCTTTAATTTTAAATCCTTTTTATGATGGTTTTTCATTATTTTCTGTCACGCACAACAGTTTGCATGATGTGCTGTGGTTTCCTAGTCTGGGGACCGGGTTCTTGCAGTGGTGGTCCCACTATAATTTACAAAACACAATTTGCATAATTATTGAGAATAATTATCAAATTGTTTGTCTCGATGCAAAGAGTCAACGCTCTTGTGACCAGCACTTGAAACACATGCCAAATCCGTTCTGTCTTTAACTCTGGCCTCCTCAGGATGCAGCCACCGTGCCGGCGGCGGCGGGCCGGGACGACGAGCAGACGGCCATGGACCTGGCGGCGGAGCAGCTGCGATCGTGGCCCAGCTTGAGCAAGGACAGGCAGCAGGAGCTGGTGAAGAACGAGGAGAGCACGGTGTTCAGCCAGGCCATCCACTACGCCAGCCTCATGGTTTACCTGCTGGTGCCCCTGGACACCAGCAAGAACAAGCTGCTGCGCAACCCCCCCGTCGCCGACTGGGAGAGCGGCAGCAACAGCATCGTCACAAACAGGTGAACGACCGTAGCTTAGCGCCTTTCGCACGTCGTGACCGTCCTGTAACATCGCACACTGGCGGCATCAGAGCATATTCCTGGCGCGCGCGCGGCCGTACGGTAGAACAATCAGTCTTACATGGAGGAAACCTCGCGGTAAGGTTTCATGGTCCGGGAGCATGTGTTCCTCTCTTAATAAGGTGATGATAAGTCTGTGGGTGGACGGGGCATAACTCACAGTCTACGTGATACCTTCCTATGAAGCCAAATGGAACGGCTCCGGCCCACATCCATCCTGTGGGCTTCCATCACTGCTGCGCAACTCACAGTGAGGCTCATCCACTTCTGTTGGGTGGTTTAAAACCCCCTCAGGGCGTCTTTAAGAGCACTAACACTTTACTCACCCAAGCTAAACAACAGCAAGCACTACAAGAGATTTCCTGTGCTCTTCAGTAACTGTTGCATTCAATGAATCGGCGCCTCCACCCCCCACCCCCGGAATATCAGAATTTAAAGGCATAAAGACCATAGTCCAGATATCAGGGTTTGATACTTGACACCAGAACACAGTGGTGCTATTTAATTTTTTTGATCATGTACAGTACATGACTTATAAACAGTCTGTTCTTTATCTTTCAAATATTTCCAAATATCCCCAAGAACACCGCGATACCGTTTTATTTTTGTCCCTCTCTAATGAAACATCACAACCACTGTGGCCAAGAATTTGTTTGTGTGGAAATTTCCTCTCCTTTTCTTTCCGTTTGTTTCTCACACAAGACATTTGGATTTCATCACTTGTGTTTGCACATCCACAGGGAAGGTTGCATCACTGTCTCATGTGAAACATTCCTCCCAAATAATACGACCGATTGATCATCATTAACACTAAGCCGAGGAGGGGTGGGGAACCTTTTTTTTCCATCATTTCCATAACACCGCCCGGCACCATAATAAATTATTCATAATTAAACTAGCGTTGCACACAGTTGAGTGCACGTGTCTGTTGCTTCTCGTTGAAGTTCTATATTTTCTCGCAGTTCATGGAAAAAGGAAGTGGTGTAATAAATCAGATGGGGCATTTATCGTGACAAATAGTTACGGCACAATGTCAACATCTGCATATTAGTGCGCTCTGTATGCCCTTCAGAGCGGCTCACCACAAAACCTGCCTGTGCATCATCACTGTCATCATACAGTCTCAGCTGCTTATTACGCTCCTGACTCTGCTGAAGGGAGTGAACTTCATTCAGCCTGTCGCCGCAGCTACACGTGTCTGGCGTTTTCATCATCCCGCGAAACTAGGCGTCCTTAAAATCACCCTGCCGGTGAGCTGTTGCTCCTCGCCACGATGGTCGTTAGAAAGCTCTGTTTCCTTTCCTCTGGCCCTGATCCTGATAGAACCACTCTGAAGGACACGTCAGTCGGCTAATTTGCTCTGCTGTTATTTTAGTTCAGCGCAGATAAAATTAATCGCTGACATAACATTCTTATTGACCGCCTCCTGGGCCAGAACAGCGCACCTCATGCCAGGCTTTCATCTCATGTGCGCCGTGTTGTCACGTTACAGCATCGCTGGCAGCGTGGCAGAGAGCTTCGACACCGAGAGCGGGTTCGAGGACTCGGAGAGCAGCGACGTGGCAAACTCGGTTGTCAGGTTCATCGCCCGCTTCATTGACAAGGTGTGCACGGAGAGCGGAGTTACCCAGGAGCACATCAAGAGCCTGCACAGCATGATCCCAGGTACAGCACGCACGGTGTTCATTCACACTCCAGCGCTGTCCTAATTCCCTCCGCTCCACACACAGCGACCCGGGGATGAGTGTATTCTCAGCCCAGGCTAACAGCAGCACAGGCCTCTGAGCTGATTAACTCCTGACACGTTAAATGGTCTTAACGTCTCTAAATACACATGGCGGTTGTAAGAAGATGTGAATGTCCATGTGTTCCTCTGTTCCAGCACCAGCGTGTGTGTGTGTGTGTGTGTGTGTGTGTGTGCGTTCACTGACCTCAACTTCTGACCCACAGGTATCGTAGCGATGCAGATGGAAGCTCTAGAGGCAGTTCACAGGGAGAGCAGGAGGTTACCGCCCATTCAGAAGGTGAGCTGCTGGGACATCGGCTATTCATTCACTATTTATTAAATGGCACTTATTTTAATCCTAAACTGGATCTGAAATATTATAAATGTGAAAAATTAAAATAACATAATTAAAAATATTCAACATCCACACATCAACACAGCCCTGCTCAGCCTTTGGGTCATGTTGACCCTGAGAGCAAAAAAAAAAAAAAGTTGTTTATTTTCTGTTTCTTATTGCATTTCATGAAACATATTTGTGGCAGCACGCGGCACATTGATATCAGCACGCAATAATAAAACAACACCAAAAAAAGTTCAGTGTCTGGTTTGCTGCTCGTGCTCCGACTGCAAATCTCATCCCGTGTTTTCCAGTCATCATCGCACTTTATATTTTCCAGTTGGTGTTTTTGGAGCCTGCTGTGCTACGTGTCTGCCAGCTCCTAGTAATTTCTCTCGCACACCCTTACACACACACACACACAGAAAAACATGGTGCCAGCGTGGCCTCAGGAGCGACCTGGAGTCCACGGTGAGCACGCCGCTGCACTTTGGGGTTAAAGTCAGACGCGGGTTTTACGCGCTGGACGCGCTCCCATCCCGGGCTGCGAGCTGTGAGCTGCATGCCAGATACAGCCTGAAAAACAACCCTGACTGTGGAATCACCACTGGCCAGTATCGTAGTAGTAGTAACAGCTTTAATGACATGGAATGGGAAAAACAGGGAAGGCAGTTAAGGCGCAGTCAAACAATGAGGTGCAGAGGGACTCTGGTGTCCATTCAAGGACGGACTCATCAAGCTCTCACTCTCCTCGGGTCAGACTTCACCTCCTCCACGTTGGCTGGGGCCTGAGCTAATGTCCGTCCTTGTTGGTGACAGCGGAACAACTGAGCGTCTCCCCTGGCTGCCGAGGACAGCAGCAGCTGAAGCAACATGGTGCAGTTCATACAATAGCAGACGTTTGTCAGATGCAGTTAATCTTTCTTTTTTTTTTAAAGGCTACAGTTTCTGTCCTGCAGTGATCTGCACACCGTTTCATAGCTCTTTCAGCTGAGTGAGGAAAGTAAAAGAAACGAGTAAGTTTTAGTTTAGTGATTGTTTCAGAGAACAGGGCAACAGGCCGTCTTCATCAGGCCCATGGGTTCAGCATACTCTGCCAGTCAGGGTCCATGTGTTCAAACTTGCGTTCAAAAGTAAAAACTAATGATGGCCACGCTCACCACTTGGACAAACATCCCCACTGTTCTCTCACAAACAGATCATGGGTTCGCTCAGAGGGTTGAAAAGGCCTAATCATTTTCTCCACAGAATTCATTCATTTTAGTTTAGTAATGCCATTAAATCCTCAGCGCGCTTGCAGTGTGTTTTCCATCGTGACGTGCGTGATCTCTGTCCAGCGCGAACGTGGTGTTGTGAAATGACATTATGATGATAAATTCATTTCTCGGCTTAAAAAAAAAAAACAACTGTCATCTAACATGACTCAAAGATTTTTGCTGTGTTCTTCATTTAACTGTCAACAACACATGACTTTTTTAATAAGCTTTTTAAGACGCGTTCCTGTGCAGGTTCGGCTCTGTCCCTGGACATAACGCCGCGTTTGTCTTTCTTATTCCTTCAGCCGAAGATTCTGCGTCCGGCTCTGTTCCCTGGAGAGGAGATGGTGTTGGAGGGGTTGCGGGTGCTTCTGGACCCTGACGGCAGAGAGGAGGCCACTGGGGGCCTCCTGGGGGGCCCACACATTCTGCCAGCAGAGGGAGCGCTCTTTCTCACGACATATCGCATCATTTTCAAAGGAATCCCCCATGATCCACTGGGTGAACACTCAACTTTTATACAACCTAAAATAAAACATTTCAAGGAGAAATACAACTCTAAGCTAATGAGGTGTGGCAGTGTGTTGCGTCAGTAAGGCGTTGCAGTAATGTGCTGGTGGGCTTTGTCCCTGCGTGTGTCCAGTGGGGGAGCAGGCGGTCATCAGGGCTTTCCCAGTGTCCACCCTGACCAAAGAGAAGAAGATCAGCATCCAGAACCAGCTGCAGCAGAACATGCAGGAAGGTCTGCAGCTCCGCTCTGCGACGTTCCAGGTAAACCCAGAAACTCGTGGTCGATGAACATGACGCTTAAATCGCTGCAGAGTTAATGGGATCGGCCTCTCCCTGGTGGTATTACAGATGTTTCATCCTGTCCCCGCATGAAATCGCAAATTTCCCTGACCCATGCCACAGTTTTGTGGGAATCCGTCTTGTCATTAGTTGTTGTGATGCTCCCGAGAACCAGTCAAACACAAAAAACAAGCATTGTTATTGATGGCTATGAGGTGATTATGCACAAGCTTTCAAAAAAGCAACTTAACTCCAAATTACAATTAACCTTAACCAGAGGTGACACTTCTTCCACAACCCCCTGCGTCTTGTGTTTCACAACATAAGCTTGATTCTTAGAATCAAAGAGGCAACGACCTGCCAAGCATGTGTTTCAAGTCCTTAGACGTGTTGCTGTAAAACTTTTTATGATTCATTCCTTTCTCTTTACAAACACAAATTATGAAAGTGGCCATGTTTTTGGAGTGTAGGTCACTTGGCATGTGTGGACAGCTAGCGTGGACAGTGTTGTTTCCAACCTCGCCGCAGTCTGCGTGTGTGTGTGTTGTGGAAACTACGCAGATCAGGTCACTTTGGTAAATGTTTTGGGGTAAAAAGGTGAGGGGCGTTAGCTTTGATGAACTTCTGACAGGTTGTATTCAATCCAGTATCAATATGAAATGTTGCCACTGTTAAATCATCTCTTTTACCGCCGTTTGGCCTTTTAGTTAATAAAAGTGGCGTTCGACGAGGAGGTGAGCTCAGAGATGGTGGAGATCTTCAGGAAGCACCTCCAGAGGATCCGCTACCCACAATCCATCTTCAGCTCCTTCGCATTCGCTGCAGGACAAACCGCCCCTCAGCTGATCCTCCCAAAGCAGAAAGAGCGGAACACTGGCCTCAGGTTTGTTTTGCAGCGGGCACCGTCGGACACTGCTTTCATATGTTTTTCTTCTCTCTGGAAACGTTGAAAATGTGTCGCTGCTAAAGCTGCGCGCATTCAAGTCTTTCCACTCTTTGTTCCTTGCAGGACTTTGTCCAAAACTATAGTCAAGGGAGCGAAGAGGGCTGGAAAGATCACCATGGGCCGTGGCAGCCAGAGCACGCTGAAGAAGAATGACAGAGGCAGCCGGATGACCTGGCATGAAGACGACGACATTTCAAGTGAGCTAAACCACACACGTGCACATCCCCACGGGGCTGTTGAGGGAGCACGTTCAAACGATCCGCTTCCTGTTCCTGTGCGTGCGTGCGTTTCAGTATCGGACGACGGCGAGCCGCCCCCCAGCAGCACCTTGCGGGCGTCGGAGAAGTCCACCATGGAGCAGCTGGTGGAGCAGTCCTGTTTCCGCGACTACCAGCGCCTGGGCCTCGGCACCATCACCGCCAGCTCGTCTCGCTCCAAATCGGGCGAGCTGTTCAAGATCACGGCCGTGAACAGGCTCTACTCCCTCTGCCGCAGGTACGCCACCTCACAGCCTGGAGAGCTGCTGCCGGCTCGTCGACTTGAGCTGCAGCGGGGCGGCTGCAGTAAAAAATCAGCCCCGAAACTTGCTGATCTCTGCTGATTTCACTCATCCGCTGCACAGCGGGGGTGAGAATATTTGTTTCCTGGTTCTGTAGCCCTGCCAGAGGATCTCAGTATCTCAAAAAGCCAACAATGGAAGGGGGGGGTGGGTAGTCCTCTACCTGGCAGGCAGATGTTTGACTAGTTTTGACAACTCGATCCAAACCCAGCCTGTTATGCAAGAACACACATGGCGTGACTGACCTCAATCCCGTGTTTGCTGCTCTGCTGCATCTTGAGACGTGTTATCAACAAAAAAATTCCGTGGAGGCTGTTTGTGTTTGAGTTTTGTTGTGTTGTGTTGCCTGTGTCTGTCAGTTACCCGGGGCTGCTGGTGGTTCCTCAGGGGGTGCAGGACAGCAGTTTACACAAAGTGGCGCGCTGCTACAGACACAACCGCCTGCCCGTCGTGTGCTGGAAACACCCCCGCACCAAAGCCATCCTGCTCCGCTCGGGAGGCTTCCACGGCAAGAGCGTGGTGGGGCTCTTCAAGTCACAGAACCCCTCCTCCAACGGTACGGAGCGTTTTATCAAGTTTGTGAAATTCTTCATCCTGGACTTTTTCCTGACATTATTCACATGGGGATGATGAAAGAATGCAAACGTTAGTTACCCCCGATCTTTCCTGCTCTGTAGTAAATTGTCCAAGAAGTGAGTTTCATGATGTCTCTAACATGTGCCTGATGCCAAACTGATGGTCATAATTCTCTCTGTGTTCCTCCTTCAGCTCCCGCCTCGTCCTCCGAATCATCCAGCAGTCTTGAACAAGAGAAGTACCTGCAGGCCATCCTCAACTCCATCCCCGTCTACTTCAAAATGAACGGGAACAACACGCTGTCCAACCGCTCGCTCATCGGCCTCTCACCAGGTAAAACTGCTCCACTCTCCTAGGACTGAGTCAGAGTTCTTTTCCAACACACGTGTCCCCGAAAGAAAACAACCCGACGTTCAGTTGCTTGTGGTCAAGCCTGACCTCAGTCTGGAAGCAGTCAGGCAGACGGTCCGGCCAACATGACAGAGCCGGACCCAAATTTCATTTCAACAACAATTTTGAAATGACTCACTCACTGAGACCCGATGGTCCCTGACGGGCTCGAGTTCAGTTTCCTCACTCTATTCTGGGACCGTTTGCATCCACTGAGACAGTTTCCTCTGACCACAAACAAAAACTAGGACCATGTTTGTTTTCATGATTTATCTGCCATTGAATGCATGTGAGCAATAATAAAATGCCAGACATGCAATTAGTAATTGCAACGCTGATGTCGGGGATAACACTGTTTATGTCCATGTCATAAACAAATATATAACTTCCATGCTTATGTTACTCATAAGCTTGCTAGAGTGTCTACATAAGTGAGCCTGTGAGGGTTGTTAAAGCTGCATCACCTGACTCGTGCGCTCCTGCCTGACCTGAATACGCTGCTCGATGGCCGCGGTGCAGGCGTGGGAAAAAACTTGAGCTGTTTACAAGGGACCAGAGACCACGCAGAGTTCACCACCTCCGATAAAGAGAGAATCTGCAGACTTGCAGATTTATTTTCGTTCACTTCTGTATTTTCTCTGCCATCACATCCCCTGTGTGTTTGCTCTGGTCAGCAAAGCAGCTTATCTTAGTTTGTGCGTATGTGTGTGTGTGCGCGCGCATACGTGTCATAGGGAGCGACGCCTGCTTGGGAGAGTTACTCTTTCTGATATTTGTTAACAAATGGGAGGAAATGTACACAATTAAAGGTTATGTAAGAAGCACAGCACAGCGCCGGGTCACTGTCCAGCACATCCATCTCCTCTGACACCCCCATGAATGATTTGTCTCCAGGCAGTGAAAGGAGGACGTCCAGGATACCAAAGATGGCTCCGGTCCATTTAGACATCCCATTCTCAAACAGCTTCACCAGAGGAGGTGAGTGCTTTCTGTTTCCGTGGTTCTGCTTCCTGCTCGGCACGTCGTCATGAGTCCGCGCGCTGCCAGACCAAACAGCACAGTCCACCAGCACAGTCATCAGAGTCTTTTAACCTCGTCCACTTGAGGGAAACATTACATTTTAATCACAATAGATTGTGGAGGCTGGTGATTCTCTTGCCAGAGCTCCTGGTTTTGCAGATTTTCTACTCCTCTGCTTTGTTTTTCCACATTGGTCACATATTTGCTCAATTTTCTCTCTTTTTTTTTTTTTTAAGAAATATGACATTACAATATGTCAAAACACACACACTCTCAGATGGAGAACAGAACATAAGCGTCTGCAGCTAATTTGCAGACATCCTGAACGGGGATTTACTGGGAAATATTTTTACAACAAACAACAATGACAATGATTTATTTATATGGTACCTTTCAGAATGCGGCTCAGTCCTTTACAGCAAGGTGCTTAAAGGACAAGAAGCGATATAATGAACACAAAAATGAACAAAAGTTAGGATGGAAATAAAACCCAATTAATAAAATTAGAGTCTGATGAATAGGAGCGCCATATAAATGTTAATTAAATCAGTACATGACGATCCAGCCGTCTTATTTATGCACAACTTATTCTTTGAGGGTTACTGGGGAGCTGGAGTCGATCCTGACTGACATACGGTGAGAGACAGAATAGTTTGAGCACTGGAGTGAGAAGAAGCAGACTCTAAATGCAACGGTTTGAACAACTATAGATCTGCTGCTTATAGCTGCACGTGTGTGAGGAATAATGTCTGCTATTTGCCTGAAGTCTCCAGAGACGGAACAGAAAGTCTCGTGACCTTTGGAATCGTTGCTGTAAATGAGTGTTAGTGTAAATGGAATCTCCCAGACAGAAAGTGAATGTGCTGTTTCAGCTCTGAAAGCGTCACGATTGTGTCAAAGCGAACGTGAACTCTGCATTTTTCTCTCCCTGAGTCACAGGTGTTCTGCTGCATGTCTGAGGTGTTATCGACAGATGAAGGTCAAAGGTGAAAGCAATTCTGAAACTGGCTCACTCACTGTGGTTTTAACCCCCCCCCCAAAAAAAAAAAAGAGGAGACGTCACGAGACGTTATTTGTAATCTTAAACCACCGCGCTGCAGCTCTGTCCAGTAAAGGCTGCTGACCCCGGAGAAAAGGATTATCTCTGGCACATTCTTTGGACTCAGGAGAAACGTCTGAGTCAGGATGGCCTTGAATTAGTTCTTTTGAGATTACATGAAATGCTGAGGGGGCAGCGGCACCTTCATCTGATAAACTCGCACTAGTAAAACTGAAAAATTTGCGCTTCAGTTTCGACAAGAAGACGCTACAGGTGTTTGGCAGCGAGAGCGTGAAGCAGACACGGGGCGAAGATAAAGATTACTGATGGAATTTTGGAGTTTTCAAAGTCAAACGAGACGAGTCCAGGGGCTCCGGCCCGGGACCTGTTTCACTGAGACTCACATTCATTCATGCCTGACAACTGGAATCTGGCAACTTCTTCCCTTTGTCTTCACACCATCACTCATAATAATGGACACGCATTATCATGCATGTGGACAAAAAAAAAAAACATTCTCCTCGTCCTGCGTGGACCAGTCTGACCTTTGACCCTCATCGCCTTCATTTGCATGTCTGAAGTGGTGGTTAGCAGGTTTGGTGGTGATGTCCCCATCATGTTGACGGATCTTTTCCATGCCCCCCTCCCTCTCTCTCTCTCTCTCTCTCTCCACCACCTGTACAAACCCCACCACCCAGTGCTTGAGTACAGAGATAAACTATTCACTCACTCACACCAAAAACCTGCCAGTAAGGAGAGAATCCCCCATCAAGGTACGGCCAGTCTGTGTCTTTGCTCCGCCGCTGCTCTCGCAAACGCCGCTTCGCTCTCTGACACGTTCTCCACACGTTCCTCCCGCTAACCTACATGCTCTCACTAACCAAATAAGGGCCGCGCTGCACCACGCTGCAAACCCTCTACAAAGACCTTGAGTGACGCAGTACTAATCATGGCTGACTCTGTGGGCGCTCCACTGGGAGCTGTGGTTGTTCACAAACCAGAGTGGCTGCTCTAATGTGGCTCCTCCATTGTTGACGTGTTGGCACAGCCGGGCCCGCTGTGGTCAGTTAAGAGCCAGGTCCAGACTTAGGGGGAAGCTAAGCTGTTTGTCATGGCAGACAAGTCATGAATCTCACACACACACACACACACACAGTGTGGCCCCTCTGGTCGTCGTCTTTAGTGTAATAAAAACAGCTTGAGTATTCTGAAAATGTGACCCCACAGGATTGGCTTGAGACGTTTGTGTTAGCATGTGATGACAGTAGTCATATTAGTCTTATTATCGGGTAAATGCAAATATTATCTTACCCAAGGAATTTATATATATATATATTTTTTTTTTTTTTTTGGGGGGGGGGGGTTTAAGTTATTATTATTAAACAGATTATCACAGATGTTGTAAGAAAGATGCACTATGGGTCAGGGAAGAGTGTTAGTCCTGATCAGAAGATGGGTCTTCATTAAGATCTCAGGGAAGAATTGATGCATCTCGAGGAAACAAATCTGGCTTGTGTAGGGGACTCCTATTTAAAAATAAATGACCAACGAGGCCTCAGTCATTGGTCAGAATTCTCTCAAAGAAGGAAGTGTTTGTTTGTGAGCAAGATTACACAACAAACATACATAAAGCTTTGTGCAAGGATGGGACAATGAAGCTCCATTGTAATCACATTTTCCGGGGTGCCTTTCAACCTTTTAACTGATTTCTTGGGGAATAATTCATGGATCCTGATGAAAAAAAAAATCATGCAAACTTCTCCCATCAAGATCCATGAAATCGAGTCAGTGTTGTTTCATAATGGGTTCTGTTGGGCCATGGTGGATGCACAAACTGTACTGAGAGCCATGTTACTCATTTCCATAATATTATAAAAGTTGCACCGGGACTAGCGGTCTCTCTGACCTAAATATTTGAATAATGGAGTTTTCATAAACCCACATTGTTTTCAAGTTATCTCCGAGCTGTGCTTGAGTCCATGCGGCGAGCGGCTGTTACATAACCGGCCTTTTCGCAGAAGCCCACATTAGTAGCAGTTTGACAACCGTAGAAATTCAACAAGGCCTGAAGGTGATTACTGTGAAGGATCTTGTCCTTCATGCTCATGATAGTGATTCATGCCGCCTGAAAGTACTGCACGCTGGGTTTCAGAGAAATGGTTTCTAGATTTGTCGAATTCCAGCGACCTCTGCTTCTAACATGGCCCTCCCTAACATCGCAACGCTGCCAAGCTTCAGCGGCGGACCGAGAGGACGGCAGTGTTTATATAACCTGTTGTGTTGCCGTGCATGTCAGGTGTTGTTCATTCCTCCGTTTTAGTCTGTTTGACAGCATGCGTGCATCAGTGGCATTTGATCAGGCCCGACCCCACGTGTGTGTGTGTGTGTGTGTGTGTGTGTGTGTGCGTGTGTGCGTGTGTGCGTGCAGGCATGTGGGCCAGCCTGCGCTCCAGCAGCAGACTCATCCAGCATCCGTCGGCTGCAGACGTGGGCGGCCGACTAGCAGGGAAGGATCTGGCGCCCCCCGCAGGGAGCAGCAGTCTGCAGGCGCAGCTCCTCAAGCAGCAAGCGGCTCTCTACATCTTTGGAGAGAAGTCACATCTGAGGGTGAGCGTGGGGAAAAAAAAAAAAAAAAAAAGTTGTGACTCCATCCTCGAAAAAATCCCATCAATCTAAATACCTCTTAATACAGTGGAGTCCAGTAATAAATGTGTGTGTGTTTTTTATGAAGAAAATCTGTTCATCAATGGTGTACATGTGTTTCCTTCTCATTCATTTCTTATCTATCATAGGGATACTGATTCAGCTATGAAATTAAATAACTTTTCGTTGTAATCGCAGTTTGTTCGCAACATCTTAGGAGTCCTTCCCTTTTCTTCAAAACATTGGCCAATATAGTTCATTTTAAACTTCCCCTTGTCACATCTATCTCCCTCTCAGTCTGCCACCACATGACATGATACCGGTAATAACTGAGTCAGTGAGCGAGTTTCCCAAAATTCTTTTTTTTTTTTTTTTTTTTCCTTTTTTTTACATCAACTGTTCTTTGAAGTGTTTTATCGAATACAAACTGTGTTCCTTGTCAGTGATTATGCTCCACATTCCTCCCAGGGCGCTGTTATTCAAGCTTTGATCAAAACATGACGTCCGTTTGTCCCAAACTGTGAGCTGTGAATTTTATTTTGTCTTGTCTGAAAGTCCTTAACAAGTCTTTAAAACGCAGCCCTTTGATTTCAGTCTTGTGTTGTGGAAAAGAGACGACGCTGTGGGCCTCCCCCGCCAAGCTTTAAGTGCTGGCCTCTTCTTTAATTTCTTAAGATTGTGACCTCATTTGAAAACCATCGACACTGTAAAGTGTGGCTCGAGGAGCTTTAGGCATTTTTACAATTTCAAAAAAAAATCTCAGGAGCCGTTTTCGGTCGGATGAGGCAGATTCGCTGTTTGGCCGTCTCTTTATAAAAAAAAAAAAAAAGTGCCTGTAAAAATGTTTTCAAATGTAGTTATTTTTATCTTTGCCCAACACGTAAATTAAACTGGATCTGTGTAGCAATGACTTAGCATAAGCGATGAAAGGTTTAAAGGCTTGTAAATAAGTGACGTAAGGGAGAAAACCAGAATTACGGCCCTGTGGTTGTCTGCCTCCGCCAGGGGGAAAATAAGCTGTAAATCTCTGTCCAGACTCATATAATATGTGTTATAAAGGAATTTATTAAAAGGTGTTTAGTGTGTTTTGTCATAGATGGATTATTGAGCTATGGCCTTTGAAGTTTGACCACCAGAGTAATTCACTACATTCACAGATTGGGATGAACAGACTGACATAATAGCTGCAAACAGCGTCCCTCTGTATTAATCCACCTATGTCTCTGTTTGGACAGGGCCTGAGAGTGGACTCCTCTCTGAACTGTGAGCTGGTGCCGGTGGAGTTTGCGGACACGCGGCAGGTGAAAGCCGCGCTGAAAAAGCTGCTGAGGGCATGCGCTCCCAGCGCCACGTCGTCGGACTCGGAGGACTCCTTCCTTAAAGCCCTGGAGGACTCCGAATGGATCCTGCAGGTGACAGTGCCAAAAAGACACAACTTTTACCCCAACTCAGTGACGCCGAGTCACATTTCAGGAAATGTCTGGGAGTGACCCGGCAGTCCCCTCTTCCTGCTCATCCTCTGCATCAGTTTCACATAATGAATAAATCCGCTCTGGGGACAGTTTCCCAAGAGAAGCAGATTCACAACGATGGGATAGCAGCACAGCTCTTATCATGTTGTTATCTGATCGCCCCTTCTGCAGCCTTTGTCCTTACATTGAACATATCATAAGCTCCCGAAAGATATCAGCTGTGGGAAACACTTAGTAAGCAACTCATCAGATAATAATCGTGTGTGTGTGTGTGTGTGTGTGTGTGTGTTCACATATGCCGATCCCCCGCAGATTCACAAGATCCTGCAGCTGGCACTGTTTCTCGTGGAGCTTCTGGACAGCGGCTCGTCCGTTCTGCTCAGCCTGGAGGACGGCTGGGACATTACGACTCAAGTGAGAAAGATGCACGCTGTAGAGATACACACACAGATGGGAGGGAGAGGTCGAGCACGCTGCGAGGTTTAACTCACCATTTTCTGCAGAATTTCTTTTACAACATACAAATATTATACCATACGTTTGAGACGTGGAAGGAATGCTTATAAAAAAAAGGGTTATAGACTCGAGTGTCGAGATCCAAACCAGACAGAAACTCTTGAAATGAACATTCACACCGTGCACCCTCTGACCGTTAAAAGCCTTCACTGCAGCTGAAGTCCCACTAACAGAGGAATAAGAAACAGGGGGGTTGTTAAATGTATGTTACCAACTTCTTCCCCGGTGCACGTCCAGATGGGGGTCCTCGTAACATTTCTCTCCCCTCTTTATTATCATAGCAGTTGATAAAAACACCACAGGGAGGTCGCGGATCAAAAGAGATGCATTAATTCATTACAATAAAGTCCCGTCATTAGTGGGGCGCGCCAATGAAAGGAAGCGGCCAATCTCGGTTACTGGCGCTCGGCGTAATTACGCAGCTCTGTCCCCGTGCACGACCTGCCCATGGCTACTAACCCTGCAGCGCGACGCGGACTTGTTAAAGATGAATGTGACTGCTCGTGAAACGTTTGCCGACATAATGAATAACATGCGACAGTTGTTATGCTGTTGTTGTTGTTTAACTGCTTTTCATGTTAAAACCAACAAAACACGACCGTTCTCAATTAAAGACAGAAACAGGACCCAGATGCTGTCGTTTGACAAGCAAGTACCTGCGTTCGTTTAAATAGCTGCGTGTCACTTGGACATGGCTTCAGTCTCCGTTATCATATATTGAGAGGTGAAGCAGAAACGCAAAGCTCCTAATGGTTTAAATGTGATGTTTGGATTTGACGACAGAGTCTGCTAGAGGTCCTCGGCAGACGGCACCTCTGCATGGGCCATGTGTGAATCATACGTCTGGCCACACCTGCCTCTCCCGCTCATCCTCTAATCGCTCGTGTCACTGTCGCTGGAGACAGATAACGAAAAGATCCCAGGTCCCGGTGTCGTATGTCGCTGGTTTGTGCCGAATTTAATCAGGAGCGTTCACGGCCCTGACTCCGAGGCATGTAAACAAAGCAGCCAGTGTCGATCCCGATCAATTTCCAGTATCTGTTTGCTGCCGCGCTCAGCAATCCATCGCATATTTGCTGGCTGAGCTCACATTTTCCATGTCGACCTGTTATCGTGCACATGTTTGTTTTGCAAGCGGTCTACCTCCAAATGGGTTTACGGTGGGCTTGTGAAGCCCTGGGCTCCGCGGACCCCTTATGCCAGGCACGTGTTGGGCCCGGAGCACCTCTCTCTCCACGGGCCACCGGCTCCATCATGCCACGTCCTGAACGGTCCGCGCCGGCAAATGGGCTCCATATGCTCTGGCTCTCGCTCATCTGTCCACGGACACCCCAGCAGACAGGATGCAGAGCCGCCTTTGCTTTCTTTCCTGCCCCTGTGTTCTGTTTCTCCTCCCAATCCTCCGTCTAACCCCCGTTCTCATATCCACTCGGCTCTCTCATGCCTTTCCTCTATTCTTTAAATCCACTTTAGTCCCACATTAATCTCAGCGTCTGATTTGAGTGCCCGGGCACAGGGGGCTCTCTACCACTCTGAACCCCTCGGGGGCGGCGAGGGGGGGGGGGACTGTTTTTCCCGCTCATTCCACACGCGTCAGGGCTCATTAGTTAGTGTTGGAGGAGACAGGGGCAGGGAAGCAGGCCAAGCACGTTGCATGTGTAGACAAGTGGTGTTTTGTGGAGCGAGCACAAGTGTGACTTTGCTTCAATGTTATATAAATGTTATTGATAGCAGATGATCAGTTAAACATCATGTTGTCAGGAGACCAGAAAATACTCTGGACGCCGGTTGTGGAGCAGCTGCCACTTGGTTTCCTTTAGTGATGCAGTCATGAAATAATTAGACGAATCTTTTTAAAATGATTAACATGTCCACGTGTCTATAGAATCCCTGTTCTTTGCGCCCCGGCCGCAGGTCGTGTCTCTGGTGCAGCTGCTGAGCGACCCCTTCTACCGCACTCTGGAGGGATTTCAGGTGCTGCTGGAGAAGGAGTGGCTGTCGTTCGGCCACAAGTTCAGCCAGCGCAGCAACCTGAGTCCCAGCAGCCAGGGCAGCGGCTTCACGCCCATCTTCCTGCAGTTCCTGGACTGCGTGCACCAGGTGAGTTCCGCAGCTCCCCTGCACGCTCCGGCCTCCCCGGCCCCCTGCTACGTGCCTCCTCGCTGCTTTGCCTCGGCGGCCGCACGTCACTCACGTCGGCTCTGTGAGCTCATCACATTCCTCAAAAGCAAAGAGGCGAGGGGGGGGGGCGAGGAATGTGAGAAATTCAGCTGTCATTAACTATACATTTGGTTCAGTTTTGCACCTCCCAGCGCTGTATGTGTAAAGCGGTGTGTGTGCGAGGGCTCTGCGGCCCAGATGGTCCCTGACCCCCCCCTCCCTCCACCCCCCGCGATCAGCGCTGAGCTGACTGCGCTTGTTTTTCAGCATCCCTTCACAATGCAGTGCGTGTTTAGAGCAGCATGTGGAAAATTGCAGTTTGGGGGATTGAGAGTCTCAAGGAATGTTTGTGTGTGCCTCAGGATTTCACCGAAGGGGCGGGGGGGGGGCTGCTAATACAGCTGAGGTCCAGAGATCCGTGTCCGCTCTGAAATACTAACTTTAGAGGATGTTGTAGGTTCTTTCGGGTCCCCGGGGGTCTGCGGACCCACTCCCATACACTTACATCAACACATAGTTTCTGCATTTGTCTTTTAAACCCGTAGGCTTGGCAGTGAATACAGTTTGGCCAGGGTCCTGGGGTCTGGAGAACTATAAACAGGGGGAAACTGGATTCGGACAGCGGCTGAAAATAGATGAGCATCATCTCCAAAACAGCTGTTGTTTTCGCCAGTGGACCCAGGTGGCCTCAAATATTCGGCACTTCTCTCTGGTTGGCCACCTCACGCCACTGGATGGGAACAATGGGGCTGCGGCTCAGTCTGGATTGTGTCTGGCGGTGATGATATCATCGACCTTTGCCCCCCCACGCGGACAGGAGAGTTTCTTTCCTGTTGCTAACTGGTCATTTGAGCAGCGGAGGGACGTGGAGCCACAGCACAAGGACACGATCCAGCTGCCGTGCTCGCCCTGACCCTTTCTCGCTCCCTGTTAATCTTCATCCATCTTTTTGTGCCTCTGCAGATCTTGGAGCAGCATCCTCTGGAGTTTGAGTTTAATCAGTATTATCTGAAGTTCCTGGCCTATCACCACATCTCTAACCGCTTCAAGAACTTCCTGTTGGACTCAGACTATGAGCGCTTGGAACATGGTCAGTGTCCTTTGCAATTTGAACTGGGGGGGGGGGGGGCTGTGTTCTTTCTAATATTATCTCTTCTGGAAATGCTGCACTGAACTGTATGTGACTCACATACAACTGCTGAAGTAGTTTTTTTTTTACGTCTTATATTTTCTTTAACACATTTTGACGTTACTTAAATAGAAGTTTAAGTATTCCTATAAATTGCGACTCATAATTGGCCAACCCAAAGGTTCCTTGTTGAAATCCTTATAATCCAAGGGCTTTCAGATGTTCAGGGTTAGGGAGAAATAATCCTAATTGTCTAGGTGTGTATTTGTGTTTGCTCTGCGATACACTGCCGACCTGTCAGCTGGGATTGGCTCCAGCTGTCATTACCATCAAAGGGGAATAGAAAACAATAGAAAGCCTTTATTGTCAATGGTTACCAGTAAACATTGAGATTAGGAGCGCTCTCCAGTGGTGCTTTTCCACAATAAACAACACACGTGTGTGTGTAAAAAGTGCCATCTACAGTAAAAATATAAATCTATAATAAAAAAATAAATATAATAAATAGAGTTGAGGTAATGGGAGCGAGGACTGAGGAATGAAGATGCTGAAAAAAACAAAAACAAATCAAAAACAATGACGTGAGATGTGTCTGTTAAACTGTCTACATTCTGCTTCACGAGCAGTGAGCGTGGCATCAAGCCAAAGGAACTGAGAGGTGAACGGTGTCCGTGTTCGTCATCGGCCTGTCCTCTGTGTGTCTTGGCAGGCTTGCTGTTTGATGATAAAGGGGACAAACAGGCCCGCAGAGGCATCTGTATCTGGGAGTGCATCAACAGGATGCACAGGAGGAGTCCCATCTTCTTCAACTACATGTTCAGCCCCTCAGAGGGCGAGGTGAGTGGACTCTTTACGTCACACATCTTAAGATGAATGAAATGTTCTGAGATTGCTATAGCAAAGAAGTGAGATCATTCCTCCTCCACTGCTGCAATTAACACAATAGACACCATTTCCAGACTGGAAAGAAGGCGTCTTTATGGAAGCCAGAACACCCTGAGTGAACGTGTAGCCACTCTTAGCTGTGTCCTTATCCCCCGTGTTTTATTGTTCAGTAAAGATTCTAAATTACGTAGTAGATTTGATTGAAACTGTTTATGCATGGGATATTTCTGCTGTTATTTAGTTTCTTGATAATTTGGGAGTGTTTCTGTCCTTGCGCTTTTCTAACAGACGGAAGTTCTGTTACTGATTCAGTCTTGTCATGAAGAATCCTCCGCGCTGATGATGTTTCCTGTTAGATTTCAGCTGTGTTGCAAGTCAGTGAGAGGAACTTGCGTAACTGCTTAATTACTGTCATACAGAAATTTCTATTTTTCTGTCTACGAACACAACTTTGCATGATCAGTGCCTCAGAGCTGTACTTGATTCTTCACTGCGTG
Source organism: Pseudorhombus dupliciocellatus (assembly GCA_016785235.1). Lineage (NCBI taxonomy): Eukaryota > Metazoa > Chordata > Actinopteri > Pleuronectiformes > Paralichthyidae > Pseudorhombus > Pseudorhombus dupliciocellatus. Next base: position 6,837,754 of record JAFBJW010009053.1, on the reverse strand, counting down.
TGTTGCAGGTGATTCTGAAGCCGTCGACCGGCATCCCCAGCCTGAACAAATGGGACTTCTTCACGGACGAGACCCTGTCCACGGGGCCGTGCTACGACTGGCGCATGATGGCGGTGAGGTCCGAGAGCTCGGAGGAGGCGCACGCCGTCTCCAACAGTAAGAGGAGCATCGTCTGGCCGTGTTACAGCAGCGTGAGCCGCGCGCAACCCAACGCCATCACCAAGCTCCTCGCTGTAAGTGCCTTCCACCTAAAGTGGGACCTCAGGTTTGTCGCGGATCACGTTTGCCATTTAACATCCTCCACGGTGGTCGCGTGTGCCGCAGGACATCGAGAAGCTGGAGGCCGAGCTGAACCAGGCGCCTGAGAAATGGCAGATGACTCTGGAGAGAGTGAGGATCAGCATTCAGGAAGACCTCAAACAGGAAGGCAATGTAAGATTTAGAAGGATAAAGATGGAGCACAGACCTCTGCCAAGGCCCAACTGATCCGTTATGAAATCACATTGAAATTCACAAGATCCAGATTTTTATTTGGAGCTACGTGCAGTTGCACGCGCTCATAAATGGCAGTGCTCAAAAAGATGCCTCGCATTTTTCCCCAAGATCCATGATTCTCTGTGGAAATTAAGGACAAAAACATTGTTCCCACTCTCACAGTAATATATTTAAGAAAGTGAAAACACCTAACAGGCAATCAAACAAAGGCAGACAACGGCGCGACTTTCTTGGCGGCGGTGAATCCAGTCTGCGGCGTTAAACCGGCCACGTGTGTTTCGCCCCTTCTCGTTCAGCTCTGCAAACAGTCGGTGTCCATCTCAGGCCTCATCCCCACGTCCAGCCTGCAGGTCTTCCAGCGGCGCTCCATGCTGCACCTGCCTGACAGCGCGCTGGGCGAGGACCGCACCACCGCCGCCGCCAACGGCATCAACCGCCGCGCCGCCACGCTCTACAACCAGTTCACCCCCAAGAGCGAGGAGAACAGGTGGGTGGTGAACTTCCCGAGTCCCAGCACCACGTTGAAGTCCACGTCTGATTCCCTCTCGCAGGCTGCTGCTGCTGAGGGCCGGTCCGGTTTTGGCAGATGAGTCAGCGGTGTGGTATGCTGCGTGTCATGTTTGCGAGGATTGTCTGTACTCTGTTAAACTCTGGGTGTGTAATCTGACAATTACTGCGAGGTGAAAGTACAAACTCTTGGCTCAAATATCTGGACGTGTTCCTGACTTGGACGGACGGTGATTGAAAACTACTTCATGTAAATTACATTGTCCCTCCTTGTCACGTTTCGCATTCCAAATAACGTTCACCAGCGCTTTAGCCTGTGCGGTAAATCACTGATGGATCGTATATACGTTTCTGCGTGGCCAGATGTTTAAAGCAGAATTATTGAGATGGGAACATGAGCTGGACATCAGTGAAAAATGTTGGGAAAGATGAAATATGAGAGTTGAAATCTCTGGCATGGAACCACCCCCCCGGTCTTTGCTCTCACAGAGGAACAGAGAACACACACACCCACACACACACACACACACACACACACACACCCACATTTGGCCTCTTTACATTGCGGGAACATAATGTACAAACAGTGCTGGAGCATCTGGAGGAACAGTCCGTCTTCCTGCTGGAATGAGCTCCACATAAACAAAGAAATGACTGCCGTAGTAACCAAGATGGCTGGTGATCTTCCACCCAGAGGTCATGGAAACCCCGCCTGCGTCTCACTGTGACTTGCTCCTCCAGGTCATACGAGGGGATCCTGTATAAACGCGGCGCGCTGCTGAAGGGATGGAAACCTCGCTGGTTCGTGTTGGACATCACGAAACACCAGGTGAGCGAGGCCGCGCCGCACCTGCGAGCCGCTCCGGCCCGAGGCGCCGGCGCCGCAGGTCTAACGTTCCGATGTCTCCGCAGCTGAGGTACTACGACACCGGGGAGGACACCAACTGCAGGGGCCACATCGACCTGGCGGAGGTGGAGTCGGTGATGATCGCCGCGCCCACCATCGGAGCGCCCAAACACATCAGCGAGAAGGCGTTCTTTGACGTGAGTACGCAGAAACACACAGGCCCGTTTCCAGTTTGCGCGTTTAAAAAAGCTCCAAATGTAGACATTAAAAACATACTCTCCGTTTGGCTGGGGCCGACCGTCTGGTGCATCGAGCATCAAGTGGGAAGATAACAGCAGATGTTGCTCTGCACAGAACCATGTGTTCTGGAAACCCTCTGTTGCAAACGGGTCAGTAAAGCCCAGGTGCTTTCAGGAAACACTTGGCATGTGGCTGGAATGAACCATCTGCCCGTCACCATTCATCACGGTTGCACAAGTCCGTCCGGAGAAGAACGAGAGAAGGTCTTTCCCATTGAGGAAAGCCATCATTGATGTTCTCTGCTCCCCCAGTGAAGAAATTCTCTCCAGCTCTGATGAGAGCGATGCTGCTGCAGCAGCTTCTGGCTGTCGGCACATCGGTCCGATCATCAAAGTAGGAATCCATCTGTCTCGAAGGCTAATGGAAACAGGCTCATCAAGTGATTACATGAAAACTCAATTAATGCATGTGCTTTAAATGTGCACCCAAAAGACACACGAGGAGACATGAAGCAGAAAATTACTTCATATCTACTTAACGTTTTCTTTAACTACTCATTTTTTAAGAGGAGATGCAAACTGTGACATCTGATCCGTCCAAGTGAAAGCCCTTCTTGCAACAGAGCCTGAATTCTTTATCTCATTCCAGCGGTGGATGGAGCTGCACGTGGATTCCTGTTATTTTTTTAACCTACAGGAAATGGCGTTGAATGTCCTGCCATATTGTGAAGTCGTTGCAGCGAATCGAATCCGTCCCTTCACTCCATATTTAACCTTTGTGCCCTGATGCCTCTCCAGCTGAAGACCAGCAAGCGAGTCTACAACTTCTGCGCCTCGGACGCGCCCAACGCTCAGTTGTGGATGGACAAGATCCAGAACTGCATCTCCGACGCCTGAACCCTGAGGTCGTGTCACTGACATCGGAGGCAGCGGTGAGGCGGCGGAGACGCGGCGACCGCTCGGACCAGCTATCACATGTCTTTACATTTGGGGACCACCGAGAACAAAGTGCCTGGCGGCGGAGGATCATCCATCCAACCTCTCCGCCCGTTTCTCAGCGGCCACTCGGGCCGGTGGGACACTCGGTCGCAGTCATCGCGTTCGCGTGTGGGCCGTCAGCTCCGTCCTCTGATGAAGCCAAGAGGAGCCTGACGTTTTTTTCTGGGACTGCACTACCAAGGAGACGTTATCCTGCTTAAGCTGTTAACTAGATCAAAGCAATATCACTGGCCAATCAAACTGTGGGTTCAACATTAGACTTTTCAAATATAGAGAAAATAACCTTTTAGAGAATTTCTATCAGATATTTTACTACGACGACAGGTTATTGCTGCTTGAACATGAACCGCCAAAAACTCAGATTTTAATGCACAACATCGAGAGGCAATTTGTTTGCACTTAGCTCTTAAGTATGCACTCCTTATCAAATATAGATTTTCTAACAGATGCAGACGAGGCTAGAGGCGTTACTTTGCAATGTACATGTGACGTCTCCTCAGGACAAGTGGAGACGAATTTGCACAGAGTTCAAAAGTTACCTGACATTTTTCTATTTAAATAAGTGACGTTGTCTCTATTTTGTTGAAAGTGGAACGACTCCTGGACATAACACGTTTTGTCTTATGTGATGTAAATTATTATTTTTTATTAAAAGTGTAACTGTACGTGTGGTGGCTCCGTGTTTATGTCTGTAAATACATGCGTGACATTTCATTTTATATACCGTATGTACTGATCTTAAGTATTCTTTTCTAACCGTGATTCTAATGTGATCGACCAGTCTTTATGCTTCCTTTTTTTTTTCTTTTAAATGTGTCGTTACTGGTGCAAACAACCTGAGTGGCCTGTTCCCTGTTTGTGATGAAGCGTTGTTCTGAAAATGGAGTCTGTGTTGTTCAGTTCGTCCGGACATGCTCTGTGTCTTAAGGGCTCAAGAAGTAAATGAATATATCATGTAGGACATTGTGCTTTTCAGAGATCCTCCTCGTGTCAGTTCTCTGTTTGTGTGACCTTATTCAGTTTCATTTAAAACAGCAAAACAAAACCTATAATGAAACTATTCAAAGATGTCAGAAGCTTTTTTTTTTTCATTACTGTATCATCGTACCATGTTCTGTGGTGACACTAATTTTTTTTTTTTTTTTTTTTTAAATAAATCAACCATACTTGAAGCCACTCGCCGCCTGCCTTCTTGTTTTTACTTAATACCCCGAGGTCTGCTTAGTTCCTGTCCTCGCCCGGTGGCACAAAAGCGACAGCAGAGGTATTCAGGTGAGTATAAAAAAAAAAAGTATAAAATTACTTTTTAACACAATTATACAAAAAATTCACATAAATTGAATACATAATCACACTGAACAAATACATCAAGCAGAAGTATCGTTCTTTTCTGCCAAGTAACTCAAAGTGTATAACACAATATAAGCAATAAGAACAATACACATAGTAACACAGGAAAAACTAATATTAACCTCCTAAATTTTTCAGAGAGTTGTCTTGAAAAACCTGTATACTCCTCCAAATCATGCTACGGTTTATATCTCATTTTAACGATTAAAACCGTTTGTGTCTGTTGAATATACAGATTAAGATATTGATAGTTGTACATTTGGTCATCAGGTCCTTAACCTGCACAACAGGAAGTGAACTCTCAGCTCGGCTCTCTGCTCTGAAACATTTTCGGGGTTTGAAGTCATTCTGTGCATTTACTTTGATGTTATGAGATGTTATTGTCCTGCCTCGGCCGCCAGACGTCCACCCCGACATTACCCGGCTGATCCTTTGATAAGCTCTGGAATTTATTTTCTCCTTGATGCCGTCCAGGCCCAGAGGAAGCAACGCAGCTCTCCACTCACAATGCTGAACTTCACACTTTTCCTGTCGGTATGCGACACCATCCCCTGCCCCTAACCCCCCCCCCCACACACACACACACACGTAGCCCTGCACATTCTTCACAAACAGTTCATCCTTTGCTCCATCAACCAGTTGCCTTCTCCCTGCAGTGTTGTCTCGGGTCAAGCTGCTCTTTCGAAAACATCAAGCGAGCGTTGATTGGGGGGGGGGGGGGTTTGGAGCGCATTGACACCATTCCTGGTCAATGATTTGAGTTTTTGTGGACTCATAAACAGAGATGTGAAAACGCTTCTCTGGGCTTTTTATGTCACCCAGTGTCTGCGCTGTGATTTCTGAGTCTTTGTAGCCGGGCGGCCACTTGGAAGGAGAACAACCACAGACCGAATTCATCTCTGTGTACAGACACTTTGTCTGACTGTGTGCGTATAAATACATAAACTCCACAAGAGGCCTCCGTGACCCTCCGTGTGTCCGCTACAACACTTCAAGCTCTTTCTGAGAAGATGAGTTCAGACACGAGGACATGTGAGAAGACAACTGCGGCAGGTTTCACAATTTAGACCCGGCAATTGGAAATGACTCACTCTCCAACTAGCACGGCGCTCAGTGAGTGACACGCTCATAGATATCGATGGGAAATGAATGACAATTTCAAAAAAATGTCTCAGAACGGGTTCAGTGTTCGTAATTTAGGGACATCTAGTGGTGAAGTTGCATGTTGCAGCCAAACATGAAGCATGAAAGAACCTGTGGCCTTCACTTGTTATAAAAAGTATAAAGGTTTGGCTTGTCGAGTGCTCCAGATTTAAATATAAAGAACTCAAATGTAAGCGGCCCATTCTACCGTGAAGAAACAAATCGTACAATTTATGAATTTATGAAACACATGATAGAAATATTCCTGACTCAGACCACACCCTTCCACGAGGTTTCATGCTCAAACGACCAGCCAGTATTTAATGGATTCTGTCTTTTGTTTTTTGATGTGCATTTCAAAGCTGCTGTAAATTGAAGGTGGATATAAACGAGCGTGAAATGGCTGGAGAATCATTTTTTTGGCCTTTGTGTGAAAGTGACTGAATGCAAAGTGTTTTCAGAAGCGCGGGTTGAATCTGTTTCTCCTCAGCTCAGGCCTCGGGCTGACGAGGTTGCAGACGTTTGTTCTGCTGGAACGCGGGACACAACACTGCTAGCCGCCATGTTTTTCTGGCCTGTTGTTGAGCGCTTCGTCTTTAATAAAGACTTCCTCTGAATGGAAGGTAATGAAACACCACGGCAGCTCGGAGCCAACACATGGGCTTGGAGAAGATGATGATGGGTGTCTCACTTTCCAGCAATGAATATCAGCCCCGGCTCAGGCTCCGCGGCGCCTGGTTGGCGGCGCTGAGCGGGGCTCTCGTGGTCGGAGGGAGGTTCGTCTCCGGGTGGAAGCCTGACGGCCAGGGGATGCGCGGAGGGGCCCTCTATGGGAGGGAGCCGGAGGCTGTTTGTCCCTCAGCGTTCTCTCCCTGCTCGCACTGGCAGCAGGTGCAGAGCTGCCGCAGCCCGGGGTCTTGGCAAGAGCCTCGGGCTGTTCTCGCCATGTTTAGGACCCCCACTCGCAAGCAGAGGGGGATGCAGGGGAAGTTGTTCGGCAGGAATGTGTCGAATGGCATGACAGGAATCATTTCGTCCGCAGATTGGAATGCTGCTTTGGATATTCTCTCCAGTTACTGATTTCATGTAGCTGCGCCCCTCTGGACGGAGCCCATCACGACACGCTCAAGAATCATCGATCGCTCTTCCGGTTTTCGGGGCTGAAAATCAGAGCGGTTGGGGCGAGAGTCTCTGAAGGTGGTTCGCCGGAGACAAATGGCAGACGAAAGGGTCCGTTACACCTGAGAGCAGCTTTGAAGAAACTCTGCGCGATTGTGATCTCGTGAACCGGGCCAAACGTCTCTCCTGAGCTCGGCGTGAGCCGTCCTGGTTGGCTGGAAGTGCGCTGCTCTCGCATAAAACAGACAAATCAGACGCAGCCTATAAATTCAAGATTGCACGTAGCTGTTGCTCTTGGACGCTGTGCGCTTCGTGTACAGTCACAGCTGTGGACCCCAGCACCACCACCACCACATCTAAAAAATACTCCACTGACACATGATGCTGATTTATTTCGCTGGACCTCCGAATCCTATTATCCATGTGCTTTCTCTGCACTGTCCGTTTCCTGGGTGCCTCCGCATTCTGTTGCCCCCCCCCCCATCGCTGGGGGCCCTTCAGTGTCAGCGGGCACCTGCTCCAAGAGTCATTGCAACAACTCCAAGCGCTGATCTCACTCCGACACACATCATCGGGTCCCACCCTGGAAGCTGGGATGATGTCAGCTGCCTGCAGCACATGGGGGTCTATCTGGGAGATTTTCAAATGCATGAGCTCCAGATGATCTTATCTGGACACCGCCCGCTCATCCATGAACAGAAAAGCACAATTACACATTTGATTTATAGCTTGAGAGGATGACAGTGAAAGGGTGGGTGGGGGGGGGGTCAAAAGTTTGCATTAAAGCCTTTCTCCTGGACTCACTTTTTTAATCTGAGGTCCTGATGTTTTCTCCCCACAGTCCAAGTGACCCCCCCCCCCCCCCCTCCCAGAGTCCATCCCTACAAGTGGGCACTGTGAGCCCAGTAAACAGCCATCTGCCTGACATTTTTTCACCCTCACCCCCATAAACGTTCCAGCTTCAGTTCGGCTTCCATGAGGATATTTTGGACAGGAATTAGATGAATCGGTTCCGGGCGTTAGCGTATTTTTCGGACACATGGCGTGATGGTGAGACAGCGAGAGATATCCTTATTTATGGAATGTCGAGGGCTTGTGCGATTTAGCTACGGAGATTAGAAACTCCCAATTCTGGGAAAAGTCAAACAGGAAAAAGGCGCCGCATTTTTTGTCTACAATTCCTGCACATCAATACTGTTTAGAAGGGAAACGTGCACAGCAGAAGTGTCCATTGTACACTGCACCTTGTTCTTTATTATTATATTATTTTATGCATTAAATGTTGCCTGGGGCCAACTGTCGCTCAAACAAACAGAGACGTCTATAGAATCTTTGGGGATTACTTGATCTGTTCTGGTGATGAAGCACATTCCGAGTGATGGTATTGGATTAAAGATTTGGACAATAAGTCTCAACATGTGATCTTATCAGAAACCTGCTGGTACAAAGAGAGCTGCACGGTGCGGACTGTTGACTCGGGGTATGAATGCAGGTTCTTATCTCTCCTCCTGCTCTGACAACACTGAACTCGACTTGAACCGCCTGTTTCCCGGGACACTTGGAGGTGGTCTTGGAGGAGTCTTGTCGTCAGAAACTGAACACGCTCGCTGTGAGGGCTGCAGGGCAGACACGAGACAAACAGGTACCCACGGCTGATAGTTGCAGCCCGTTGTTCCTGTAAACCTTGTCTTTTGTCTTCTCTCACTGAGACGTAAGTAGGGAGGGGGGGGGAGGGGGAACAGTTGTCCTTTGTTGCATGCACCGATTTGTTTGTGCAGCAGATCCAACGCCTGAATGCTGCGTGTCACATGCACCAAGTGAGATGAATCCCGTTCTGTGATAACCAAAGCCATGAAGTCGTACTGTACCGACACACGCTGACCTTTCAAGCAAACAGGTGACTACAGACACGCAGCTCTTTCCTCTCCGCTGACTGCTGATTCCAAACACCGATGTGAAACTGGAGCTCTCGTCTTCCAGATTAAAGATCTGCTCACCGGTGTGAGGAGCTCGTCGGAGGACTCAGAGGTAACCTGAGGTCAGTGAGGGCGGTGGCTCTAACAAAGAGACTGTGTCAATAGGGATAGAAACTGATCTGCTGATACTCATGTTCCACACTGAATCACTGCAGGTGACAGCATAGCTTTGAGCAGAACATGAAACAGCCTTTGTTGTCGACCAAATCAGTGATTTGATGAGTCATCGATTCAAATGACACGTGAGGCCTCAGTCTTCACTGTAGCTGCGTTCTTCTGAGACTGCGCTTCTCCAGTGGGTGGATCCTTCCTGGCACAAAATATCCCATGATTCATTGTGCTTCTGAGACAAACTTTTTTTCTTTTTTTTTTATTGTAGGTAAAAATTTACTTTTCGATGCTTTAAACAACCAACGAAACTTTTGCTAGGTGAGCCAGTGAAATGTTGGGGTGTGTCCAGATCAGGAGGCGCATCCATGAATCTGTTATTTCGCTTTCTGAGAGGCTGGGCCTTGCGCTCTACTGAGAACCGCTCATCGTTACGAAAAATAAACTATGTACGCGTGACCTATTTTTTAAGATGTGCGCCCTCTGGGACAAATAGTTTTGGGGTTGAGTGCTACTGACATGATGTTAGTATTCCTCGGTGAGGACCCTGCAACATCTGGACAACATGGCTCTTTTTATGACCAGCTCGCACTCACGAGTACACTCGGCACCCTCGGCTACAAAAGTTGAAACTGAAGTCAAGACACTGAGTCAGAGGGACAATGAGGCTCCTAAAAATAAAGCCCAGGCATAATGAAGACAGTGTTTGCAGGGTGGTGGGGTCTCGTTGCTGAAAGCTCCAGCCCAAATTGAGGCCGGCAAATTGAGGATCCTGTTACTATGGCAACGCCCGGTGGGCACGCTTCATCATATGATCAGGAGGTGAAGGAGGAGGTGTTTCTACTTGAACACAATGATGGAAACCTCTGAGTCATTTGTTCAAGGCTTAACACTGGATCTCCACAGTTTCACTTTCCGTTTATTTGTTGTGTAAAAGGGATGACAGTGATTTATAGCACTGTGTTCTGACCTAGTCGGGTCAGTGGGTTTGTAAGAATACAGGTTTCAATTGCTTGATTAAGAGGGGAATATTCAACCTTTTTAACCATCAGTTTTTATTTGTTGAACTGTTGACGTTAAATCGATGATTTCACTGTTTCACTGTTCTGTAGCATCTATGAGGGAATACTGGTTTCAAGATTGATAGAAAAAGACTCCTTTTGATGGACAGAAACTCTCTCTTGACACAGACATTAAATTAAACACAATGAATGGATTTGTTTAATTGTGATAGATGGCTGTCACGTCATCCCTTCATCACTACACAAATCGAGTAAGCGATTCAAGATCATATGTAGTAATATCTCCTACATGGTCATGTATATTTAGCTCGACAATAAGTTTAAAAAGGTGAAAAGATGGAGTCAAATTAATCCAAACTGTGCATGTAAAAGTGACCCAGCAAGAATGGGTGGATTCTGATTTTGCAGTTATCAAGTGTCTCACTGAGATGGGATGTTTGGGCTCCACTGAGGGTTCACTGAGCCTGGTTCTTTCTCTCCTGCCACGACTTCTTCCTCATCTCCAGCTCCGCGTCCGTGAACGATGCGGGACCCCAGTTGGTGATTCTCTGAGGAGCTTTATCTCCTGAAACACCAGGTAAAAGGAGGCCGATCACTAGCTTTGAACAAATGTGGAGAATAAAAAACCTCCATTGTGACTTTGAACATTGACATTTGTTCCGATGCGCTGCAGCTGAGTCTGAGGTGAACCAGCGCTGGAGCCAGGGAGCCCAGCACCACAGCACTTTGCTGCACTCTTGTGTATGAACAGGGTGCCTGCAGCTTTCTCCAGGCATCGTGAAATGTTCTGACGAGCATTAAACTCACAAAAACACTTCTTTAAAGCTAAACTTAGGACTATTTAATATCGCCAGTGACTACCAACCTGGCTGGATGAGACGCACCAGCCCCTCATGTTTGGCCACCTTGTCTTTCCAAGACTGGGTCTTGTTAGCTGCTCCCTCCAGCTTCCTCGATACCTCCTGAACATGAGAGAGAGAGGGCTGGATTCATGTGAGCTGAATCAGTTTTTACCTTCAACGGCTCCTTCAAAGTAAAGGTAAGAGTATTCACAAACGTACACCTCACTACAAAATATCAACGAATAATTGTGAGCGATAGGTGTATTTAGAAAAGTCTAAATAAGAGTGAAACGTGAAGGGACAATCAAACTAAAGTCAAGGAGCTTCCTGACCTCATACTGCTGCAGCGCTCCCTGCCGCTCCCTCTGCAGGCTCTCCAGCTGCAGCATGGCCGTCTGCAGCTCTCTCTCCTTGTCCTGCTGCTGGGCAACCAGCTCCTGCTTCTCAGCCTCGGTCTGAGACAGCGCCCTCTGCTGCTGCAGGTGGATCATCTCCAGCTCAGCCCTCTTGGTCGCCTCCTCCTCCAGCAGTCTGCCGGGGGGGAGCACAGAAGGGAAACTTCACGCGAACAAAAGGGGAACAGGAAAAAAATAATAAATCATGTCTCTGTGCGGCTGCGTGCTGGACCTGGCCTGTAGTTTTCTCATGGCCTCCTCTTCCTGCTTGGCTTGCCTCTCGTCCTCTAAGGCCTCCTCCAGGCGGCGGTACATGTCCTCTAGCTCGCGGACGCGGTGCAGGTACTGCTCCAGCTCACTGGACTTCTGTGCCACCTGCTCCTCCATCTGCTGATGCACCTGAGCAACACACACACACACACACACACACCTATCATTCATGTCCTACACACAGCTGTACATGCCGTGCTTTGAACTGACTGGACATCTGTTTAATCATTGTTTATTATGATGCTGATCTAAAGTCAGTGCATCTGACACCTGTGTTAGGACTCTGGATCATGGGATCCGTGATTAAAACCACAGGCGGTTGACGCCGACTTCGTCACGAGATTTAACACGTCAGTTCATTTTCATTCTCAAGACCTCGTCCTGTGCAGCTTATCACAGGGGTTACCATTCTCTCTCTCTCCAGGTCCAGCTTGTAGCGGTCCTGTAGGTCTAACTGGGTCTTCTTCCTCCTGTTCTCCTCAAACACAGCCTTGGCCGCGGCCTCCTCCATTTTCTGTGAAGCACAAAAGAGGAACGACGCGTCACCTCTCTGCATGACCGGAGCTGGAACCAGGCTGGTAACAAACAAGATTTGGTAAAGAATGTTTTATGTAATCTACCAGCAACATCTGGGAGAGATCGGCAAAAAGTGTTTAACAATATCATGTGATGTTTTTTGCATAACCGTTTATTGGCCTGATAGATCTGTGAGCGTTAAACAAAGGGCCAGCTGGCAGAGAGAAATGAGAAGTGAGAGGACTTCAATAATCTGCAGTGCTGAAACGACTGAGTTCACACATGTGGTCATCTGATGGATGCAGGTGGGCCCGATTCACACAAAATGTGTTTGCATAGCAGGTTTTACTTCCTTGTTCTTGGTGAACTGCAGCATCCAGTCAGTGTGTGTGTGTGTGTGTGCATGTGTGTCGTGCATGAACCGCCCGTCATGCTCTCACATTTCTCACTTCAGGATTATTTTGAGCCTCCTAAGCTCTGTATGTGAGCTTTGTGTAATTGTCAATTGCCCATATGCGATCATTGTATTAGATGACCCCAACCCAGGATTCAGTACGTTTAAAACAGTTTGAACTCACTTTGGGGACACTGAGTGGTCCACAGAGTCCCTCAGAATGTTGTCTCCGTGTTTGTTTTCAATGAACATTTTAACGAGCAAACTGGACAAGGACTCCATTCGTGCTGAGGACGATGGAGCAGTACCTCGGTACAGTACCTCCCTCATGGCCTCCAGCTCTCTCTGTTTGTGCTCATTGGCCGCCTGGAGCCGCTTCATCTTCTCCACCAGTTCCTGCTCCTCCGCGTGCTGTCTTTGCCGCATCTCCCTGCGCCTCAGCCGCGCCTCGCGGTGAGGAGACGACAGCCCCAACCTCATCAGCTGGATGCACGTCTGAACGGCTGCGGCGAGGTCAAAGAAAAGCACTGATTACTTTAACCGCTGCAAGAATGCGACATGTCGGAACCATGACATTCAAAAATGACTAAGCAATGCCTTGAATCCATTCCTGTTTCTTCTTTTTATCTGACGCGCTGATTTCAAGGATTTTGTTGATGCACTTGATGATGAAAAGGCATTTCTTCCCGTCTTTATCAGGCAGAGACTGAAGGAGAAGAAGAAGAAGATAGGCTGCATCTGTCATCTAAGGCCAAATGTGAAGAGGCTTGTGCGACAGTCATTTAGAAACATGAGGCCTTCAGGTTATCCGGTCAGCACGCTCTCTCGTGTGTTTACCTCCACACAGCAGTTTATTTCCAAAATGATGTTTCCTTTCTTCTCCAGAAGATCCTCGTTGGCGTAGTACGCCAGCGAGTTGGGTCGAAGGACAAACCAGCGCTCAGTCCAGTTCCTCCTCTTGTGGCCCTTTTTCATCATGTATCCCTTCAAGTCACAGAGTGGAGTTTAACACAAACAGGACATAATGCTATTCTAACAGTAGAATGTTTCTGTATTATTGATACTCCTGCAGTATAAGTTTAAGATATGTACCTTAGCTTTTCAAAGATTAGGATAGCTGCACATTGCATTTTGAAAATTAGGACATAGATTTGAGTATTTATTTTAATACCTCTGAATATGAGTTGTTATTTCATTTTAAAATATTTAAATGTCACGTATTCTAAAGCTAATTGCTTTCTTTATTTTTAATTTTTATTTAAAATAAATAAATGAACACATATGGACTCATAATTAGTTCAACTCTGGCCGTCGGTGTTTTAGAGGAAGTCAGACCTGTTTGAGCACATCCAGTACGAGTTCCTGGAAGACCTCGTTGATGCCCAGGGACAGGGTCTGCTGGTTCATGCCCTTGCTGAAGTAGCCCAACCCCACCAGCTCAATCAGCTCCCAGGCAGTCAGGCAGTTCTCAGAGCTCAGCTGCAGCTTGTAATCCGCAAACTTCTCCTCACTCCATTCGCTCCCCATGGCCTCCAGCATCTTACGCAGGAAGTACTCGATCTGAGGCGATGGACGCGACGCAATGGTGGCTAAATATCAAGCTCTCGTTTATAAAAAACGTGACATCATAAGGCCGCTCCTCACCTCTTCAATGATGATGACCAGCGGGTACCTGTCCTCTGACAGGAAGTTGAAAATGCACCAGACTTTGAAAGCGTCGTCCTGTGTGATGAGCAGGTGTTTGGTGCTGAGTTTCTTCTTGACACACAGGGTCCAGCACATCTTGTTGAACTCCAGCACATCGAAATCCTCCCGCACCTGAGAACAAAAACCAAACCACATTCAGTCAGAGTCAAAGCGGCACAGCAGAGTGTGTGTGTGTGTGTGTTTACAAATGCTAAGCAGGAGGCCGTTGTTTGTGTCCTTTCAGAAGCTCCAGTCCGCAGGATGTGAGCTACAAACCTGATGGAATGAAACGCTTCATTTCAATTCAAGTCAGAGCCAACGAGAGGACGGCAAGAAAACAGCTTCTGAGCACAGGAGGGAGAAACTGTTTTCTAGCTTTTAAAACGCTCCCGCTCACATACAAACGTGTGTGACCGAGAAACAGAGAGAGGTACTTTGTTGTTCTCAAATTTTCATGGCAGTATATCAAGGGCATTGCACACAAGAACAGAGGACACCGATACGAGACAAGTGAGGAACGTGACTAAAATAAACCCATATGAATATAAGAAGTGCAGTGAAAAACAATGAGATACCAGAGTAAAAACTCTATCTGATATATAAAGGTAATCTTAAATATATAGCAGAGCATTTGGTATTTTATCCTCATATTCCAATAACACACAAGACATAAATAAATTGTAGCCGAAGACCCTGGGAGTGACAGAGAAGTGGATGTAGCCGTTTCCTCTCCAATAGGCCACAATTAGTCATCAGTTATTTATGCATGTGTGTGTGCGCACAGCACTTTTTCTTCATCACAAACCACAGACATGCACTGTCTGCACAGCCACCAGGGTGTGAGTGTGTGTCTTGTTTGTTAAGTATGCAGTCTACAGCGTGTCACAGAATCAAGACACAAAGCTCCATTCAAGACCACGTTTAGACCTACTCTCAATTTACAGACTTCACCTAACCTGACACAGACGTGTGTGTGTGTGTTTCACAAACAACTGCTCCAGCATCTCCCTCCCACCTTGTCCAGTATGAACTTGTTGAGGTACGGCATGTAGCCTTCTTCGGACAGGGGCCCTTCGTCGTTGTCTCTAAAATGTTCCTCGAGGGCCACGGGGTCGTGAGGGATCTTCATCACTGTGCACAGGTTGTGAGACAAAACCTGAGGACGAACGTTAGAATTATACAACAAATAGTCTACAGCGTGTCACAGAATCAAGACACAAAGCTCCATTCAAGACCACGTTTAGACCTACTCTCAATTTACAGACTTCACCTAACCTGACACAGACGTGTGTGTGTGTGTTTCACAAACAACTGCTCCAGCATCTCCCTCCCACCTTGTCCAGTATGAACTTGTTGAGGTACGGCATGTAGCCTTCTTCGGACAGGGGCCCTTCGTCGTTATCTCTAAAATGTTCCTCGAGGGCCACGGGGTCGTGAGGGATCTTCATCACTGTGCACAGGTTGTGAGACAAAACCTGAGGACGAACGTTAGAATTCAGGTGATCGTTTAGTCAAGGCAACTGGATTTCTTAAGATTCTTTTCATATTCCCGCACCAGGTTGAGGGTGTTCCTCCCAAAGTGCAAGGTAATACGTCTGTGGAGATTCTCATTCATCCAGGTCATAGTATCAGGTGCACAACGTTAGAATTATACAACAAATAAAGTTATAGGAGACATTACTGCGTGGTTACTACTAAAGATCAAGCACATCAAGAACCCACTGGCTGCCGTGTGCAAGCTTTACTAGTCAAGTGTTGCAGATGAACTTCTGCTCCTCGGACTCAAGGGACTTTCTGCTGGTTCAGGTTCAGGTTCACTCAGCTGTAAGAACGGGGGACTACGCCCAGGCAGCTTCACCTCAGTGCGGCGATGCTGAGGGAGGGGTGGGAGTTTGAGTCCAGCAAGACCGCCTTTCAAATTAGAGCCAAAACATCATCGTTTCCATGTTTTAGCCTAAATGTCCAGTGATCGTCCCTCAAAATGACTCTGAAGAGGACATCAGAAGACATTATGGAGACATTTAATGTATGTTTTTAGTTCAATTGCATTGGATTTGGCTGCAGCCCCGTTTCTTCTAAACACTGTGTTTAAGGACTCAAACGCTCCCCAGCCCTCCATGACAGGATCTGAAGTTTAGGAGACCCATCCCATCACTGAAGCCCTTGTGACGTCAGCCCCGATGCTGGGGACAGTCGCGTCAAAGCTTCCCGGGGTTGCACAAACTTCAGATTGTTGTGGCTCAAAGTCAGGAGAAACAAACTCACCTTCAACTGAGACTTGGAAACTTTGCCTCGATGGTCCACGTCCAGCGCAGTGAACGCGTGCCATATGGACTTCAGCAGCTCGTCTCGAGGCACCATCTTTCACCACTGCCGGGATCCGTGTTGTCTGAGAGAGAGAGAGAGAGAGAGAGAGAGAGAGAGAGAGAGCGAGCGCGTGTGTTTGTGTGATCAAACGTCTGCCGCTCAAAACCACTGATGCTGGAGAAATGTGCCGACAGCGCCACCTGACGTTCAAGAGTCCAATTGACCCGCCTTCACGTTGTGAAGCCTGAGGCATTTTACTCAGATGAAACTTGATGCTGTTTTTATTTATTTATTTATTTTTTTTTGTTTTGACTGAAATCTATGTTCATTGATCTAGTGGCTGTTAGTCTTTGTCCAGAAAACAGTTGGGAAAACCCCCCATCGTTGTATCAGACAGTGCTGAATGAGTTCAAATTAGCAGAGCTGCAATGATTGGGATGAATTCAATCCAGTTTTATTTGGATAGTGCCAAGTCACAACACACATTATCTTTAGGCACTTTACACAGTGGTGTAGACTCTGGCATGTGACCCAACATGGTGGTTGGAAAGGACAGAAATGAAGAAACAAGAGATGGAGGGAGGAGCAAAAAGGGAGCGCGAGCAGATACAGTTTCCTCTGTTGTTCTACTTTACACTGTCAGACTGGTCACGATGACCGTCGTGAAGATGCCCGAAAATACTGAAAAATAAAGCTCAGCCAGCGATAAACCTCCAAGGGATTGACTTTCATGAATATTTTACAATTGCATCTGACAGTGAATTCTTTCCTATAGCAAAGGTTACCGAGGGAAACACATTTAATAAACATGTGTATTCCTCTGTGTGCACAGCCAGCAGTGTTTGACAGGCTCTTATTAAATAGTGTGCACATGCATATTTTTAAATACAATGGCCAAATAAGTGAGGCACAACAGAAACATATTTAGCTGAAAAGGTCCTCCTCAATATCACTTGAAGGATATTTGAGCATAAAAAGTGATAAACCTAAACCTAATCCTGCCCCTAAATCCATCATTAAAGCTGGATTCCAGACTGCTTCATGCAGAAGCATCTATCATGTCCCATACTTCACAACCCACAGGTTTCAGGACACTTTGGTCAGAGGCTCTGTAGGGGGCAGTGTTTCAAACCAGGCCTGTTTGAACTGATGGGGACAAGTGGTGATTCTGTGGTCACAGGACGCTGCCCTCTGGTGGACACAAACGTGCCTGCACAAGGAAACACACGGTCATGAATTCCCTTAGCTTTTTTAATATGTTGTTGTATATATAGATGGGTCATCCATACACCAACCAAAAGCTTGAGACCTTCACGATTAGTACAACTGTACATGCTTCACGTGATGTAACCAATTGTACTTTCAGTGCTCACAAACATCCTGTAGCCCTACTGAACACCAAGCGCATTCTCTTATTTTTTTTTTCCTCGAATCAGTGTTTCCGAGTTGCCCACTGATCCACTCTGTAACCAGATGCGTGACAACCAGCCATTACAGAAGTTGCTTGCTGAGTAACAAAGTTACAGCTGTTTTCATTTTAAATAGTTTTCAATTAAAAAAATTTGCAGTCTGATACAGAAGGCTAGGAGACCTGAACAATATGAAAGTGCTAGTCATTAATTTACAGAGATCAGGCATCACATAGTGCTAAGAAGTATCCAATATGCTACATATGAATACAGCTGCTGACACCTTACAAATGCCTCTGGTTGTTTTTCAAGGCTACCTGAAAAATCAATAACCTTGGCTTGTATGTACATAAACGTGAGTGTTTATGCAGAAAATAACGTAGGTATCACCACTACCAGAGGTATAATCTTATCACGGCCTTATAGCCACAACAGTGATAATGAAATATTAAGTCCCATTATCAATTTCTAAACTGTTAATCCCCCAATTTTGTTTAAGTGGGAAAAAAAACAAAAACAGAGTTGCCGTTGTGACATCCTCTCCACACTGGGCTCCAGAAGACAACGTTGTTCAGAGCTTCTTCTCTTGCATCGTGCTCAAGTTCTTGGTTTGTTTTCCCCAGCCATTGGTTGCTTTCCCCATTTGACAGATTGAAGAATGACTGAGAAGAACCAGTTCTGGAACCACTACTTAAGGGAACAACACAAGCTTTTTTTCACTTCACTACAATCAGTCACATAGTAATAAAAAGTAGAACAGATGACTCAATTCATTCCTGGAGCAGTGCCTCCAAAGTTGAAAGTAGATGGCACCACTGGCGCCGTGAACTTGTACCCGCCGTGTTTCTCGATCATCTTGGATTCTGGAATCAGAGAAGAGAAAGAACTTTAAACAGACAGACAGGACTCTTGCTCACTGCTCATTTAATACACAGAATGTGAACACAAAAAAGTTGGGCCACTTTGTCACAGACCGATTTCATTACTGTCCAGTGAATAGCACAGGAAATAAAAAAATAGACAAGTGAATGGAAATCTGTGTAAAACTGAAGCCCTCGACAGCAGACTGGCATTACACTATCAAATGTTTATTACAATAAAATACTTAAATGAAGATGAAGAATGATGTTCAACCAAACTTGTTTGTGAGGAGACCATAGACTGAATATAAAGATGGACAACACATCTCCACTTCTTCCCACTGCCCAGAATGAATCCAAAGTATCCTGGAGAGTCCATGCTGTAGTGGCAGGGGGTGGAGCCAAGGCATGCGCTTGACCAATTATGAGTCACTTTCACACTAACTACTTCAGACCAAAACATTCTGTCATTGACACCAGGTGGGGGACAGAGATGCTTTGACCACATGAGTGTCATATATCGTCTGTCATTATATTCAGTCTATGGCAATGGAGGCTATGAACACTGTAGTGACACTTTTATACCAGGCAGCTTTATGAATGAAGTCATTTAAGTGTCACTATCAATAACAAAAAACAAGAAATGGTAGCATGTAAAAAGTTGCTTTATTGTCAGACAGCAAAGCCCATCAGGTTTGTATTGGTAATCTGAGGAAGCGTCTCAGCTGGTGCTCACCATGTGCTGCCCGTCTCTGATCTGCGAGTGTGCCAATGTCCTGAAGATGTTTGCCCTGCTCCTCATCAAGGCCTTGTGTTAGAGCCTGATACCATGCTGGGTCACGGCTCTGAATATCTGCGTCACAAAGTCAGATTAGTGACCAATGTGCAACCAAGTGATACAACAAGCTTTCAATAATCATGTTGTTGTTGCTGCCTTACTCTGTAGTATGGCTTTGAAGATTTGATACTCGTCCACCAAGTTGTCTTCATCATCTACAGCTGTAGTGTAGCCTTCAAGCGCTGTTTCCTCAGCATCGTCCTCTTCCCAGTCTTCGTCGTCTCCGTCCTCTCCTGCCTGCTTCGCCAGCATCTCCAGGTACTCCTGACCCTCCTCGTCGATGTCGTCTTCGTCACTGCCCAGCTCAGCTGCATTCATTCAGGAGTCATGTTAACACCCTCAACTCCTGTCGCAGATGTGGCTGATGCAACGCTCAACACACAGATAAGAGCCTTACCATTGTCGTCCTCTTCCTGCCCATCTTCGTCGTCATCGTCATCATCATTCTCATGCTCTGCTCGACAGGCATACGCCCTCTTGAGGCCACTGAACAGCAGAATGGCTGCTGGAAGAAGCTGATTCGCCACCAGGATGATAGGCTGAGGTCTGTGGTCGCAATCGAGATCGATGAGGGCACAAAGTCCGAGAATGCACATCTTCCTGTCGTGGAGGCTGTGAGAAGAACAAGAGGTTTTAGTAGTATTTACAATTATACTCAGAACTTTGTCCTGACAGAAAGTAGTACTGTCGTCTCACCCAAGGAAGCAGTCGACATCTTTGAGCCACTGGGTTATGAAGTGCTTAGTGATCGACTCAGTGTTGTTGGGAAAGCGGAGGTTCTCCAGAGTGTTGAGAAGCAGAGTGGGGCTGTAGTAAAGTGCAGCGATGGCCACCTGCAGGCACATGGTCCGCAGCTCGCTGGTTTTCACCTCCCGCGTCAAACGCTCCAAAGCAGCAGCCACAAACAAGGGAACAACCTGCAGCAAAGGATTTCGTTCAAGTAAGGATTTGCATGTACGTTTGATTCAAGTTTGTTGCAGTTGGGATATTTTTAAACGCCCAGCCAAATGGATGCCGCACATCCTGCACATACGTTTAGAGCGTGTGTAATTATCTCACCACTTCATGACTCTGACCTGTAAATGAGATTATCTCGATTAGACACTGACCTGATCAATGCCACGGCCTTTGCACTGCAGAATGATCACTTCTAACAGTTTGGCAGCATGGCACTCTGGATCCTCACCTGGATCACCTGTCAGGACCTGTGTGCAGAGGCGAGCAACGTTAAACCTCACAAAGCTAACTAGCCACAACGTATCACTGACTTGCAAAGTTACATTTCTTACAGGATGTGTAAACTTTGACTCCACCTTACCTTCTTGCACATGCTGTAGATGATCTCCAGGTATTTGGTGTCAGATAGAAGGGTGTCTGTGTCAACCGTGACATAGTTGTGAAGGAGTGGCATCATATCTAAAACAGAAACAGTAATTATTCACTCAGAGAAATAAAACACGGATGTTGTGTGGCTGCCAAAAAGAAAACAGTTTTCTGTGCAAGTACCTGTGAAGTAGTCAAATCCATCCTGCTGGAAGACTTCGTACACCAGTGGAAGGAGCTGCCACATCTGTGACGACACCTGCTGGCAGGTCAGGCTGTGAGCCAGGGACAGGATCTCCTCATAAAACTCTGAAAAACAAGAAACAAAACACAGCGGTGAGTCACTGGGTAAATACAGACTGTTATTGATTGTCTGGTCTAATAGAGGTAGACGGAAACAGAGCTATCGTGTCATATGCAGGTGTTATGTGGAAACACAGGAGGAACCAGTCCTGCTTACCCAGTACATGTTGCTGTAGCACAGTGCCAATCACCTGCAGACAGATGCCCTCTAGTTGCTGGGTGATCTGAGAGATCACAGGGATTAGGGTTAGGACAAAGGCACATAACCAATCAAACATTAAAAGGAATATTCTTGGAAATATTCTAATTTGCGTCACTTTCATTCTACTATTTGTCATCAATCCTCATTACACTTCAAACATCAGTTTAAATGTGGAACAACCTTAAAAGGAAGGAGTGAATCATTGTTTTGAGTTAAAAGGTTCTTCTCGTGTCATGCTGGGAAGTCTGAAAGACTTAATTGATCAACAGATTTAAGTAATTTCAGTTCTTTATAAACAGCTAAACCCCAACCTACTGAATAAATATACATTGGAAAGGCTCCAGTATAAAGCAAAGCTCAGTCAAACTGAATTCTTGGCCTCAGTATCAGCACGTTGCTTCAGCAGACATGGTGGCAGGACTATTTCTGGTGCCTGCTTCAGCCTTTTTGAGTCATTGGACATGGAGAGAACAGAGTGTGTTCAGTGGGTGGCTCAAGTGTGTTGGCAGGAACACTACAACAGACCAGAGCTGCTTCTGCAGGGGAAGTGGCACCGAGAAGAGCTTTCAACCAGGAGAGAGTGTGTGTGTGTGTGTATACGAGTGGGCAGCATGCTTAGCAACTGCGATGCTGACCTCTTTATGGTCTTCCACCACACTTAGCAATGTGTCAATGGTGTTCAGGATGCCCATAGCGGTCACAGCCTTGTCATCTCCTCCTTCCTCATCAGGCCCCGTCTGAATCACCTGGTTGAACGTCATTGCCTGTCGAGCACAGAACAGAGGTTGTAACGATTGTGTCCCTGGATTATATTAACGTCACCGTATTCCACCATTTTAAAAAGAATGACAGCCTTATACCTTTACCTCAGCCATTTGTGTGTGACTGTTTGGATTTCTCATAGAATGTCTGATTTCTGTTGACTGAAATAATTTTCTTCCTCTTTTTCAAACGAGTGCAGTTGTTGTTCAAGTCACGCATGTTAAATTGGAAACTCCAACATGCAGCAATGCCTCATTTTAACCAGTTTCAGGGACACTGCACATTATCATGCAGGTTGTCTCCATTACATGGCAAATTGTAACCATAAATAGATAGACTAGGTCTGAGGCTGAAGCGAGCCAAGATTACATTCCCCACAGCAGCAGTAGCCTGGGCTTGACACAAGGCAGGTTGGGTTCATGGATTCATGCTGCAGATCTCCAAATTTTATCAGACTAGGCTATGTTTTTCGGTCTTCAACTGTGCAGTGTTTGGAGTCTCTGCCAACAGCAATCTTACATTTCTGTTCTTGGCTGAGAGGAGTGGAACCTGATCTGATCACCTGCTTTCGTCATCTTAAGGTTTTAACATGTTGTTCATTCTGAGATGTCATAAGTCTTTCCTTTCTCCTCTGAACTCACTTCAGCAAGTGATTGTTGTCAGAAAAAACAAATGCCACTCCTTACTGGATGTTTTTTGGTTTATGGCACAACTCTGAAGAAATGCTTGAAATGTGTGAAAGACGGCAGTCCATCCAGCACCAAGTGCTACTGTCAAAGCCACCAGGATACCATTTGTCCCATTGTTCCTAATAAAGTGGGTGTCTAATGATTGTACTCACCAAGTGCTGCGTCATCTCCACCGCAATTGGAGTGACCTCCTCACTATATTCACAGATCATCTTCTGAATGACGTTGGTGAGATCATCGTTCTCCGTCTCCCTGACAATGTGCAGGAGTGCCTGCATCACTGGCCTGATGAAAGGGGTGATGTATTCTTTGGCTGATGAAAACAATACATGGGATTATTAACTTACCTTCCTACTGAATTACAGTGAATAAAAAAAGAAAATTGTGGGATGAAGTGCAAGTAAAGAACTCTGAGCTGTAGGAGTGGACTTGCTCACCTTTCTCCTGGTTGCTGATGAGAACTTGCAGCGCGATAGCTGCCTCCACCTTGACCGGCATCTCGTTGTCATTGATTAGACAGAGACGGGTCAACTCCAGAGCCGTCTGCAGGTTCAGGTCACTTTTGAATTTCACCTCACAGAAGTAATGGAGCACCCAGCAGGCCTGTGAAAACAGACGGGCTGAGAAATGGCAGAAAAAAAATGGAAGACATACACCAAAGACAAGTGCTAATATTAAGCCACTTTATTTTACCCAGATTTTCACTTACTCTGGCTCTCATGTAGCCCAGGTCACTGCGGAACAGGGGGAAGACATGATTCTGCAGCATAAACTCCATCTGGTCTTTATAGATTTTTTTCTGTGAAAGGAATAAAACGGTCACATTTCAACCCACGTTTGACGCTTTCATATTTTACAGAAAAAACATCCATGGCATGCTTATAATTTCTATAAGGCAGTTATTAAGCTAAAATTCGGGCAATTCACTTTGACAGTGCAGCATTAGCACTTTTTACGTTCAAATACCAATATTAAACAACCCATGGTGCCACAGCTAAGTAGGCAGACTGGTTTTCATCATCTCGAATAGCCTGTGGCTAAAGCAACTTCTGCACAATCATCTCTCTTTGAGACCATTATTTACGAATGACTGCTCACGGGGGTTGACACAATAAAGGGCAGGGTGCGATTAAAGTCCTGTTTGCTGCAATACGATTCAAATGCTCGACAACTGCTTTCCTCAGCAAGAATGTGTAGCAAAGAGAAACTGAGACTGTGCTGGTTACCTTCAACAGGATTTCAGCCAAGGAGCCAATCATATGGAGGGCACCATCCTTTTTCTTAGGGTCAGAGGCAGGGTCAGTGAGAATCTGGTAGCAGAAGCCCATTGTTTTTTGCAGCACCTACATTACAGACAATTAAAAAAAATGTGTTAATAAAAATTAGCCTTCATTAGATAAAAGTAAATGACTCGCAGCAACTCATTTCAGCTCACCTCTTTCCTCTTGTTGCAGGCAGTGAACAGGAGTGTCTGGGCCGCTGTCGTTGGAGAGATGAAGTCCTCGAACACATCTACAGGGGACAGCACATATCGAGAGTGATTGTTAGTTCTCAGTGATGCGCAAAGATTCCATTTGCTTCACAGGCACTGACTCTCTGCTTACCGAACTTCATGCGGATGTACTCGTACGGATCGTCCCGCCACAGCTCTGCATCACTATCTGTGTAGCACATGAGTGGGAAAACCACATCCTGGATAATGCCCTGAAAAACAAAATCAACAAGTCAAACAGGGAGTTGGGCTGACACTGTAGATGGCAGGCATGAGACTATTTGTTGTTATTTTAACTGATCTGTTGGGTGAACATGCACCCAGTGTTGTATTGACACTACCAATCACTCACATAGATCTGCACAGCTAGCATACAACACATTTACATCACGGAATTCTGAAACTCTCTCTGGATATTAAATATGTTAGATTACCTGGATGTGCGGTTTGAGGTTTTTCCAGGTCAGAGCGTGTGCTATGCCCTGGTTGATATAGTTGAGTGTCTGTTGGAGTACTCTGGGAGCCACATATTGCTTTTCCTTATACTGGTACAAGACTTTCAGCAGCACCTGGTAAACAAGCGCATAAAGAAGTTCATTACGTGAATTAAAAATACACAGTTCAGTCAAACTGCCAGGCAACTGCAGCTGACATGACATCTTCCGAGTTTCTTACCTGTTGTGCAGGAACTGCATATTCCTTGAGGAAAAGTTCAGCAAACTGTGTGTACTCTTTGGTTGTGTTGCCAGGGCTTCCATACCTGCACGTAGGGGTCATTAGTTATTGTTGAAAGTTGAACGATTAGCAGGAATTACATGAAAAGAAGCAAGGAATCTTTCGATGGTTACCTCTCAAAAAGGCGAGCCAAGATGTGAAGGGCCCACTTCTTACACTTCCACCACGGCAGCTCAGGCCGGTCATCATCATCTATCTGCATTGTATCCGGTAAAGACTAAGGAAGGTGTCAGCACAGTAAGCTCATGGAAGAATTTTGTGCGTGCATCTCAGAAACTGAACAATGTGTCAGGTGTCATTAATCATTTTAGTGTGGAATGAATTCAAATTGTCTGGTTACCTGAGGAACGTCCCTATCAACCACTGTCTTCAGGATCTCCATCCATTCTGTAAGGTTTTGTCTGTTGATGAGTTCCAGGGGAAGATTGTACTGGAGAGAGAAATTAAAAAAAATATATATATATTATTCAAAATCTCAAATGGTACCATAATTAGATTATACCTACAGGTGGAGTTACAACTTCTCAACCTTACTATGGTATCTTGAGAACTCAGAGAGCAGCTTGTGATCCCAAGCTGAGAAAAGGGTGTTTAGCGTTGTGATATTACCTGGAAGAGGGCATAGAGGATTTTGAAGATCTGCTTCTGTATGAGGACAGATTCACTGGAGTCGTCTGGCAGCAGGTGGATGAAACGATCTTTCAGCATGGGCATGAAGATGTGCATGGCTGCTACAAGAGGCAGACGCTCCTCTGGTTTCTTGTATCTGTTTCACACACGAGCCACAGGTGAAGAACATTAACCAAAAGTTGTAAGCTATGATGCAATGCGAAATCAAGAACGGAATCTTGACGTACTCATAGTTTTTGACAAGCTGGTAAAGGCAGAGCAAGATGCCCAGCCATCCTCCCCTGTTGTCAGACTGCAGGTAGAAGCCAATCTTGTCCACAATGGCCGTCCACTTGCCGGGGTAGTCGTGCTTGATCATGTGGTGGATGCACGTCGTCAACTGTACCCTGAAGAGTTCAAAAGGGAGGGATGACACAGGGGAACATGGATGGACATTAAAATCTCCTGACCTTCTCTCACTCTAGTCTTTGGACAAGGTGTGCGTTTACCTGATGCGCTCTGGGGAGTGGATGATGGCCTCCACGATGCTGTCTCGAATGAACTGCCTGTCCTCATCAGGGATGTTATTGACAGGCGGTTCTGTGGCTGACCCTTCTCCGTCACTCCAGTGCTGGGTTATCATGTTCTTAAGGTAAATCACACCTAGAAAGAAAAAACAAAAACAGGTTCAAACTTGAAAGATGAATAAATGCAGACGAATTTCTCTAACATGTTCAAATATGTTTCACCAAGCCCTTTATAATGTGCACCATTTAAGGTCCCTTCATAATCTTAGTTATTGGCAAACTTTGGCAAAGCAATCTGTGGCCCAGATGATCAACAAATTTGGAAATATTTCATTTTTGTATCTAAGTGCAAAAGATACATATTTTTCTATCATCACATTGCTGCATTTACATCATGACAACTGCATATTGACAGTGTGCGTGAATTCAGCACCGCCTAAAGCTTTAAAGGAAGGAACACATTTGTCTGTAATAGATTTGAATGTGGCACCAGGGTGTCAACTGGGATCACATGTGGGGCCCCACTCTGAGTTCGGTGGCTTCGCAGGGTGAGGCATCAGACAGAGAAGAAGAGTGAGGGCTGGGTAGCGGACGTCAGACTGCTGACACAAACGTCCACACCGCTAGCGAAGCGCTTGTAATCAAGCCTATCATTGCTGACAGAGCATAAAACCACCTCCCCTCTGCCTATGACCACCAAACTACACTGAAGTCCCTACACTGGAAATCCACTGACCTCAGTATAAAAATCATGTTTTTGGTTGAAAAAAAAAAAAATACCTTAGGAAATATTTACAGGGAGCACTGGAATTTTCTCAGCATACTATACTCCATGAATGAAATTTTTTCATTTACAATAATCACTTGGCATTTAAATGCCTGGTTCAGACCAGTGTAATGTCCTAATTTTGTACAAAACGATAATGAATTTTAAGATTTGAAGTCCCCCAGCAAACACACTGGAACCATAACTACAGGGTTTAATGAGGTTCTACTTAGTGTTTGGTGTGCTGATTTTCAGCTTCAACTATTTTTTTGCCATCACCCTGAATCACTGGACAAAAGCTTAATAAGCCCAGCCTCACAGTGTAGAGAATGCACATACTTTAACTTGTGACCTTATTCTGACAGCTTCTGGGCCGTCCTCAGGAGCTGCTCCTCAATTCTACTCTGAACACTGTCAGACATTTTTCCTACAGCTGGAAAAGTAATTTATTGCACTGAAGCACCCAGTACAGCTTCATTTACTTGTTCAGTTTTAAGTACTTGGGAGGTGGACACAATGATTCAGATCTTCTCTGTGCACATTTTTGCAACAACTTTGTTCAAGTTTGTAACTCGGACCATTAATTTTTCCCCTTCTAACACCACCTATACAGAGAGGCATTTGACTAAAGCAACACAGGCTATATTTAACCAACTTCACGTGTCTCCTGCACTTCAGGCTCACAAAAACACAAGTGTGAATCATGTTATCATCACTAAATGATCTTTTCTGAAACAGTTATATAAGTGACCTGTTTTACTTGGGGTCAAAGCAAATAGCAAGTCCATTTTTCATCTCATGCAGTTTGATAAAAGTAAGACACAGATGCACAATAAATGCACCCATTTTGTTTTGAGGTAGTTTGGGAGAACATTTTTTTACTTTCTGGGTCCCTGGTATAACCTGTATGAGGGCACATCCTACACATATGCATCTTTCACCAAAATACCTTTAACCAAATCGATTAGAAAAATCAGTTCACAGAGCAGATGTGCTGGACCTACTCCAGAAGAAAACAGGAACTGAATCTTAAGGTCAAGTGTTTCTTGTACAATAGAACATTGCATTAATAGGCGATGCATCACATCTATTTTTGCCTGTCACCCTAAAACGGTTTCATATGACAGAAGACTCACCTGCTTGCCTGACAGGCAAATCCAGCTGATCAGACATGGTGACCCGCAGCAGAGTGGACACAAAGTTTACCTGGGTGTGACCCTGTGAATCATAATTAAGAACAGCTTAATAGAATGTAGTTGTTTTACTAAACAGTATAAAGATGAATGCATCTTAAAATGTTTTTGCAAGACATGGAAGGGGGTTGTATTTTGACAAACAGTACACAAGATCTGGCATTCCATTATGCGAACACTGCTGCCAGGCATCTTATAAAAACAGACTAAAATTTCCATTACAACTCAATAACTGAGTCAGAGAAAAACATAACTGAAAACACAGATGACAGATTTAAAAGGGTCAATCATCATTAAAAAAAAAAAATCATCTGTGATCCAGCAAATCACTCCTCAAAAGGCCTATTTATTCTGATTGTCTGAGGATCAGCAGGCCTGCTGAAAGGCAGGTCACACAGATACTGAGCTCCACCTGACAAATGTGGAGGTTCTGAAGAAAAACTGAAACTAAGTGGCGATGATCTCATAAATAAATCAGTGACAGTCGCGCTAAAGTTGTAATCATTAGGCTGAGTGGTGTCTGAGCTTTTGTCTGACCAGGATTACTTAAACTTGAATTGACTGGACCATGACTCAGGTCTGACTCGATTTTTGGTCATGATCAGGAATCGAGTCAGACTCTGGTGACTTAGCTTTTAAATTACTATCAGATACTTTTGACTTCATTTGAAAATACCTGACAGCTCACCACCAAACCTGAAGATTATAAGGTATTTAATTTAGAGTGTGCCAAGAATAAATTAATTGATCCACCTAAATCCAATTGTGTTAATAGCAAGTTGATACTTAAATCCTTACAATCCTCAGACACTTGCATCCAATGAAGTTGAAGCAGAGGAACATGAAGTGCAACTGAGCAAGTTACAATTTATATATATATGATGTTATACAAATGAAGATCTCTGGAAATAAGGAGGAATAGTTGCTAGGTTGGAGTTGAACATGTGCCATAACTGACGTATTAGCTTGGGCAAGTCAGGGCTGGTAATAACAAATGATATATAAAGGATATTGATTATACATGTTAAAGCACAGTGAGGATTTATGATTGACAATTGATATAGCTTTTTTATTTTCAGTTGAGCAGGTGTGATACTGTGCCCAATAGAGAATTGTTTAATACCACTGAAAATCAGCCTTTAAGTGCAGGACATAATCTGATATACATTTTAATAATCATGAAGTGATCTGAATACAGGCATAATAAATTGAGGTTGGACCATCTTTCCTAGTGTCGAGACCTGCAACACCCTTTCTGTGTCGGTGGCAACAACAGAAAACTGGTTCAAAGATAGTAAAACATGTTAACATTGAACATGATTTTTACAGTGCAGTCTTGGTCATCTAAACTATTTAGACACTACCCAAGTAATTGATTTTATCAATGTATAAACAGTGTAGCACGACGGGCGGGTGAGGACAGACAACTTTGGGACCACATAACACCGCTAACGTGCTCACATGGAGGTCGCCTAGCTTAAAACTCCATTTTGTGACGTTTTCCATGAAGTAACTTTCCTCACCAAACATATTTTAAGTGGGACCAATGCAAATAATAGCGATGAAATGTGAACTGGTGCTTATTTCTTCAATATTGTACAATAAACTCATCATTTCGGGGCTTGTCACAGTGACACGTGAGCAGCCGCTATGTGGCTCTGTTAGCATGTGTTAGCCGCAAAGCTAAACACCACTAACCCCCATTTAGCACCCTTAATGCTACACTCCCGGTCACTCCGTCTTTTTCTATGTCCCGGGACCCCGGTCATGTTATTACGGTGTCGTGTCAGTGCTGTTATTAATCTTAACCCTGTCGACACGGTGTGTGACGAGCTACCAATTGCGTCCTCGGCATGACAAGAAGGGTTAGCTTGTTTAGCATTAGCCACACAGCTGGCTCATGAGAACACTGACGTCGCTTACATCGACGTAATTTCTTATCGCGGCTGGATTCGTGTTATTGTCCCCGCGGTGGTGTTGGGGGCGAGGCTGGGTGACACGGGTGTGTTGCATGGTTCGAGTGGCTAAATTTCGCCCCGACTCGGACACGTTAGCGGGCAGCGGAGCGCCGATTGCGTGATCGCACCATCTTGATGTTGTGGACGGCCCAGGCCTGAGCCGAGACCGCGCCACAACTGGCTTCACCATTACAGGCTCGCCTCAACTTTTACCTCGTTCAGCTGCCTCTCCGCGGCCTCCCGCAGGTTGGGGTCCATCGTCCCCCGGAGGGCCTCGACCAAAGACTCGGGATCCATGGCGAACGCTCTGTTTTACGGCTCGGATTTTAATATTTCAGAGGACTCTCAATTCCCAGTCACTGCGCACATGGACGCACGGCTCTCCGGTTACCCGGCGCGAAAGGAAGCAGTGAATGAAGTACCCGGATAGATCAACGCCAGATTTGTGCACTACGAACATCCGGTGGCGACCACTGCATTATGGTAGTTGGAGTTTTTAGTTGTGGTTGGTTCGATTGGCGGCTGGCATCCAGTTTATAGTTGCCGCCCCCCACTTCATTGTATTTTGTTGTTGATCTTTTGTAAGCTTAGCTGTTGTTGGTGGTGGTTTGATTGGCAGCTGGATAGCTTAGCTGCCTATAAAGTTGCCCTTAAGACTATAGCATTCCTTTGATGTTGATTTGATCTAAGCAAATACTATTAACATTAAAGTACAGAAATAACCAGTTTTGTCTGTGGGATTTCATCACCTCCATACCTCAAGGGTTACCCAGCATGCCCAATTCTCAGTCTATTCAATCGTCCTCATCTCTTCCATGCTACTCCCTATGCACTTTCGCATCTCCATTATCTGTCTCCCCCCTCTGTGCATCCATATCGTCCTCAGAGTCAATCCCCACAAGGTCCAAGGACCTGAACTCAAGTCCTGTTAGTTCTCTCCAGAACTCCGTAGGAATGGAATAGGAGGGTGGCTTGTTCATCCAAAGAAGAAGATACCAGCCGCCAATCAAACCAACAAAAGAAGAAATAATAATGATAGAGAATCATCATAGAGTTTCACACAAGTGTAAGTGTAACTGTTATGAAATGTAAGAGGGTTTTTTATATATATATAATACTAAAGACGGTACCTGCAATGCACAATAAACTGGATGCCAGCCAACAAACCAACATAATAATGATAATAATAATAATAGTAGTACAGTCAATGGGCCTAAGAATGATGAGATCAAATGCACAACACTAGGCTTTATTGTCATTATGCAAGATACAAGACTCCCAGTGTTTTTAGGGGAAGGTATACAAAAGCAAGAGGCAGAGTATTAACATATGGAAACAATGGAAACAACATATGTAGAATATTGAATAGAATGGCAGGAAGGGAAGCAGCAAAAGAATATTTAAATAATGGAATTGTGAAACTGTTTGGGGGAAGAGGGTTGAAAGCTGGACTGAAGGCCACATATAGCATCCTAACTTGGGTGTTAGGATGCTCTAGTCAGAGCCATGTGAAGTGCGAAAGAGACAGCATCCTCCTTAGAACGGTTGGAGGCGAACTGCAGGCTGTCTAGACTAGCAGGGATGCTGTCCTTTATGTGTCCTTTAGGTGGATCCTCTCAAAGCACTTAATGATGACTGGGGTCAGAGCAATGGGGCATTTGATGATGAAGGAAACATACACTCTATTTTTTGTATTTTCATGGGAAATCACTTTTTCTGTTTTTTTTGCCAGTGTTGCGCCCTCTCGGCCACCGTAAAGCAATGGCGTATAAGGATTAGGAGGCCTGCAGAGGGCGCTGTGGTGGAGGGTGCTGCTGGTTGTGAAGGTAAAAGGTCAGCCTGTGTGACGTGTCTGTCCACGGGCTGTCACTTCCCCGGTGTCGGTCACCAGTCACTCCACCTCCCCGGCAGCAGCCGCTGCTACACACTTGTTCACTGGTGCTTCAGCCGAACTCGACCTCTACTCAGAAAAATGGCGAAGAAGCGAAAGGAGAGACAGGAGGCGGACGGTTTGTCCCCCTCTCAGGAGGAGGTGAAGGCGAACGACAGCGACTCCCAAGCGCTGAGAGGTAGGTTCAGACTGCGGCGGCTAACAACTGTTAGCTGTTTAAAGCAGAACAAAGGAGGTGAGCTAATCCAGGACTGGGATTTCAAAACACCGATTCACACCCTGTCATTGTTTAGCCCAGTGTTTGTTGTGAAGTGACCAGCGGGATACAGGGACTTCTTCAGCCGAGAGGGTTAGCGTGATAACAGCTAAGCTAATGGCAGCAACTGGAGAATGAGAGGGTGGTGAGCCCTCGATGAGCTGAGGACATGAGTATATTACCAAGAGAACACACTGGATGTCTGGCTAAGATCAAATGTTAACAGGCTTAATGGTGAGATAAATAGTCTACTGGTGTAAACAGAAATTCAACCCTGCTTAGATAACCTAAGTTTTAAGTTACAGACATGTAGTTTCAATCAACACAACCCACCTACTATAACCTAACTGTACCAAATAGTGTATTTTATTTTCATATTTTACACAATTACACAAGTATAGTTTATGTATCTGTAATAACATTAGTTTCAAGGCCATACATTCTGTTTTGCCCTCTTGTGAAGGTCGTGGATTAAACTTCAAAACCTTTTACTCTGATTCAGGTATGAACTCTTATTCTTCTTCCTCAGAGGCTCAACATAGTGTGGGGGGTTCAACACGCATGTCCCTCCTCATTCTGGTCTGTATCTTCACCTGCTCCGCCTCGGTCATGTACCTGGTCTACAGGAACTTTCCGGAGCTTCAGGAGTAAGTAGCTTTTTTTAAAAAAACATTTCTTTAAATGTGAGAAGAGATTGTGTGCTTTTTTAAAAAGTAAGAGTATTTTTTATTCACGAAGTCCTTTTTGTAATAAGTCCATATCTGAATTTAAACATATCAATTAGAAAGAATCAATGGACCCTGACTAACCCAGATGCTCGTAAATTAACGTAAATCAAATTTCCAGACAATTTAATCATATGCAAGTTAACAGGTCACTAAATACTGAGAGGCCGGCACTTGTGCAGTATTAAAGCCTAACTGACTTTCATGCAAATCATTGAACTTGGTGCCTGAAATACTCCCTCACTCTCTCTAGCATTTTGTCTGGTCTCTCTCCACGATGTCTGCCTCCACTTCAATGCCCATTTTTGTGCAGCTCAAATTTTGGTATTGTGATGAAAACTAAAACCATTAATGTTTGTTATTGACTGAGGATCATGTTGTTGTGTTTTTCAGTGATGAAATGGAGAAAATAAAGATCCCCAAGAACATGGATGATGCCAAAGCTTTGGGAACCGTGTTGTCCAAATACAAGGACACCTACTATAGCCAAGTGTTGGTGGCCTACTTTGCCACATATGTTTTGTATCCTTGAAGGAAATCTACATAGCTTGGACTCGGAAAAATAAATCCTTTTTGAGAGTGCTTGTAGAGCGCACCAGGAAAGGTGTTGCAGTGATAGTTTGTAGTTCAGTTCTCAGTCTTGTGAAGCCACCACGATAGACACTAGTGACAGCTTCTTGTATTTTTTGTTTGCCTGGAGTCTTCCACCAGACATTCTTCAAAAGTATCATCGTGTGTACTTACAAAACCTGTCCTGTTGCATCTCATTCATCTGAAACATGTCACTATCAGATAAAAATGAGCTGGACCTAACAGTGTTGGCAAAGTAGAGGCAACATCAAGCCGATGACATTGATTCTAAATCGTGTGGTATCTGTTTGTGAGCATTGGCTGGGATGTGCAGAGAGGCAGATGTTTAGCTTCTCAAGATCAGGTATCAGTGTAGTTGACCATTGCATCAAGAATAGAAAGAGACTTTGCTGTGGAACTAACACTACAATTTTTTGAAATGTCACTATCAAATCAGATTTTGTTTTCATAAAAATCAGCAGGGTAGAGTGTTTTGAGGAAAATGCTTAATGTTATTATTGCTTTGATATAACTGTGAACACAGTTTTTCCCCCATGTTGTGACTGAAGGGTTTTTTTAAGTCATTTACCTTGACGCCTTCCTCAGCCTCCAGACATTCGCAATTCCTGGATCCATCTTCCTCAGCATTCTGTCTGGATATCTTTACCCTTTCCCTTTGGCTCTTTTCTTAGTCTGCTTGGTGAGTAGGAACAGTATGAAATTTGGGATTTAAATTAAATAAGTTGCATTATAAACTGAAATGTTTTCTTTGCAAAGGGGGTGTATACATGTTCTTCTTGTGCAGTAACAGTTTAGTTTTACTACAACTAGTATTGACATATCTGGGTTATCTGTGCTGTTCAACAAGATATCTATAGCATCTTGCTTGGTTTCAGCTTGGTTTCACTTCTCACGATTACATGCGCAGTGTCCGAGCTTGAGATTGTGATTTTTCTCTTCCTTATAGTGACCTTAATTTACTGCTTTTATGTTTTGTTTAGTGCTCTGGCCTTGGTGCTTCCTTCTGCTATATGCTTTCATATCTGGTGGGCAGACCCGTGGTCTATAAATATCTCACAGAGAGGGCACGGAAATGGTCCCAGCAGGTAAGAGCTGCAACACAGAATGTACAGTAAACCGGCAGCATCGTAGCAGAAGCAGTCTTCTCTTTGAAATGTTGCATTTGAATGATTATTCACTATTATTTATTGATTAACAAATGGTTTGGTTGATTAGAAAGTGAAAGATCCAAGTGTGAAATGTCTTGTTTATTTCATACCACAGACCTAAATGTCAAAAATATTCAGCTTATGATCAGAACAAGAAGCATCAGTTTGACCATCTGTAACCTGTTAGGGCTGTAGCAGCTCTAAACAACAGTGGTGAGATCATTCACTCCATGATATTACACATTCTGGACTGTAGTACAATACCACTGTATTGAGGCTGTTATATAATAGTTCTGATATTTGACAGTGACCCTGATTTCTCCCTCAGCTGACACTATAAACTGATCATGAGAATCTCGCTATATATATGATCTACTGTATTACAATAATTTGAGCCTTGAATTAATGTTCTGCACATGGTGTTTTCCCAAAGGTCGACAAACATCGAGATCATTTAATCAATTACATCATCTTCCTGAGGATCACACCCTTTCTTCCCAATTGGTTCATCAACATCACCTCACCCGTCATCAATGTGCCTTTGGGGGTTTTCTTCCTCGGTACCTTTTTTGGTAAGTCTCTCCCTTCTCTTGCTTTAATTTAGTATCTTGTGCCAGTGACTGACCTTTGATCGATTTGCAGGAGTGGCGCCGCCATCTTTTGTAGCGATCAACGCGGGTACAACACTCTACAAACTGACTACTGCTGGAGAGGCGGTGTCCTGGAATTCTCTGGCCGTGCTCGGTGTCCTCGCCGTGCTCTCCATCTTGCCCGTCTGCTTCCAGAAAAAGCTGGAGCAGAAACTGGAGTAGACCACTGTAACCACCTCAGAACCTCATCCGCTGGCTGATCCCAACACCCGCTTCACTCGGCTCAGGAACACGTGGCTGTCGTCCAAGTTGCGGCTGGGGCTGGTGTGTTGCTAGTGGGAGAATCTCTGCCCACTGGCACGAGCACTCATTGACTTCAGAATGCATGCAGTGGTGGGTCGCTCCTGTCGTTGAGTATAGTAAACAGAAAAACTGGCCGCTGCTTGCACAAGTTTTTTTTTTTTTTTTTTTGTTCTGTGAATTATTTTGTTGATTGTGGCACATCCTGTAAATGAGCATAATCACATTTCTTACAATTTATAATCACTGCTTATTTTCATATGATCCTTGCCAGACTATTAGAGGTGCTACTTGTAGGATGTTACAGTAAAACATTTACTGTGTTGCTTGGACTTAAATCTATTCAGCTCTTGTTTCATAGGACCTTCTTTTTACAGGGAAACTGCTGAGAGCAACATTCTTAATACCTTGGTCAGACTTTTTCAGGCAGCCATCATTTTTTCTTCTGGCAGTTGCACATCAGTTGCTTCATCCTATTTGTTGCACCTTTGAAACTCCACTTCCCTCTTTTAATATCTGATCTTGTGTTAGCCTGGTGATGTGCACCACAACAGCAATAATAGTTTTATTTGTGATTGACTTATACAAAGCTTAAGGAGAGAATGACACTGGTGACAGCTGAGTGATCTTAGCAAGTGCCGCTTTTGTGCTTTTTGCCCTGTAGATGAGATCCCATGTTCTTCCTTGAAGGTGCCTGGATCCTGCCTCACATCTAACCTACTTATCTTTTGCTACTGTGACTAGACTGGTGTAGTGTTACCTCACGGAAACCACAGAGATGCAGATTGCCAAAATTAACTTAGCCCAGTTCAAGTGGATGTTTTTAATTTGTTGGGTTGGATTATATCAAGTTGCATTTGTTAAGACGCATGCAGCCCCACAGCGACGCAGGGGGTTGCACTGTTGCCTAACTATACAAAGTCTCTCCCTGTCAGCACCATGGTTACAGGTTGAGGTTATTTGAAGACTCTAAAAAATCACCGGTCAGAGGGCCTCTCAGGATTTGTGATGGTGATCACATTGTTCACACAGGTTGTGTATAGTTGCCTCTGCCCCACATCTCCTGGTGTGCCAGTGTGGTACTGGAGTTGCCTGTGCTGAAGACGATGCACAAGTGCCCTCAAAGAGACTGTGCTCTTACTGCGTCCATTCTTAACCAGGCGAAAGGTATTATAATGCCTGTTGTATGTCCTTTACATTGCATTGAATGGCTCATTTCATCCTGTGCTACAAAAGATTAGAGATTTTTTTTTTTTTTGTGTTTCATTTCGATGTGCTTTTTTGTCTATGTACCCTGGTAACTTATTGCTGTTGCTTAAAACCATTCTGGCTAGTGTCCGGATACATTGATGCAGTGAATGTACATGAAAAATCTTTTTATTTAATGTCTTAAAGCTGAACATTTTTAGTCACAGTTGGTTTGGCTGAGAAATGCTTTTATTTTAATGTCTTAAATATTGAACAGATGTAGAGCATACTACTGTAAGACTATTCAACATGTAAAACTTCAGTTCTACTATATGAGGGTCACTATTATCTTATTATAATACAGATCATTCTCTTGGTCGCCTAAAGTTCATTACTGTCTTGAGCTGCTCATTTTAATGATATGATGAAGTCAATAACTCCTATGAACTGAACCTAAATGTCTTTTTTCTTACTTTAATCAACCTTGATCATCTTCATATTTGCTTAAATATTGATACCTTTTCTGGACAAATACTCAGTTACTGCTTTTCTTTATCCTCCTACACTGATGATGTGAGGCTCTCCCTGTGTAACCCTCTGTTAACATTACAGATATTAATATGGTATTATTTTGTACTGAGCAGTGATTTGTTGCAGTATGAAGTGTTTACACATGCACATTTTCATCCCATCTAAACTTTTTTTTTAATATTTATTAATTCATTAAAATTATCTTTGGAAAATACAATTTCATTCCTGAGAGTTTGGAATGTGTAACAGAATTTCATTTGATATGCTGAACAGATGCTCTAACTTTGGGATTCATGTATAAAAAATAGAAAAAATAATATTTATTACGGTGCTTCTTTAATATCTGATGAAATTGTTTTATATAGGTTCACAGTCTTATCAGATTAATTTACCCACTTAATTGCGTAGAATGAAGATTTGTTACTATTGGCAGCAGGGGGCAGCAGTATCTAAAGGTCCAACTTCAACTGTTAAGTTCACATATGAGCTGATCACAATTCTTCTTCACCCCCATGGCTCATTCTCTCAGATTCTTTTTCTTCAACAAATAATGTCTTTGTGATTCCAATGGTTCTTCAGGACTTGATGCTCTTGTCAATGTTCTGATTGACACCGTCTACCCTTTCTTACAGGACCCTTGATTGAATATAGACTTTTACTTGTATCCCTGTGTAAGATGATGTAAATAAATATTGATGCCTCCCTACAAATAAGTAACTAAAGAGACTAAATCAGTGTCTCGAAGCAGCAGCCTGGTAAAGTGAACAGATTGAGTGAGTGGAGCTGCACTTTGGCTACTGAGTATAATCACTATTAGGTTCATGCACACACCATAAGCCTTATGTTACACGTGATTACAGCTGTGCTGCTGATGGACCACAACGCTTTTGGACTGACAGGCTCTTTTGATTTCTATAGATGTGTAAATCTAAAAATAGTTTGTGTAACTACAAACCAGGGAGAGTTCTTTCAAAATTAGACCAATTGTCCTAGGAATTAAAAAGTACATGGAAACTCAAAATAAGTATTTCAAAATATATATTGTGGATTCCTAACAGGAAGAGTTATATGTGGCTGAATTTTTAGACTCTCTTTCTTCAATTCCTAAAAGATTTGCAATAAATGGTAGTTTAGGGATGACTTAACATTCAATCAACACATGACCTTAAACAAACACACAGTCATTAAGAGCAACAGTGGGCGTTGCAAGATAAAGCTGCGGGACAAAGTTGCAGGACAGGCAGATGGTGGTCTCACTGAACTCATTGATTCAGTTCTTTTTTCTTTATCAACAGGATGCTGAACAGTATTTAAAGCCAGATCAAGACGCCACACTTCTGATGTTGTTGGTGATCAAATGGCTATGTGGGACAAGACCATTAAGGCCATTAATCACTATAATATTACAAAGCATGATTAGAATTTTCGATGAGTCCACACACATTGCTTCAGTTTCACCACATTTTTTTTCGTGCTCAAAATATTAGTATAATGCATCTCTAGAGTTTGTCAAACCTGTTTCCCGGTCCTATATAGTTCCTGTTTATTTTATTGTGAAGGAGCCCAGCCGGACGTGGTGTGTTAACGCCAGCTTGTAGCCGCCTGGCTAGCTTTAGCCTCGGTTGTGATTTTTTTCGCAGTATCGCAGCTGTAGCATCCATGATGGCAGCGAGAGCCCTCCGCTCCCAGCCCCTCTAATATGCTCCCTGTCGAGGGGAGAAGCGAACCACCGGGCCAGTCTCAGAATGACCACCGGCTTCAGCTCCGGTTCCTGCCGGTTCGCAGATTATTTTGTGATCTGCGGACTCGACACCGAGAGCGGACTGGAACCCGACGAACTGTCCGGTAAGAGCGTTAGCTACTCGGGGGTGATCGTCGGGCTGGTGCTGGGAGCGAATAAAGCAGGAACCGTGTCTTATCATCATGCTGACATTGGTGTTTGTGTTCTCACAGCATCTCAGTGCGGCTGTTTGTTGTTTTCATGTGAGACGCAGGATGCAGGTTATTGAGATGAAAACACAACAGCAGGCCTCGCTCCATCTCCTCAGCCTGTTTGTTTGTGCCGCTCACAGCAGACGGGATTATTGTCTCTTTTATTTTTTAACTTCAAATCATCGATAATCTGCCTCCTGTTTTTACTCCTCTTTAAAAATCGATCTAAACTGGCATCCGCTCTGCTCAGTTCGGCGCAGTCGATACTTTCTGCTGTAGATGGATTTTTTTTTTTTTTTAGTTTAAACACGGATGTCGACGCAGTGTGATCACACCTGAGAGGTGTTGTCACCGCGCTGTCACCGGGTTGTATCAGGAGCGAGCTGCCTGGAGCCGCAGGCTGTTCATGAACCATGCCCCCCTCAACCACCACCACCACCACCCCCACCATCATCGACCTCTGACAGCATCCACCACGCTGTAGAGCATCGTCTTCAAGTCACCTCCACAGAGGGCACACCCTCCCCTCACCCTCTGCTTTAATACACAAAGCTTAAACATGAGAGTAAACAGCAGTGGGTCGTGACACAAACATCCCCCCCCCCCTGTTTCTGTGTCGATTTCCTGGTTTGTCTGCTTGTGTAGATCTCTATGATGACACTGAGGCCTGAGGGTCATTACAGCATGGTAACAGCACTGGGTTGTTGTTTTATTAACAAACTACGTTTCTTCTCCAGGCTGAAGATCACATTCGATTGCCCTGAACAAACTGCATAATTTAGTGCTAGTAGAACTGGTTACGGGAGCTAGTTTAATGGCACTAATTACTTATCATTTTAATTATAGTTCAAAAGAAGGCTGGTTCAGCTGCTTTCAGTCTTCTCTTGCCGCATGAAATGTTTACGATTGGTTACCAAACTATATGAAATATATTTTATATACATCACAAGGCCATTATTATTTCTGAATATGTATATCTTGTGAGGCCATGTCACTTATTCTAACCACAATTTACCATTTTGTGTTAAACAAATTTTACTTACTGCTTTGTAATATTTTGGAATAGAAAGCGAAAAACCTGATATTCACTTGGCATCCACACATTTCTCATTGTATTTTCCATAGAATATATCATATTGTCAAAGATTTAATACAGCAGAGGAAATGTGTGGCACTGTGTTATCTGGCAGGGAGATCTTGTGGACTGTACGTGAGTGTCTGTTGTCATTTCCCTCGGATAATGTCAGGGTTTTCCACAGCATCGCTTCCAGTAAGAGAATATCCTGGGGAAATCCTGAGTGGTGAAGGAAGCAGTCAGTTCTCTGAAGACATAATGGCACTTCTACCGAAATAAAAACTCTTCATTCACATTCAAATGTAAATGCGGAGGTAGTAAAGTACATTATTGTCCAACATAATATAGGGCAGTACAGTTACTACAGGTCAAACTGCGGCTAATGGTCATGTGTTAATCTAGCTTTAAACCGGTTCTTAGTGACTGGACTGTCTAAGCTCTTACTGCTGCTCTTTAATGCCCCCTGACAGCAATCCAATTTGTCTTTTTTTTTTACTGATTTAAGTTCTTGTGAATGCAAAAACATGTCCAGCACAGTGATTAGTAGGACAAAACTGTGTCAGCTGTGACTCAGCAGCTAGTGAGAGGTCTGTGTGTTGCTGCCGAAGGGAAAGTTTTTTAGCAAGCACACGTCCAAATCTGCTTTTAGTTTTCGAAGACTCAACCCATGCTCTTCCCTTTTTGAACTTCCTTTTAGTCCACTTTCCTGTTCATGAGTTGATCACACATTTTCTTGAAATCCGTGAAGCACTTAGAAGCTCAAGAACATGATTTGCTCTGTTTGACATTTGCTTGAGCAGACTAATAGTGGCTGACCACGCGGACGTGGTGGAATCTGGATTTGCGGATCTTGTTTTCCTCTGCGTTGTTGCTTTTCTATCTGCAGCGATCAGGTTGTCCTTTTTGAAAAGTGCATTCATTAGAAAATGTCAGCCGTGCATCAGCAGGAACAGAAAAAGAACAAAGTGTTAAATTTGACTCGTAGGAGCACAGTTTGGAAAAATAGCAGCCAAATAGGAAAGTCACAAATAAATACACTCCTCTCACCTTAGAATTAACTTAAGGTAGCTATAGCTTCAGCTTGTACTCTTTTCAGTGACTTTAATCACAGATGTTCTCTGTTATTTTAATCTATGCTATGGTCAGTGATGAGGTTTTTTGTGTAGATAAAATGTAAGTGCACAAACAGAGACTCTGTGGTCTAACCTGGCTGAGGTTGTTCTACTTTCTGCAAGATGCATCTGTTGACTGTAAAGGTTTCAGGGGCTTGCCCTCATCTGCTGTTTCAGTTCTGAGTCGAATAGAGGAAATGCTTTGGAAATTCCAGCTTTACAGGTCACATATGATAACTCAGCTGCTTTAAGATTATCTAGATGATATACCTTCAGCAGCTTATGTTGAGGTACAAGGTTTAGTGGCATCGCTTTCTTTGTCTTCACCTTCTCATTTTGAAATGAAAATACTGTAATTTTTGTAACTAAAATATTATTGCTGTTGTCAAAAGGAAGGTATAAACTGTGAAATCAATGTAAATGCTAAATCTTCTCTGTAGCCTTAGATTTGTGGATGTGCTGTTTCCTTTGTTACATAGGGAACTAAAGATTTAGATTGATGAACCAAAATACATAATTCACATCTGAAGATGTCACCTTGGGCTTGGGTCGAACTATGGAGATGAACAGAAGAAACTACTGAAACTAAACTACAGAAGAAAATGAAATGAAGTTGGACGACAGTGCAAATACGGACAGGACAACAATGGAAAGACAAGGAAATTGGGCCATTTTAGTAACAGCAAAAGAAACCCAGTGTTTGATAAACCCAAACATCAATCAATCATATAATTCAAAATATTTGGCAAAATTGTGAAATTGAGAAATTAAATGGCATTAAAATACTATCCTGAGTGGCAGCCCCATTCAAGACACCAAATGCTCATGCCAGTTAGAATAATAAAAGAACAGTTTTGGTTCAGATCAGTGAACAGGCAGTATTCACTATGAAGTAACTTACTGAGGAA
Organism: Pseudorhombus dupliciocellatus; assembly: GCA_016785235.1. Taxonomy (NCBI): domain Eukaryota; kingdom Metazoa; phylum Chordata; class Actinopteri; order Pleuronectiformes; family Paralichthyidae; genus Pseudorhombus; species Pseudorhombus dupliciocellatus. Next base: position 6,795,626 of record JAFBJW010009053.1, on the reverse strand, counting down.
TCATTGAAATCACTGAACCATTGAAATCACTTTTCATACACTCAGTGATTGAACCAGTTGCCCGGCCTCAAACTTTCCGCGAGAACAATGAAGAAAACGCATCCACATTAAACTCTCGGGCTTTAACAGAAGCGTGTTGAACATGATGGAGCGGGGACTCGTGTACAGTGACACACAAAGACGCGGCGGAAACTTCCTTGCAGCGCTATGAGGACCTGATTAGCATATGTATCACCCCGCAGCCTCACAGGCTACACTGGAAACACTGGGAGCTCAGGCACATGAGTACACTCATACACAGGCTCCACTTATTCAAATGCTAAATATCCCTTTGAAATTTCCAGGCAGCCTCGCTCCCCCCAATCCTCTGCAAACAACTGAGGAGCAATGGCTCAATGTGCAAGCTAGCTTTAAATGTATAATATGCTTTTTCATATTTCCACTCCAGAGTTGTGTTTTTATGGGGCTGTCTCCCGTCAGTGATTTTTACATCATCTTTTCTTGAAAATGTATCCGGAAAACGTTAGAAATGATAGGAAATACTGCCCTTTACAATGCGACGCTTTAATTATTTGTCACAGGCTTGACGATATAAGGATTTGAGCGGTGATTTTAACTTAGAATCATCCAATTAAGAGCTAAGAATTGATAGTGTTTAGCAATCTGACAATACAAAGTGCAGCCTGTTTTGTTTGCCATGATTAAATAAAGACAAAACAAAATTTCTTAGACATTGTGTTGAAACAATTAAAACTAGTTTACATTATAAATACATGAGGGATATTTGTGCTGAAGGTCATTTTCAAATGGGAAATGTCTCTGGCTCGTCAGTGCTAGTCTTAGTTTGAATTAGACTTTTGGGATGATGCGTTTAGATGTTCTCCTGAAAGGTGATGAGTCACATTCTTTCCTGTCATGTCACAGTAATTACACGTGCACATTCTTGTTAAAGTGGCTGTGGGTTACGTTTCTCTGAAGACCAACCCCGTGGCTGCTAACAGATGTTTGATGAGCTGAACTTCCAAACAGTATTTTGGTTCCCAACGGGTTCAGTGTGATTTTATGCAATTCCCTCAACTAACTGCAGAAAAGCTGCCAAAGCAACATGATGCGGAAATCTGAATCTCACCTGTGAAAGCTGTTAACCACAGATTTAAATGATGAATGGCAGAGATATTGGTGTGTCACTTCATTCGTCTTAAATTGAGCTGAAACTAACTACTATTTTCATTATGCTATTGTTCCTGTAACAAAAATGTCACATTTTTTGCTGTGAACTTTATTTTGTCAATCTCAAATCAAATGCTTTATTTTGTCTGACCAGCAAATCAAATCCCAACATTCAGTTTGTATTTAGTTCAGCGACTACATTAAGAATAAGTGATTAACAAAAGAGTCTGATTATTTTTCCAATGAAGTGGTGACCTTTTTAAAACCCTGTGACAACAGAAATGTCTGAAATCTAGGAAACAATTTGAGAAATGCGCCATTGGGAAAACTCCACTTTGTGTCCACCGCACTGTGAGCTGCTGTAAGTGAGCCGTCAGGCCCTGTCAGCGCTGGGTCCTCTGCGCGAGCAAGCGTTGATGTTTTTGCTGCGGAGCTATTTTGAAGCGTTAGCGGCGTCTTGGCCACTTTCTGCTGCAGGCTGTGAATATAGCGCTCCTTTTAGGGCGCTACATCCGTTTCTGTCTGAGCAGAGTGGGCCGTGCTACAGGAGGTGTGAGGGTGTTAGCACAGAGCCTGCTCAGCTGCCGGGCGTAGGAAACGCGGCACGACGCCAAAACTCTGTGACGTTCCCTACTCCCACTGCTGCCCGCTCCACGCTCTAATGCAATCACAACGATATCAGATGAAGAATAAATCAGAAAAAAAAACCCCAGTTACATGCTTATGTCATAGAGGTTTGTTGGTGCTGAGTCGACTCCCCACTCGTGACACTTAGCATCTGATTGGCAATCATCTGTTTTTCTCTTGAGTGAAAAAGCTAGTGTCATCAAAACCGAACACCAACTCCATTACTTTTCAGAATTTAAAAAATCAAAATTCTTCTTCGTCATAGCAACATCAACGTGAGACGCGTTCCTGGCCTAGCTTCTGAAACGGTGGCCAGTTTGCATATCAAAGCAGCCGACAGATCTAATCCCCGAGACACTTCCTCCCTCGCCAGGATCTTCTTCGCTTTACCTAATGCGAAATTGTATGTTGCTGCACTCAGCACCTCCTGTCTGGAGGTGTCGACTGCACTTACTCGACAACTTTCTCACTCTTTGGTCAGGGAAAATAAACGGTGGGTTTGAAGGGTACACTGAGTAGCTTATAGATTTTGTGGTCAGACATTGTTGGCCTCTTAACTGACTGCAGACGGAGCCATTATTACCCCTGTGTGCATTTTCAAGCTGTCTCAGTACACAACCCAAATCAATTATCGATCACAAAGGTAATTTATGATCATATGGTAGGAATGACGTCAGTGTGAAATCATGCGCTATGAAATCACAAAACCAATGTCATGTGTCAGTGTATGAATGCATTGACTTTTGCAAGCAGTAATATTAGAGAGCGGATTTACAGATCATTTGGATGCATGTGAATTAATCATCATCACTCATTTTAACACAGACCATTTACCACAAGTGATCTGTTGATGATGCCATTACTACAGCATACAGAACTTAGCTTTGACTCATTGGCCTTTTACTGAGCATTGCCAGTCTGATGCTCCTCATTCAAAAGTTCATGAATTTACATTAAAACAAAAATCCCTGCTTTGTCTTGGATCTTGTCTTGTTCAAACAGAGAGAACGATTTGGATCTCTTGGGAGAACAGATGAGAGACTCATCTTATCTCTCTGTGTGTCTGTGCCTGTCTCTGTGTGTCTCTGTGTCTGTGCGCGCGTGTGTCACCGCTGAGACGTTTCATAAGAGCAATGAAAATCATCCCTGACCTCACGGCCTGCAAAAGTCCTGGTTTCACGTCTCACAAGGCTGCATTAGCCTGAGAGCAGCTGACATGGTTGAAACAGAAAAGAGGCGATGTGTGCCAGCACACATTTGTCTCTGACATGCTGCATGGTTGTATGTTTCTGCCAGCAGGACTGTTTTTATCAGTGCTTGTCAAATGTCCTGCATTACGGCGACAGCAAAAAGCATAGCACAGCTCCTTATAAAGGGCTTCTTTCTTGCTGAATGTTAGATAATCCAGCTCCAGGGTTAGTCAGTCCACAGAGCAGAACATTCACTGTCAAGTTTAACCCATCCCAATCTACAAATGGATACACACGTTGGATCAATCTGCCACACTCATAGTTTTCAGTATGAGCTCGTCTGTACTAAAACTTTGTGTTTGTGTGTGTTCTTTGAGAACCATTTGGCACTGTAACATTTAGCAAATGTTTTAAGTAAAGAGTGTATTCATCTGTGACTAAAGCTGTGGATGAATATACATTTTGTGTGTTATATATGGTAGATAATATAATAAACGTATGGGTCTGCAAAACTGTGGTTTGTATAATAATAAAGATGTAAATGGCAGCATGTTAGCATGTTTAGATTAGTGCTGCTAGCAGGACCGTAGAAAGTCAATCGTTTGACACCTGCTACTTTCAGTGAGTTCATTTCGATAAACATAATCCATATCAGAACAATATGGGTCACAAACTGCATATAAAGATGGATGACACTCCCTCCCTCTATCCAGAAACTAAGCCAATATATCATCAATATATGCTCATCGCCATCTTCTGCCGATGACCGTATTGAAGTCTTGCCCACCAAGTCTCAGCCAACTGGGGGCGATCAAGACACTTTGGCTTCACCTTTGATGCGCTGACGTGTTGTCCATCTTTGATATGAGTGTTCAACCTCCAGAAGAAGAGGAAGAAGAAATCAGACGCGTGACATTCTGTTTTCATAACGCCAGCTGATGGCTTGAATTTTCATACCCACCTGACTGAGAAGCCACATCTGCGTGCAGCTTGTTTCGAGGACAGAGCAGCCCGGATGTGCCTGCACAAACTGAGAAGTGATGCTCTACCCATCCAGAACCAGGCTTTTAATTATATTTTTGTTTTATTTGTTGTGTAGCTTTATGCCAGTATATAGAGGCTACTAAATTCAGAGATGGGGCCAGAGGAAAATTGGCAAAGGCAGATGAAGGTAACCCTCCCACCACACACACTCCTACCCCTCTTAACCTGAACTTGGCTTTAACCCTTCAGCCTTTAACCTGGCACAATTTGTTTTTTTTTTCCCCTCCCTCTTTTGTTCCTTCAAATTTTGAGTTTCCACGGTTGTTTTCTGCACAGGTTGTGGGGACTTGCCCTCTCTGTTTTGCGCACTCTGATTTCTCTCCTCCTGATTTCCCTCGTCCCCTCCGTCCCTCGCTCCCTCCATCTCTCACTTCCTCCAGCAATAGCTGAACGAGCTGATGTTTGACAATGACTGCTTCTGTTTCTCTCTCACACACAAATCCAGTGCTGCCTGTGCTGGCATTGCTTGGTCAATGTTTACTCTCCCCCTACACTCTGAATGATTTCTCAGTGCTGCCTTGGTGTGTGCATCACTTCTGCTTTACTCTGGGTTCAAATCAACTCAGTTTGTCCTTTTTATGATTGATTATTTTCTGTGCTGTTTTGTATTGCCATTAAAGCTGTCAGGGAACATTAATAGCTGTAAAGTTTTGGTTGATTTTCTTTCCCTGCTAATCTGTTTTGGATCTCAAGATGCCATCTGCATCATCATATTTACGTGATTAGTCTCTAGTCCAAATGGAGGCAGATGACAGCTTTAAATGATGCAATACAATTCTTCCTCCCAAGACAAATATGCTGACTCGCTCTCTTTCCTGGAGTTGTGCCTGGCACCTGCTTCTGATCAAGCCGTTTTTATTTTTACACCTGGAGAGCTACGCTGGGTGCTTGTCTGATTTGTGCCTTTGATCTCTCTCTTGATTTTCAGGTGAGAATTTTGAGCAGAGTCCTTTGCGGAGAACGTTTAAATCCAAAGTACTAGCCCATTATCCCGACAATGTTGAGTGGAATCCATTCGACCAGGATGCAGTTGGCATGGTATGATCTCTACAGTTATAACACACTAACCACACTCCTAAAGAATAAAAGCATGGCTAAATCATAGACATGGGTCGGTAAGTTAAATGTGTTTTGAGCAGTGTCCTCATCCCAAATCCAGACTACACAGCTGACAGCCCTATAGAGATTATACTACATGACTGAAAGGCGTTAGACTAGTAACACATGACATGGATCTTTTACCAGAAGTAACTCAAATCTTGCACCTTAACCTGCATATTTTTATTTGCCATTTAGTCTAAAACCTGGCTCTCAGTTTTGTAGTGTGGACTGTGGACTGAGGTTCTTTTTTTAAAATATGTTACAGACTTGTAATTCCAGACAACTCATACAGTATTGTATACTATTAGCGTTTGTAATAATAGCAACAGCAATAGCTATTATAAGTAACACCTCAACCATTTTCTGTTTTTTTTTTTTTTTTAAGAAAACAGCTAAACAAATAAAAAACTAATATTTGTATCATTTTGAACTTAGGACAGAGCCAGCTTTTCCCTTCTGTCTCTGCATGAAACAGCTGATGACCTTTTAACCCCAGCGCTGCAGTTACTGTGCAGAGCAGATGTTGACATCAACCTCTGAAATACTGAAATATTCAATATGACTACCATAATGTGGCGACGTAGGTTGTTAAACGCCTTTTCTTTCCAACAGTCAATCAGGATCTGACGTGGTCTTTAATTCCTCTCACTCTGCTCTCCATCTGTCGTCACAGCTCTGCATGCCCAAGGGTCTGTCGTTCAGGACGCAGGTCGATTCCCGGGAGCCTCAATTCCACTCCTTTATTATCACCAGAGAGGACGGCTCGCGGACCTACGGCTTTGCCCTCACCTTCTTCGAGGAGGTGACCAGCAAGCAGATCTGCAGTGCCATGCAGACTCTTTACCACATGCACAACGCAGAGCAGTACGACATCCTGCACACTCCCACCTCGCCGCCGGGACCTGAGGACCAGCGGCGCCAGCCGGCCCAGCCTCGTCCCGTGCTCCACGCCGCTCCCGCCATCTCCCGCCTGCAGCGCTTCAACTCGTACGACATCAGCCGCGACACGCTGTACGTGTCAAAGTGCATCTGCCTGATAGCCCCCATGGCCTTCCCGCAGGCCAGCAGGAAGGTGCTGCAGCAGCTTCACCAGGCGGTGTCCTCCCCTCAGCCCCCACCCCTCCCGCTGGAGAGCTACATTTACAACATCCTCTACGAAGTGCCGATGCCTCCTTCCGGGCGATCCCTCAAGTTCTCAGGCGTCTACGGGCCCGTGGTGTGTCAGAGGCCGAGCACATCTGAGCTGCCACTCTTTGACTTTGCCGTCGGTGAGATGTTCAACCTGCTTGGGGTGGAGAACGTTCTTCAGCTGTTCACCTGTGCCCTGCTCGAGATGCAGATACTGCTCTACTCACAGCGTAAGTAGCTGCTCGAAGTTTTCACTTAACCTTTACCATCAAGTCGCATTAGGACGTATTGATTACAAATATCCTGCCATCTGTCTCACATTACAACCATTTTCAAACACAAAAGGGGAAATGGTGCTAGTGATGAGGCTTGCATTGAAATCCTGTGTGGCAGAGACACACCTCATTAGCTCTCAGTATGCAAATGGATAGAAGTGAGAGGAGAAGAGGAGAAGCAAGAAAAGTGTAATTTGCATAGCAGCTGTTTATTAAGCCTCACGAGGTCATGTGATCCTGGTAGGAGAGACACTTGAAGATATTGTCAGGGGACACGGTTATGACTCCTAGCTTTATGTTTTTCTCCTTTGTTTGATGGATGTAAGGAATAGGTTGGTATTTACACATTAAATAACGTGATTTTGCTTATTATTATTTAACTTCAAAGAAGTTAAGCTCATTTACCACTATATGACAAATAACATTTTTTACAGCTGCGTCATAAATCAGTCAGAAGTGCAAGAAATAGATAGATAGAAAGAAAACAGCATTGCTTGCATGAGAACATTGGACCTTTGGTGTCAGACAGCACTGAAATAGTTGGGCACAGACCACACCCCTCAATCTAATGTCGCAAATGAAGATGAATAGATAACATACTGTGACTCGACGTTGGTGCTCTGTCGCCAACTTCAGAATTCTTTTTGCTTCGAAACAAGTGGATGTTTTTTGTATAGGAACAAAAACAACCCAAGGCAGCGACAAATGTTTGAAATGCTTGGCAGAGCTACTGTCCAGGAGATTACATAACCTGTTGTGTGTCTCTATTAATGTGATGTAGTGTGAGGAAGAGCTTGTGTAAATGCTACTCCTCTCAGCCATGAGAGACAGCTTGACATTTCGATCAGCTCTGATCGTGGAAGAAAACACCCCTGTCTGAAAATCGTTCTTTGATTTAATCAAAGCTTTTTAATTAAAAAAAAGTGTGTGAGCTAGTGCAGGCGTGCATGTGTGCGCGCACATGTGGTGATTGGATCCCTTACAACGGCTAAGGCAAATGGTTTACAAAACGCCAGGGGACAAGGGGGAGCAGCTCTTTAGGGGGAAAGCCGCGGTGTTGCTAAGCAACCCGGAGACAGGGAGGATAGCTGTGATGCTGGGTGATTATTATTGGTCGGAGGTGACATCATGCCCTCCCTCCCATGAGGCTCATCACTGCAGAACGTGTGAAGGATGTTGTGTAGAGTTGAGCCCTGGCAATCTTCCGCTGAGAAGAAATGAGGGATTGTTAATGAAAGTACACTTAAAGACTCTGAAGAGAGGGATGCTCTGCGAATAAGGAGACAACTGTGTGCTATGTGCTTTAAATAGCACAGTAATTCAAAAGTGATTTCAATAGAAAAAGGAAAAGAAAGATCTTGGCCACCGCCTCCTCTTTAAAGCCATAAAAAAGATTTTGAAATGCTCTTCTCTTGCTTCTTTCTTCCCTCACAAACAGGAAGCCTGTCATCTGTCACTCATGTGCCAACAAATGTGACATCCTATAATTAAGCTGTAATGGTTTTATTATTTCATGGCCCTTTTCTGTCTTTAGAGAAGAAGGAGAGCAGAGTGTGACAACACACATTTCAACGATTTAGACTCCATCTTAAAGCTGGGCAAAATGTGTTTTTCTCATCGGCCTCAACACACTGAATCCCTCTCTCTATCTTTGACTCAGACATAGACAGTCGGCAGCCGTGATCTAAATTGAACAATTTATCTTTACTTTTATCTTTTTGTCAAGTAAGACATTACATTGCTTTTGCTTTTCAGATTTCCCTGATTCCAAAATGTATATACACGTAAAATGTATATTTGTGTGGTTTTCCACAGGCAAATAATAATTAGTCAAAAAAAGGATGTGCCTGTCACCTTTATTGAGACTGATTAAACTGCTTAAACGACCGCAGGGTTTTTTTTTTTTTTTTTTTTTCAAATGCGTTGCTTGATCAGAAGAGTGCTGAGACCTAAGATTCATTGTGGTTTTACCTCTGTGCACTCTCTGCATTATGAACCAGCTGTTCTGCATGCAGTTGCACTTGGCTTGTAGTTCAGGCTGTAGCCCTGTTGCAGTGTGGACATTTTTAAAATGTCCACGGCATGTGCCTGTGGAAACAAAGCAGCAGACCTGAGTTGAAGTGGTTTATTGTTTTAGTGACCCAGTTTAAGAGCAGACGGGTGATGTTAGTATTCTTGTCCCCATCCTGGGAGAGGAAGCTTGCTGGGGGGAGGCGGGGGGTGTGTAAGGGGGAGGCCCAGGCTGGGTTGGGCGAGAGTCTCTTCTCATGGGCCAGCACATGACCAAATGAAGGAATGGTATTTATTTTGGCACCATAACAGGAGAGGCCCGAGCTGCTGCTGCTGCTGATGATGAAGCTGAAGCTGAACACACACTAGGTGTCAACAGGATAGAGCAGGAATGCAGATGAGGAGGACCGGACACATATTTGCATGTATGGCTGTTGACTCAAGTGTGAAACTCTGGACGTGAAGGAGTTTAGCCGTGTGTTGTCACGAAAATGGAATTTAAAGTTCACCGCCAGACCAGCTGACTGTTGCTGCGTTCCCAGGGTCTGGATCCCCCACGGGACGCAGGCCTCCTCCCATGAGATAGCTGACCCTCACACGGACTAAACTGTTGGCAGGCAGACAACAATTTAGAAAATTTGAACTGAAAAAACCAGTACAGTGTCCTCAAACTACCAGTGGCAAGTTAAATGTGGGGCAGCATGGTGGAGCGGTATAGTTAGCACTGCCACCTCACAGCAAGGAGGTTCCTCCGTCGAATCTGGGGTTGTTCTCCATGTGTTTGTGTGCAATTTCTCAGTGTGCTCCAGCTTCCACAGTCCAAATACAATACAAAGACAAAATTGGAGACAAAATTAAACATAGGTGCAGAGTGAGAGTGAATAGATCCCGTGACGATTCCCGTCAGCTGGGATTCCAGGTTTAGCTGTGTAGATAACACATGACACAAGTTTCATTTTGAGCATAAGAACGATCACAATGTGAAAATGCGCCTATGCCACAAAGACAAACACCACGGTGCAGTCCACTGTGGTCTGTAAACACCAGCTCTGTCGCCCATAATCAAGCTCAATAGCCAATCAAACGTCTAATCATCTCCTTACAGTGGGACACATCATTGATCGAGCTCCACTTCGACCTTTACACCACACGACAACAAGATCAGATACCCACAAAGAGTTAACACGCTAGTTATGTTGGCTGTCTCCTTTTATCGTGTCATGTTTGTTTACTTTGTTTCCCTCGAGGCGAAGTACTGAAGCGTGTTGCCTTCACTTGAGAAAGAGAACTCTGAATGAATGCTATATATTTTGGCTGTGCGATTCCTGCAGGCGTAGCAGGACGAGTTAGCAGGCAAAACGGGGCACTTGAGGTATTTCAGACTCGGGGAACAGACTCGATCAGGTGGCATTAGCAGTGAGTGCTGTTGCTGGAGGAGTAAACATTTATCAGAGAAATACATTTTAGCCTGGAACCTCTCCGGGGGAGTGATACACAGGAAACGAGTTGTGCAACTAGATTTTTGCTTGAATTTGTGCACTTTCCTCCTTATCCTATATTCAGATGTTGTGGAAACTGTCAGTCTCAAGTAATAAAGCAGCAGAGTTTTACCCTCCAGGCTTCAGTTTTGCTTCTACCCTTGAAAGTTTTCTGCTAAATGTGCCCTACTTTAGTCCAAAACATATCACACAGTTGACCTGGAACTGAGTGCCTTTGAAACCACTTTTTAGGAGGAAGCGCAATCTCTCAAACCCATGACAATAGTCAAGTCAGCAGACGCACCCTCAGAATTGCAGCATATCCTCCTCTGACATAAATATCACGTGGGTATGACCTTATCTTGATCTCCCTCGGTTTGTTTTTCGTTTTTGTGTGGAACAGATTACCAGAGGCTGATGACGGTGGCAGAGAGCATCACAGCCTTAATGTTCCCCTTCCAGTGGCAGCATGTGTACGTTCCCATTCTGCCCGCCTCCCTCCTCCACTTCCTGGACGCTCCTGTGCCGTACCTCATGGGCCTCCACTCCAACGGGCAGGACGACCGCACCAAGCTAGAGCTGCCACAGGAGGTACAAACACATGCGGTGTCTTCTAATACTGCGTTTAACACGGCCCCTTCGCTGAGTTTTGAAAGGTTGTAGTTAGCTTCTATAGTCACTGGTTTCCCTGTTATAGTGAACAAGCCTTACTTTTCTTCAGGCACACAAATTTGGATGCCTTTTCGGTTATTTTATTTTTCGACTGGCCCAAGTTTTATATTTACCCTCATGTGGCTCCATTTGAAACATCAACGTTCAGATCTTTTTTAAACATAGGAATTTTCATGTCATGTTTCATTTGAAGGCCAGTTACAGCCCAGCTGGCCTGCGAGTTTGATTCATGAGTCATTGGTTACGTGTAATAAATAGAATGTGTTGTCAGACATGCCCAGTAAATCATGAATTGAGGTTTTGGATCCAAATGCAGGGTGTGTTGAATTTGTGATACTGTTATTAGGACTTGAAGGACGAGCACCAGTGGTGATAATACCGTTATGCCTGTTGTTTTTTTTATTCTTCTCAAGGCTAACTTGTGTTTCGTGGACATCGATAATCACTTCATCGAACTTCCAGAGGAGTTGCCCCAATTTCCCAACAAGCTGGAGTTCATCCAGGAGATCTCAGAGGTGCTCATGTCCTTCGGCGTGTCTCCAGAGGGACACATCCACTCCAGCGACAGCCAGGTGAAATACAGAGGCCTCAGGTCTGTTGACATGGTCTCCGACAAGCGCAACGGTAACCTGGCCTCGCCCCTGAACTCTTACCTGCTGAGAGAGAACGAAACCATCGCCAGACTGCAGGCCCTGGTCAAGAGGACAGGCGTCAGCCTGGAGAAGGTGAGGAACCAAGTGACGTTACACTTCTATATTGGTCCAAATGTTGCCCTCAGGTCAAGATGGTAAAAGGTTTTTGAACTAGAAATAATTGTTTTCTTTAAGTTGGCATGTGAATATCGTTTTACATCCGTAAATAAATATTGTTGATCTATTTGTTGAATTATGCTTTGCCGGTTCTTAAATTATGAATATTCAGGGATTGCAAGTTTATTAATATTATTGTGGCATGAACTAAAAATAACACAAGCTTTATTCAATTGCTGCCCTATTACTGTCAATGGTGCAGTACATCACTGTAAACAAAAGGGGGCGCCATCTGTCACACAATGAACAGGCCATGTTTTGTCAGTACAGACAGAAAATGAACAAGGTTGTTTTATATCTAAAGGTTTTCAAATGCTCTGAAAAAAAAATGTGCTGTGTTAAGCTGTTTAAATGCAGTATTTCTACCTCTTTGGGGAGGGCGGGTATTTGCTATAAAGGGTGCTATTCTATTTTTCTGTGTGTGTATTGAAGGTTTTCTATTATACATCTAAGAACCTTAAAGCGGTTCAAAGCATCAGCTCCAGTTCCCTTTGAAATGCTGCCGATCGATCTCTCACAGCCTCGACAACAGAAACACATTACTAACGCCGGCAGTGGATTTTCATCGGAGTGTTTTGCAAACACTGTTCAGCAGTGCGATCTATGACTCGCTGTGAAGAATGATAGATGTCTGCTTGGTGGCAGTCTCATCAGCCTCTGCACTCATGCCAGCATCAATTATGATGAGCTAATTGTCTGTGTTTAGTCGTCCAGCCATGAGGTCAGTCCTCGCTTTAAATGAATCAAATCTGAACTCTCTGCTAAGTTTAATTCAAGGAAACAAGTCGGTGATGAAATAGACTCCTGCTCTGTGTCACTGGGCTGTTTTTGTGTACATATGCACATGTTACTTAACATTATTTTAAATGGACGCATCTCTTTTCATACACAAAGGCAGAGCAAACGACCCTACAGGCACCATGACAACTAAACAACGTCCTGCTTTTTTCTGCATCTCACTTCCTGCTCACATGTTTTATTCACTTTTGTCTCACCTCTGTCTTCCCTGTGTGCGTGTGCATGCTTGCGCACATCAGCTGGAGGTGAGAGAGGACGCCAGCAGCAATAAGGACGTTCGGGTCCAGTGCGATGAGGAGGAGCTAAAGATGCACCAGCTCAACATCCACGTTCGGGAGGTCTTCGCCAACCGATTCACCCAGATGTTCGCCGACTACGAGGTGTTTGTCATCCAGCCAAACCAGGACAAAGAGTCTTGGTTCACCAACCGAGACCAGATGCAGAACTTTGACAAGGTACGGTGGAACAGAAGGATTGCCATTATTATACACAATCTTATTACATTTCGTTCGTTCTCCCATTAAGTCCTAACTTTCCGCACACAGGCCTCCTTCCTGTCCGACCAGCCGGAGCCCTACCTGCCCTTCCTGTCACGTTTCTTGGAGACGCAGATGTTCGCCTCCTTCATAGACTGTAAGATCCTCTGTCATGATGACGAGGACAAGGAGCACACGCTGAGGGTGTTTGACTCCCGAGTGGATAAGATCCGCATGCTGAACGTCCGCACGCCCACACTCCGCACATCCATGTACCAGAAATGCACCAACATTGAAGAATCGGGTAAGGATTACAGGTCACCTTTGCGGATTCGATAATCGAACGACTTTTCAAACTGTTGAATAGTATTTAGTAGTGCAAAAGTTGACTGCGGTTGACTGTGGAGTCATCGAACCGAATCACCTTCACGACAGATTTCCTCGTTCTGTAACACTAATTGATGGTTACTGTCTCGTTCGCAGCAAAACTACTAACAAAGCGATATGAAAAAGCAGATTTCGTGGCTCCTGGACCTCATGCCATCGGGCTAGAGAGTGACGAGACTCACCTTCGTAATATTTGCTCTCGTTACCTCATCTTTCTGAACATGTGTGCATTGCATTATATTGGGCTTGGTGTTCATTTGACTTGTCCACATATTAATAATTCACTCAGAACTCAGAAACATTATATTCACTTATTATAAATCCAGTAAATGAGACCCTTGAGACACTGCACACTGATCTTTATAGTGGCGCTCTGATATCTTGCGGCATGCGGGGGAACTGGTGATGAATTCTTTTCAGGCAATTTCATCTCTGTACCTGTGAATTGCAGTTTCAGACAGTCACTCCTGTAACACACAGTGTAACTACTTGTTGTCTGTCGTATTTCGTCCAACTCATCCATGTGTGGGTGTGTTGGGGCATCAGAAAGAATCTGTCTAAAGCTGCATTCATGGAGGACTCTGAACTGGTTGTTTGTACTCTGGGTCTTTATTTTCTCGCTTCTCTTGGTTCTCTTTGGGTGCTTAAAAGAAAAGGTATTTTTCAACATCATTGCAGTTATGCTGTTTTTTTCAACACAACTGTTGAGATATCAATATCATAGTATATTTCACACAAAAGCCCAGCTCATCATATCCCAAAAAGCTATAAAATGTAGATTCTCAACAGTATTTGACTCTCTGATAAAACATCCTTAAACCTTTTTTTCTTTCTCTTCCCAGCTCCAGTTGTTTCTTCATTCTGTAATTCCTCTGGCATCTTCTCATCCACAGAGAAAGCCATCGAGATGAGAGTGACCAAGATTGATCATACTGCCCTTCACCCTCACCTGCTGGACATGAAGATCGGTCAGGGACGCTACGAGCAGGGCTTCTTCCCCCGGCTGCAGTCTGACGTGCTCTCCACTGGGCCCACAAGCAACAAGTGAGTATTTCACAGTAATGTCACTCAAAGTTCTACAGGCTCATTTATTTGTAAAATAAACCTTCTAGGCCTGTCTTTGAATTAGATTTTATGGTCAGTTTTCAGAGAATTGTCGGTAAGGATGATTCCAGTCATCTTGTTTTGTTTCACAGGTGGACCAAGAGAAGTGCTCCAGCCCAGTGGAGGAGGAGGGATCGACAGAAGCAGCACGCTGAGCACCTTTATTTAGACAATGACCAGAGAGAGGTGAGGGGTCCCCGCAGGGTTTTTCTCGCCTCATAATTAAAAACATGGCTAGGCCGAGCTTTGTGTTCTCTGTTCATTTTGCATGACATTTTCTTTAAGTTGACTTTATGCTCTCTCCTCCTCAAACATTTGGTCACTTTCGTCTCTTCTTGTTTCTCACCCATGCTCACACACTCTCAGCATGTAGAGTGCTTGTTTCCGGAGCTGCAGCTCCTGCTGTTTCTTGACTACTACTGGCTCTCACAGTCCTTCAGGCCCTGTCTAAAGTCAGTGACAGTGGACTTGGTATGTGTTGGTAGTCCACATGTGCTGTCCACCCATGTCTTTACCTCCCTGTGCTCCCCACCAGCAGCTCAGCTAATCTCTTTTGATGAACTATATTTAAATCATTTTATTTGAATTTCCACGAGTTTAACCCCCTTTTTGATTTTGATCGTATTGGTTCAGAAACTTCAGTCTGCCCTGCCATCTGACTGCGATCTCTGTCTTTCATCAGAAGTACATCCAGGAAGCCAGAAACTTGGGCACGACCATCCGACAGCCCAAACTCTCCAACCTGTCGCCCTCCGTCATCGCTCAGACCAACTGGAAGTTTGTGGAGGGGCTGCTGAAGGAGTGCAGGAACAAGGTTTGGCGATATCTGTGACATGGTTGATGCCAGTTAAGACACGCAGTCCCAGACCAGTACAGGCTTCTTATGTTTACCTGCATTTCTTTAGTTGACAGTTCCTTTTAAGTGCTCACTGATGATGAAGAGCAAAAAAACAAATATCAGTTTTGGAAGCTATCAAACAGATCATGAAATAAATGTTTAATAATATTTTTCTTAATCTGCAGACCAAGCGCATGCTGGTGGAGAAAATGGGTCGGGAGGCTGTGGAGCTGGGTCACGGAGAGGTCAGCATCACTGGTGTTGAGGAGAACACTCTGATCGCCAGCCTCTGTGACCTGCTGGAGAGAATCTGGAGCCACGGGCTGCAGGTTAAACAGGTGAGGACGCACCGTTCTGTGCGGCGTCCACACACCCGATCGATCCTCAGAGCTGCTTCCACAGCTGAGGAATGTGAAGTTCCCTCAGAACAAGTAATGATGCTGTGGTATGTCGTCGCTCTCTCTCTCTCTTTCAGGGAAAATCTGCCCTGTGGTCACACCTCCTGCACTACCAGGAGAGCAAAGAGAAGAATAACGCCACTCCTGGCAGTCTGGGACCTCCAGGTAGAGAAATCCCTTCACTTCATGAACAAAATGAATCGCTGTCTATCATTGCCTTACACATAGGAATTGCTTTCTGTCCCTGTTTTCTCCGCCCCAGGTTTCATTCATGACACAGAGAGACGCAAATCTGATGGTGGCGGCTCAGCCATGCCACCCCTGAAAGTCTCTCTGATCCAGGACATGAGGTGAGGATGACTGAGGGTTATTTAGATGTGATCTCAATTCACAAATGAATGGATGACAATAGTTGTTTTTTAATGTGTTGCTGCTGGTCAACGTTTAAGAAAATTCAATACACTAAGACTGCCCCCCTGTGGTTGCTTGTCAAACAGTCTCTATTTGCTGTCCTGTTTTTCTCCTTCCAACTGTTCTCTGCATATTTAAATGATAAATCACTGACAGGATGAAGAGAATATCAGATTCTTAGTTACAATCAAACAATTGTTTCAATCCCACATGGGAATTTTAAAAGAAAGGCAGTCTCTCAGTCGCATGGTTCCTTCAACATTTATTTTAGAAGCCCACCTACATTACAGAAACATGTATGATATTGGATTGATTTATATTGTATATAGATTTATGCCCCACGTATTCATCGAAAATCTAACTAATACTTTCTAATGGTAAATTATATTTATATACTACAAATGTCAATTTGCTTTGCAAGGCTTTCACATTGAAATTAGATTATTAGAATACTTAGAGTCCAAAAAACAATTTGATTTAAGAATAAATGTACAAGCACATACAAATTTCCAAACATTTATTCACACAGAGCGATGTTCACATGTGAAACTGTAAATAAGAGTCATAAACATGTACAAGCACCAGCCCAGACCCCAAGGCCAATTAGGTGTCCCCCTTTTTTAATTTAATTTTACTTAATTTTACTTTAGCATAAATTTAATCAAATTCTAAAACTGCGCTGCTCCATCGCCCCGAGAGCTGCTGTGGCTCCACCTGCATGCGTTTGTGTCACGGCAGCCTTTGCTCTCGTCACGTTACCCACCATACCCACCCAGAGCTGAGACATCGAGGCATGTGGTGCGTGAAGACGGCTCAGAGCGAATCTGTGGAACAGCACGTTACTTCTGGCCTAATTACCAGACCCCCGCCAGACTGACAGAGAAAAGAGGAGGGGGTCAACCGAGGGCACAAACATACAGATCTGCTCCACTGGTAGACAGACCCTCCTCCACACTCTGTACACGTCTGACACCATGATCGTAAAACAGACGCAGCCACTTCCCTCACATAATGAGTTTTAATAATTCATAACATTCAGGCAGCAAATATTTTACAAAAATTCATTTTTATTTGGTTTTTCAGCTTATTAAGGTTGCGGTGTAATATCTGTTACCCAGAGTTTTCTATATAAGGGATAGTGGTGATGGTGCAGGTGTTTTCCTCTGTTGTCATGGCGATAACAAGCAAAGGAAACTAGGTTACATGAGTGAGAGGGTGGAGACAGGGTGGGGGTTGGAAAGTGGAGGAGGAGGAGGCAAGAAGAGCTCTTCGCAGACGAGCTGATGACACAGGTGGAGTGGAAGGGAATGTGTCTGGACGTCTCAGGCATGATAGTGGCTCGGAGCGATGGCATGGGACCGACGTGCACACTCAGACATACATGTACACGCTGTAGCAGAGACTCAGGCTGAATATTTCAGGAGAGAGAGAGAGGAAATCAGGAATATTTATCAAATACTGACTCAAATACAGTTCCTCTTGTAGCTTGCACTCAGGTTTTATTCAAAATTCTTCAAAGCATTTAAAACAAAACTACTGTAGCCTAGAACAGAATATGGCATTTTAAATATTAATCTACATTGTTCAACTATGGAAACTGAATATTATCAGTATAATAATAATAATAATAATGAACTATCAAATGAAAATACAGAAATAGTTATATAATATGCACCTTTCACTTCAGACAGAGATTTATGGTCAGAGAAACTCATGGAAGTAAATATAGGCTCAAATTCAGTTCTAAATCTCTGCTGACCTCTTGGGGTGTCATTTTTTTTTCCCAGACACATTCAGAAGCTCAGTGAGATCAAGACAGATGTGGGCAAGGCCAGAGCATGGGTTCGCCTCTCGATGGAGAAGAAGCTGCTCTCCAGGCACCTGAAGCAGCTGCTGTCAGACCACGAGCTTACAAAGTGAGTAAAACGCCACACTGCCCAAGGTCAGCTCTGTTGTCATTCACACTGACACATACCTGTATTCGTTAATATGTCCCTGCGAGACTCACTGTTGTATTTAAGGATGACTTTTCCTCCTTCCTCTCATCCTGACCCTCTTTTTCCTTGTGGAGGAATGTCTGTCGCATATGAAATGAAGATGACGTGTGATCGACCCATTTATTATACATTAACTCTCTTGAAATTGCAAAACATTACACCGCAGTCCACCGCCCCCTAAATAATTCACACTTCTTTCCTCTTCATAATTGATATCTGAGCGGTGAACTGGGTCAGAAGGATTTCTGTCTGCCTTTGTAGCCTCACATTGCCAATTGTTCTACTTTGCATCAAAGCAAACACACTTTATCATCCACAAACCGATGATGCCATCAGAAATATTGCAAATAGTGCCAATTATTTAACTGTCTTCACCTAAGCCCTGATTTTAAATACATTTCGTTTTCCCTTTTAGAAAACTGTACAAGCGCTACGCCTTCCTCCGCTGTGATGATGAGAAGGAGCAGTTCCTTTACCACCTGCTCTCCTTCAATGCTGTGGACTACTTCTGCTTCACCAACGTCTTTACAACCATCAGTGAGTGCTCATAGTACGGCCTGTTCACGTGTTCACGTGTTTTGTTTGGATGTACCCATGTGACATTTCTCCTCTCTGTGTCCCAGTGATCCCCTACCATGTGGTGGTGGTTTCCAGTAAGAAGCTGGGCGGCTCCATGTTCACCGCCAACCCCTGGGTGTGCGTCTCTGGAGAGCTGGCAGAGACCGGGGTCCTGCAGGTCCCCAGGAATACTCTGGAGATTACCTTTGAGGTTGGTGTTGATTGAAATCCGCAGTAGTGTTTCCACCCTGTCCTTGTTTACGTCCTTGGGAGATGAGCACAGATTTGCAGTTATCATGTTACACGTTATTAACTTCACACTTTCTAAACTTGCAATCAAAGGATTGCATTTAACAAGAGCCATTCAACGCTACTCGAGGCTCGGCTTTATCAATGAAACCTCACAAGTCACAGATCTTAGAATTGTTCTTGAACTCATGTCACCTTCATGGACCAACAATCCCCTTAAATCCCACACCACATTGGTTATATTTGTTTGGACATTTTCATTTCAACTTTTTCATTAGAATTGTGAATTTATTCCCAGAGAAATTGTTAATAAAGGAAAACCACATTGTAATGTAATAACCCAACTTGCTGGAGGTGATAGCACCAGGTTTGAAACTGGAATTAACCTTAGGTGAGCCATATGACACCATGTTTCTCTTTCAGTGCCAAAACCTGGGCAAACTCACCACAGTACAGATGGGCCATGATAACACGGGACTCTACGCAAAGTGGCTGGTGGAATGCGTCGTGGTCCGCAATGAAATCACAGGGCACACCTACAAGTAAGCAGACCTAGCGAGGAGGACATGCCCCATGTTGTTTTGAAGAGGTGGTTCTCAAAAGTTGAACTTGCGGTTTTTCCTGGACAGGTTTCCGTGTGGCCGATGGTTGGGGAAAGGAGTGGATGACGGCAGTCTGGAGAGGATCCTGGTGGGTGAGCTGATGACCCCCAGCACAGAGAACGACGAGAGGATGTGCCGCACACCGCCAATGCAGCAGTCCCCGGGGATGATGAGGAGGTTTGTTACCATCTCGCCGAACAGCAAACCAAGTAAGTTACTGCACTGCACAGCCACATGCGCAGTCCATCTATTTATGTGCTGACTCTCAACTGAGAACGACCTAAGTAGAACATCAAAATCGACCACATAATGACTGAAATAGTCTGTGGTCAATACGTGTCTGTGGCTTTGATGCTGGTAAAAAATCCCACAGTTTGTTGATGGTTAAAGCATTCGAAACACATCTGAGGAATTCACAGATAGGTGTGGGTTTGGTTTGGACTTGGAAATAGTTGCAGGATACAGGTTGGATTCAGAACACACCTTTGTGGGTTTGCGAACAGGAACCTGACCTGAGGTTTTGTTTGTCAGACCTCCACTGCTAAAAATTCAAATCTCCTTTTGTGAAAACACAATTCCTAGCCTGCCTTGTCCTACAGCATTTTCCTTTGCCTCTCTCCTCTCCCCCAGAGTTAAACACAGGTCAGATCCAGGAGGGAGTGGGAGAGGCCATCAACGGGATCGTGAAGCACTTCCACAAGCCGGAGAAGGAGGTGAGAGACGACAGTCCAGACAAGCCTCAGCGCCTGCCTCTATTATTCATCATATATTAAGAAAAGCAGCTTTCTGCTCTGGTGGTCCTGAAGCCCCTCAGCAACTGTGCACTACGTGGCATCATTCACATATTAAAGGAGACTTCTCACTGTTTTTTTTAGGCATGGACGTTGTAGTTCCAGTTACAGTGGCACCATCCATGATAATGATTTATTAAAGCAGTTAATCATTTGAATTCAGGAAGAGGAAACTCTGACTGAAGGGTTTGAGTGTCTTATAAGTTGCCTGTGAATTACAGGTTTCAAATGTAATTCACTGTGTATTTTCAGCACAAAGGATTATTTCAGGGAAACCCCCCTCTCTCTCACTCCACCGCTTCACAGAACAATGGCCACTGAAAACAACAAATGTCCATAAACTTTTAGATCCACTCTGTATTCTGGTGTTTCTGTGTTCATCATGTGAGTATGTATTACATTAGGAATAATCTAGAAATCTGTTATTGCACATAAGCTCATGCCTCAGCCATATGTCACCCTGGGGCCCTTTGGTGTTTTAGCATAATAGCTGGAACTGAAGACCCTAAAAACTAAATTGTAAAGTGCTCTGTTATATCTTCAGCTTCTGCAGTTCCTCCAGTGACATTCATTTCTTGTTTTTGTTGCTTCACAGAGAGGCAGCCTGACCCTCCTCCTCTGTGGGGAGTACGGCCTCGTCTGGGCTCTGGAGCAGGTTTTCCAACACGGTTTCAAATCACCACGACTCTTTAAGAATGTCTTCATCTGGGACTTCTTGGGTAAAGACCTAATGTCATTATTCCCTAATCAAGTCTTCCAGTCAGTCCCCCTTTCCTGTCTCTCCCTCATCACTAATAATGAACATATATTGACTTCTATTTCTGCAGAAAAGGCACAAGTGTACTTTGAAAGTGCGGAGCAGCGAGAGGTGACGCCGGATGAAAACTGGCAAACCAGAGTTCGCCACTTCTGCCACTTCATGCGTGCCATCAACAACACATCCAGAAACATTGGCAAGGACGGGAAGTTCCAGATGCTTGTGTGTCTGGGTGCAAGGTGACCATATTTACATACAGTGACCACTGTTCATGTTCATTTAGGAAGACCAGTGTTCAAAGCAGACTGTGAAATTTCTAGTGGTCTGATCTCCCTGCTAAAATGTGCTTGGAGAACAAATGAAACAGTTGTGGTGATGCTGTTGTGTCCAGCAACAAGCAATCAAGTATTTATCTTTTTAATCGATTCTGTAGTTTCAAGCTCCTTGTTTAACTTCACACGCCTGTTTCCTGCTTCTCGTAGGGACCATCTGCTGCATCACTGGATCGCTCTGCTCGCAGACTGTCCCATCACGGCCCAGATGTACGAGGAAATGGCACTGATTAAGGATCGTTCATTGGTGAACTCTCTGATCCGAGTCCTGCAGACACTGCAGGAGTTCAACATCACTCTGGAGGCTTCGCTGGTCAAAGGCGTCGGTATCTGAACCAAACCAACTCTCCCACTAGATGCATCTGAGCAGGCCGATCACTGGGGACCACTGAAAAGAATAAATAGACCCTTTTATATGCAGAACCTGGCTTGAACAAAGGACGTTTTCTGGCTTATATTAAAGCTACTGTTACATTTGCCATATATTAAGTGCAATGAGCCTTTTAAGATGCGTTGTTATTTTTATCCTTGACGATGTTGCCATTAGATGTTAAAAATATGTTTTCTATTATGAATCATGATTTTCACATTATCGACGATGACCTACTTGTGCTATAACGTTTTAATGAAAGCTAAATATTTTCATTGTTATCGTGAACTGCTGACAATGGCTATATTTAAGGGAATGCAACGATCAAAACTGTTAATATATTTTCAGAGAAAAACAGTATTATTTTGTTAAACCAGTCAAGTTGCTTGCTCTGTTATCAACTCAGATTCCAATGTCATAATGCAGAGCTTAAAGCAAATGATGTAGAAGTATGCTTTATAAGTATGTGTGTGACAGGGAGGCGTGTAGAGTGGAGGATGACTTGCCTACATAGGAATAAAAAGGCCATCACATTTGAGCCTTTCCCTGAGTATGCAAAACTTTTACATGAATTACCGTCGGAGCAAATGTTCCTTCTTGCATGATACAACTGTGTGATTTAAACCTGTATCCGGTGATGGACATTGATATTCAGTTGGATCAAGGAAAATACCCAAGTCTTCGATTTGTTTTCCAGATACACGTACCCCAGGTGATGCTTGACTGAGCTTTCTGTGCAAAATTGATCACACTCAAAGCCTCTGTATTAGTACCTCCAGCCCCCCCCCTCTCACCATCATCCCAGCTCTGACACTACATCGGCCCTCTTCCCTGTACACAGCATGACGATCCCTGCAGGCTGCTTTTGGTGAAGGAGGATCCTCTGCTTCCTTTCAGATTTTGTTATATCGTGGTTTCTTGCTATGCAATATCCAGAAGAGAAAATTCAACCCCCTCAAACTCCATGTTCTGGTTCATTGAGGAATTACCGGACCCGCCTCCGTTACATCCATCGAACTATACCGTGCAGAAAAAGAGATTTGATATGTGAAGGACTTCTTTTCTGTGCCAACAATGTCTGGAACGACTGTGTTGTACTCGTCTGTGTACGACCCACACATGAGCATCTTGGGAGATATATATTTTTGTTTTTCCAATACGGTTGTACATTTATTGACATAGCTGTGTAATGTAGTGTTTACTAAGTGAGCAACAGTGTACAGTGTAAAAATATATTAAGAATAAAGCATCTGTAATGCGTTATAAAGACTTGTTTTTTTATTATGTTGCAGTTTGACACTTTCTGGCAGAAGTGATTTCTCAGCTGAAAATATCAAGAAAACTTTAAAAGTTCAATAGTCAAACGTGAATATTAATCTTCAGTTATGACATGTTAACGCCACAACTAAAATTGGTCAAATCTGTTTCAGTAACAATGAATGACATTTTGATAGTTTAATAAATTAATAATAAAACATGTCAGTTTCATACTAAACTGGTACTACAAATACTCTACTTTCCACGTTTGTATATATTTTAACAATGGGACAACTCATCTTCTAACTGCTCCTCAGCTGAAAAGATGTAAACAAACGCTTTCGCGCCATTTCGAAGGGCTGTTTTTCTTTCAGGCGTCAGGCGCGGTGGTTTATGGGACTTTGAGTTTAACGGGAAGGGGTTAAAAAGTGGGAGAAAGAATTCTCCCGCCCGTTCAACTACACCTCCCAGCATCCAATGCCACCGAGGGGCTCGCGAGGACGGCCGCGATTGGTTGGCTCCAGGTTCAAACCGAACGGCTGCACTCCTTATATGGTCAGAGTGCGCACAGCCCTTTGATCTGAGCTGTTTATGCTAACTACATGCTAATGCACAGCTGTATGCAGCGGTAGTAAGAGCATGCGCAGTGCGGCACGAGGACACGGCGAAGATTCAAAGTTTTTGTTCAGTAAGTGCGCTCTTATTTCTCTTGTACGGGAATTACATTCGTGGGATTCCGCCGGCTTGCTGCGTGCGGGAGAGACGCGTGAGAGTGAGTTGCAGCCGCGGCGTGACCTGTGCGTGTCCGCGTGTAGCGAGCGGAGCGTGCGAAGAATAAGCGACAATGGGATAACGTGGAAGTGAACGAGAGCGTGGCGTGGCGGAGGTAGCAGCATCGGCTAGCTAGCATGCTAACGGCTAACAACAATGAGCCGCGTTTGGCGCTCTAGCGGAATAAAGTTTGCACCGAAACGCGACGACGGTCTCGACGCTACTTTTCACGTTTTACAGACAACACGCACGCGTCTCGTCGAGTCTCCGCCGGCGTTGTGTCGTTTCGCTTCGCGCTTTATTCTGAATTCAGCGAGAAGCCCGGTAGCTTTTTGTTTTACTTCAGAGAGCGCCGCAGCCGCGTTGTGTTTGGAGTTCCCACCGTGGACTCATCCACGACTAACGCGACACGCAGCCGCAGCTACATCACCGATCGCCGCACAGCGACCGTCGGTGAACGCACGTGTAACACACGGAGCGACGTGCGGAGGAGAAGAAGCATCGACGATAGTAAAACGTCGTGTTGTGGGTGTAACGTGTCTGAGAGTCACCTCACGTTAACCGGACGGGGTGTGCGGAAGTTCGGGACTTTAATTCTTACGTAACCTTTTATTTAAAAATAATTTAATTGACAACACGATAGGTAACATTAGCACAGCAATGTTTTTTTTTGTTAGGTCGATTTTATTTCTTCCTTTGATGTTCTTTGATGATCACGCATCAAATTCCTCACACTCTTCGATGTTCTCTCTTCGTCGTATTTAGTGTACTTCGGTGATTGACGGTTGTTGAGGTGTATCTTTATCAGCTCAATTCTCTTTTTACACGTTTAAGTTTATTATAAATGACTTGTGATTGTATGTGTGTGGGCGCGCTCGTGTAGGGACCGCCCCCTTCTCCGTAGTAGTAATCCCAGCTGTTTGCAGACACACACACGGTGTTTATAACCAACACACACAGGAGTACCGAGCTTTGTTTTACGTGTGCAGGTTTTTGCCTGAAGACGGACCCACAGTCAGACTATGTTTGGCTTCCATAAGTCAAAGATCTACCGGAGTAACGACGGCTGTTGCATCTGCAAGACCAAGTCTTCCAGCTCACGCTTCACTGACAGCAGCCGATATGAAGAGACGTTCAGGCTCTGCTTCGGGTAAAAGACCCATTCATTCGTTGATAATGTGCGCCTGTGTGATGATAGTGCGTGTGATTTTTTGCACATGTCATAAGTCAAACTGAAGCTGTTTGTTTTCTTGTCCAGACTGTCAGAGGATCGTGTTGGAGACATCTGTAATGCCTGCGTGTTACTGGTGAAGCGGTGGAAGAAGCTGCCTCATGGTTCTAAGAAGAACTGGAACCATGTATGTGCTATATCTCCTAACAGTACTGAGAGTCTGCGTTTCTCTCTCTCTCCTGATCTTTAATTTTAAGTTGACTGGCTGTGTTTCCCTGACCTGACTCAGGTGGTGGATGCCAGAGCTGGGCCAGGCTTCAAGATGACCAAACCCAAGAAGATCAAGAACAGTGATGGGAAGAAGAAAAGCAAGCTAAAGAAGCTCCACAAGTTAAAGAGACAAAGTAAGTTGTTTTAAAATATTTACTAATGTCTGCACACGTTGAGAAATGTAGTGATACAATGAGTATGTTGAATTTGAAATATGTAGGTCATGAGTTTGACAGGTGATTTAAAAATGAGTCTGATGCAGCATCTGGTGGTTCTTTGAGTTAAGGCACACTGCATTGTTTCAGGAAGTGATGGGTTTCTCAGAAAAGTAATTGTAATTCATTTTCATAAGATCATTTGTACAAACCCCAGATTTCAGCATGCGGAATGTGATTTAATGTTTTATACTGTGTCTATGTAATAGAAAATAACTAAAGCCCTAATTAACTCTGGTTCAATTTACTGATAGTCCTAGTGATAATTAAAAGTCATGTTTTGTTAATTTCCCTCAAATGTCAGTTAATTTTCCCTTGTGATTTTAGTTGACTCAATATGGCTGAAATCAGTGCTTTGTTAACTCGTTTAAGTGTTTGACTTTTGTTTCCAAGTAGATTCTGATGCACATAGCACCACCTCCAGTGTGTCTCCTGCCCAGTCCCCCAGTTACAGCAACCAGTCTGATGATGGCTCAGACATTGAGTCCAAACAAAGACGTCCAACTCCTTCCACCTTCTCCTTCCTGGACCGGTCATATTGGAAAAGGTAAACTAGAGATTTAGTTTTCAGGGAAAATTAACTCTGATGTGACTATTTATTAGCAGATTGATAACTAAGTGTCCCTACCTTTCCCCTTTAGGCAGAAAGTGTGCTGTGGGATTGTCTACAAGGGGCGGTTCGGAGAGGTGATCATCGATCCTCGGCTCTTTAAGCCCTGCTGCAGTTCCACTAAACAGAAGACGCTGGCCTCCACACAAGTGTCCACACACCTTCCAGACACACTTCCACCACAGCTCCCAGAAGACGTGAAAGAAACCTGGTGATTGCTCTTGTTGAAAATCCTCCAATAGGGTTGTCCATGGCATCCACCTGGATATGTCTCCAGTGGCAGACCTCTAATCCCCACTCCCCCGTTAGACCAGTTGTTAGATATTTCTTTTCTATGTAATTTTCCTCCTTAATATGGGTATTTTTTTAAACTTTTGTATAGAAGTAAATTTCTTTTTTTTTTTTATATATATAAAAAGCAAAAAGGAAAAAAAATCTCAAGGGCATTAGTGTTATTTATAGAATGCAACACATTTGAGGCTCCATTTTTTTGACTCTGAATAGTTTCTTTGTTCATTTTTTCAGATTGTGTGATCAAATATCTCGTCACTTTTTTCCATACATATCAAGACTGTTCCATTTTTATAATTTGTTAATAAGTGCACGTGAAAAGTCACCAGCTATTTCCAACTGCAGCTGTTTCGTGTTTGTTGGAGTGGCTCTTCAACAAGTTACTGCCATGTTTTGTCCTTTGTGTTTTGCTCCATGTGTGTCTGTAGGGTTTGTAGTACACAGAGGGCTGTTGGTAAGACCAGGGATCATTAGTACGACTGTCCTCTGAATCAAGCTTTTGATGTGTATAGTTGAGAACAAATCATTTCTGAAGTTGTCACATGTTAAGCAAGCCATGAGTTGGATATGTTGACTTAGGCTGAAGTGGTTAGATCAAGCATGTACGTTCCTCAGCCTTTCTGGAATGACTAAAGCAATGTATTTATTTCTTTTGTACAGCCTACAATGAAATGACAATGCATGTTGTAAAGCAAATGATTTTTTTAAATTGTGTAAATACAGTGTTTTGGCTCTTGGTACATCTAAGCCCTTTTTCAAACCACTACTTCTTTTAAAAAAAACAACAGTTTGAGTGTCTGAACAACACTGAAAACCTATTTTTATGCTGACGCCAACGCTTTTAATCACATTCTTATGTCTCATTATCTCAGGCACATTTCACTAAAGGCATGCAAAGCTGTAGCCTATGCTCTGCAAAACATGTGAAAACTGCAGGAAGACTCAGTAGCAGCATCAGTGAGCTGCAGTATTCCTTCTAATATTCTGTGTTTGTTCACTAATGGCATGCAAGGGTCAGAAATTGATCTTACGGGAATTACAGGATCTGTTTTGTGGCTTCTTTACATTTTTTTAAGGAGAATGCTTTCAGAGGAAATGTGAGATTATTAGCGCTGTGATTTACTCAGAAAAAGTTCAAACTATGCAGACATTATGAATGTGAGAAGTTTTCTTGGCTTGCTGTCACTCTTGTTGTAGAAGTGATCGATCCTTATTCAACCAAATTGACTTGCAAAATGCATCAAGTATTTCAGCAATAACTTAACATTTTCCTCATCATTGTCTCGATGTTTCGTTCCTGTTTTAATGTTGCTCAGATTGCAGTTTTAGCCATGGTAACATGCTTACTGTCTCTCACATTAATACTGCATTGAAAACGGTTTTTTATTTGCATTATAGTAACCCATTCCAAACTTCATGAATTGACAGGCGATGCTCTATAAAGTTGCTTAATATATAAACTTTTCTGCGGCAGGGTAGTTAAATGCTGAACTTGTTCTATTATTCTTGTTAAAAGGAGAGGTGCTGCTTCCTTTTAAGATGGAAAATAAGCTTGTTTTTTGTCCTCACGGATTTGCCATATTGTTTGTGCGAGGTACATCTTTGGGATGTGAGATGTGCCTTAAATGAATTACCTGAATCTCATGTAATTTATATTTATTTATTACGAAACCTTTTTTTTTTACTGAAACTTTTGAGACAACTGTTGTAGAGCCTTTCAGAAAGTCTTATTTTGTGCACTTCTTTTGAACATGTAGATGTTTTTTTTTAATGCTTTTCTCCCTAAACTGTACCGCAAAGTAGATCTGTATTGTAATTAAAAAGAATCAATTCATAAATAGAAAAGTGTGTATGTGTTAAAGTTTACCGGCAGGGGGCGGGCAAGAGCCACAGCAGTGTTTTCCACTGAGGTCATGACCATCACACACTGTTCCGTTTTGTGTTCACGCATCAATTGTTTTTATCCAAATTGATGATCACTCTGAGAACTGCGACACACAATGATAATTTGAAGATTAAAATCAACTGTTATAGTTTGACATTTAGCTGAAGCTCCACTTTGTCTATACTTCTATAATCCCCTCTATCATTTGGTTATTTACAGCACATTACTTTTGATTTCAAACAGGATTTATATGTTAAACAATTGAAGCTTCTCACATTTATTGTATGTAATGCAAGTTATTGTATTTATAGTAATATAGTAGTAATAGTAATTATATCAATTATTATAGTAATTATTTGACGCACTTAGTCATCCCAAATTGTTTATGGTATTTCACCTACAGATGGCGCCACAGCTCCATTAACTTTACCTCAGCCATGAGTCTGTTAAAAAATCATTTTCTGGTGAAGACCGAGGCACCTGTCTGCAGTTCAGGGGTTCGCTGTGTTCACGTAAATATCTAAATACTAATATAAATATCACATTATGATGAAAGAGAGAGAGAGATTGTGTGTGTGTTTTCGTAATGAAGAAATGGCTGCAACTGGTCGAATAAATGATTGACTGACTAAAATGTGAACCTGGTTGACAGGTTCACATTTTAGTTAGTCATCGCTGCTTCCTCTGTAAACATATTTTAAACATACTGTATGTTTAGGGTTTTTGTTTTGTACTGAATACGTGTTAAACATTTTTGCATGATAGTTCAAACAGGTATGTATTGGTGGTATTATAGTGTCTATGTACTGTCAGTACATATTGAGTTTATATTGTGATTATTTATTATGTATATGAACTGTGTGTATGTATTGAGCGTGTTAGCTGTGTCTAAGTATTGACTATCTACTGTTTTTTCACTTTTAAGGCGATCACGCTCGCGCACTAATAGAAATTCCTGTTGGGGATTTCAAAATAAAAGCCCCCGTGGAGCGCTCCGATCTCGTAACCTTTTCATCATCATCACAACGCTTCCGGCTCAGCTCCGGCGATTTAACTGGCTTGACGCAGCTGTCTCCTTCTTTTAAGTGTACGCACGCGCACGCTCTCATTCTCGCTCTCTTTTAAACACACACACACACACACACACACGCACGCACGCACACTCCTTTCTCTTTTCAAAAGCCCCTTGTGAGCAGATTGACAGGCTAGAATGAAAATGAGGCGGACGCTCGCCCGCGGCTCCAGTGCGTACGCGCCCCTCTGAGCAGACGCCTCCACTTGGATCATATCACCATGGGACCTGTTTGGGCTGCGAGGGACCTCTGTTTGTTTTTGCTCTTGGTGCACGGCCGCCAAAGCGTTGCGCTAACAGAGATTCGAGGTGGGACTGTAGTGAGTGTGTGAGAGTGTGCGTGCGTGCGTGTGTGTGTGTGTTGTGTTTTGCAGTCGTGCTACTTTACGCACGCTTCGAGGAGCGCGCTCCTGTTGTGTTCCTCCACTGCGGACTTGCTCCTTTAGTTTCCCAGCGCGTCGCTGCTTTACGTCCTCCTTACACAAATACGCTTTCACGCGGGTTTTGTTTTGTGTGTAACTTATTAACCACGAGGTTAGTTTACCCAGCACCCTTCAAGTCCCCTTCTGTAGACACCAGTATTAGTAGATAGTGATAGTGACTTTTGTAATTGTGATTTGAATCAGATTGCTGTCTGCTGTCTCAGACGTGAGAGCGCTCCCACGGCGTGTGTCTGACTGCGCTGTTCCCATGTGTTTGTGGCCTCCTGCAGATCCGTGTGCGGAGGGAAGCGATGGCTGTCACATTGATGCTATTTGTCAGACCACTCAAGGCTCGTACAAGTGCACGTGTAAAGCAGGATTCAGAGGAGATGGGAAACACTGTGAAGGTAAAGTGTCTCCTGCTGGAGGAACGTTCTCATCTGCTCAGCACATCCATCATCCATCAGCCATCAGCCACAAACAGGGATCACTGGGTTGGATGTGTAGTAATATTCTAACCCGCAGTCATGTTTTTCATTGTTAATCTGCTGTGGCGTTGTTTAGGGGCTCTTAAATATCCAGAATATGTCTTCCTCTGGTTCCTACACCGCACATCTTCTTACTGCTTCTACAAAGACTCTTGGTCAATGGGCGAACCCTCCTGTGTGCGTGTGCATGCTCTTACTTTGCAGACACCGATGAGTGCGACCTGGAGTACAATGGTGGCTGCGTACACGAGTGCAACAACATCCCGGGAAATTATCGCTGCACTTGCTACGACGGGTTCAACCTGGCACACGACGGGCACAACTGCCTCGGTGAGAAATAAAGCCTTTGGCGATGGAGCTCACGCCCAGGCTCATAAGAACCGAGGATTTGTACCAACCCTGTGAATCAATGAGCCCGATCCTCTCTGCTGCAGATGTGGATGAGTGCAAGTTCAACAACGGTGGCTGCCAGCACACGTGTGTCAACACCATGGGCAGCTACGAGTGTCGCTGCAAGGACGGCTTCTTCCTCAGCAACAACCAGCACACATGCATCCACCGCTCTGTGGGTGAGTGAACGTCCACGCACACGCTCGGAGATGTTCGCTGGCGCTCCCAAATAAATAAAACGAGGCATTGATAAAGGAGGGTTTAGGGATTGTTTGCAGATGCTTGTATGTGCTAATTGTCGTGAGCAAAGAGGAAAAAGGGGAAAGGCAATATCTCTAATGCTCACATAGAAATCTCCAGAATGACAGCACAATGAGGGGTGACAGGTTCAAGCTGGCTCCCGTCACTGGGCCTTTATCCACAGCAGCAACATGCTGTGGGAAAAAGGATCCCGGAGTGGCCGAGAACAAAATAAGTTAATAACTGCAACACTCGGGTCTATGTGGTCTGTGTCGCAGATTTGTCCACAGGGCCTTTGTTTTGTCTCCTCGACTGAAGTCAACTTAAATGCAGGGCCCTTTCCACTTCATCGACTCTTGACATCCCTTTTAAATCCCGCGGACCTCTCCACTCAGCTGTGACTCATCTGTATAAATGGTGTTCTCATAATCCCACTTCTCTGCTCGGAGCGCCGTTTGAGCGAGTTTCAGACCCGAGACAAGTTTGCAGAGATGAAAATGTCTCTGTTGATGCGATGAAACGGTCAGGAACTCTGGGTGGATGTTTTGGAATTGCGCAAAGCCTGAGAACAATCGGTGTCTTTGAGGACGGCGGACTAATCTCTCACTATGTGTGCCATTGTGTGGAGCTGGTCAGTCACTGTAGGAGAGTTTCATTGTGTGCCCTCTCCCTCGTTCTCCTCACAGAGGGCCTCAACTGTATGAATAAGGAGCACGGCTGTGCCCACATCTGCAAGGAGACGCCCAAAGGGGGCGTGGCCTGCGAGTGTCGACCAGGGTTCGAGCTGGCGAGGAACCAGAAGGGCTGCACCTGTACGTGCCCGCTGGCATGAGGCTAATTTTCTACACACACACACACACACACACACGTGCGGTGCGCTGATCAGTTTGGCTCACACGGCTTTCATGTTGTTGACCCCACAGTGACTTGTATCCATGGCAACGGAGGCTGCCAGCACACCTGCGAGGACACGGAGAGCGGCCCCATATGCAAGTGTCACATCAGGTACACGCTGCAGCCTGACAAGAGGTCGTGTGTAGGTAAGCGTGCTGCTCATCACTCGACTAACAGTCTTCCATTTTACAAACTCCCCATGAATGCATCGCAACCGATGACATATTGGACGCTGCACACAATGTCTCGACTACTTAAAGTCACTGATGGATCTAGGATTTTTCTAAATCGGGCGAGTTTACACAATATAAAAAATACATACATACATATTTAAAATATGTCCATCAACCATGTACCATTCCCAATTCAGTGCACATTTAAGTTTAATGTTAGCACCAAGACAGACATTGTTGAATGTTTGTTTGATATTTTCCCTGATTAAAGCAAATAGTTTAGCTCAAAAAAAGCTTGGAAAATAATAAAAAAAAGAGCAAATGCTCATGTATATTCTTAGTGTTGTTGGGGGCAATCAGATTCAACCCTGGGTCCATTACTCCTGACAACGCCCCAGCTTTACTTTGCTGTAGTGGTGATGATGACATTCTGACCTTTAGGTCAGTTTCCCTTACATCCCACCCTCTTCCTCAGGAAATGAAATTCAGATGAAATGTTGTAAACTCCGGGGAAAGTTTGTTTCTGCTAAATGAATTCAGTAGCAAACAAAGTGGAACTCGAATATTCCAGTCACAGCTCCCACTCTGCCTCGTCAGTCCTTCAGAGTTTCATCTTGATGACTGTCAGCTCTACCTTTCCCCACACAGTGAGGGATAGGGATCGACCGGCAGATATCGGGTAATATCTCTGCCTGCAGCAGCAGTGTGTGTGAGGTCCGGGCATATCGGTGCAGCGTTGTCTCCAGATTCACGCTACTGATGTGCTGTGTTGTCTGCCACGCGCCAAGCCACTACAAGCTGGATATCTCCACCGACACAAACAGCCAGAGTGGAAGTCAACAGAGGCGCTTGTCTGTTGGACGGATGAACTGTTTTCAATTCAGTTCAATTCAATTCAATTTTATTTATTTATATAGCGCCAAATCATAACAGACGTTATCTCAGGGCACTTTACATAGGAGTTTTCCATGAAACTTCACGGAAGGGTGGCGCATAACCAAATCGATTTTGTTGTGGATTACGATCAGAGGCACTGTCAGGAGTTCTTTTTTCACTTTCCTTAACTTTGAGAGAGGGGGTGTTTTTTTTTTTCCATTCAGGGTGAAAAACGAGGGTTCTAAGAGATCGAATATCTCCGGATCTGCTAATTCTGTCCAGCAGTTTTTGTGTCATCCTGCTCACTAAACATAACATCCTTGGAGGAAGTAATAAGTCCTGGATCTTGATGGAAAAACAAATCGCAATGATGTGAAATCGGTGTCTATGAGTTTGTGTCATGTGATTGAATTCAAGCGAGCCAAAGAGGAGGAGTCCAAGTTTTGTTTAACGTAGTTATTCTGAATGTGTCATTCATGGTAATAATAGTCGTTTTTTTTCTGTGTCGCAGAGCGCGACGAAGCCACCACCGAGGCCTCGGACCATAACGCCACATCCTTCACTGAGGTGGACAAACGGGTCAAACGCAGACTGCTCATGGGTAACGTTCGGAGGCTTTCTGACTTTTCTGTCTCACGTGACGGCGCGTCGAGCTGCCAGGAACTGCCGAGGGGTGTCGAACAGGAGAGAGGAGCAATGTCTAGTAAACCCCAGGCATTCCTCTGCCGTTTTGAGCAAACTGTGAAATGACTGTGCAGTCGCTCTCTCGTACCCCCCCCCCCCCCCCCACCCTGAAAAACATGCATTTGTGACAGTGTGGTACATTTCACATTGTCCATCCATTTGGGGCAGGGCAGCGTGTGAATCTCGTCTTGTAAAGTTAGTATTTATCAGTTGTGTGATTCTGGGTGAGTCCACACGTGAAAAAAAACATATCTTGGGCACCAGCCCTGGGAGTGTTGTCCTGTGCAGTAGATGATACGTAGGCTCTCCGGTGTTTTAGGAAGCTAGCAGTTTTACTAAAATGTGCCGTATGTAAAATAACGCAGCATTTTGCACACACGCTCATGCTGCGCGTTGCACTTTCAGAAACCTGCGCCGTGAACAATGGGGGGTGCGACTGCACCTGCAAAGACACATCCACGGGCGTGCGCTGCAGCTGCCCCGTCGGCTTCACCCTGCAGCCGGATGGAAAAACATGCAAAGGTCAGACGGGCAGGAGGAGGCGGCGAGCGTCTCAGCGCTGCTGCTGCTGCTGCTGCCGTTCAGCTGTACGCTCTCGGAGGTGTCGTTTGACTGATGGTGCCTGGCTATCGTCTGGTTCCCCGCAGATATCAACGAGTGCGAGCTTCACAACGGCGGCTGCGATCACTTCTGCAGGAACACCATCGGCAGTTTCGAGTGCAACTGCCGTAAAGGCTTCAAGCTGCTCACAGACGAGCGTTCCTGTCAAGGTAGACACCACCTCTGGCTCCTGCTGTCGTTTGGGACTAAACCTATCTGCTTAAATCCGACCCCGATATAGCATGTCTGACACATCCACTGCTCAGACATTTCTAATATTCTTTTTTTTTAAATGTTGATTTTTTTTTTTTAACCAAATGAATGAAAGTTTCTTTCTGAATTAATTCGTCAACATTTTCTTTGTTTTTGTAATTTATCAGAATATGTGGGCAGGTCTTACTCCAGGGTTAAAATAATAGAAGCAAAACAAAATCAATCTTTTAAAACTACTCAATTTCCATTCCAATTTGTGGAGGGGTGGGGTCTGACCCAAAGAAGAGGCCATTATTTTTTTTTATGTGGATTTGGATCAGAGGGGGGAGTCGAGAATTTCTTTTAGTTTCTATAATCTTCATCTTTCTATTTATGGATCTCACTGAAAGTAACCCAGCATATTTAAGGGACTGGTATTCATGAGTGCGCACGTTGGTGCAGATGCAAATGACAGTTAAAATGATTTCACGTGGGGACTGTTGGGTCTGGGTGGAGGTGCACCGTCTGAGTGCTGTTCTAGTTTGGGAACAAGGCTACTTCATTTGCCTTCAGATTAGAATTCACGTCTTAAATGAGGCTTATCTGATGCAGGTGTATGTACATAAAGGTGTCTCAGTGAGTTACTACCTTCTTTTTTTTTATCTGCAAATCAGAATCCAGCGGCGTTTTATTCGCGTACCGCCCTGTCCGCGTCACATCTCTCCCAGTGGGAAAAAGCAGGATCAAATGCTTCTGTGCGCCTGTGGGTGGGAAACCCCTCCTGATGAAGATTGCAACTGGCTGCCCTGCTATTATGTCATCTGTCTGATTCTGATTACAGATATAGATGAGTGTTTTTTTGAGCGGACATGTGGTCACACGTGTGTGAACTCCCCCGGTGGTTTTCAGTGTCTGTGCAACAAAGGCTTCACCATGTATGGACTGGCCCACTGCGGAGGTGAGACCCTGTCAGGGTGGAGGGAGTTATACACAACAAGTTGAGCGTGACACACAAGTGCTAAAAAGCGTACGAATGCGAGCGCCCGCCCATTGATGTGTTGTTGTGAAACGGAGCCTGTAATCACAGTAATGATTTTCCCTCTCTCCCCCTCAGATATCAATGAATGCAGCGTGAACAATGGCGGCTGCGAGCAGGGCTGTGAGAACACCATGGGTGGATTTGAATGCTTTTGCCATCCCGGCTATAAGCTGCACTGGAACAAAAAGGACTGCATTGGTAAGCCGCTGCTCCGTCTCTGGATCCAGCGTGACACGAATGCGCGCGACATCCCGCGTTCTGCGCTAAAGCCTGGGGGACGAAAACAGGAGATACTTTTGAATTCTGCTCTCTTTTTTTTTTTTTTTTCCTTCTTTAATTCTCCATCACTGCGTGAAACACCCAAAGTGCAACAACGCGCTGTTGCAGTGAAGTTTTCTTCTTTACCCTCGAGTTTTGTTGTGGTTTCCATCTAGAGGCTGAGGGTTCGCCACCTGTCAGACCCCCCTCTAAACCCACCTTGAACTGCAGCAAGCAGGAGGGGGGGGACCGCTGCTTCCTGACCTGCCAGTCCCAAGTTCACATCAGCAGTGGTGAGTTGAATCAGGTCACCGTCTCTCTCACGCGGTCTGTCATACACCGGGGCTCCTGTATAGTTTGCCTTGTTAGTAAGAAGACATTCAGATGACATCAGACTCTCCTCAGTCAAGTGCTTCACTGTATTCTTGGCCCTAATGGCACAGAACAGGTCGAGCATCTCCGGGTCCAGATAACTGGCATAATAAACCAAGCTGAGCCGGTCGCCATCCACTCCTGCGAACGGCCGTCAGCAGAGAGTTGGGTTTTCGTGTCCCTACATGCTTCCTGTTTGCTCTCTCACTCGCCTTTTGTGGCCCTAACGTTTAGGGACGGAGGATTCCTACACGGTGACCTGTGGAATGCCTCTGCCCTGCTTGGCTGACGCACAAAAGAACAACAGTGGCTCGCATTGCTTGGGCAAGTACAAAACGTCACAGATTTACCTCCATCTTTCCGCTCTGCCGCACAAAACCGTTTTTTTTTTTTTTTTTTTTTTTTTTAGCGTTGGTTGATTATGAAAGTAGATCGAAATAACAAGAGTTGTCTCTGTTCCAGGTCCAGAAACGGCCGTTGTCCCACGCATTAAGACCACGGCCACTTTTAAGTCGGGCACGGGGAAGTGCAACCTAAAGCGAAGCCAGGAGAAGCTAAAGGAGAGCTTAAACGCTGCACACTCAGGTACAGAGGTTGCCGCACAGCAAGGCAAACCAAAAGCATCCGCACGCAACACAGGATACAGGCCGACGAGCTTTCAAGCCTCAGCCCCGTCGCGGCGTTGGTTAGAACACATTTCGGGTTGACCGACAACTGTCAGCATCTGGAGCCACAGTCTTCGGAAGATAAAGCAGACGTGGAAGGCTGTAAACCAAAACAAGCCAAAGGCAAACAGGAAAGAAATCTGTGGTTTTCAGTGTCTTGAACGTCTCAGCGCAGCACTTTGAATGGCAGCGACAGCGGAGGACGTAATTAGCCCACAGTTAGCTGTGACCCAGCCATCCGTCAGAGGCGCTTCTGACTGCAGGATTGTTTTGTTTCTCCGAAGTGATTTGGCCGGATTTCCCACAAGCGCCGCATTTTGTCAAAGGGCACGTAATTGTTTAAAATAAAGGAAGCGATCGCAGCCACTTCCCAAACTGCGCACATGACTGCACGCTCCTCCACCACGGCCCTAAACTGAAATTGCCCAGATCCTGAATTTGATTTGGATCTGCACCAAATTGCCCACATGCACAAATACCAGTGACCTATAAATGCATCTTCTTAATAATCCAAGTATTTTTTTTCATATTCCTGTTTACAAAAACAAGGAGTATAAGATTACCTGGGAATTTCTTTAACAGTTGTGTGCGTGTGTGTTGTCTCTGTGGCTCTGCCGGCTGCGGCGTGGTCGTTTCCTGTGTCCACAGACAGCAGGTTCTTCTTCACCGAAAATGTCCAGTTCAGCTACGTGAGCCTGCGCTGCACCTCGTCTGGGCAGCGCGCGCGCAGCCGCCACGGCAGGAAGGCCGGCGAGGAGGACGGCTCCTCCATCACAGCTGAGTTTGAGATGGACGTGAACCTAGAGGAGGTAACAGGTTGGTTGGTCTCGATGCACTTCTCCCCGCCTGCTCTGTGGCCTCCGCTCCTCGCTCTCCACCTCTGTCTTTCGCCGCTGTCCGCCCGTTACTAACCAGACCGTTAAAGTATCTCCTGTTTTGACGTGGCTCTGGTGGTGGTGGGCTCTGGATTTGGGGCGTGGGGGTCAAAGAGGTTCTCGTGTGATTTCTTGATGGTGTCCCTCCCCTGACCCGGAGCGCGACTCACGGTCGACTCTAGGGGCGCGTGGGACGACATTTTGTGCCGGCAACAGTTGTGGTATCACGTGCCTCTCTCAGCAGAGAGCTGCGACCTGGGCTGCGTGCGCCGGCGCTCCGAGAAGAGGCTGAGGAAGACCATCAGGACACTGAGGAAGTCCATCAACCGGGAACAGTTCCACCTCCACTTCGCCGGGTCCGACTACGAGCTCTCGAAGAACCTGGAGCAGCCAGTGGAGCTGACGGGACATTGCGCGGGCGGACAGGTGCTGATGGGCAGGAAATGTGGTGAGTTTGGTTCCACCGTTCCACACCCTCCGTTCCACCCCTTGGCTCCCTTTGACTGTCCTCGACGCAGGACGAGACGGAGCGTGGGACACGCAGCCGGCGGCATTGCACCAGCCACAGCAATGGCTGTGGGCTGGCCCGGCGCACACAGCCCACTCACAGTCACGACTTAAAGTAATTGAAATGGTCCATGCCAGCGAGATATATTTAGACGGGCTGGTTTAATGATTGGATTCGGAGCAGGTGTTGGCCAGATGAGTTCCATATTTGGTTTGCAGACATGCCGTAATGAGCCGGTTTGGAGGGCAGAGCGAGCTGGTGTGGAAGAACAGAGGGACTGTTGTTGGTCCTCCGCGCTCTGAGATCTTCCAGCATCTCCCTCGGATAAGAGCGTAACATGGGGCCACAGGCAAGCCCCCCCACTCCCCCCCCGCCTCTCAGCTTTGGGTTTTTATATACACTTCGCGATGGAGAAAATGTTCATTAAATGCGACCACACACTGTCAGCATTAGAGCGTCGAGGGCTGGCATGTGTTTTTTCTGGCCGGCGGGAGCGTGTGCCCCCCGGTTTCGGGCCTCACAGAAAGTTTTCTGGCTGCCGCGCGGCCTCTCAATATCAGCGAGAGGGAACCGGTGCCTTTCTTCTGCCGGGATGTCTAAATATTTACTCATGCGCGCTGTGTTCGACGCAGGCCCGTCCACCGCCGCTGCTCAGGAACCCGAGGTAGACGCAGGTCTTTCACGAACTCCACGCGCACGTCTAAAGTCTGACTTTGTTTCCCTCCTTCTGAATCGGACGTGTTATTGTTCTTTAATTTAATTAAAGTTGAGTTGATTGGAAGGCAAAACAGGCCTGCCGAGGTTGTTGAAAGAAAATCATCCACTTCACACATCATCAACGTCTGTAACAGCGCTTTGTTGTCATTAATTTTTTTTTTTTGGAGGGTGGGAAGGGGGGGGCTCAACGTTAACACCTGCTGCTGATTGGCTGTGCTGGTGTGATTTTAACCTGAACTGCCCCTGTGCATTATATCTCTCAGTAACACAGGTCTTAAGTGTCTTGATTCCTTAACTCCCCGCTACGCTCTCAGGTCAACATTAAGCAGTCTATTGGCCGCGGCAGGGGTGTAGACATGTAATTTGGGAGAGGAGGCGGGAGGGGGGCTGAATGGCATTCTTCTTAACCTCCAGCTCTTTAAAGGAGCTATATTTTCCCCCTCCCTCCCCCACCTCCAGCTCTGGCTTAGCTCGGAGCGCCGTTTAGTCCTTTTCAGTGCCCATTCCATTGAAAACCCCATTCGGGGCTCGCTCTCACTGCCTCCTGCGAGATGAGGAGAAAATATACTTTCACATTTTCTGCATTTCCCTCCTCTAAAGCAGAGATGTGATGCGTTCAGGCTCCGGTTCACATCTGCTCTTACTCGAGGACATTTCCTCTGTTTAAAGTTTGCATTTACTTTAAAAATACGACAGATCTTAGTGATTATGTCAATATTTCGTTCCGTCATTTGTATTTTTGTTCATCTCAACACTCTGCGTGGAACTACGTCGGAATATGTGGCGATTACATGAAAAGGAAACGGAGCGGAGTGTCGCGGTTGAGATCCCGCCCCAGAGGGTGGCGCGAATGCTGCGGCATCCTCTGGTTTGCGCCCATCTACAATTGTCGGCTTGTTTGCGTGTTTGTTTTAACGTTGAAGATGTTTAGGAAGTGCTGTTGATTCAAGCTGGCAGTTTGAGTGCTGCGTCCCCCCTGCCCCCCAGCTGGGGCCACTTTGCATGACCCCCGGCAACTAAACTGCTGAAGAGAATTGACTTCAGCCACACCATGGGAATCAATTAGCATCAGCTGTTTGGGCCTCCCCTTGATGGGCGCGAGCAGTGATTGGGCCAACCCGAATGGGGGGATTCCGAAACCTGACCCCTTTTATTGGGTTCAGCTTCTAACCACTGTGATACCGTAGTGTTTTCCTATGTCATCAAGTAGGCAAAGACTGGGGTCTTGAATAGAGGTGAAAGGTCTTTTAAACCTCTTTGGGGCCATCAATTCGAGGACTCTATAGAAGCGCTCTTTGCATTTGAAAGGCTTCAAGGTTTTTTTCTCTTTCACTCTCACTCTCTCTCTTCTCTCACTGCTTCTCTCTGTCAAATAAAAGCTGTTAGGGGACAATGCAGTGATGGCTCCTCGTGGGCTTTTAGAATAAACAATGGGCCCCGGAAAAATGGACTGCTCTTGAGAGAATTACATTTTCGTGCTTTAGGGGGAAATCGAACTATTTGCTAAGCTGCATCGACATAAAGCATCGGTGTGTTGAGATGGTGGATTCACTACTTCCAGGCAGCTTAAAGGCCACAGCGCATTTTATGCTAAAGACCTGGGACTTCATTGATTTATTGTTGGTGTGAGATCAGCTTCTGTTTTCAAGTCAAGTTCTTAAGGCCCTCGTAGACAGACGCAGTAATTCTCAAATTAATTACAGACATTACTCTGAATGGGAGGGACCAAAGCAAAACTGTGATTTGGTCCCTGTAATCAAGCTTTTGCACTGAGATAAAAAGGAAACCTCTCTTTGATTTATCTCTGTGTTTGAGGTAAGGGCGCGTACGGCGCTTCTGGCATTGAAAGTTCCTCCGCGATGCACCGTCACGTCGTTTGTCGATGTGTCAGATGTCGCAGACAAAGAGCTTTGTTGGTCGTGGCTGGTTTGGGGAAAAAGCGTTCCCTCAGGTTAATGCTGGGGTTTCGTGCTCACTTCAAAATAAAAGCATTCATCACATTTGTAATCTTAGAAGACAAGAACTAAACAGAGGGAGCAAAATATCTGCAAGTAAACCCATACACATAATCCTGCTGCTAATTTATAAGTATTTCTCTTTTGGAAACGACGCAGAGCACTTCAAACTCCACCAAGTTGAACTGCTTCCTTAATCACATCCAGGCCGATGATCCGTTAATATCTTTAATGTGTTATGGGCGGTGGAGAATAAAGTGGCTGCTCTTCATTGTGTTTATCCAGTTCAAGTATGCACACAGTTCTGTTTGGTTGCACTTAAGAAGGCGGCTGATGGAGTGCGGGTTCCTTTGCTTTGATAGTCTAGTGGTGCAATCGAGCCGCTGTATTTACAGTGTCAGCCTGCTGCGTTTGATTCTGTGTAGCCCGGGGCCACGCCGCTGTATTTGTCGATTCACGTCTTCGCGCCGTCTCTCTCCCATCTTATGATGCGATTAGTCCAACGCCGGCTGACGCTGATCTCTCCCAAAGTGATGTAAAGCACAAGCTCACACACGCCAGCTGTTGTGAGAGGCTTTAAATGTTTGTTTTTGGTTTCTGAGGAGAACCTTTGATTTCACAGTCCTTAAATAATTAGATCGGTGATGACAGTATTCTTTCTGAGGGAATAATGATGTGTTTAAATGTTTGCCGCAGCACTAAGACCCAGCTGTCACCGACGGGATATGACAAACAACCACAAACATTGCGAACCTGACTCCAATTTGCTTTGTGCGTGTGTGTGTGCTAAAACTAAGTAATTGAGGTAATCACCTGTAATCCATCTTTCCTGTGTTGTCTGTCAGTGAGGTGCACTGTGGGTACTTATTACGACGCAGACCAGGGAAGGTGTGTGCCGTGTCCTGCGGGGACGTACCAGGGTGAGGAGGGACGGACGTCCTGTGAGGTTTGTCCCGGACCCGAGGGAAGAGAAGTGTCGAACGTGGTCGGAGCTCGAAACATGTCAGAGTGTGCAGGTGAGTCAGTGTCAGCAGAAACTAACACGATGTCTTTATCCATAACTGGTTCTGTCTGATCTATAGAATGAATATATGAACTGTATTGTACGTCAAAATGTTCTCACTGGAATTTGACTGGAGGCACTGTTGTTAGAAAAAAAAGCTGAGATTTGAAAACGTGAATTGACTTTCTATATTAATGTGCATTACTAATGGTAATGTATCTGTACTTACACCTGTACTTAGCATAGTATTACTTTGGATATCAAAGTTAAATTTGGATCTAAATTAAATAGATCCCTTGAAAGAACAAACAACTTAACAATGTCAGAAATGACGTGATAAAACATCTTTAACTAATAAAACTGTAGAAGCAGTAAAGGCACAACACGTAAATAAGTGCTTTGTGTTTACGAGCCACGCGGGAAGCGATGGTGCCGTGATACAGATCTTTCTCTGGCAGATGTTCTGCTCTGTGTAAAGTCAAAGACGCTCGAGCTCAGATTTGAATTCAAAACATGAGGTCGGCTGAATAAAAAGCTGAGGGAGCCACCATGTTTTGGCCTCCTCCCGTGCTGTTATCTCTGCGGGACTAAGCCCCTGATCCCATCTCCTCTGACAGACTAAACAAGACGAGCTATCAGCAGATTCCCAACGGCACCTAGTTTGTATTAGTCCCCCCGAAGACACCGTGTGTGAGAGCTGCTCCGTTAGCCTTTGCTTTCGCTTTGTCACTGGCTCTGATGTTAATAGAGCCGGGACTTTTCCTCATGCACTGCATTTTAGAAGGTTTGAAAATCAAACTCATCCACGTGGTGTAGTTCTGAACGTTGTGTGTGTGAATATTGACCGAGTTTGTTTGTGTGTGTTCAGGTCAGTGTTCCCCAGGTCAGTACTCTCATGACGGCTTCATCCCCTGCCTGCCCTGTCCACTGGGGACGTACCAGCCGGAGGTGGGCCGCACCACCTGTTTCCCCTGCGGAGGGAATCTGGTCACCAAGCGCAGCGGCGCGGTCACCTTTCAGGAGTGCGAGACCAAAGGTGGGAAAGTCATCAGCTCTTACAGTTGCTGAGTTAAAGGATCTGTTTTGGTGAAACTCTGCTGCCCTCTGGTGCTGATTCTTTGCGAGCTCATTTCAAACAACCTCACTTTGAAGGTGGCTCATTAACGTCTTCATTAATCAGAGCGATTAAAAGCGCTGATCTTAGACATAAAACCCATCTGCAGTGGATTTTGGGAGCGGTGAATAAAGTAACAGGCTCCTGTCGCTGTGCTTGGCTCCTGCAGTCCAGTGCTCTCCAGGACATTACTACAACACCAGCACACACCGCTGCATCCGCTGCCCTATGAGCACCTACCAGGCGGAGTTCGGTCAGAACTACTGCGTGGCCTGCCCTGGAAACACCACCACCGACTTCGATGGCTCCACCAACATCATGCAATGCAAAAGTATGTATGACTGTGCACCGTGCGTCCCCTGGAGCACGCACACGTAGAAGACACAGCAGCACAGAGTAATGATGAACTGTATTTGACTTGACTGTGTTCACACAGACAGACAATGTGGGGGACAGCTGGGAGACTTTACAGGATACATCGAGTCACCTAACTACCCTGGGAACTATCCGGCCAACATCGAGTGCACTTGGACCATCAACCCGCCGCCCAAACGCAGGATCCTCATCGTCGTCCCTGAGATCTTTCTGCCGATTGAGGACGAGTGCGGAGACTACTTAGTAATGAGAAAGAGCGGTGAGTCTGAACCCCGCATAAAATTGAACCTTTTCTGTGGTTAACAGCAGCCGTGCTGCGGTACACTGATCACATCTTCGGCTCGCAGCTCTGTCCAACTCAGTGACGACCTACGAGACCTGTCAGACGTATGAACGTCCCATCGCTTTCACCTCCCGCTCCAAGAGGCTTTGGATCCAGTTCAGGTCCAACGAGGGAAACAGCGGGAAAGGCTT
This sequence comes from Pseudorhombus dupliciocellatus, assembly GCA_016785235.1. Lineage (NCBI taxonomy): Eukaryota > Metazoa > Chordata > Actinopteri > Pleuronectiformes > Paralichthyidae > Pseudorhombus > Pseudorhombus dupliciocellatus. The sequence continues at coordinate 6,752,198 of JAFBJW010009053.1, read as the reverse complement.
CCAGGTCCCATATGTGACATATGATGGTAAAAAAGGAAATATGATGGGATGTCGTGCAGACGAAATTACTAAATCTGCTCAGATGTGTAAAACTAATGAGCCGTTTCTTCTTTCTTTGTTTGTTTCAGAGGACTACCAGGAGCTAATAGAAGACATTGTGAGAGATGGAAGATTATACGCCTCAGAGAATCACCAGGAAATTCTGAAGGTATCGAAAGAAAAAATTAATTAATTTTATCATATTTAATGAAGACAGTCAGAAGAAAACTAAAACATGGATATATTGTAATAATGTATACATATACAGAAATAATACATTTGGCTACAGTGAATTTCTGAAAGTAAGGAGATTGAATGAGTTTTAACAGTCTCACCCTGCTGGGGGTGTGTCTATAAAGCCTGTATTTGGATCCCATGGACATGTAGCGCCCTCTTTTGGAGCCATGTAGAACTACAGGCTGCTGCTGCCGTTATGGCCGTTTTCCCCTCACGTATTAGAATAGAATAGAACGTTTTTATTAATATTACATTAAAATTATCTTAAAGGCCTACTAATTTGCAGTTAATTTACAGTTAAATAGTACGTATTACGTGATATTAATGAACGTCATCTCCTCCTCAGGACAAGAAGCTCATGAAGGCGTTGTTCGACGTGCTCGCTCACCCACAGAACTTCTTCAACTACACGGCTCAAGAATCACGAGAGATGTTCCCTAAATCCTTCATCCGCTTCCTGCGTTCCAAAGTCCTGAGATTCCTTCGTCCCTAAGAAGGGTTCTCACCATGTGTTCACGAGGAGGGTTGAAAGAACACATTCTATCAAAAATAATTATCCTGAGGGGGGAAGTAGACAAGACCAGCACGTTCATTCCTAACTGGAGCTTTTAGAGGGAGAATGGATCTAAATGACGATCCTCAGAAATCGGGTTCTTATCCCTTTATTTGGGAAAATTGGGGAACAAATTTTTTAAAAATTTTAAATTACTTTAAATCCTCATTTAGATTTAAAAGTCTCATCCCAGGATTTACAAACTGCAAGTGTATATGTGTGAATATTTCTGAATATTCTACATGCCAGCATTAAGACTTGTTGACAACGTTGTGATTAAAAAACAGATATGGTAGCTAAAAAGATGAATGTCAGCCAGTTTATCTATAGTTTTAACCTAGGCTACTTTCACAGGTAGAGACGAGTTGTTGACAGAAATCCTGCAAAATGAAAGAAACAAATATAGCACAAAGTTTTTCATGGAGAAATTAGCGCCACGAAAGAATTAGTAGCGCCACAAAAGCAATTATTCTCATGACTCTCTTGTATATGATGTAAAAAGTTTTAGGTGTAACGCTAATGTAATGTAGCAGCTACATACATTTGGACAGTAAAGCATGGCTGCAACTGCTGGTGGCTTTTTCTGGCTTTCCCAAACATATAAAACAAATAACAGTGGCTTTTTTTGCATTTATGAGACATCAGCTGCCTCACCAGTACGCGCCAGTACATTCTGTAACTAGCAACCAAAGACAACCGCTCACTCAGCAGAAGGACAGAGAGCTGCATGACACGAGGTCAGAGACCATGAAAAGAAACAATTCATCCTGTAAAATAGAACTGAGCTATTTGCCTGTCCTAGATGATACATGTATGTATATTTTCTATGGTTTTGTACATCTAATATGCTGTAAATAAAGATAGGAACCTTATTTTATGTTATCATTCATCTCTCTCACTTTTGTTCTAGAACAAATCTGAACTTTGAAAATGTTTATATAACACACACACTCGACACATGTATTCATGGAGGGCATTTATCTTAAAAACCTCAACCTTATACCTTACCTTTTCGGATTACACTTAATATATATAAGTATTACATTCAATATTTAATATTTCTTTAGTTGCTGCCAAGCCCGTTTTGCGTCTGGTGGGTTGCACCTGTGGCGACATTCTAAAACTCTGAACGTAAAAAAGCTGAACATTGCTTAATGTCGTGGACGGAGATCAATCAGGAAGTGGGCGCGAGCGGGGATGTCCACACACGTTTTGGTGATGATTGATCGCAGTTTTGCGATGTTAAGCTTTTATAAGTTAGGTGTGTTGGAATCTGCGCACATGAGGATGTTGGACGAAACAGACGAAACCGTTTTTTTCTCCAATTAATACGCGCGCATTTACTCGAGCTCTCGCTGTTGCTGATTTGTATTTATTTATCAAAATGTGTTCACTTTCTGCAGGTGCGGTCTTTCATATTGCCAACTCGATTGGGAAGAAGTAGGTGGAGCGGGGCTTTGTTTCACGTGTTGCCATGGTGAATCCTGTTGTCTGCGTCCCATTGATGAGGGCTTCGTGCACGAGGTTCACTCGGGCTTACGTTGAGTCAGAGTTGATTGAAGTTTGAGTTTGTTGAACCTGCTCCCTTGCGTTAAACTTATATGAAACACACACTCTCTCTCTCTCTCTCTCTCTATTACATCACGTGCCTCCTCGGGCCGCGGACCGTAGTTAACCTGTATGTTTACCAGCCTTTCCATAGGTAACGCTTGTTGTTGTTACCGGTACCCACCGGAAAGAGCGGGGTTTGCCGGAGCTTGAGTGGTTTTCTTGTGTTTCCTCGGAATCGATTCAACCGGAATGATCTATTGATGACTGATAGATGAGAACACACAAACAGTCACCAGTAGATGGATCGTACGTGGGGTTTTGTCCAGTGTGTCACCGCTCAAAGCCTCCTCGAGCTCAGATAATCGGTGTGTGCCTGTGACCAGATCAACCGCCACCCCTCTGGCGCTGAGCAGTCAGCTGCCAGGAAGCTGTTAGCTATTAGCCTTTAGCTAACGCTGCCAATTGCTGAGTTATTTATTTCACACAACAGCGGTACGGCTGTTCCTCGGAACCCACAACAGAAGACTAAACAGACCGAAGACCAAGCATGAAGAACGTGTTTCTGCTCGAGGTTTTCACCGTGGTTTGCTTTGTGCTTTTCAGCCAAGTGACAGCAAAGGTAAGGCTAACGCTAGCTTCCGGGGGTTAGCATCACACAGTGGGGAAATCAACACTTGTCTTTAAACCTCTCTTCAAGATCAATGATCTGTCCGCAGTCATGTCAGTGTCATATCAACGAGGTTAGAATACCGCCCGACATCAGGAGCTATCATGTGCCCGGTGGATTAGTCGCTAACATGATGCTAATGGTGCTAAATGTGAGCTTCATCTCATGGCTGTCAAAACCATATCCAGGAAGTCACCTTGCTTAAATATTATAACGATGTGTTGAATGTTGTTTTTTTTTTTATTTGACTCTGAAGTGGCTTATGTGTGCATACTCTGACATAAACCTTATGAATCATTATTGGTGTGGTTCAATACTAAAAGGGGGCATGGATGTGATTATAAACCTGTGTTAAACAGATGGAAACTATGGTTACAATATGTCTGACTTATAAAAATTAAAATTATTTTACTGTAGTTAAAGCACTCTAGATGCTCTATGATGTCAGATAAAACCTTTCCATGCGCTGTGTGGGATTATTTCTAGTGGGATGTCTTCAAAATGGTCTTTCTTTACAGAATTCTGAAGACATCCGCTGCAAATGCATCTGTCCACCATACAGAGACGTCGAAGGGCAAATCTACAAACAAAACGTTTCGCTCAAAGACTGGTATGTTCCATTTTCTTTCACTACTATTCCCTAAATGTTCATTTCCTTTGTTCTTCAAGCCTGCTAATGTAATGCTCTTGTTTTTCAGTAACTGTCTCCATGTAGTTGAGCCGATGCCTGTGAATGGAAACGATGTGGAGGCATATTGTTTACGCTGTGAGTGTAAATACGAAGAGAGGAGCTCGGGGACCATTAAGGTGACTTGTGTGTGGGCATCACAGTGTGGGTGCTTGTTGATTTCTCTTGTCCAAACTGAAATTACAAAACATTAATACTTGTATAACCTGGGGGACAACTTGTTGGTTCAAACCCCAGTAATAAATGATCGCTGTTTTTTTTCAGTTTACCATCATTATGTACCTCTCCATTCTGGGACTGCTGCTGCTCTATATGGTCTACCTGACTCTTCTGGAGCCCATGTTAAAGAGGCGCCTGTTCGGACACTCGCAGCTCATCCAAAACGATGACGATGTCGGGGTATGTGTTCCTTATTTAGTTGCAACAATGCAACTTAGAAAGAACTTTATTTCGTTTAAAATGATCACGGTTCCGCCCCTCCTTTTGTACTTTATATATGCCTGTTTAAATATTTTTCCCTTTGCACAATATTTCACCAATTCACCCATTTCTAGAGACAATTCAACAAGATCACGTGTTCTTGCGAACAACCAACCCTGTGTGTTGGCAAGAGGTTGACATTAAAATATTTAAATAAACATGGAAATGTCAAATAACATTTATTGTTGCAGCTTTTCAGTTCCAGTAACTGAACTAATTGAAGCTACTGTAACAGATCTTTCATAGGCTGTTGCCAAAACCTTTACAAATATTCACTTACCAAAAAAATATAAAGCCAGTAGAGTTCAGCTCAAGTGTATGTTCACAGAGCTGGTACTCATACATATGTAGTCATGAATACAAACAGACAGCTGTTATTGAAAAACCTGAAGGAAACTGGGGGTTTAGATAAAACCTGCAACTGAAGCACTTGCATACAGTCTGATTTCTTGCCTCAACCATATCCTGAATTCCATTCCTAATTATTTAATATTCAAAGCAGCATTAAAGAGCAGGCAAGCTGTTTTGATTCTTCATGACGCAGTGTTCAGACAGGTTTATATATTAAATAAAGGGAGTCATTGGCTGCCTTTGGCTGGGGGGAGAGAACTGAGCAGCCGTGCTGAGTCTTCTGTTTTCACTGGCAGAGTCCAAGCTAGAGGAAGTGTTACATGATAGGTCTTGCTTAAAAAAAAAAAACGTTGAAAATAAAATTTGACCTTGCAGAAATCAGCACCAGACGTTTTACAGTGGTCAGAATAATAGTGGGAAGCTGTTGGTTGGTTCCCTATTTATGGTGTATTAAGAGAAGAGCATAATTATGCTCTTACTTATGTGAGGCTATGAGTTATCAAAATTTTGAGAAAATAGTTTCTACAGTATCTTCTTCCTGTATTATATCTTAGACCTAAACAGAAAAACACATTTCCAGAAAAGCTAATGAAACCGGAATTGCGGCTGTTACATTAATTACAGAGGAAAGGGTGGGCTGGTAATGTTTAGTCAATCTTTAATACACAGGGGATTCACAACTGATGATTCTCATGCAAGAAAAAGCTGCTAAGATACATTTCCTTTTTTCTGCCCTTTTCGGAGATGATCCAGATCCTTAGTTTTTATGACCATTTTTCTTAAACTTTATGGTTTCTGTTATTATGACTTTACTCACAGTGCATTTAAAAATGTATTTATTTGATCGGTAAAACCCACTCTCAATCACCATAGAGCTGTCATATACGTACTCTACTGATGGATCTTGTACAAGGCTCAAAAAATTGAGACACATCAGAAGGCATATTTGACCTTTTCAGCTCATCGCATTTTTGTCCACTCTGTGTCAGGACCAGCAGCCTTTTGCCAATGCTCACAACGTGCTGTCTCGTTCACACTCTCGACCCAACATGCTGAACAAAGTGGAACACGCCCAGCAACGCTGGAGGAGGCAGGTCCAGGAGCAGCGGAAATCGGTGTTCGACCGCCACGTTGTTCTCAGTTAAAAGCTCAGTGAGAGCAGGAGTTACTGATGAAGGAAGAAAAAAAAAAAAAAAGAAAACAACAAAAAAACACTGTGACGAGCCTCAAAATGTATCACCCTTTTCTCTCATTAGTTGTTTGTATCTTATCAAGTGCGATGCATCCAAGGTAAACGTGGTAGGGAAGAGGACCTCTGCAGATGAATAATGAAAGCTGGGAACTATTTTTTTAGTCTGCAGGCATCCCGAGAGATTAAAGGGAATCCACTCTTTTCTTTTTGAATGAAGAGTCTTAAATAATGTTTCCAAAAAGCAGAATCCAATCCGCCTGTGGTCTAGTTTGCAGAAGTGCAAACAAGTGCAAGTCACCAGAGAATTTGCAATGGGGGAAAAAAAGTGATGGCCAAGACTAATAAATGGGAGATAAAAGCAAAACGTCCAAGTAGATATTTAATAACACTCTGACTCTTTATGCAACCTGTCAGAGGACATCCCATGAGTCCACAGCGGACTTTCAATTTCCTAAGCCAAAATGGCTTTCAGAGTAAAACATCCAGATGTTGGTTGGTGCCACCTTTCCTGGCTGGATAACTGCCCCTGAGAAGTCTGTGGACGGAGGGTGATTTCAGTCCAAAAGCTAATATACAACTTGGAACTAACTGCTCTCACCACAGGAGAAAAGAACGAGTGTAATAAAATAGAAATCCCTCAGCCTTCTTGGATAAATGCATGTTTTATAATAAATCTTTTGTAATAATAAATCCTATATTTCTCCCTCTGTTTAATGTCTGCTAACCAGTGTGACATCCATTGATTCATGCATTTACATTAAATTTGATGTTTGTAAGTAGTTTCGCTGAACCTTGTTGCAGAAATCGGATGCAATTTCTCTGTGATGTCATAGTGAACTTAGCTGTGCTATTGATCCTCATGGAAGACCCTGTCGAAATCAGTGCCCTGTTCAAATGTGTTGTGTTTCCTTTTGTCACTCCGTAGTGCTTGGTCTCCAACCCGAATGTCAGATTTAAAGTCCCTGTTGTTATGGGAGAGCTGTGATTTTTGAGCTCATAGAAGTTTTATTTTGTGAGTAGCTGGGCTGTGGACATGAGCACAGTGAATGGAGAAACACGGCGTTTTCGAAAGTGTTCTTAACAACTGTACATGTGATACGTTTAACTTTGAAATAAATTTCTGTAATATTGTGATTCATACATATTTGATCCTCCTCGTTCTTTTACATTAGCTGCCAGCAAAACCAGCCAGTCGTCTGTCAGTTGAAAGAGCAACCAGTTTACATGAAGTCTGATTCGCGGTTCCCTCTGTAAATTCCCCTCAGTGATTTCGGATTCCTTTCTCAGCATCAGATTTCAGATTGAAAACAACGTGGGAGCTTTGTGAAATACAGTCCTTTAAAGACACACTCAGCAATGTTAGACGATTCATTTGCCTAAAAGTACCTAAAACCAGTGGTTTTCAAACACTGGTCTGTGGCTCACTGCCAGAGGGTCCATAAAAAAAATCAAAATTCATCTATTAAAATGAATGGAACATAATTTGAACTACCTTATACATTTATAAAAAGTATAAAAATGTGGGCCGGGGGTGGGGGGTCCCTGGAATATCTTCTAACAGGGAACTTTATTCTCAAAAAATGGAGAACCTCTGCTTTTAACAGCTCCAGCTGCTGTAGTCATGGCATGCTGCTAATTCCAAGGCAGAAATTCTCCTGTTACTTTTATTAACTCTGAAACATCTGGAAACCACTGGACGGGGGCCAGTGAAAGGAGACCTCATTAAAACCTGTTGGACTAAACAGCGACTGCATTAATGAACTTGGACTGTCTGCAAAGTATGTGATAAACGCTGCAGACTATCAGCACAGTGATTTTCATAGGGCTGCGTCATTGTTTCCTGTGCAGTCCCCCCTTTTCGTCTCTCTCTCTCACTCCCTCTCCCTCTCTCTCTCTCTCTCTCTCTCTCTCTCTCTCTCTGCATGCAGTTGAACTGTTTTCCACAGAAGAAAAAAAAGAAGTCAGTTTGCAGTTTGCACAGACAGAAAGCAGCACGGCTTCTGCTCAAGAATGGATCACTGAGCAAGAAACTCTGCAGCAACAAAGAAACACAGGTAGGACCTCAGTTTCAGTACATTAGGTGTTCAGCCTTTATTAGTGTAACTTTGAAGCAGCTTGGATTTGTGGCATCTTTAGTGACTTTGTGGTCCGAAGAGAAGAAAAACATCTTTGTGTTTTACACGCTGTGTTGTATTGTTGACATGTCTTCACGAGCCTGCTCTTAGTTATTCTTAGACACTGACTCTGATCGACGCTGGTAAACTATTTAATCCACTGCTTGATGATTGGGTGGGAAAGTGGGTCTCTCTCAGCCTGAGTTGTGCATTTATAGTAGTTGGCCTACAGGGGGCGCCTCAGACTATGAATTTGATGGCTCCATCAGCTCCTCAGGTGTTGTTCACTGTGTTTACTCTTTCATTCGTGTCCCAACAAGTTTCAGTTACGTTCTTACTTTTTATGCCAAGACACACACACACACACGGTTCCACTGCTCATCCAGAGTTTGTGTTGACTTCCAGTTATTGTGTACAGCCAAAACCAAATCTGTATGCCTAAGCTTAACCATGAGCGGTGCATGTCTAACCCTAATGCTGCTACCCATCATCACGACTCACATCTGACCCTTCAGTCTATCCAGGAGCTCAGGAGTTCAGTTTCTGTCCTGGTAAACTTTTGGATCTGGTCCTCAGGAGGGAGGATAAACTTTCCTAAACATACCCATCACAGCTGAAGGCCTTGCCCAGGCCCTGAGCACAAAACCAAGTCTTAACCCTCAAACAAGCATTTCACTTTGAGACAAAATGTCCTAACTAAACCAAAATGTCCCCAGCCTGGTGGCTGTGAACCATTTAATTAATAACAGAGAGGCACACATACACTCACACTATATTTGCCTTCAAGGTTTCTCAGCAGACTGATGTTGTGGCTGCTCTGTGGCGAAAAGCTAAAATATGTCAAGATAAAGAAATGACCTTGTGTTTAAAACTGCTGCTCACTGCTCCAATGTGTTGTTGGCTGTGGCTGCGGCGTCCCCACATTTCTCCAAACAGTCACACAATGTGACCCGTTTCTGAGCAAATAGTGAAAATAGTGCTGGGATTAATAAAGAGGGAGATCAGGGAGCTTACAAATAAGTATTTTTTTTCAAATGAAAACTATTCAAGTAATCAATTACTTTCTTAATTGTTCATAGTACGTGCAGTCTCCCCTGTCTGCCACAGGAGCACTGTCCAAACATGTCAATCTAAGAGCTGCCTCTTTATGACGTTTACGATGATAAAATATGTATTTCATCAGAGCTGCTGCCAATCATAGCGCGGTGACGCTGTCTTCCCGCACTTCTCGAACCGGTTCGATATTTGGTCGGTTGGTATTGGTATTGGGTCGAGGTGGACGCCTGCTGGAATGTGCAGAAGGTGAAAGAAAAAGGTCTGAGCTGAACCTGTGGCGTGTAGGTGGCAAAAGCTGCACAGAGCTGTGGAATAATCCCCCTGAAACTTAAAGGCTTTGGGATTCATGGTGGATCCTCAACAAACACACGAGGTTTAGCGATTTCACATGAGATAATAAACAGTGATTGCTTGTTGCTGTGGCTTTAGCAGGTGAATAATCACGTCAGTGGCAAAGAAAATCATACAATACAGCAATGTTATGACTTTTAATATAATGTAAACCGGAGTTCTGAGAGGCTGTACGATCCTTGTGCACATATCTGACTCGTTGGACTTGGAGCAGATGAACGTTGTGTTTTGATTTAAAATCTGTTTGATGCTCCCATGTCACGCTAGAGGAGGATGTGGCTTTTAATGAGGAATCCAGATGGTACTGCCTGTGATGATCAATGGAACAATGAATTCCACGAGTTAGAGCTTAGGTTACATTCTGGTAAAACGTCCCACAAGAGAAGGCCGAGGAGTCAGAGCCTCTGTCTTTTGTGTTCAGACACTGAGGACTCACTGTGTTTTCAGGAAGGACGGTCTTTACGAGACGTTGAAAGGTTCTGAGTGGGTCTCTGAGAAAAGCTGCACAGTGGCAGAGCCGGCGGCTTCCTGCTGACTTGATGTTACGAACTATGATAACGGATGCCTGGGCTTTGTGACTTCCTCTGTTCCCAAGTCTGTGGGATGATAAGACACCCCAAGAGACCGAGAGCAGCGGGTTTTATGGACGAGCCGTGCTTTGACATTCGTAGTAAAGATGTTCTTCGTGGGTGGACAGAAACCGTGAGTGGAGGAGGGATTGTTCTAAGTCTTTTTCTGGACGGTTCCCCTTTGACGTCGCAGCCAACAAATCACTCTCTTCTCTCTGGTTGATCTACGGTGGCAGCGGGTGGGCGAGTTGATGACGTTTCTAACAAGTGACTGATGCCAAACATGGAAAAAACAAGATGAAAACAAATATTTCAGGATGTAAACAAGGTGCGAAGAAGATGTCAACTTAGCAAGACAAATAGACCCAGGTGCCCCCCCTCTCCCATCACCATCCTCTACTGCGTTCCCTGAACAGCACAGAGAGAGTTAAATGTTTCACTTCATTCGGTTTATTACATTTTTGTGGTCTCTGCTAGTTCAGCTCCAAAGCAACAGAGACATTTACCTAATCACTGTATTTAAAGAGTAACTCAACTCTGTGTCACCGTCGACTGCACCCAGCATCCCTGCCAGGTGTGTTTGGGTTTTCACAACCACAGGTGAACCACAGGTCATGTCACAGGGTCCTGGAGTTCACCTGTACATCGCTTAGAAGATGAGAAAGTTCAACCTCAGGGATCTGAAAAAAGTAGATACTCAACCCGCCGTTGTTTCTCTGTAACTTGTCTTAACAAGTTTTATTGTAAGTGTACTTAATTGTATTTAATCTTACTACACTTGTGACAGCTGTATTTACTTTGCTGAATACTGACTATCACAGGGATGAAAAATAAAGACTACACTTTAGTGTGAAAAGGTAACTTTTAAATTTAAATGTATGTATAAACCAAATTTCATAACAACCTCCTTTATCAATGTAAGGTGGAGGAATATGTGGATATGTTTTTAATTTAAAGCCACCAACTGCATTACAGATGGAGAGGTTGCCCTATTTACAATTACAATATTTCATAACATTTAAAAAGTGCATTTAAGTACTTATTTAAGAATAACAGTGTTACTTGAGTTACTAACTATATTTAGCGATAGAGTACTTGTACATGAGTAAAAAGAATAAGGTAAAAATACTCGGTAACTACTTTTAGTGTGGTATAATGTGTACTTGAGTAAAAGCACTTGTGGAAAGGTATCGAGTCACTACTTTTAGTTCTACTATTTGTAGGCTACTAGAGTGAATGTGCTGCAGTACAAGTACTTGGTCGCACATTCATCATGTTGACAAATGAAAGACATCTTTGTGTGGGTGAAATGAATTCGTGTGGAGCAGCGGAGGACTGGAGCTGAACAATGTGTTGCAGCTCTGCTGGCAGCGTCTTCAGCTGGTGAATATTCATCTGCACTCCTCACCCCCCCCCAACTCTGCTCAACCCCTCAACCCACCAGAACAATAAACAAGGGGAGAGGGAGGGGGGTGAAGAGAGGGAAATACGGAGCGATAGATGGAGAGAGTGATAGAGGGAGATAAATACTGTACATCTGAAGATAGAGAGAATAGGAAGAGAGAGAGAGAGAGAGAGAGAGAGAGAGATTGACAGAAAGAGACACAGATAGATGATAGATGGAGGTAGATATAGATCAACAGATAGCTAGAGATATATAGGAACATGGGGAGAGATAGGGTGATAGAGGGATAATAGAGAGAAAGAATGAATGGCTGGGGGGGGCACGGGGGCAAATCCCGAGAAAAGTTGAAGAGGCGAGAGGGGGGGGCAAACAACCCATCTCCATGGCAACAAGTCCTGCCTCCCCTCTGCAGCAGCAGCAGCAGCAGCAGCACAGTGGTCTGTCTCTGTCTGTGTCCATGGTCTGTGTCCCCGGTCTGTGTCTGTGAAAGAGGAGCCGGGACTCCTCTCTCTGTCGGTCTCACTTGGACAGGCATGAGTCGGAGCTCGCCGAGGAGGTTCAGGTGTCCTCCGGAGCAGCCGAAGCTTTTCAACGCGTAGCCGGAGCGGGATCCGAGCGTCTCTGAAGGATTGTAACCCGAACATGTCCGCGGCCATGGACGTGGGGAGGAACTCGGAGGTAACAGATTTGTGAAACGCTAATGACGAGCCGCAGCAGGACGGTCCAACTCTGAGTTAGCGCTGGAACTGAAACTCTCCGAGAAGTGCAGCTGAAGTCTCACAGGTTTACATGTAGTCCTCAACTCACTGTGACCATATTTGGTCATCGACATGTTAAACCATGAGTGGCAGAAGTACTGTGTGTGTGTGTGTACACTAGCTTTTGTTACCTTTTCAGGACCTTATCAGGACTTGTGGGGACTGGTTGGAGTTTGAACTGATCATGGTGAAGTTTGGAGGAGGTTTTAATTGAGCTGTCCTCATTGAATAGATTTCAATGCAGTGTCCCAACAAAGGGGGCTACACAGATTTGCGGTGAATACATTATGTCAATGAGTGTCCTCGCAACTATGGAAAGACAAGTGAGTGTGTGTGTGTGTGCAGTTTTTGCTTTCATTGAAGTGTTGCAGTGGATCTTCCAGTGAGTCCTGGCAGTAACTATATCAAATTAGTCAAAGTTATTATCACTACAAAAGACAAATGTTTAGATAAAGTCACCAGATAAAATAAATGTAACTTTACCGGGGGTTAAATTACTTCAAACCTCAAAAGTTTTGAAACTTAATTAGGATTGGCACAAAAAATAGCAACTCTGGCATTTTTGCTCAAAACGTAAAGATGGGCGACCTTTTTCCTTCAGCCTTCTCTTATCCATAAAACATCTATTGTGCAGATTGGACAATGACCTGGCCGTCTCACCGGACAACACTGTCAACTAAAACTAATGAGGAAGTTTTCCCTTTTCTCCTTGGACAGGAGAAAGTCTGTGCTGTCCCCAACCTCTTTTAACACAACTGTTTGTTCAACCTCCCATTTGAAGTAAATTTGGTTTTTCCTGGTGCTATTTATCCATCCATGATTTACTGAGGACATGGTTGGACGTCTCAGAGTGGGAAGGCCTAATAAAACCTCAGGCCTTTTTTAAATGGGTACATCCAGACTAATATTTTTTGGTTTAAAAACTCATCAGGTTTCTTCTATTCTTGGTGTCCACACTACGCATGAGTTTCAAGCTTCAAAACTGAAATGCTGTTGGTCTGGTTTTAGTTTGAAAACAATGGGATTTTATTACAGATGGACAGAAGTATACATTTTGAGAACAATGCTGTGGACATACATTTACACTTCCTGCTTGAGTTTTAACAGTCACAACTCCACTCCATCTGGTAAATGGAAAACAGTTATTAACCTTTACTTTTAGTAAGAACAAAGTAGACAATCTGCTTCCTGTTTACACTGGAAAGTACATGCCCAGTGGTCATGTGATGTTTGTTTTCAGGCTTGGACTCAGATTGTTACTCTCATAAAATGTGTTCATGTGGATGTATACTTCTGTAACATATGGTATTAGCAGATTTCCCAGATCATATTCAGATCACAAGACAATCCCTTTTAACTTTACCCCAAAGCTCTACCTCTGAGACAGTGTCTCCTTTGATACCAACAAATCTGATTCCACATTTCATTTCCTCTCATGGCTGCATTTGAGCTGATGTGCTGTGGGTATTTGGTCCAATGATACTTGTGAATTGCTTGTGTATGTGGCAGTAATGTCGCATATATTCTATATCCTCAACTCTTATTTCACAAATTTCACACCTTATTCCACACCTGTTTGACCTCCTGCTGTTGATCTGGACATCCTTTGGATGATGGCATGTAGGACACAAAGGCTGTAGAACATCAGTGCACATTTACCTGAGTTACAGTAAAATAGCTGATAAAACACAAAAGCATTGGGGCACAGACACCATGTGATTGACAGGTTTAGGTTAGCAAGATGGCGCTGGCCGAAATGCCACACCTGATGTTTCAAAATGTCAGTTCACAAACTCACTTGTTCATGGGATGTTCATGGCTTTATTCATAAATGATATTAGTTCAAGTGGCTTCCATCGCCTTTGATGTATGAGACTGCAAGACACTGATAGCTGTGACAACTTTTGAACCTTTCAGACTTCATTGGAACCTGTGGAAAGTTTTTTAGAGCATCATTTTAAAATAAACCTTCATTTAGCTCATTCTCACAACGTTCATATTTATGAATGGGGATGGTAGTGAGAGCATGAGGAGCCAGTTTAGGCCTAATATTTTCTGTTGGTCAATCTGCCCCTTTTTCATTAACACAGTGTCTCAGTCATGCCTTGTGGGAATTTGCTGAAGTTTGGCTCAAATATCCAGTTGGACTGAAGGGTGAACAGATAAGAATGTGATGGTAAAAGACCAAAGTTCAAGGTCACTGTTGTCACTAAACACATTTCTGGCCGTCACTCAAGAATTCTTGCAGTATAATACCTTTTATTAAATTCCGTCTTTATTAAATTCCTCCTTCCCTCTTATGTAAGTCTTCAGTGTCTTGTATGAGTCTGGACAGACATGGGTGTAAACTGCAGCTTGACTGTAAAAGAACCATAAAACTGGGAGGGGGAAAATCTTGTTTAATTTAATGAAATGGTAAAGTGTTTGTTGAAGAAGGGGCTGAGCAAATCTTGATTGTGAAGTTTAAATTGCAGTGGTAAATCTTGTAACTTCAGAATGTTGCGCTGTTTTAAGTTGGTAAGCACTAACAAATGTCCAGAGCAAATACACAGGTGAGATATTCTTTGTGTTGACTTAGATGATTCTCCTATGGCCTTGGAAAAGACTTTTAGTGTCAGGGGCCAGGCTCCGTGACACAAATTCTCGCCCCCCCACTCAGCTCATAAGCCTGTTTTCCACATGCCTGCCTCTGCAGCTGTGCACGCTCATATCTAGGTTACACAGGAGGATTTTTCCTCTTCTCCTTAAAGAGAAAATATGCCACGATTTGTCTGAAAAAAAGAAGCTGAAGTGGCTGAAAAGATTCCAGGAACTAGTTCCACCTGGTCAGTAGAGCTGTATATCAGGGGCATGGCAAACCATGTGGGGCTAATTACACAGGTATGGCTTTATGCACAACTGCCAGTACGATCAACCTTGGAGGTTTTCTTAGAAACACAGAAATTCAGATTATGAATAGATAGAATGAGAACAAACGGTATAGCAAGAATGAACTTCAATCTTTCTGATTCACATAAGAAGAATTTGTCCTGACCTGATGATGAATCAAATTCAAATAGGTCCCACATGCAAAGTTTTTTGTGTTGTTACTGTTTTTGTTTAAACCGTATTTTCCAGGAATCTCCTCCACCAGGATATGTATGCGACTCAAGTCCCAAATTGCTCTCCTGACATGATCTGACTCAATCAGCTCAAGTCTCTGTTTGTCCATTGGGAACAAAACTGGTCTTTCTGCAGATATTGAAACAATGAGTGTGTGGGCTCATGCACTCATGCCTGCCAGAGAGTTGAGCCGTGTGGAAAGAGTAGAAAAAGTTTTTCGCTCCTTCCTTTCTCCATGGCTTCTTGGCTGCCTATATAAGTTTGTGGTGGTCTTAAAAGCCTTAAAGCCAGGTTGCTGATCAGCAGAAAGAGACGACCAGGTCAGGCAGAAAGTCAAGTAGCGTAACAAGAGACAGAAGAAGGAGACAGTACTATTCTCTGTGTGCTGAAGCCGTTGTGTTTGCTGCTGAATGTTTCAGGATTAGCCAAAGTCTGAAAGTGAACCCAACCACCGGTTAGTGACCATTTGTCCATCGTGACGTCATGACAGCGTTGCATAAAACCTCTCTTTGCCCTCACAGACTGCACATCAGGTGCCAGGTGCTGAGGGAGAGAATATTTCTGTGCTGCCTGAATGAGGCCCTCAGCACTGGGTCCAGGTGTTCCTGTCTCACGCCTGTGTTTTCTTTCAACCACTGAAAACATTCTTTAATATTTTTAAATCAGCCGCAGTCTGATGGGTAGAGCAAGTATAAGTACATTCCTGGAAGTAGTAGAGAGAGCAGTTTATCAGATGATCTGTCAAATGTGACAGGGCCAAGGACGCGTGGAATCTATTTTAAAAGATATTTTACCTAATTGAGTCTCTATCTGTCGCACACAGCTGATAAAAGACTTACTTTTTAACCATGCCCCACTCAAGGTTGTGTTGAAAACAAAGGGCTCTTTCATTCCCGCCCAAATAGTCCAATGGAGACTGGGTTGTAGTCCCGGGTCATGAATAATGCCCATGTTGCTGAGGAAAATGTGTGTCATTGATATGTCTCTCCTGTAACCATTTAGTACTTCTGGATATAGCCATGACAAAACCATGACAAAGCCCGAAGTGGCTATGCTAGGCCATAAAGAAGATGGTTTTGTTTTGGGTGTTTTAAAAATGACAGTTTGGCTCAGAGCTAGACGGGACAAATCATGGATGCTTTTTTTTTTCCCATGTCAGTGTTTTGAAGTTGAAGTCATGGCAGTAACTTCTAGGGATTATTATCATTATCCTGTCAAGATGCAGTGATCATGGCATGCTTCAAGACGCCCCCAGTGTGTGTTTGGTTCGAGAACAATGGATGCTGATGTTCTGACATATGCTGCCAATGTGTGTCACTCTGTACTTTACGTTTGGCTCATGTTTGTTAAGTGACTTGGTTCCTCAGTGACATCAAAGATGCTCTATAACAAGGCTGACGCACTCGAAACTGCACTAACTGTATGGAGCAGTCTAAACTTCCTGTCTCCTAAGTGGGTGTGTGCTCAAAAGAAAACAGGAACAGACATTTTTCCTGTTGTAGTAGCCTATGTGTGTACGAAGTGTGGACATTTTAACACTAATTAAAATGTCCATGTCAAACAATTTGAAATGTGTGCATTGTTATGATGCTTGTTTTATTTACTTTGTAAAAATATTATTTACACAACAAAAGATCATAGCTGTCTAATCACTGAATACTCATCTAAATGAAAATAAATAATTGTGTTATTGGGTAAAAAAACATGTTTACAAAACTTGACTTATTGTTTTATTAGCAATGGATCAAATGACTTCAAAGTGGCTCATGGTGATGACATCAAATTTTCACACTTTTCACATCTGTTATTATCAGTGAGAGAACACAGACTTTGTGAGATAATTAATATTTTATGCATATTTCTCAGGTGGCATCGAACACACTCCAGCTCATCCTAATACAGCTGTGTATGTGTATGTACGCAATTTAAATTTGCTGAAGACGATCTCCAGATGCTGATCCCTCAGATAGCCCTAGCACCAACCAAAGGGTTCCCTCATGAATAAATGTGTTTTCATGACCAGCATCATTCAGTATCACAGCAAATATTCAACCCTTAATCATCGCCATTGATGCCATGATCATTTAAGGATTAACTCCCGTCAGCGCGAAGCTGTTTCTACTTGTTGTTGACTGTTGGCTCATCTTCATTTCATCTCAGGAGAAAGTCTTAAATCTGGTTGAATGCACTTTAAAGGTTCTCTAGAGCTTTCCTAAAGTGGTTGTTTAGCCCATGTGATTTTGTGTTGGGAGATGGGATCAGATCTCAGGAAGTCAGTTGGCTAACGCCTTGGCTTACCCCAGTTTTGGTCCTCTGTGACCTATTTTGTGGTTGTAGCTTTCGCAGTCAGAAATATGAAAAGAATTACTACACAAACAAACAATTGTTCTAAGGTGTCCTGAGCTGTAGTCATTTCAAAATATCCAGTTTGAATTCCTCTGCTCCATACATGTGACTTTTCCACGAGTCATCTTCAGGTTTCTTTACATCTAAAGCAGGAGAGGGAGAGGTTATGTTTGAATGTAGTTGTCCAGTTTAAGTGCACTCTGAGTATGATGGCTTTATTTTGTCTTCCACCCAGATTGACATCAGTGGAGGAGATGTGTAACCAGGGCAGGACATCATCAGTCTTTGTGTTTGATGAACATTGTGATTCATGCCTGGTCCCCTTAGCACAGTCCACTGTTACAGGAAATAGCTGACAGCAGGAATGCTCCCCCTCTCCCCTCATCTGTCTCTATAGGACCCAGCTTCACCACTGGTTGGCTGGCTTCTTCATACAACAACTTCCTGTAAACAAGTCATGCTGCCAAGCACCCTCCCATCCTCCACCTCTGATCTCCAGGGATCTCCAATTGACCTCCTTATGCACCAGAACAATTGCTTTGAGCTTTTGGGAAAGGGTCATTGCTGCATTTGAAAAAGTGATTTTCAGGGGCAACGGCCTTCAGTTTGAAGGTTAATTTCAGGAAAATGGCAGATAATATTTTTATCAAAAACAATCTACAGTGTGTTATAGGAACTACACCAAAAATCCTCTGGGCCTTGTGAGAGCCCTCCTCACCCAACAGGTGGCTGCAGACACCTGAAGGCAACCTCTGAATTAGTGTAATACCAGATGCAAGTTGATCCACCGCGGTTACCTTTGTAGCCTCCCAAAAACTACACAAACCTCCGTGCCTCTGCTCAGTTCAACATGGGCTTGGTTTCTGTGTTGCATAACTTTGAAGTGGGGAGCAGCTGCACGAACAATAACTTTCAATTCAGATTTCCTCTCTGGTTATGATCTGAAATTCAGATCAGGACCCTGTTGGAATAATGTGTGTTTAGCTGTGTCTGTTTCAGTAATGTGGCTCTGTGTTGTTTGATGTAAAAATATATGTTTTAAATGGCAGATTTTCTTGGTCTGAACTGGAATATCTTGGTCTGAATAGGTTGGAGTTGCTCTGGCACAATGCGCTCTACATGCTGTCTGAATTATCTCTTACTTACTTTCTGGTTTGTAGAAAGACGTCTGCAGTGTTTGCACTGGCGATTCACTGTGACAGATGTGGTGGTTGCTATACTGTTGGTTGTCAAGTGCAATTGGTGCACCTTGTACTTACATATGAATTTATGATTAGGAAAAGTAGATGTACGATAGGGAGTATCAGAAACTATGATGTACTCTGTTAAGAGGTGAAATACGCAGAGTGAGGCGCTCATTTAACCAACGTCGTAATTAACTGTTAGCAGTAACATGACCCGCTGAGTCTAATTTGACACTCCCAGTTTTTTCTGTCTCTACTCTTCTAAGAATGTAGATTTTCTGGTTCTGATGTGGCACTGGATTAAGCCATCGCAATATTGTTTTTGTTGTTTCTGTACCAGCTCTACGTCTATAGAAGATTTAAATAATTCACCTGTAATTGTTATTGACAAACCTAGACCGGTTTGGTAAAGCAAACATTAAACGTTTTACAATTGTATTGTCCTTGTGTTTGTCCAACAGGTGAGTTGGCGGTTTGCAGACAAACATGACTGCCAACAAGAGTCTGAAGGCTGCACCCCGTGCAGGAGGGGGTAAAACGCCCCGGGAACCCCCCGAAAGGTCAGTGACACGCGGGACAGGCAGGGGTTGGTTGCTCAATGTACACTTCCACTGGTGTCACATGGTTTCAAAAATACATTTGCACTTAGAGTTATATTTATTTTCACTGTTGTGTTTCCATCAGATATCAGTCTGTAGCGGTGTTCTTGTTATTGTAACTCATGGAAAACAACAGCCTGTTATTGTCAACCAGAATAAGTCTTACAAGTACATTCCTGTATCCTGGACAAGGGCCCCATCCAACTCTGATCTTTGAGTAGTGAGCTGAAGCTTGTGTTAGCATGTTGAGAGCTGACGGTGTCCTGCCAGGAGAGAAAAATAAACTTTGGGAATGATATGTGATATCTGCACTATTCATTTTCACAGTCTATCATCCTGTCCATTTTTAACAAGCTCAAAGTCTCAGTGTATAGCAACAGGCAGGAAGCTACACACATCACGTAATGCAGCTGTGGAGCGTAGTCTGGTTTTACATCGTTCAGTCACGTCAGCTTCTATCCGTCTGATGAGATGATTGTTGAATCATGCGTGATTGCTAGACTGTTACCTGATGGGATTTAACACAGTGAAAAATATTCCTCATACCTCAGGCATCTAAGGGAAATGGTTTAAGTAAATGTCCTGTGGAGTACATTAGGGCCATCAACACAAAGCTGCATTAACATCTGAGAATTGAAACTGAGCCAGTCTTGATAAGTCCCATTACAATACCTGAGAGAAAAGCTCTGGAGATGCTTTGCAGCTCCATGTTTGTCTACATGGGGAAGAATCAGCTGTGTTGGATTGAGCTGCACAATGCGTTTCATCGAAACTATGACATCAGCCAGTTATCCATTTTCTGGGACAAATTACACCCACGTTGAACTTTGTAGCCTCAAGAGGCACAAAAGAGCTCGACTAAATAAAATGGAAAGCCCGTTAAGTTTTTTGCTCTTGAATTTCTGAAGGGGACTAATTTCAAAATGTACAAAATAGAGGATCGTCCATTGCCAAGTTTCCGATGTTGTCATGAACCTCAAAGCTTACAGCTCGGAGCAGATCAAAGGAGTGTTTAGGCAACCCAGAACACACTGACATGACTGTGTAAGAGAGAGAGAGAGAGAGAGAGAGAGAGCTCATACTACTGATTTAGGCCCTCACATAAACACATTTACTGGGCTCATGTTGCGTACTAATATGTAAATACAACTTCAAAACTATAGAGAAGCCCTACACAGACCTGGACCTCTAACTTTTAAATCATCTTGACAGCAGGTTTCTATTTTAACAGGCACAGATTCCCCAGACTTCATAGCCCAGGGTTATCAGCCCAGGAAACTTAAACCAACTCAAAGGAAACCAATTGCGTGCGTTGTAAATCATCTCAGTGATGCCCATGAAACCTGGGAATTCTAATGATCATTCTGGTTGACCGGTGAGGGAGATGCACATGTCAGGGAAAAAGAGAGGAAGAAGAAAAGACAGCGAGTGAAAGAAAAGTGAGAAAAGTAACGTCACACGGTTTGTCTAAAAAGAGAAAAGCTGAGTTTTTATCAAGACTAAACATTCTTCCCATGGGCAGTTCAGAAACAGATTTCTTGTGAAACAACACGACACATTTCCTAGTAAGACTTCAATTCCTGGCAGATGGGATGGAGGTGGGATGAGAAAAAAGGAGAGAGGAAGAAAAGGAGACACGCAGGAGTTCAAGTGCTAGTTACAAATGGAGTGAAAATGAATTGTAACAAAAAAGATGCAGAAATCTAGTTTAACCATTTTGTTGTGCACTTTATGTTAACCTGACATGAGAAAAGATCATTTGTGATGTTCTCAACCTTTGCTGGAGGAAGGTTTGTCTATCTAGATTTATAAGGGAGTACTTTTGCTCTAGTAATACTAATGATGATTACAGACAAAAGTTGTTGATGAGTATAAATGTGATCACAGAAGTGCTGGTCTCCTGCTTTCTCCGTCCTGGTCAGTAGAAGGAAGTGGCTTGTGGTAAGCATGCCCTGAGGGTTGTGACTGGCATCAAGCTCTTTGTACAGTACTGTATGTGTGGCTGGCCCAGCTGAGGCTCACTAACCTGGGCTTATTTTTACAAGCATGATCCAGACCACTACAAACCCCTGAAACTCCCAGAATCCTAAATAGACTTAAGTTCTGCGTACATGTTCTTTCCAGGAGTCTAATGGAGAGGTCTTTTTGTGTGTTGCAGTGTGTCCGACTAAATATTCTCCGAATCCACGAAAGTCTTGTTCTGTGTCTGATTTAAACAGATGAGATTAAATGACAGTTTGCCAATAGGCTCAGTGGTGTAGGAAACCGAAGCAAGCAAACAGCAGTAAATATGAGTATGCAGAATTCTCAAAAATAAATTGTATGTAACAAAACAAACATGTGAATTTAATTATATTTGAATATTGTAACCACTTCAAAAACAATGGGATTGCATTACTTACTGTTTTGGTTTGGTTGCTACGAAAACACTGAACACAAAATTCGAGTATTTTAATTTCAGGGAAATGTTGTAATTTTCACTTTTCTAATTTTACCTCTTTCTTTACAGTTAATGTGAGTAATAATACATATGAAGCATAATGATACATATGGGCCCTGCCTCTTTGGAACTACAGGATCATAAACACATATTCAATTAAATGGTCAATAATATATCCAAATTAATAATTATTTTGAGCTTCAAAATCATCAGTCAACCTCAGAAGACCGCAGGCTAGCACAGAACGTCTCCAGACTTGAGTCGTCACTGTGAATTTTTCAATATTCTCAAGGGAAGCAAGAGAAGATGCATCTGTCATACTTGCAGGTTGTTAGCTGTTGTAAAAGTTTCCCAACCCTGGAGCAGGAGGAATGAAACTAGGGAAGGGCATATACGTAGGTGTGAAGAGAGATCTGCCCCAACTTGCATTGTTGGATCACAGTCTGCAGCCCTCAGCTTTCTCCTCCTTCCATAACGCTTGTTATTCTCACATGACATCAGATCCCCCAATGCTTCGCTTTCGCAAGAGTTAGTCAGACTCCCAAGTCATGACAGGGTTCCTGAAAGAGTATGAGTTGTAAGGTGTAAGCGAACTAGTGGGAAAGGTTGTCTCTCCTGATCTTAAAGGAGCTGAGCACTCTGTGTCAGTGTGTGTGTGTGTGTGTGTGTGTGTGTGTGTGTGTGTCGTGCACAAGGTAGAGTCAGCAGTGAGAGTGGGACTGTTGTAACACCTAGTATCACTTAGCTGCAGCGGTCAGAACAGGCTCAGAGGACCAGAGAGGAGCAGTGAGACACGCAGGTAAGAGCGCTGTAATAAATCTTGCTTTCTGTGTGAGGTCCACTGTGATTCTCCTCCAATGGAAAAATCCACAGCGGCATTTTAATGTAGTCTGTATTTCCTTTGGCTTTTATGTGAATCTTTTGCTGCCAAAGACAAAATACTTTCCTGTGGTTGTTCTAAATAAGTGGCTCAGGTTTTCATTCTGCCTTTGAACTTGGAAGTGAATTCAAAACGTTCAGCTGATTCTTGAAAATTTCTTCCATCTGTTTCACATTGGGTTTCTCTTACTTTTCATGGTGCATTTGTAGGCTGCACTCATGATTAATCTTTTTTTTTTTTTTTTTTTTTAATAAAAATTTAAAAAACCCTCTAATGTTGGTGGATGTCTCTGTGAGAAAATCTTAATGTTTACAATGTTCGGTCACACCTTTCTTTGTCCTGCTTCAGGTGCCGGGCCACGTCCCCGTGTCCCGTTCTCTCGGCCGGTCAGGGACAGAGCCAGCAGCCAATCCTTAGCGACAGCGAGAAGCAGAGTAGGTACGTCCGCACTGACGGCAGGTTCCTGGCACGTGCTGGCTGGAACAGCAAGACAGCGAGCCTGTGCAGCGGCGCATCTCTCGCAGGCGATAGCGACACCCAGGGCCGTCTGGTCAAGTCGAAGAGTATCAGCTGCCTGGACAACAGGCTCTCCATCTACAAGCCCACGGGTCAAACCAAGTCCTGTGAGGAAAGTCAGGGCATCCAGGAGGAGAGGGACTCACAAGGGGATCTCTCTGCAGGAGGGGGACTTAATGGTAGACCACTGAGCTGGAGCACACTCTCACTGGGACCTTCCTCAAACCAAAGCCACAAGCGTACCCTCTCTCTCACCCGCCCGGTGACAGGTGTTCCCCCCACCACAATCCGTAAAAAGATCTCAGAATGGGAGTGCAGAAGGGTGGCTCTGCCTAGGATGAGCTTGTGTCTGGATAAAAGAGGAGGAGAGCGTGTAGGGGGCAGCGAGGGCTGCCCGAGCCTCCTCTCGTCTCCCTGTAGCGAGAAGACTTTTGACTTTAAGGGGGTTCGCAGGATGAGTACAGCATTTTCCGAATGCTCCTACACAGAGACAGAGGCGGAGGGAGGAGTTTCAGACAAGGACACCGTAGGTCGCTTCCAGAAAAGGATAGGCAAGACAGAGTCGTCAGGAACATTTGCACGCTCGCTGTCTGCTCGGAAGGAGAAGTCAGCCGTCCTCAATAGGATACAAAAGATAGAGCAAGCTCTGAAGGACAACCCCAGCTCCCCTCCACGTTACCTGAACAACTGCTACGCTCCAGACAAGACGAGACAAAAGTCTTTCGTGATTGGTGACGACTTGGACAGTACGTGTGCAAGTAAACGGAGCAGCATTTGCTCGGTGACCACCGAGCCAGATGGCGTTTTGGTGCCGGATAAGCTCTCGAAACTCAGACAAAGGTTAAGTGTGACCTCCGTAAGGTCCGAGAGCCCAGAACCACCCAGTCAACCGAGCTCTGTTGGCACACCAGTCAACCCCTTACCTAAACCCAAACGCACTTTTGAGTACGATGCCAAACGGGACGAGAAGAGCGTGTCACCAGCCAATGGACTACCTCCAAACACAGGCTCTGAGTCTCCACCCCCTTTACCCTCCACCCCTGCACCCACCATGATGCGTAAGACCCAAGGGAGCCCTTCCACCAAAATCCAGGACAGGTGAGAATATCAGTGTGCAGTGTGTGTTTCCTTGAACTTGGACAAAACCACTAGAGAAGGTTAACCTCAGCTGTCTTTTCTCTTGACTGACTTGACTTAGTGGATCAGGTATTTGATGTATACTGATCTAAGTCTACCCCAGGTTCTTTGTGAATCTAACTTCTGACCTTCATGTTGATCTTGAAACTGTCAAAAGAAATTCACCTGTACTTTACTTGAGGTAAAACAGAGCTCATCCTGTTTATTTCACGTGTTAGCGTCAGTTCTGAGTGACACGATCACACGTGGTCAGCACTAAGCACAGGTCTGACAGCACCTGAATCACCTGAGATCCAATCACCATACCACATAGCAATTGGTTCGGGACTCATGTAACCACAAATTTGTGAAAGCAAATGTGTCACAGGACTGTGACAGAGCTCAGCTGATGTTCTCTGGCTGCTATTGTCTCACAAGGAATGCGCACTTCTAATTGTTGTATCATATGTTGGTTTGTTTGTTGTCACTGCCACACTATCAACAATGAGGTATTTGAATTTACAGAACTCAGAATCTGATTTCATGTGGCCTCTCACGATCGTCCCTATGCAAAATGGGGATGAAATCCCTAAACATTCTTCCCCTGGACTCTGTGTTTAACATTCCTGTGGCCCTAGCCATTTCAGACCAGGCTTAAAAGCCACAAGTCGATGGTGCGGCATGACTCGCTCCTCTGCAGCGGCTGACGTGTGATGCATGTTTACTCGAGACTCCCTAGGGATTTCCTTGTGATTGCAGCACATTTTGATTGTAACGTTTCTCTTTGTTTCTGCATTTTATAATTAGTACATCTAACTTACAGGTTT
Organism: Pseudorhombus dupliciocellatus; assembly: GCA_016785235.1. Taxonomy (NCBI): domain Eukaryota; kingdom Metazoa; phylum Chordata; class Actinopteri; order Pleuronectiformes; family Paralichthyidae; genus Pseudorhombus; species Pseudorhombus dupliciocellatus. The sequence goes on along the minus strand of JAFBJW010009053.1, from coordinate 6,727,177 downwards.
TGAGGGATAAGACCATGTTTTTTTTATAACCACTACAATTATCATAACCACCTGTTCGGCCTCTCTCCTTTTTCCCACAGTGGAGTGGAGACTGTTAGAAGTAAAACTGTCTGTCTTTGCTATTTTTAAAAGCATCTGGACTTTTTCTTTCTCATATTATCTTTCCACCTTCTCTGTTGCAGACACTGACTTTTCCCATGGTCATTTCTGGGTATGCAACATTGAAATACCTTTCCCCATCTTGATCTGTTTTTCATTTGTGTTTTTTTTTTCTTTCTAGAGAGTCGTGTGAGTCAGAGGATGCTATGAGTCTACGGTCTTCATATCCGTCCTCGCCTACAGAGAACGGCACACTGACCACAGACTCACAGAAACGACCCAATTCCAAAAGCACTTTAGAGGAGAATGCCTATGAGGACATAGTAGGTAAGAACATTGGTTCACTGGCTTTGGCTTCATTTCTCTCTGCCTGGGGTCACTCTCAGACGCAGTTGCAATATTTGACAGATTGACTAATTGATAAACAAAAAATGAATTGATTTTCAGACAATCATATGTCACGATTGTTAAGTAATTACCCCTGCCAGGAAGGTTATGTTTCCAACCCTGTGCGTGTGTTAGCTGGTTTGTTTGTTCTAAGCAAGGTTATGCAAATACCTGATGGATTATCACAAAGCCTGCCGGAGTGATTAGATATGAGTCAAGGAAGAATCCAGTAAATTGTGAAAGGTCCGTCTCTGGATCAGCACAGAAATGAACACTGTGAGATGGGCTGCACTTTTTTTAATGGATATCTCCTGGAATAATTGATGGGCCCTGATAAAAATGCGTGGAGGGCCTGATGTTTTTAACTCGATACAATTTGGTGCCACTTGATTGAATTGCAGGAGGTGTGCCACGGTTTTGCTTTCTTGAATGTGGGTATATTCAAACTGTGTTTGAAAATATCTCATTATTTTCTGACCTTTTGTGGACCAAACAATAAATCACTGAATCAAGGGAAAACAAATGAATCTGTAAAGAAAACATTTGCCCCTAAATAGTCTCAAACTAACTGATATAAGTGAGACAATATGTTAATCATCCCGGTGAGAGTTTTTTTCCTGTCTCAACAGAAAATGTGTGTTGAAGTGTAAATACAGATATGATATCATTGATGCGATTGCACTGGAGGTCATAGAAGACAGATGTTGTGAAAACGATAGCTCCTGTGCAGCGAGGCCTGATGTGATAAGACCGTGACAATAGCTCCTCCTCCTGCATCTGCCTCATACTGAGGAGCGGAGGGCAGGAGAAGTCATGATGTGGAAGCAGGCAGTGAAAACTGCACACAGGGCGAACGGATAAAGAGCAATCATACTTATATAGTTATTGTCAGGTTGTCTTCACTGCCATCCAGCACATACTGTTATCAATAAAATACACATCTGAACCTATGGTGAAGAAGATATTTATTTGATGGTTGAGCACCCTGCTCTGACATTGCAACCCTCACAGCAACATGTCATGTCCCTCAGTGTTAATCAACCCAGTACTTATTGACTTTGAGATATTGTGTGTGAAATGCTGGACATGTTGAAGAGCCAAATTCCTTTCCACTAGAAAATGACCCCAGGCCTTCAAGCCAAGTCCGTTTGCCAGCTCCCCCTGTGCACTCCTAATGTGCTGGAAATGTGTGTCAGTGTGAGTAAGGTCTCACAATGGAGCTTGGATTTCACACTGAAATATTTGTTCAAGATAAATGCTCAGGGATGACCAAATAAGGGCTATTGTGGTTTTTATATGCAAGTATTAGACTCAAAGAAGCGGTGCTCTTGTCTGTGAATCCGGGACCAGTGCAAGACCGATTTTCCAGTGAATCCCAACAAAGCCCCCATTGTTCATCCAGTCTTCAGGTCGGAGTTGCACTTTTGCCAGTTTCTGTTTGTTTATGACAAAGATATTTTCTCTGGGTCTCCAGTTAGTTCAAACAAAAAGCTTTTAAAATGAAGTAGAAACTGGAGCAATTGTTTCCACCTACGTGAGGCTGTGGTTGAAAAGGACAGTTGATCTATTTGAGAGGTAGCAGAAAAAAATCAGGCATGTTTGTTTCCTCTTCTGCCGCTAGGTTACCGAGTATTTCTCACAGAGAGCGCGGTAAATGTCCCAACTCCAAGAGGACATCTTGGATTCTCTCTTGGGAGGTTCTGCATCCCCCCCTCATCTTGGTTTTTGGTCGCCTAACCCTAACGCTTACGAAATGTTTGAGATGCTATGCAACCCATTTCAACTTGTGCAGTTCAGAGATGCAAAAGAGCCAAGGGCCATTTTATAAATGTGAATCAATTGTAATGTGAAATTCGAGGTTCTATTTAAACCACATTGTCGACATGTTTGTTCTTTCTCGTCCTCATTTCCATTGTTGCAACTGTAAATACTGCATACTGTAAAACAGACTTACTCAGACATAATCCAGAGTTTGGCAGATGAATCACAGCCGATGCAATGATGGTTCTGTGATTCAGTGTTCTGTGTTATGTGAGTCTGAGAGTGCGTGTTGTCTGCTCTTAGACAGCAGCCTATACAATGAGTGGTTTAAATTCTTAGCTACGCTTTGAAAGCTTTTATCTTAGGTGGATCTATGTTTTTGTTATTCTTGGTTGTAAAATATGCCAAAAATACAATCGCACATTTCTCCGGTGTGGTCACACGCAGTCGATGCTCATGACTGACACGCTGTATGGTTTTGTGGCACTGCCAGATGTTCTTACAACACTGTCACCAGTGGGCTTTTTCATCCCTCACATATTTCCCTGTAGACCATGATTGGTTAAGCGCTGCCACTGTGCTGTGGCTCCTCCACTTTACCAGGTAACCTGATACTGACTGTTGGTGCAGTTTGTCCTGCGCCTTGCCCTCGCCCACAGAGTCCATTGTGTACACAGAAATGCACAATCACAGTGAATGGGCGAGGTGTGTCCCCTCCTTGCTTAACGCACTGTGTCTTGGGGTGTGTTAGCGAGAAATGTGGATGTTTGTAATCAGAGGAGTAGATTAGTACCCTCCGGTACGTGAGCAGCCATATAGACGTATCATTTTCCCAGCAGGCTCTCATTATAGTGTTGCTTCAGTTTAACGAGGTAGCGACGCCACGTGAGGTCAGACTGAGCTCTCTCATTCTGCTCCTCCATTGTGACAACGCACAGAAAGTCGCTAAAATAAGCCAGTTTACTGTGTGACAAAACTCGGCCAGCGCACGTCGCTTGCGGTTGTGTGCATTTGCCTCAAACCGTTTCAATAATTAACCCAGAGCTAGATAACAGAACAAAGCTCTGCCTGTCGGTTAATCCTCTGTGTTTTTAATTCAACACTTACCAGTCGTTTGAGAACCAGAGTTCATCAGGTTTTCCTCCAACATACTCAGGAAGAAGGGACCCAGCAACTAAATAGATTTTTTTGTTCTTTCCCCTTTTCTGCTGACAGATAACACTGCTTTTCTTTCTTTTAAAAAGTTCCCCTCATGCGTTTCGACGCCATCTGGCTCTGTTTTTATTCTTCGCTGAGGCTGCTTCACTTTCTCACAACCTTTTTCGGACCCTGCCAAAGAGCTATTCTCAGAGCACATGTCTGAATAGACATGGACGGTGGTGTTGCACAAGTTTTCTCTTTATTGAAGTTGGCTCGCAGCCAGATGACATCAGCGAGAGCAGCACAGCGCAGAGCTATGTAATGCTCGTTTTGATGCTGTTGCTTATTGACTGAGGTGGAGAAGTAATGGAGTCTGTCCGGATTTTTACTTCTTTGTGTAAATTAATGACTATAATGAATTAAATAATTAGATCATTGAAAATAGAGTAAAAATGAAGTCTGTGTTTTTTTTTTGTCTGAGCTATGGTTTTTAAATGTTTTTGCTTTTCTCCTTATGAAACCACATTACATTTTTTCATCGAGATCCACTAGTGATTCTCTGAGAGATCAATGAAAATCTTGTTTAAGAGAGAAGAGGAAAATATGCTGGATCCGCCCCCCTGGTCCAGATCTGAACCAGAACTCAGGGGTCCCATGGGTCATGTTCTAAAGCTGCCAACTGACAGAAAACAAACAAACCAGTGTGGATGAAAACATAACCCCCCTGGCAGAGGTGGCAATATATTTAGCAAATGCTCATAATCATAAATAAATATATAAATATGTATATTTATAATTTGAACTATTTTACTTCTAGAAAGTCTAAGAAGATGACCCCCCCCTCCATGTCTCTCAGTAGACAGTTTACATGCCTGGACTGTGACTCACCAGCACTGTTGTGTCCAGAAGTTTCAGCTGGGCCCACTGGGGCCTGCGGGGCCCATTGCCAACAGTAACTGTTTTGAAAAATGGGAGTTCACTTGAGCGAGCTGGGAGCGACCTTTGACTTACCTTTCTTGACTCGTCTCTTTCCACAATAACCATAGGGAGGCCCTCCTGTGCCCCAGACACCCTTTACTGCCCTCCACCTCCCCTTTTGACCCCTCATCCTCATCTGTCTTCTGTTCAAAAACACCCTTTGGCTGTGGACGTGTGTTGTCTCTACTGCTGACAATGTATTCCAGCTACATTGAACATTTCCCTCTTTCCCACAGACAAGGAGAACCCATATGAGGATGTTGACCTGAAGCGGAAGAGTTTGGGTCGGAAGTCTTGCCTGTTGGAGAGCAACCGATCTTGGACCACCCCAGACAGGAAGCTGAACTCTCCGCCTCAGGTAGGACATAAACCTGCTGGCATCAACAGCCTTAATGTCTTTTGCTGCGGTAAACATACAGACGTGTTTTCTTGTAGTAATTTGAATTCCCTCGCCATACGTTCCAATGCAGAGTCCTGGACAAGATCTCCCAAAGAATCTCACACCTTCGTGTTAGCACGACAGGAAACAGTTTGATATGTTTACACCTGGTGATGTACCACAGACAGGCCCATTAGCAGATTTGGCTCCCCCTCGTCACTGCTCAAACTCACGTCTCACTAAGAAAAGGAAGACAGACGGCCATAGTTACTGTTGGTAAAAACAAGAGTGGTTTAAATCCCTTTGTCCGAGCAGCGGCTGTATCTCTTCCAACATACAGCCAAACAGAGTTATGCTGTTTTAATGGTGATTAAATAATTACTCTTCATCTCTCTCATGCCATTTTCTTCCATGTGCTTCTATTTCCTGACTAGTTGCCCTCCAAACCCAGCAGCCAGTCCCTTCGCCTCTCTGGTCAGAGCGACAGGAAGAGCCACCGGATGTCACAGTTGTCCAAACGCTACAGCCACGATGAAATGCTGCTCCTGCCCCCGATTGGTGTAACGTCTTCAAAGTGCGGCCTCATGGACGACGGTTTTTGTAGCACTGGCGACACGCTTGCCTCACAGAGGCACTGGAGGATCCCCAAGGTACACACGGCTCGATCCTGCTCACACACCTACACTAAAACCTCACAGAGCTCTGGCGGGGTGTGCTGCCCTGTGTGCACAAAGCTGCTCAGGTTTCTCAGTCAGAGGCAGGGCAGCTGTGGATCACTGCTAATTCCTCCGTTTGGACAAGAGGTTTCCTAAAACTCCCTGTATTGTTATGTGTAATGGGTTTCCTCCCTCTCTGGGCCTTTACTGCTTTATTTTGCAACAACATGTACATTACTTTACACTGTTACTTTTGGCCAGGTGTGCTGCCCACTTCCTCTACACTCACGATCAAAACAAACAAAAGCTCAGATTTCCCGACAGAGCCTTTCCTCTTTCTTCTTTTCACAGCTGGTCCAGAGGATCAACTCCATTTACTGCACTAAACGTGGGAAGAAGAGACTAAAGAAGCTATCCATGTCCAGTGTGGAAACTGCATCTCTGAGAGGTAAGGGCTCTCTGGGCTTCCCTGACCCTCTGGCCAGATAAACGAGTAAACATTTTGTCTGTTAGCCACGTTGTCGTCATGCCTCTCTCGTAACACATTTGTTGGAATCGGCCTTTGACCCGTGGAAAACCTTCATGTCTGTCTCCAGATGACAACAGCGAGAGTGAGAGTGACTCCGATGACAGGTTCAAAGGTGAGTGACCGCAGCGTTCATGTGCAGGGGGGGAGGTGCTGGACTTCTATTTGCGTACAGCTTTTTCCCTGGGGTGTTTTTCTTCGTTTGTGCAACAGCTTCCCACTCTGGTATTGAGCAAAATGACCAAGACCACAGAATTTTGGATTTGCCACATGCACAGATCATCAGTGGACCACAGGACATTCATAACATCCAGATTCAATGTCAGGAATGAAAACTCATATTTTCTCTTTATTCAATGAAAAAGAATGACTCCAATAGAATTTATTCAGTTAATACTCTGAGAGCCTTGAACTAACATCATTAACTTTTCTTTGGTCAGTAAATGGTATGTAGTAACGCTCATTTCTGTCCTCAGCTCACACCCAAAGGCTGCTGAAGCTGCAGTCTATCCTCCGACGGGCCCCTAGCTACCGCACACTGGAGCTGCAGCTCATTGAGTGGCAGGAGAGAGAGCTCTTCGAGTATTTTGTGGTTGTTTCCCTTAAAAAGAAACCCAGCAAAAACTCCTACTCCCCAGAGGTCACCTACCAGTTCCCCAAGGTAAAAGCGTGAAAGCTGTAAACAATTCCCTCTGTTGCTCTCTCACCTTTAAAACTTGGCAGAATGAGAATCCTGATTTACTTTCAAAAAAAAAAAAAAAATTATAAAAAGCATCAGGACCTCTGCAGTGGTGTTTAAGGTCAGGAATCAGGCATCACAGATATTTCACAGAGCTGTTTTACAAAACACATGGTGGGTCAGAGCCACAGATGGAAAATAAGCTGGACTGAATTGCTGTCAGAGACATCAGTCCCATAAATGAGCCTGATTTCTTGTCAGTGTCCATGAATTTGTCGTGTTAAATGCTAAATGTTAAAGCCAGTGAAACATGAATTCCTGGTCTGTACCTACACCTCTAAATGTTTCTATGTAATCTTACTTGCGGCCTGACAAACAAACAGATGAATACGAACCTCCCTGGCAAGTTAATACCCAAAATCCATGTCTGTAGCAGGTGTGATTGAGGGATTATTATTTTAGGTTTGGTTCAGCAAACGTGTCTCCTGGGAGAAGTTGATCTCTCCCACCCAGGGGGAAACAGTAGCTCTGTTGTTGAGTTAATGAGGACCGAGTGGGGCAAAGATTTAACCTTGTATGGGAGTATAGTAATGTCCTGGTTATTTACTCTTCAGGCCGATATCAAGAGTTTAAAAAAAAGGGAGGACAGAGTTAACTGGAGGAGACTGAGCTGACAGAGACTTTCCTCTCCACACACAGCTAGAGAGGCCCACCAAGCAGATGAGGGAGGCAGAACAGAGGCTCAAAGCTATTCCCCAGTTCTGTTTTCCAGATGCAAAGGACTGGAGTCCTGTCTCGGAATACACCAGGTATGACAATGAATCTTGTACCTGCACATCATCAGCCGCAATAAAGCAGCAAATATATCTTTAACCTTGGTCCCGACAATAGAGCAAAACACCTGTATATTTCCTGCAGTATACAATAAACAACTGAGTGGAGTTGCTTCTAACCATTCTTATCTATTAAATGGTGAAATCTTTCTAAAAAAAAAAAAAAAAAAAATGACGCTCTTCATATCCTTAATGCCATTTTCTCTGGCTTTGCCATGACACCGAACAATATAGGCTGTTAAATGTTTAAATCAGGGTTTAGAGGGATCATAAATTCACTATCATACCAGCAGAACGTAATATAATAATATTATGACACCGATGCTTATCAACACAGCTTATTGTTGATATTGTCTCCACCCATGCTGATGGCATGTCAGATAAAGTCTTATCTCTGTTTTGCAGCTGCTACAACAGAGCATAAACCCCTGTGCCATGTCGTCTGTTGTGTATGTGCAGTTTGTCTATATGTGTCAATTTGTCTTTTTCCACAGCGAGACCTTCTCCTTCATGTTGACAGGCGAGGACGGCAGCAGGAGGTTCGGGTACTGCAGACGCCTGCTGGTAAGCCACCGTTAACTCCTCGTGTCCCCCTCCCTGTGTGCGCCCTGCTGAGCCCTGTTTGTTGTCACAGATCTCTCTACGTGACCATGTTATAATGGTTTCCTGTGGAGCTACTGGTGTGATTCGTGAGCATCCACTCTGGCAGCAGGAAAGAGATCATGTATAAAAAGTAGATTGCTTTCTTACCTCTGCCACGGCCAAACAATCCTACTCATGACTGACTCATCTAAACTAGACATAGACATCAGCATCATACGTATTTATGTATTTTTTAAAATCCAGATCCAAACTTCACCCTCACCACACCCATGCACCATTTCTTTGAATATTTGTAACAATAAATTATTTCACTGTGTCTTCCTAAACACCCATGGACACTCATAAATATCAGTCCCATATACATGTCAATGTGTTTGTGGCGATAAAATGAAAATGTTTAAAATGCCCTAAATGTTAAAGAAAGTAAGCAACATTTCCTGGATCCAGCCCTGATATGGGTTTCCTCCTACAATGGTTTCCTCCCTGAGTGATATCACTTCCTTTTCCAAGGTTTAGCTGTCCGTTAGTTGCTGAGAAATCCTTTTAACCAGCAGACAGACAACTAGACCAACAAACAATAAAATGAAGACGAAATCATAAACCTCCCTGGTGGAGGTAACAAAACAAACAAACCAACAGACGTCACTTAACCCAATTGAGTTCGTTTTTTAAGGACACTAAACCTCAGCCAGTCATTATTATAGCAGCTGATCAGCATGATGGTCCAGAGACTTCTCATCTTTCTGTTGTTATTCAAGTCTGCCCAGGAAATACCTATGGTTAGAAGTAGTAACAGAAACATCTGGAATAACAAACATTCAGACCACATCGCTCACACCAATTTCAGTGGCTTCAGAAATGCATGAACCTAGTTTCAATTCTGCAAAATATAAGTCTGTCTCTTTAAATATATTTAGAATCCGATATGATTGTAATTTTATCGCTGAGAGAAATAACCACATGCTGTCCACATTTAGTCATTGTCGTAAAGTGGATAAACATATGATGAAAATGACTCCTTCAGTTTTAACAGGAGTTTCTAAAGTGAGGCAAGACAAAGAGAAAGCATGAGAAACCCAAACTTTGTCATTGTGGAGCATTTCTTCTTTTGTAATGAGCCCGGGAAGAGCTTTGAAGGGATTTTTTTTAGCTTGTGGGTAGAGAGCATGACTGTGTGGGACTGTGTGAATGTGGTGGTGATTTTGTTTGCCATTTGGTTTTTGAGTATGTTGCAGTGTGTATGTTCTCAGTCGTTTTTTCAGGGAGTGGCTTCACCTTCCCATATGTGCTGGGTCACGGCTGGACATCCTGACATGAAGCTCTTTGACAAAAAGAAAGAAAAAACAATGCTTTTTAAACCCTGCTCTCATGCTTGATCTGCCCTGTTGATCTGATCTCCTTGATAGAGGCAGATTTTAATGAAGGTGGAGGAAGAGGTGAGCCGCTCTCCCCCAGTAACTCTGCTTCCTCCCCGCTGTCTGTCCAGCAGTTGGCAGCAGCCGAGCATTCCTCAGGACTTGAATCAAGCTCCACATAGTTGATTTAATCGTCCATTTGGAAAAGCAGCAGAGAAACAAGAGGAGAAAATTGTATACCTAATATGGACAAGTGAATTGGCATTTCTCGAGTGCTTGTGTTCAGTGTCTGTGTGTGTGTGTGTGTGTGTGTGTTTTGGAAGCACATAGTGGTCTGTGAGTGTACAGAGGAAGGTAGATATGATCAGCAGTGGCAGATAAACCACCTGTGTTTAGGAAGTCCGTATCCACATGAAAGACTTTCACCTCAGATGACAGACTTGATTTAAGACTTCAGCTAAACTATATAAACAGCTTATCTACATATGATATGATCAGAATCAGACCCTTGAATATATGGATGTTAATATACGGCTGTGTGTTTCAAGATATAATATACAACAGTTGTAAATTAAATTGCCTAAACCTGACTATTTTACATAGTTTGTTGACTTGTACATGGTCCAAAATGTTAAAACCCAGGGAAATCCCACAGTTCAGTTGCATCATATTCTCCTCATGACTTTTTCAGTCTCAATCAAGCAACGTGTGATGAAGGAACACACACTGTTAGCCATTTTTTCATTCCTTTTTTTGTAGTGCTCCCTCATCATGGATCTTGTTTAGTCATTCCCATTTGCTGAGTGGAGTGAAAAAAACTTAAAAACATGACTTCATCCTTGAACATGATTTGAGTCTTGTCTGGTACATTTTCATCAGCATGGAAGTTGAAGACAAAATCTCCCATGATTCAAAGCAGCTTCACAAACATCAACTAGAAAATGTCTTTTTCCAAAATACATTTTGAAGGGAGGCCGATTGTTAGATCCTCGACTGAAGCTACCTGTTGGTTCAACAAATTGGTTGTAAATAATTATTCACTCTGTGGAACTAAATGACTAAAGCTGTAAAAAACCTCCTTTACGATGTCAGGGTTTATCTCATCTTGGGCTTGGAGACAGTTTTTTTAGCACCAAGCCTGGGGGTGTGGTTTCGGAAAGATGCGAACATTTAGCAGCAAAGGAGACTGTGCAGTTCAGTTGGATCATGGGAAATGCAGTGACCTTGATTTATACTTTGGCTTCTTAAAGTGCAAAGCTCTTCTGCTGAGCTGCTGCCCCGAGAGTGTTTGTGGTCAGTTTTCAGAACATCTGTGAGTGTGTCACTCCATTGTGTTGGGTAAAAGTGTCCAATGAGTCTCATGTCGATCTCTCCCACAGCCAACCGGGAAGGGGCCGCGTCTTCCAGAGGTGTACTGTGTCATCAGCAGGCTGGGCTGTTTCGACTTGTTTTCCACAGTGAGTTCAATCTTGCCCTCTAGACGCGCACACACACACACACAGACAGACAGCTACAGCCAGCTAAGTGTGTGGTGTTATAACTGTGCTCAGCCTGTCTCACAGCTGATTAAATGACTTTCAGCAGGCTGTCTGCTGAAGGGCCTGTTCATTGGTAAATGAAATGTTTTTTTTTTTTTTTGTTTTTTTTACATTTTCATTTTCCAGAGCGAATGTTTCCTTCACTTTTGTCTCAGCAGTGCTAACATGAAGCAGATCACTCATGACTTTTTTCTGATTTCCTCATTAATTCTAAGTGAGTGAATCCAGACTGTGGAAACAAAGCAGCTGCTATATGACAATAGAAAAATAATAAAAACATGGTGGACGTGGTGCATACCGTGTGTTCTCATTCTCTTATTTAACAATAGGGACCCTGTGGAACCTGGAAGGACTAAAAAGTTGAACCCCTGAAATAACAAATCTGAAATGTGTATTTTATAGAACTATAGTTTTAAAGTTCAGTAAAGCAGAATAACTCATTTCCTGAGTTGAACCCAACAAATTAAACACAACGCGAATACTGAAGTGGGAGTCCAGCAGTCTCAGTGCCGACTCAAACCTGAAAACGAAAGGAGGCTACTTTAACAGTGTGTTCATGGTAAATGGGAGCTGTGGCTGTTATTGATGTCATTGAGAGAGAGAGAGAGAGAGAACGAGAGAAACAGAGACACACAGACAGATGAAGCTATCACAAGACCTTGAAAACGAGCATTTCTCCAGTCCGAGGCCATTTGGACTGAAACAGGCAGACAGGAACACTGGGTGGAATTTTCCAATCACACAGACATGGCGAGATATGCATTTGCTATTTTTCCAAACAGAAAGTGAATACTTAGTTCCAGACAACTTCTAAAAATATGTTTCCATTAATTGTCACCAAGATCAATAACCTTGACGATGGTGCAGCTTTTTCCCTCTCCAGGCTGTTCGTACGTTATAGATGTGTCATGTTTTCTGAAATATCTTGAAATATATGAAGGCATCTGTGCTCTTCCTTCCAATGCTCAGATCCTGGATGAGGTGGAGCGACGGAGAGGTGTCTCAGCAGCTCTGGTCTATCCCTTCATGAGGAGTCTGATGGAGTCGCCCTTCCCTGCACCGGGGAAAATTATCAAAGTGAAGACCTTTCTGCCTGGAGCAGGAAATGAGGTGAGAGCTGTGAACAAAGCCAGGCGCCTCCGCTCATCTCTGCCGCTGCTTAAATCATGCACAAACGATTAGCTCAGACTGAACTGGGGGAAAGAGCAGAGGAATGATGTGCAGCTAATGTCCGGGCCAGTCAGAATCAATCCCATAACCACTTGGCTGCGTTGCTGCCTCTGTGGTCGCTCAGGTCATCGAGCTGAGGCGGCCCACCGACTCCAGACTGGAGCACGTGGACTTCGACAGCCTGTTCAGGTGCCTCAGCGTGCGGCAGGTGCTCCGGGTCTTTGCCTCGCTGCTGCTGGAACGCAGAGTCATCTTTGTGGCCGACAAACTCAGGTGAGCCCGAATATTCCCCTACACACAACACAAACACGCTTAATTCACCTCCTCTGTCACACTCGCTCGTCTACAGGTGGAGCCACGTGACGAGCGACGCAAGCAGTGTTCTGGAACAGTTTGATTAATAGTTTCTGTTACTCATTAGAAACACAGGCAACAGTCCATTAAGGCAGATGACAGTTTTTATAACGGGAAGTAAAGCTGCCTCACACAAATGAGAGTCACAACAAGTGGGGGACAGGGCGCATCTGATAAAGAGTCTCCAAGGACTCAGTGTCCCAGTCCGTCCTCCTGTTACCAAAAAGAGAGGCTTGCATTTGGAGGATTGGAGGCGAGTGAGGAGTGGGAGGAGATTTGAGCAGGGAAGTAATCTCTCCATGTATCAGAGCCCAGTTTAAACAAACATCAGTGGGGGCAGTGACTGCGAGGGGAAGGAATGCACTTCCTGTGTGCGCGACTCTGCCCTGTGTGATCTGTGGCCCGACTGTCACTGTTTGACATATGATGCCACATTCACTCCATGTGCATGAGTGGCACTCTCTGTGTCCCTGGAGGAAATCTGCCTCCGCTGCTCATTAGCAGAGGTGATAACATCAAGGATGTTACCGGGCAGGGATCTTGAATTTACTCACAATTCGATATTATCAAGATGTATCATCCAGTAACAGGCAATTATGTGAGTTAGCCATGTGTGATTAATCTCAATATCTGCGCACTAGAAGGGATGAAATATTCATTTAAAGATGTGCGACACTTCCTGGTTCCATTTACTGCTGAGAGTCATGTCCCTTATCAATTTCATGATTTGTGACTGAGTTGCTTCAGTGATGTCGAGGTGATTGCACTTTTAAACATTGCTTTCTTCTGGTGTGCACAGGATGAATTTGGTGATTGCTCCACCATAAGGGTTTGATATGTGTGAGGGTTTTTGTGAAATTTCTATAACTACTGGTATAAATTGCCATTAAATTGAGATAAAGACTTCTATGTTCCTCTCAGGAGGAGATGATGATGGACGTGCTGTTGTGAAAGAATATCATGATGTGAAATATCATGACACAAAATAACAAAGACAAAGTTCTATAACCTTCTCAGACCAGTGTGGGGTTGTGTGTGTGTGTTGATTTAAATGGGCGAGCATGCATGGATGCATGTGGAGCATTTGTGTTTTGATTTCTTTTAAAAACAGTGAGAGGGCCTCACTGCAGCATGAATGACTTGTATGATAAAAGGGGCAGCTCCCTCTGGGGCCGCGATATATAATCCATTCCCAAAATACCTCGCCACTGGAACATGATGTATGTTTCTTTCCCTCAAAATGCACATTCAGTGCAAGCAGGGACCGAGAGGAAGCACCATGTTAGGCAATACTTCTCTGTGGGGTCCACTGTTGCTTTGCTTTTTTGGCACTTTAATTCTGGATATTGTAGTGAGAAACTATTTTTTTTCATGAGAGGTTGTTGCTTCTACATAAAAGCTTCCACAGACAATTTATTTTAAGGGCATCTTTCAACATCTGATGCCTGTAACAACAAAGCTTATCAGATGAATTCATCACCAGCGATGTCACTGTTTAACTGCTTAACTGCCGACCCTCAGATGCTAAATAGGTTTGTGTTGCAGTCTAATTGTGAGCAGTTGAGCGCAGGGAAATATTCCCTGTTTCAAGTATTACTACATGTTGTACAAGATGCCTTTCTTCACTCTGCTACTTCATGTTTTTAATTACGTACATCCATACACATTTTCTTGATTGAATTGATGCTATGAGCTTGTCAAGTTCTTTAATGGAACAGTATTTTGCTGTACTTAAAGAATTACTAAAGAATCCATCTTTGAGGAAAAACTTAATTGACCTGTACTTTGCAGGAAGTGGGATTGGTGACCTAAACTGCGGCCGGCCACCAGGTGGCGATCAAAACACGGACACTGTCATGTTTTTCATCTTTTTACACAGTCAGCAGTTTTCCAGTTTGATTTCTGAACCAAAAACAAAGGTCGGAGGATGAAGTGTGCTTCCAGATGTCTGGCCATTTAGGAGGCGATCTAGTGTTACCTGTGGAAGTCAGAGGCTCAGCTGAGGGACTGAATAATAATAACATTGTTATTGTGTGAGTCATGCAGTTTTCTAGTTGAATCCAAGAATAAAAAGTGCGCAAGTGTCTATTGACTGATGTAGGAAAGAACAAGAAGAAAAAAAACTTTTCGGAAAGAAGATAAATCTGTTTGAGAGGAAGGGGGGAGGGGGAGCAGACAGAAAACTAAACAGTGGCTTCAGAACTTTTCCGAGACACTGTGAATTAATCAAGCTCACCTCTCCAAGAGGCAGCAGCTCGAGTTTCACTCAGAAAGTCTGGTCATTTAACAACACAATAAAAAATGTGAGTCTATGTTTAGCGGCCTACCTGCTCTCTATTTTGTTTTTGTCTGAACTTGAGCTGGAGGCACCAACATGTGACTGCAATCCTCGGAGAGCTAGAATTATTGCCAGTGCCACCGGCACTTTTTCAATTAGCGAGTATGGCGGCATTCTCGTTTCATTTAGTCCTCGGTTGTTCTCAGACACTTTCTGGAACACGCTGCGCAGACCTGGCGTGAGGCCACAACCGCTTTTAACAACTTAACTGGTTTTCCATGTGGCACTTGGCTCGGAGGTAGACTGAAGTCCTCACACTGTAAACATGCGCAATGTTTCTGTTTTTCAAAAAGCCTCGGCTATGACTGGAGCCTCCCCAGCTGATTTTTACATCAGAGCCGCTCTTCTGAATGTTTGCACCCGCACGCTGACGCTGGCGTACACACACGCAGACGCTCGCGTACCCAAACACCTGCACACATCCATCTGCTCTCAAGAGTTCCGCAGTCCAACTGAGACACTCCTGAGGGTTTAATAACGGCATGTATTGAGTTTCCCACCGGGAAACTATTTCTCATTGTTCGGTGGCTTCTGGTGTGGCCTTCTGTGGAGCCGGAGAGCTGCTGCCGACTGGGGACCAGTGGCTGGAGGTGCTTATTGACAGGAAGTGAGGGAAACCCATTAGTGCGCTGAAGGAACAGCAGATAGAAAGTGCATGTGCAGCTTGTTGTAGAAATCCTTTAGGTCTGAGTGTGCGCTGTAGATGATCTCCTTGGTGTTATTCTGAGCTTGGGAACAGTTAAAGCAGTGAAGAATGGTTTCGTGGAGCTTTGGGCCACAGCTGGAGTCAGCTGACAGCTGTGCCTCAGTCTGTTCCTCTTTGTCCTCTGTCTGTGGGATCAGGACTGATAGACACAGTGCGCGGTGCTTTAGTGGGGCTGTGAAGCCTGTGCTGATACAGACTCTTGACTCTGGCCCTCTCACTTTCTCAAGCAGTGAAATGTTCCCTCCTCCTCGCCCTCCTCTCGGCTTCACAGGCTAAGCCTCTCGATCCCATGTTTCCTGGTGTATCTGCCAGTTCAGCCTCACACACACTAAACCAGGCCTGGCAGACCTATGAGAGCTAATATGTCAGGATTAGCCCTCAAACCTCAACACATCCCAGCTCTGCTCAGACCTCACCTCTGCAGAAGTGGCTCTCCTCTTTTCCCCAGAGCGGGGGCATGAAAGTGAATCTTGGTTCATGCTTGTGTGGTGTCGTTTTTTTTTAAACATGGTGCTCTCTCCTCTAAGTATGTCTGATTTTTTTTCATCATCGTTTCATTATCTCTCGAGAAATTCCCAAAAATGTTGGAAAAGGCCTCACTGAAAAAAAGTGGGAGAAGATTCCGGGACCTGCCCCCCCTAATCAAACCTGCTCCGCACCTCAGCCAAGTGTCAAGATAATCACGTCAGTAGTATCCGCATAATCCTGCAGACAGACAGCCAAGTCTACACTAGATCTCCATCATTCGGGAACATTCTCCTCGTAATTCAAGCATTTATTGGAACAAATGGAAATGAATTCGCCAAGTAACACGCTAAGCTAATCAAGGAGTGCCACGGCTTCCCTGAGACCGACTGTTTTTGAACTCTTGGGGTGGTGGCGGCAGCAGTGCTGAGTGGGTGTCATATTGACGGCTTGAAGTGAGAATAGCTGCGATTGTTGTGTGAGTGCTCGGACCACAGTCAGCAGGCTGTCAGCTGATCACAGCTAGGGCGTATGACTTCCTCGTCCCGCATGAAGTAGCGTAAATTAACGTCTCATTAAATCCCCTAAAAATAAAACTTCACAAGGTTGTTTCCCTCTGCCAAAGCTTTCCTGACAACACTAACCATGGCTCTGTTCTCCTTCGGAGTCCCAGTTATTCATTACATTATGGGCGCATTATGTTTTGGACCCGAATCTACCAGGAACTACCCTGTCTGTGCTCGGAGTTGAGTGGCAACCTCTGCTACTGCAGAGTGTTGTTATTGCAAGTTCATCTCCTCCCCAGAGTGTGTGGTTGGGGAATGAATGTAATTGATCCTCTTGGTATCAGTGGCGTGCAGGGCGGCTCGTAGCCTGTGGCGAAGGTTTTCCTGAGATCTGTGCCCCATCACTCTCTGTTGGAACCCGTCAAACCCAGGAGACGGGATCTGGTAGGAATTATCGAGCCCTCCTCAGGCAAATGGAAATCAGACGGGCCAAAGCAAAGCTGCAAGTGCTTCATGTTAAGATTGAAGTGGAAAAGGACCTGAGAGCACTGAGAGCTGTGGTTATCGTAGCCCTCGGCTCTTCTCTGGTGTAACTCTGTCAAGAAAACACATTCTAATCTTGGCAATTTGACTCATGGGAAGCAAAGATGAAAAGGCCTGTGGCCAACGTGTAGCCCGGACGAAAACTGGAAAAGGTTCGAGGTAGTTTGTCATTTACCTCAGCACATGGACGCTGGTACCGATCCCAGCTCTCTGTGTTTGTTCCAGCAGCTTTTAGTCCGTGGAGCCTCTGTGGGCTGAGGCACAGTGTGAGTGAGGTCACTTGAAAGGGAGCAACTTCGTTTACTCGGATCTTCATTCTGCAACAAGCATGAAAAACATTCCTTATTGAAAGTGTATATATCTCAAGTGAGATGCTTTTGCATTCCATGTGTGATCCCTGGTCTTGTGTCGGATCCATACCGATGCTGAGCCTGTGTGTGTGATCGGACCCGTCGTTTATTTTCCCTCTCTTTGTGTACATGCAGCAGACAGTATGTGGAGGGCAGAGGGGGAGGAGGGTCAGCCACTGTCAACAAGCGACGGATCGTGAGAAAGACAGGCTGCTATTTGTGATCTCCATGTTATGCCACAGCTGTCGGAGTTAATCCGAATTTCGTTCTTTCTGGTATTGCGTCAACAAGCCTCCAGCTTAACTATAGCAACATGTCAGAGTCACGCCACCGCTGTCGGAGTATAAGAATCGTCTGCTAGATGCAGGAAGAACAAAGCGCCAGAGCCGGACGCACGTACTAGCTGCAATGTTCCACCTCAAAAGAAGCAAGTGTGAAACACAGGAAGAGAGGATGAAACGCGTTATTTTGTTTGGAGAATGATCCCAGACACTGAAATCCTGTTTGCGTTCTGATGGTTCAGTGTGTCACGTAAGATTTAGTGATGGGGCTTCTTCCTGTCGGCATCCAGAAAAATGTTTTATCACGCATTCCTCCGCTTTAAAGTTCTTCATCATCTACTGAGACGCCTGCCGTGTTGTGGACCGTGACTCTGGTGTGGCTTCTGCAGGCCTTCGTTCTGAGAGTGGGTGATTGACGGCGTGTCTTTTGTTTTTCTCTGCCTGTCATTATCAGCACCCTGTCCAGCTGCATGCACGCGGTGGTGGCGTTGCTTTACCCCTTCTCCTGGCAACACACCTTCATCCCCGTGCTGCCAGGGTCCATGCTGGATATCGTCTGCTGTCCCACTCCCTTCCTGGTGGGGCTGCTCTCCAGCTCCCTGCCCAAACTCAAAGAGTTGCCCGTGGAAGAGGTGAGTCTCTGATTTCCTCTGCCATGTTGAAAAGACGTGCTACAATTATTTTTATTTCCTTGTTATTATTTTGTATTTAAACATCAAGAATCAAATACATTTCTTCTGATAACATCGGTGTAATAGTCGTTGCCGATGACTGCTGTGGATTTTTTTTCACTTCCGAGAACTGGCATTGGTCCCTGAATTTTAATATTAGTCAGTCTTAGTGATCACATGCTCATACAGCTCTCAGACTGGCAGTTGGGAAAGACCCTCTCAGTCACAGTTTACACAGTGCTGTTAATGGGCTGTCAACATCTGCTGTCTGTTACTTTACTACTCCTGTTGGTTGCTGACTCATGAAAAGGTTTAATGTGTTTAACATCTGAGCTGTGGATGATTCTCCAGAACAAATGTAGCTCTGCACGCAACATATAAAATGGCATGTTTTCACGCCGCGCCTCTGTGTCTTCTCAGGCTTTGATGGTCGACCTTGGAACTGACCGATTCATCCGGCAGGTTGGTCCATGAGCACTTTAGAGCAGTTTTAAGCGACCTTGTTTTAAACAGGGCCGTAGGACACGTGGTTCCTTCGATAACATCTGAGCCTTTGAAACGTCCTCTCCAAACACGGTTGTTTATCACTGCCGAACGCAATGTCTCTGATTGTTTATAGATGGACGACGAGGCCTCGCTGCTGCCGCGCAAGCTTCAAGCGGCTCTTGAGCAAGCGCTGGAACAGAGGAATGACATCATCAATCAGGACTCTGACAGCGAGTCAGACGAAGGTGAATAAGTGACAAATCATCGTCCCAGACCGAAACAGATGCTTCCCCCCACACCTTTTGATAAGAGCAACATCTGTGAGTAAACACGTTCAGCCCATGTTTGTGAGACTCACTGGGAAAATGACGTCTTTTGTTCCCACGTCACTGAGTCACAGAGACATCGGGGTGATTCAGTGTTTCTCATGATGAAAGGTTGGCATTGGCTGAGTATGTGATCCATCCCCAGAGTTGAGATAAAACAGGGGAAAAGGTCAAACAAAGCAAGGCAACAACAGCCCAGACAAAGTGTTTTCTTTTGCCTCTATGTCCTAATGTTGCCAAAGATTGAGATCGTTTCCTGCTGGGACATGTCCCATATGGTCTAGCGGTAAGGATCCCTGGTTTTCACCCAGGTGGCCCGGGTTCAACTCCCGGTATGGGAACAGTCTGAAATCTTTACATCTGGAATAGTGACATTTGACTGTTTACAACACACAGAGACATATGAAGAGTCTCTGTGTGTTGCAGTTCTTTCTCAACAATAAAAACGTTTCTACATAAACTCTGTCATACTTGTCAGAGGTCTTACATAAAATGAATAATGATGTGAGAAGTCTCACATTCATCCACTTGAAAAATGTAGGAAATATGTCAATGCTCAAATGTATTAAGTGAGTGTAATGATGGAATAAGGAAAATGTCCAGTATTGGTAGAACTGTCCTGAAGTCACTCTTGGGAAGGACATTATAGTTCCAGTTATAGTTGTGCATAATTTTTTTTTTCTGAAATCAACTGAGTTTTATTCTGGGCAGAATTATTTTCCTCAGAGTCTTTCAAAGTGTATTTATTGGAATTTCAGAGGAGTAACATCCATGGTCCTTGTCTTGTCTTTAGCCATGAAGCTCTGTAAACATGCTCAGATTTTCCAGTGGCTCTAGTTTTCTTTTATGTTTCTGGCGTTCTTCGACTGCACCAGTTAAAGAGCGATACGTGTAATAAAATGGCAACCTCACTATTATTGTTTCTTATTTTGTGGTTTGATTTTATTCAAGTTGATTTGACCAAGGGTAATAAGATACGTGCCCAAATGTCCACACAGTGGGTGAGTTTTGTTGTTGTAAGCCTTAAGCCAAACCATGTATTCTTCTCCAGGACGACTCTAACAATCTGGCTTTTTCTTTGGAACATGGTGACATGGTCTGTTTTATCACTTGACTTGAGATACTGATGGGAGTACTGGGAAAAGCTGATTGTGTTTGTGTCCTTCCACAGAGTATAACTCCTTGAACAGCCTGGTGTCAGAGGCCTTCATCCGCTTCTTTCTGGAGACCATTGGCCATTATTCGCTGTTCATCACTCAGAATGAGCGAGGAGAGCGCGTTTTCCAAAGGGAGGCCTTCCGCAAGTCTGTGGCGTCCAAAAGCATCCGTCGTTTCCTGGGCGTCTTCATGGAGTCTCAGATGTTTGCAGGCTTCATTCAGGACCGAGAGCTGAGGAAGACACGTGCCAAAGGTAGACTGGCATTTCCACGAGTGTCACTCTATTAATAACCCTTTCCTGCCTTTGAGCGTTTTTTCTTGTGTGGAATTCCTCACTGCTTAGCATATGATATTGTGCTTACACTGACCTCTAGTGGCCGAACGTTTTCCTCTCACCCCTGCTCTCCCAGGTCTGTTTGAGCAGAGGGTGGATCAGTATCTGGAGGAGCTGCCAGACACAGAGCAGAGTGGAGTCAACAAGTTCCTGAAAGGCCTTGGTGAGTTCTGCTGCAGACTTTTTACAAGGCTGCCTTTCAGATTCCCGAAGCCTGACATTTTGACCAGTTTTGAGTTGTGCTGCACGATACCCATGAGCATAAATTACAAATATAACTTTGTTGAGCAAGTTCCCAGAGCACGTTACTGTACATGTGTAATCACCACTCTGTCCAGATGTTTATTCATCTGTGTTTTTCTTTCAGGAAATAAAATGAAGTTTCTCCACAAAAAGAACTGAGGACTTGGACGCAGACCTGATGTCTCGAGTGTGTGCATCATGATCATTCTCCCACTTTGTAAACATGTATATATTCTTATTTCACTGTAAACTGGCTGTGATCCCCTTCAGTGTGTGTTTATAGTGATGGCAGGGCGGTACAGAGCGAGCGAGCTGTAGATTAACCACTGTGTTTATGAGGAGTGTTGTCAGAATATGTGAGTGTCTAATTTGATGTGGGCAAAGATGTACAGTTTGTATATGTATTCTTTTACATTAATTCACGACAGTGTTGTCCTCTGAGTAAAACCTATTCCAAAACTGTCCAGGCACCAAGACAATGAAGAAAATGATTGTAACTCTTCATGGAGTCTTTTGCAATATTTTATTAAAAATGGTAGTTAAATTTAACTAGATTTGGATTTTTATTGCTATCTTTGATATTCAATTATTTTGAATATTTGGCTCATCTGTGAAACATGTCTAATTTCGAGATTGTTTTGAAAAATGTCCCCTGATTTGGATTCATACCAAAGTGTAGAGGGGTATTCTCTGATCCATAGCACATACTTCCACCAAGTATCACAGTAATCTGTTCAGCAGCATCTCTGTAATCCTAGTGCTCCCAGACAAAACAAATACTGACAGAAACCCAGACAGCAGATCAGATTAACAGATCAATCAGAATCACTCCACATCTGTTAGTGTTCAGTCTTCCCATAAACAAAGGCTCAGATCTACACATCGTGCATCTGGACACAGAAATATGTAATTCACATTTTACCACAGGACATTAAATCACCTCTTTTTACGTCTCTATGACAGCTTCCCCCAAAGCTACTGGATGTGTTATGAGAAGCTGGAAAGATCCCAAAAGACACAGTGAGTGCAGCAGCAGCAGCCGCCACATGCTGCTGGTAACCTAATTATGTCTGTGCACATCACTCTGGTGGCTGTCACTGTTATTAGCCTGCTTCACTGAGATGCTCGCTGTTGTCTCCAGCCGCCGTGTTAGCTTTCCTCTGCTCGTGGCCTTTCAGAGCAATAAACTGGGACATGTGTGAAATAACTGTGTTTGAAGGGATACAGCTGTACAACCACTACTGTTGCTAACTGTAATAATAATAATGATGATAATAATAATAATAATAACAAAAACATTCATAATACTTTAAAGTATTTCCTGTGGAACATGGAAGAGAACCTGTGGTAACCTTCAGTTATCATAAAAACTCAATAGTTGTTTGCTGTGTCCAGGCTGGGTTACTGTAAAAATCATGGCGGCCTCCAGATGTTAATGTACGGCTTGTTGCACTTGATCTGTCTGAGGGGAACTTCTTCATATTTTGACCAGTTTGGACTGAAAGATTGAGTGATTACGTTTCATGCTGACATCGTAAAGACATTTAAAAACGGTAGTAATTCTAGTTTAGAATGATTGAAGGTGAACATTGAAACTTGCTAGATGTTTTAAAAAGTAAATCATCAACAAAGGTACATTGATGAGATAATATACTTTTCAATGCTGCTTCAATGTGAATACAGCAATAACAAAACACTGATTCATTATTTGAATCTACAAGGGAGATTTGTTTCCTCGTGTTGTTGTTGTTTTTATTTGGGTAAAGTGCTGTCACGTGGGCAGCAGCGACCTCACCCTCCCCAATAAACACCCACGGTCCAGTCACACCACCGAGTGTCACACTACCGCTGTGAGAGACGTCATTAGTTTTGCATGAGAACAAACAGAAAGTCTCACGATTAACTGCGAGACTTGGCGGCTGCTCTCCAAAAATATTTAGGAAGGTCCAAAGAGCCACTTCCAAAGGGGGGAGAGCCGACCGACGCACGGAGGTGCACGGGACAAGGTAATGGAACAAAGGGAGGAGAAGGGAGAAGAGAAGGAGAGTGCTGCACATCTGCCAGCGGCACACTGACTGACAGAAGTTAAGTTGCTCCTCGCATCCTCCTCACGCGCGCTCATGTCGGACCTGACGGGATGTTTTTGCACGAGCTGTGCGCCTCACGAGCTGCAGATGATATTGCACGCGCGCGCCGCGTTCTCCGGATGATCTCGGCGCGATCGGCTGTCCTCCGGTTGTGTGCTGGATTGCGTCATGGTGCCACGACGAGGGCGTAATCTCATGCGCACTTTCTAAACCATCGGCGGTGCTGGAGGTGAGGAAGAGGATGAGGATGAGGAGGAGGATGGTGGTGGTGGTGGTGGTGGTGATGATGCAGAGGCAGCAGCAGACTGTGGCTGCGGGGGCAGGTACCTCTCTGCGGTTTGACTGACGTGTTTGTTATTAGGTGAGGACGCAGTTCACAACAAATTGTTGTCAGTCTGTCACATGCACGCGCACATGGAGCAGGTCGCCTGTGAAACACGCCAGATGGAAATCACTGCTATTCCCAAAGCTTGTGCAAAAACAACTCAACTGCACGAGCGTGCCCGCAAATCCTCAGCTCAAAGTTACAGTCCTTTACACTGGGTAGCCTAAGGCACGTCATAGTATCCAAAAGTCAAAGTACAACAAAATAAAAATACTATGAGCAGCATCAACAATAACCATACAACAAAGCTATAGGGTCATGTAAAGGGTTGAGCGTGGTTGCAGCTGAATACTCATCTCACCCTGTTCATGACTGAGAACATGTGGTGAACTTCAGTTGTCATGGAAACTCAAAAGGGTTTAGTTTGTCCAGTTTGGAGGACGGTGAAAAACATGGTGACCTTCACAGAGAGGATCCCCCTCTATGCAAACATAAAGGGCCCGTTCGATGAAAACAAAAAAAAATCATACAAATTCGATGAATCATGACTGAGATTATTTTAAAAATCCATTCACCTAAATGTTGCACACTGAACCGTTAAAAGAGTTTAAAAAATGAAATGAAAAAAAATAAAAATATTATAATTAATAAAAGAGAAATATATGTCAAAAAGAACATTATGAGAATATATTCATATTCTCTGAGGAAATTAATTTTAATTTCAATAATTTTAAAAGACAAAAAATGAAATAATACGGGAAATATTGGTGGACCCAGACTCCAGTTATGTGTAATCCTTATCACAATAAAAATCAGTGGTTCCCCAAAGGTAGCATGTATATGTCAAATAAGATGGGACCAAAAGCAAACTCTTGTGGGACTCCACGAAACAGAAGAGAACAGGGTGAAGAGGCGTCTCAGAGCACAACAGAAAAGGACCTATTGATTTGAATCCAACCCAGTGCCACGTCCAATGATACCAATGCTTAATGTTTTAATCATCACCACCCTCTCCAAGGGGGAAACCACCATTAGCCTTTAACCTTTAAAAACATTACAATGTCAGCACTTAGTCCCAATGTGTGGGACTCCTTCTAACCCCTATTGGCCAAACATGTATGTGTGAGACATTTTAAGCGTGGGCCTTGGTGGAGGTGTGCAGGTTACTGAGTGCTGTTCTACCTCTTTGCGTTGTTTGAAAACGAGAGATAACAACTGTATAAAGAGCAAATTGCCAAAGCAAACATGAAGTAAAATTGCACTTTTGGGCATTTCAAAGATGGCCTGCTGTGAGATCCTATCAGCTGCAGCAGTTCAAGCTCCACATGATGAGAAGATAAAACAGAACTGGGCAAATATACTTTCATCATCTTGTTTATGTGCGAGCAGCAGGAGCTGAAGGAGCTTGACTTTTTAACAGAGGGGAACTGTCAGGGAGATCTTTTGATATCCAGCTGTAGGTTGTATTGAAGATTTGTTTGCATTCTCCAAACAGAAGGCAAGTGAAGATGCTCCTGTTGGCACATCTCTGTGCAGAACAGAAAAGTTGATTTGGGGAGATACAGCCTGTAAAATGGAGAGATAACTTCCAAGTGGTTGTAGGTAATCTCGGTTTGCATGTGATCTCATCACTGCCGTGTTAATAGAAGTTGCATGGGGGGATGCTTTCAAGGGACAGATCGCTGCACAGGTTTCTATTATTGTGACATCTCCAGAGATGGCATGCACACCCACTGCCAGCTACACTTAGCAGAGCACAGGAGCTGCCAGCAGTGGAGATTTCAGATAAAAGCTGCTGGAGGTGCGAGGGAAGCAAGTGCGCAATTTGAGAATGCTACAGAACCGAGTGAACAAGAGGCAGGGCGTACTGTGACTGACTAATTGTGTTTCAAATTGGGTCTTTGAGTGCACAATGGGGAATGGGATTGCTCTGAGCTCCCCATTGAAGCAACCAAGGATGAGAAAGTTGTCAGATTTGTAGGTCAGGCTGCAGGGGTTGTTGTCAGGCAGACTCGCTCCCAGCTCCGGATATCACACTGGTTTGATTCTGGGCTTCAATTGATGATCACTGTGTTTAAAGTTTTGTGGTTAACCGCTTTTTCAACTTTCACATCATCGTGCAACTCCTTCTTTTGCAGATCGTTTCCTTTGTCTGAACTTGTCTCCCCTTCTTTTCTCTCACTCTCCTCCTGCTGTGGCTGCTCCGTTAAAATCTTAATTGATTTCACAGCGTTAGAGGGAATTGCAGGACTATCCTGGTCCCATCTGGAGCCCAGCCTGACCCGGTTTTCGGAGAGCTACGCTAGTGGAGTTCCACTGGGATCTGTCCCCTCCTCTTGCACACAAGGAGAAGAAGGCCATAGCCGGCCCACCCTCACCCATCTCCACACCAGCAGAGCCTAGCATCACCTACTGCTGGCGCACTATGCCCGATCCACAAACCCAAAAGTTGCTTACATTACACTTCTCCCTCCTCATTGTAGGTCACTTGGTCTTCCTTCTACCATTTTGGAAAGGGCTTGCGGGGATATTTTGCCCTACAAAAAAATAATTATCTTATCCCCCTAATTCCCAATTATTATGCACAGGCTTACTTAAGAAAAAGGATTAGATTTTCTCTCTCTCTTTTTGTGTGTGTGTGTGTGTGTGTTAGCTGCACCAGCGAGCAGGGGATGAATTTGAACGTGATGCCTCTCTCCTCTGCGGCAGGGGTCCTACACATGGATGAACCCGGGGAGGAGGGAGGACAGTGAGACTGTCATGTAAACCGTCTCCCCTGGGGCCACCTCTCGGTGCGCGCTGCTTCCTGCCTTTAGGTAGAAGCGTCAGTGTTTCTGCTGCTGAGGCGTCAGACCGCTCTCGCTCCTCTCCCTCCCAACTGCTCTACTCTGAAAGCACCGAAATGGAGAAGGTAAGGGGATTTTTTTTTTCAGTTTACTGTTGTTTCTTTCGTTTTCTGGAATGGCTACAGATTAAATTTGTCTGGAGAGTGCTTCTTTTTCGCTATTTTTTATATATATATTTATTTTCTTGATTCCGTGATTGAACCCCTGTAGGGTAATTTGAGGCCGTGCAGAGTTGGCATCTTTTGCATGTTTGAGTTGCTCTCTACCCACCTTGAAACGCACGTTAGTTGAAACTGGTCCCGAGGCGCTGTTGACTGCTCCTAAATTGTTCAGAAGGGACGACTGCAGAGGATGAATTTCCCCGCAGAGACTAATAAAGTATTACTTAGGTGAGAAGTGCTGCTCTGTGATTCATCTCACTAGATTCCAGTTGACAGCTAATGTGCTTTTTATTTGTTTTTATCTGAAAGAAAAATCACAAGTAAACACAAGAGACTTTGATCTTATTGAATAATAAAAATGTTTCCATACATTGTGGCTTTTGAATGGTAAATTAAATCAGCATTTAAATGATGGTAAACACGTCGGTCAATAGCACAGATTTAGTTTTATTTTGAAAGTCCCTGAGCCGTTTGCAAGCAGAAGAACCACGAGTGGGATTTAGCACAAAGTGAGGCAGCAACACGAACAGGTCTGACATGTGTCACCTCATCTTTCTGTCACGGAGCTGTGTGTGCGTGCCTGCACCTGTTTTTAACGTACATTTTCAACAGAGGGGGTCTTTCTCGGTGTGTCCCTGTCAGATCTGCTCAGAGTGCACCGAGTCAACACTTGCACAGAGTCTGTGTACGCTGTGCAACAAGTGGCTGTGTTACCAGTGCACAGATGTGCATCAGCACCAGAGAGCCCCCGCCACGTCCCAGTGTGCGGACCTGCACCAGCAGCAGAGGCCCAGTGCCCCCCAGTGTCCTGAGCAGCACCAGCGAGGCTCCAGTTCCATAACACCGACCGGACAAGGCAAGACGTTTGAGTTCTTCAGGACTTTTATTTACATCATAATCTCAGAGCACTGATGGGGGCTACATGGCCGGTCTCTCTCAGTGCCCCCGAAATCCTGTTTGTTTGTTTTTCTTTCTGTGTTTGTTTGTTCATCTTGCCTCTGAAGGAGCCGCCGTTATGAATAATGCAGGACCGTGGCAATGTCGGATGGTAGTTTCTAGAGATGCCTGTGTTTTATTACAGCCATACTTAACATGTGACCCAGATTCTGAAAGGCTCGCGCAATTTCAGTTTTGCTAATATTAGCGTGTAGCTATTTAAAGACCCTCCAGTCTGCCTGGCAGGTTAGTTGCCGGCTGCGTTTGCAGGTCTGCTTTGTGCAAACACGTAAGCGACGCCTTTACTGTGATGTGATCGTGTCACGGTTTTGCTTGTGCACTTGTGAGAAAAGGCGGCGTGACTGGCAGGATGTGGTCAGTCAAATAGATCTGATGCACACAGGGCTCCTCTCCGCCCCACAGATGTGTGAGGATGTGCAGGCAGGGTTGGCTGAGGTGAGCTGGCCGGCAGAGAGCAGCAGGGCCGCGCTCATTAGCCTCATCCAGCCATTGTTACATTAATCCTCTGTAAGTCTACAGTTTTTATAGTGACCCATTTAAAAATACGTGAGGGGTATTTTTAGTGTCTGTTGTTTGATATTTTAGTGATTTGTTTGTGTGTGTATATGTGTGTGTGTGTGTGTGTGTGTGTGCTGGGTGGCACTATAATTTTCACTTTCGTCTTTGACACCCAATTTTACTTTTAACATTGTCCCAGTTTTCCACAATGGTCTCATTGTCTCTGATTTAAAGTGCACAGGTAAGTGAGCTTTAATCTCCCACGTCCACATATTATTGATATTGATGACTTTTTTTTCAATTTTGAAAAAATCCCCCAACAGCTTAGAAATATCTCAGGATGAACTTGCTTGCTTGGCCAAGGCTTCATCCACAGCTGAATGAAGGGGGAGGTGTTTTTTAAATGTATATATTCTTTGGGTCGTGTGTTGTCGCCCCTTACTATGAATGTGAACATATTATATATACTTTTACTGATGACAGTAATCTGTCCATCATTTTCAACACAAACTCTGTGTGTTAGTAAATACTACACACTGGGGGCCCACCTCTGTGAATTAGACAAACAAGTATTACTAATGCCCCCCTCTCTCTCCCCTCCTCCCCCTGCCTGTCTGTCTCTTTTAGGCCCGGGGTCGTATCCTTGCTCCCTCCTAATGTGCCACTCTCACAGACAGGAGCCCTTGGAGCTGTTTTGTGAGTCATGTGACCTTCTGTGCTGTAGCAGCTGTCACCTGTCCGCCCACAAAAACCACAGGTCAGTCCTCAGACGCGCAGCACAAGGACACCTCAGCGAAAGGGCTAACGCAGGTTAAAAACTTCCTCTGAGCAACAACACGCTCTAACCGCCTTGTCTCTTTCATCGCCGGTATCTGCATACACTACCCTTGGCCTGCCTAATACCCATTAAGTATTCATACGCTTTTGTTTTCTGGGGTGTTGCAGTACAGTGGCTGCCTCTAAGGTCACCGGCACAACGTCGTGTCCCCGGGGGGAAAACAAATTTAATTCTGGTGCTGTGCGTCCCCGGAGAATAAATTATTGGAACTTTTCTCTCTGGTGCTGTGATCGCTCTATGATCTCTCGTGTGTTCAGGGTGGTGCAGATCCAGAAGGCCCTGCAGGATCAGCAGTGGCTGTTTGAGAGCCTGATGGTGCAGGTGGAAGAGAGGAGGTCTGCAGTGGAGAACAATGCTAAACAGACAGAGGGCAGGTTGGTTCACACTCACACGGAGTCGTCGTACTCTGAGCAGTACCAGGGTGAATAGCATGAGTTTTTTTCCCCACATTTCACTCCTTTATGTCCTCACAGGCTCCACGGGGTAAAGCTTGCACACAGGAAGGCAGAGAACCAGATTAAAATGGCAAAGATGATTATGATGAACGAGCTTAACAAACGAGCCAACCTATTAATAGAGCAACTGGAGGTAATTACTTTCTCTTTCTGTCTTTCGTCCGTATCCTTCAGCCAGCAGCGAATGCACACACAGAGCATCTGTTACTGCCACGAGGCTCGCGAAGAGTCATTGATTCAGACCGCAGCCCGGTCACGATGCTCTCCCTGTGATCGCACACAACAGACTGTTTTCTGGCCGTGTTCGCAGAAAATCTCGGAGGACTTTCAGCAGCGTCTGGACGACCAGCTGCAGGGGGCGATAGAGATATGTGGCCAGCTGGACCACGTTCAGAAGTTCATCACCTGGGCCACGACCCACCACTGCAGAGGCCCGGTGCTCTTCAGCAGGGCTCTGGTACGCTGACAGTACAGTGAACACACACACACACACAGCAGGATTCTACAACTGAAACAATTTCCTTCCGCACAAACACTTTAACTCCTCAATCAGAACTAATTCCTGCCCATAGCAAACAAACGTCTGCCAACAGAGGACTGATTGTCTATCTTTAGATCTGTGTACTCGCAACAGATTTCAGAAAGAAGAAACAACAATGGTAAATTGCAATACGTTGAGCTGTGGCTGATAAGAATCAATCAAGAGGCAAACGTTTTTCTCTAACTAAAACAAGGTCTGTGGCGTTTCCAAACTTCTTTAGTCATTATTATGGATGGCAAGAATATACACAGCAGCAGAGATGTAACCTAATTATTAAGCACTGAGAGGACTTTACGGTTTTTAATTTCTGTGGGGGGAGCGTTTGAAGAAAGTGAACTCTCTGTTTTTGTTACAGGGGAACTCCAATTAAACACATAATGGTCGGTTGTCTAGTCATCACCATGAACTAGTGGGAACAGTTGTACCATGTTGTCTGAGTATTTTCTAAATGAGATTTCTTACATTGTTATCCAGGGATATCATCTGGGGGCTGGGCTTATCTCTTTTTTAATCATGAAAAGATATGAAAACATATTTTTCAAGACAGTGTGGAAAAAATGAACAGAAGATATTTGATTCCTGCAGATTTCACTCCAGATGCAGCAGCTGTTGGAGCCGTCACTCCACTCAGAGTCTTGGAGTCCAGTCAAGATCAAATTCAACTGGGATGCAAGTTACTGGATGAAGCAGATATCCTCTTTAGGTAAAATGAGGCTACTGAAGCGAGAAGACTGCGTGACAATATTTTTCAGAAATGTTATTGAACTTGGGAAGAAACCTCTCAATAAAATGCGAGTGCATAAGAATGAAAATCAAATGTTTTAATACTTGATTTGGTTTGTCCTGCAGGCCAGCTGACTGTAGAGGGGGGAAACTGCATCTACCCTCAGAGTTTATCCTGCCCTACTATTATGAGGCCTCAGCCAATCACCTGCTTGGCTCTGCCGCCTGTGTTCCACAGACGAGAGCCAGGCTATGGGTACCAGTCCTGCTGTGAGCCCCAGATGTGTTGCCTGCACGGCCTCCCCTCTCAGCCAGACCCTTCCAATCTGGACAAAGGTCAGGGGGAGGCCACACTTTATAGCAGCTGTGTCCAGCCTGCTCTCATCTCCGGCCCACTGCACCAGAGCCAGCAGCTCCAGAGGTGCTGGGACACAGAGGGCTCCTCGCACCGTCCTCCCACGACATCACCCATCCCATTCATCACACCCATCCAGCTCAGCTGCGGCCGAGGAGCCGCATCCCAACCGCAAGCCACGGACTCCCAGCCCCACTCCCAGTCCAAAACCTATCTGTCCTATCACCCCCACCAGAGAGAAGTTCTCGCGGGCGGCCAGTCTCTGCTGAGCGCAGACTGCAGCAGGTCAGGTCAGTGTCAGGGGAAGTTGGCGTTGAGCGCGGCTCAGCACCAGGAGCTCGGCCACACAGCTGTGGACAGAGATGTGATGACTGAGGAGAGCTGGGAGGAGAGATGCAGAGAGGAGGAGACGTGTGGCCACGCAGCAGCAGGTGAAAGCAGAGAGCTGCTGGATGAGGACCTGCAACAGGACAGAGCTGAGCAGAGTCCTTCTCCGCAGCAGCAGCAGCATGGTGTTCCTCCCGCAGCAGAGATGAGCAAAGAGCAGCAGAGGACCAGACCTCCTCTGACACTCAAAGACAACAGGGACGGCCGGGTGAGAACCAACAATAGATTATGTTTTAATTTGAACTTTTATGCATGAAAAGTGAACTGAATTCTAACTTGAGAACATAGCAGACCCTGTGGGAGAGTTTGTCCCGCTCAGTTTCTCTCAGACAACTTTTTAACCTGGGTCACAACTGATGACACTGTTAACCCACACAGTGCTGCCTTATACAAATCAGTCCATGTCAAGTGTACTTTTATGAAACAAAAATGTCTTTATGAAGAATATAAATGGAAAAGGGAATTAAAAAAACAATTTAAAAAAGACCAAAATGAGAAAATGAAAATCCAGAGAAGCAGTGATTGTATATTTCTAAAATGTCAGGGGTGTCAAGCTGAAGGCAGCGTTCACTTTTAATTAATCTCCATAAACGAGCAAACTAAACTAAAAGGGGGCCACTGTTTATTTAAACGCCAGAGTGATCTCTTCCCAGAGTTGACAGCCTGCCTGAAAACAGATGGCGCCACAGAAAGCGGCTCCTGCTTTGATGAAGAAGGGATGATGGGAAAACAAAGAGCTGCTCTGACAATTAAAGCTGAGCTGCTTGTAGCGGTGCATCCTAAAAATGCAGGAGAGCGCTGCTCATCATCGTCACACTCGACGCCAGAGGGTTGAGCAGCCATATAATCACCCCTCGAAAAAAAAAAAAAAACCCTCACAAGATTACAAGCACAAAGATACATTATTTTTATGTTTTACGGCCACGGCATCTAAACACGACATGAAACCACTTGGGTGCAGTCATTTATGTGCTTAACCTGTCATTAATGTGTCGCTGAGGGAATAGTGGGAGTTTGAGTCGAGCTCTGGTTTGCGCTCCCAGATAAATTCCTGCACCCCCCTTCGTTCCAGAGAGAAGGATTATACTCTTATTTCCCTCCACAGTCTCAATCCTGCACACCTCACCCAAGGGGCACGGATCAGGTAAATGTTTTAATCGCATGATATTAGGAGTATGTGCGCAGTGTCAGCCCGGCCTGAATATGTATGATGGCACACACACACACACACACACGCACACGCAGCTCATATTAGCTGTAGACACAGAGCCGAGGCATTTAAAGGAGCTTTTCAGGACGCTTGCATTTGTTAAATTCTAATACGAGGGAGGGAGAGGCTGATTTTCAGGCTTAATCAAAGGGCCACTCTGAGTCTAATGGGGAATTTGCATATGATAATTGGTGCAGTAACCAAACCTTTCAGTCTTTGAGGAATAAATGTAATATATGCAGCTGTGTGGGTCATTCTCTTTTCAAGTCGTCACTGAGCGACGCTTCCCTCGGCACACCTGTGTGACCGACAACATCCCACTCCTCTTTCCTCTGCTTCCTCTTGTTAAAGGAACAAACAGGTGCAACTGTGCATGTGACCGAGCATGAAACCCTCCACCCCCCCCTGCTCTGTGTGCGTTTCTGACAGAGATCCACGTCCCTGGAGGTGCCGACAACAGCCCACGACTCTGTGCCTGACGTGCAGAGCAGCAGGCTCAGTCCTAGTTCAGCGTGCGCGAGGAGGACGCGACGGTCCCAGAGCATCCCAGCAGAACTGGCAGCCCCGTCCACCAGCCCTCGCACGGAAAGGCCCATAGGATGCGCCCACATCCCAGAGACTGGGGATAAGGTAACAAAATAATGTTTCACCCTCCGGATACATATCCTTTGACACTTCCTTGGCATGAAGCATAATTTAAAGGGGTTATTGATTTGTCTTTTTTACTGTAGGGAGAACAACTGCATCTCTGACTATTTTTAAAATTCAATTGAAATCATTGGGCGAAAGTACCAGTAAGACTGAAATGATTGTTTGTCTGTGTTGCCGTCAGTATGCTAGTGTGGATCCCAAACAGAGGAGGGCGTCGGATGGCGTGCTTTGTGTTGTCAAGGAAAGCTCGTGTGACACGTCCATGCCTAGAGGACACCGCTCTCCCCTCCTGTCCTATAAGACAGAGCCAGGTACTGGAACTGCCTCTATGCCTTTACAACTAATACAGATATTGAAAAACCCCTTTGTGAACCTAATCAGTCATCAATCATCCGTCTCTCCTGTAGATCACTGTTTCACCTATGTAGATGAAGAGATTGATTGTGAGGCCAGGGAGAAGTGCCGGGTGTCCAGAAATGGCTACAGCAGGTGTGTGATAACTGTCACTGCAAACATCTGTCTGTGGAAAAACCCTGAAAATAAAAATGACTCTCCTGTTTTAAAAGTAACAGGGATGCTCAGAAGGACTCGGCCAGGCCCAGGGTTCCAGTGGTTTGCCTAGAGCGGCTGAAAATACTCGTTTCTCAGCTCCCCCCACACGGACGCCGGCAGAGTGACCCTTTACCTGCGGGCTCCATGGAGAAGAGTGAAACTCTCCCGCAGCAGAAACTCTGGCACGACGCAAAGACTCAAGTACGTTTTATTTCTTTCACTTGGCTGCTAGTTCTTGTTTTGTCTTCCACGTCTATAAAACACAAGGGAGCATTTTAACAAATGCGCCTTTGTCTTCTCCTTCCTTCCCCTCTGCTGTGAACAGAGGTTAGCTGGAGACTCCGATGGCAGGAGGGCCACCCACTTGTGCCAGTTTGAGAGCAGAGGGAGATTTGGCTCTCGTAGGGCGTCCACACCTCCCGCCACAGACCCGGAATACGTTCCGCAGGTTTACCCCTCACCGGATCTGGACTCTGACTCTTATCTGAAGTCGCTGTCAGAGGACGCAGCCATGTCTCCCTCTGATCGGGACGCACAGGTGGACTCGGAAACATCACCAGAGTCCTCATTCGAGGCTGAACTTGGATACCTGGCTGAGGAAAAGTCAGGGGAGGCTGCAGGGGGGACGGGGCGCTGCAGTGAACCCGATATCGCTGGGGGTTCCGAGCCAAGCCTTGAATATGACCCTGAATCAGAGGGAGAGGTGGGATCAGAGGACGCCCAAGGGCTGGACGCCGATGCGGAAACCGAGTCCGACGTACAACCTGACTACGTTCCCCGTTTCCAGGCTGAGACAGACTCCAACGTAGCGTCTGATCTGCCTCCAGACTCACAGGGCTCTGTGGAGTCCGAGCTGGACGTGGAATCGGAGGCTGAATTCACAACTGACGACCCGCAGCCACTGCGCTCTGATCTGGAGGAGGAGTCATTCCCAGTCGGACCGGGTCAGAGGACACTTCTGATCGCAAACCCGAGTCCCCTCAGGGGGACGGAGGACACGCAGTCCGAGCAGGACGAGATGGAGAGCGAAGACTTCTGTGCTGTGTGTCTGATCGGAGGCGACCTGCTGTGCTGTGACCGCTGTCCCAAAGTCTTCCATCTGTCCTGTCATGTCCCATCGCTGCTGACATTCCCCACGTAAGACTTTGAAACACACACATCTGTCACCCTCGGAGACTGTTTATTCAACACAGTTATTGTTTCCTGTCTCATATCCTGTTCAGAGGCGACTGGGTGTGCAGCCTGTGCAGAGACGCCGCGCAGCCAGAGGTTGAATACGACTGTGAGAATGAGAGAACGTCTGGAGAACGCACGCCGGGACACGGGCTGTCCCCAAGTGACCAGAGAGTAGGTCACTTCCTCGGCCACATTCGACACTGGGATAGCGCTCAGCAAAGCACATACACCTGTCAAGGCCCAGCAGTTTACTTAGCTTCACCAAATCTCAAACATTTAATTCATATCAGTTCCCTAAACGTGCCTCATTATTTCAACCACCCATCTCAAGAGCGCCTTTAGGGAGTTTTTTTAAATGTTGTGGTCAGAGCTCAAAGGTTATAGTGACCTCGTGTAAATCTGGAAAAAACTGTTGTAGAAATATGCATAAACAGACTTCACTGATTGATAGAGACCCACAAGCGCAGTGTGTTATTCTCTTGACTGAGGAAGTAATAAAATATTCCTGCATCCGCCCGCTGATCCTTATTCCTCCAAAGTGTTATGAGTTCTTCTGTGACTCACACCACATCCCTCCACCGAGTTTCAGTGTTTTTTTTTAACGCTGATAAAAACGTGGCCTTCTTGAGGGAGGTGACAGTCGTTAACCAGCGTTTTTCCGTTTTGTTCGGTTTTAATAATAACCTTATTTTCTCTCTCCTGCCTGGTCGACTGCAGAAATGTGAGCGGCTGACTCTTCTGATCCTCAGTAACGTCCTGAGCGCTCCCTTCCACGAGCCCGTCAGTCCACTCGTGAGTCATCGCACTTCTCTTAAAGTCCAGCTTTACTACACACGAAAGACAATTTTAAAAAATAGCTTAAAACCAGTGCAGTTAAAATCAGTCCACAGATCCACGTTCTGTTCTAAGCAAACACAAATGTCTGCAAGTGGAGGAGTAAAATA
Organism: Pseudorhombus dupliciocellatus; assembly: GCA_016785235.1. Lineage (NCBI taxonomy): Eukaryota > Metazoa > Chordata > Actinopteri > Pleuronectiformes > Paralichthyidae > Pseudorhombus > Pseudorhombus dupliciocellatus. The sequence continues at coordinate 6,691,606 of JAFBJW010009053.1, read as the reverse complement.
TCTCAGTAAAGCACAGGACGATCTGTGGAACGCTGGTTTGTCATATTTTGAAGGAGAGAAAGCGCCGAGGTAATTAAACTGGAATGAGTTTGAGGGAACCACGGTGGCTGAGTGGAAAGAATAACATTATGAAATGTCACTGCTCTTGCATGCAGGCCCGTCATTACTACCAGATCATCAAGAGGCCAATGGACCTGTCTGTGATCAGAGCCAAACTCCAGAAGAGGAACGCTCGCCATTATCACTCGCCGGATCAGTTTGTCTCTGATTTCCATCTCATGTTCCGCAACTGTGCAAAGTTCAATTACGTAAGTTAAGAACTGATCTAGCACACAGCATTCTCATTATCGCCACGATCTCAGTGCAGTTTCGATTATAAGCACAGTCAACATTAGCCGGTACCTCACCCTGCTGCTCTGTGTGTCTGAACACAGCCGGACTCGGAGGTGGCCCAGGCAGGCCGCAGCCTTGTGGCCTTTTTCACCTCCAAGCTGAAGGACGTCTTCCCGGACAGAGTTTTCCCTGCGGCGGAGGCGGACTCTGACAGCGACGAGTACGACGAGGCGTACAGGACCGCGGAGGGGGGTTTCCCGTGGCCCGAGCGCAGGGAGCTGTGTCATAGGAAGAGGAAGAGGAGACACTCGCTCAAGTCGAGGAGAAATCACTTCTAACCCGAGGTGAATGGACGGCAGCCACAAACACAGCTATGCTACCAGTGTTTAATTAGACCGTTTTTTTTTTTTTATTGAGCAGCTGCCTGGACTGTCACATTGCCTGCATTGTGTAATCTGAGAGGATTGCAGTGATGTCACAGTGCTGGTGGCTGCTGGGAGGTTTGCTGAGTACCAGTCCATTTAGGACATTGAGGGTTTGCTGCTGATGCACTGGACATTTCCTGCTGTGTTTACATGAGTCGATGTTACTGTATATGCCGTGTACATCGTGCACAGATGACGCTGTAGTTGGATGTTCATGAATCTCACTTTGCATCTTTACTGAGTGGAACTTTTTGGAGCACTTTGAAACTTTGATATTAGTTGGTTCTGTATTTATTCGTCAATCTTGGACATATTTATACACGTGTACCTGTACAGAACTTTATTTTACTATCATAGGTTTGATATAGATGATGATATAATTATGTGTCTTATTAGCATTTAGTAGCAGTGAAACCTGAGCGAGTGAGACAAGTATAACTGCCGATGGATTTACTTTATTTAATATTTAAATCACACCATACCAGATCATTAAAGTTTTTACCATGATTCAATTTGCGTGTTTGCTACATAACTCCTTTAATACATAAATATAAATATCTCAGGCTGAATAAGAGTGTAGGGTATTGACAGCATTCAGAACGGACTTCATTGAGCCACACTGTTGAAGGGAAATGAGTCAGTTCACACTACACGCTGTTGTTGAGCATTTCCTGTTTTTTAATCTGCTTCCTGCTGCTTAAGTTAGAATCAACGTAACTTTTACTGTAATGCACAAGTTGTCTATTTCTTCTTTGATCCTCAAGACCAGTGAATATAAATGTGTGTTACAGTATTTCCTTTTAAATCAATAGATGTGATGATATATCTTATTGTAGAAGGGACCATTTATAAACTTTAGTTACTGTCAGTGTTTCATGATTTTTTTTTACTGTAAAAGTAAATGGACATATTAATATCAATAAAATTCATTTAAGAAGAAAAAAATTATTTGTAAAATTCTTATTAGTGGGCAGGGAAGTTTTCCACTTGAAATTTTGCCTACAAAATAATATTCCCAGCATCTGTCAGCACAGTTATTCTGTGAAAGCTTGTTATTTATGTTCCAATATATGTCCACTAGATGGAGACCAAGATCCAGGAATATACATACACACCGTCTCCCCTTCAGTTTACATGTATAGAAAACTCTGTGTACCTGACAACGTCTGACTGACACCAATATGACAAATACTCACTCCAGATGATTTCTGAATGAAAATTACATCTTTACATACAAAAGTTTTCTTTCACTAGTGTGATGGTGACTCACATTCACGCTCTCATGAGTTTTTTTACACGTCAGTGTGTTGTGCATCTGTATGTTCCGTTGCCATGACAACGCATGCTACTGTGGATGCAGCCTAAACTTGATGTCGCTCGTTCTGAGCTATTTAATGGTTTAATAAGAGTAGATGAGTTTGGTGGACTAAGTGTCTCAGTTCTGTGTCAGAGATAGGCTTTTAATTAGATGTTATTAAGTTAAGTTATGTGAGAAAATCAAAATGTTTCCACTTGATCATTAGATAATTAACTGTAGAAATATCAGACCATTGAAACCCCTCTAAACTTAATTGTCGAAGTCACGCAAGCGTATCTGGAGCCATCGACGGCTCAGTGTGTTCAACCAGCTGCCACGAAGGGATTCTTTTTTTAATTTCCAACCATTTAAAACTGTCTGAGTTTGTAATTGATAGAATACAACCTGGTCATTATGGTGAGCTTGTTTATTATAGCTTCAAAATCAGCTCGGCAGATGGAGCGCGAGTGATTTAGAGCTGCAGGTGTAGACGTGTTCTAATACCAATGTGCTGACTTCTCCTGTCATTGAAATGAATTTGTTCTTGTTTCTGCTTTGGCCCACATTTTTTTTCTTTATAGATGTTTGCCCTCCTAGCTTCCTCAAGCTGAGCCCAGCAAGGGCAGAGATTAGCTTTAACCAGGATTAAACCAATGAGAAAATTTGAATTTGTTGGCCCTTATCTCATAGCAACATGTGGAGTGCTCTGAGCAAATAGCAGAATTTGATCTTTTTCGCCTCCTTTTGGCAAAGCGTGTTTTCTTGCACTAGACACTTATCAAACATGACCATTGAAGACGGGAGGAATTCTTGGAGGGGCATTTTAAATGATTTGTTTACAGGGACACTACATGCATTTGCTTGTTTGCCGTGTGCAGGCAGAGGAAGTGAAAGCTGCTTTTTGTCGGTCGTGTCGACCGCACGACTGTCAGGCGTTTCTCGCCGCTCTGTTGTGTGTGTTCTGTGCTTTAATGACTTAATTACATTTAGACCAGAAGCTTTGATAATCTCTCTGCATAACATTGGGGTTCACCCCATAACTTAGTGAAGTCGACGGGCTCTATATTTGCATTCTAAACATGCAATTTCTTGCCTCATCAGGTAATGTAATTCCACGCTTCATTAGGACTGTGAAGTTTATCATTTGTCATCAAAGCCAAGCTGTCAATAAATGATTAAGTTTCACATGAGGAAAATGTAATATTTGGGCTCAAGCAAAACGGAGAGCAGTGTACATTTTAATTGCAGTTAGCCAGATTTTGTTTTTATTTGATTTTCAGGCCATAGTTTAGCAGCTGCTTGTTACAGCTGCAGGCTCTGTCGTTACACAGTCGGCTGTTCAGGCCACTCACCGAACAACAAACAGTTGTAAAGTAAAGGAATGAAAACGTGTAATAAAAGGTGAAAAGTGAAAAGAGTTTTTAAACTCAGTAGTTTGTCCTGTTTCTTTCTGGGATCCCCACAACTGACCGTTGTTGTCTGTCAAGAAATCTGACAATAATGGTAAATATTTCATCTATGGCATATAAGTTACCATTATAAAAAAAATATGGATGCATTGAAATATGAAAATAAATAATAAGAAATACGTTTGAAATAATAGGTGGAAGAAACTAAAAATATCATAATATACATATGATGAACAAAAAACTGTTTCATGTTGTGGGACATTGAGGACATTGAGGACATTGTACGAGTAAAAGTGATATTGACGTTAAAGTCGGAAAAAACGGAGTGAATCCCAGGATCCCAGTCATCCTTTGTTTTCTCCAAAATGATACTGACTTTGTGTTTTTCAACACCTCCAGGTCGCCAGGTACCATGTGTATTCATTCACTCAGTAGAGTGAGGAAACAGAAATTCTGTCTGAACGGATGATGGAGGATTGAGTCTGTATGGTTCGGACTTCGGACTAATTACTTCCTGCTGAAAAGTGACGAGGCAAAGTCTGATGTTTGCTCATCTGTCAGCATGTCTGTGTGGACGAATGTTTCGTTTGTGATGTCAACTACAATTTAGTCCCTATTTAACCCGATGAATGATTTGTATGGATGTAATGAGGTTGGTGTGTTGGTTGTAAGATTAGAATAGATAAGAATAGTAAGATTTTGACTCTTTTCCTCTCAATAAATTACAATTACTTTAAAACCTTTATTTTTTTTTCCTCATGAAAATCTTCATAGCTCTATAATCTTTTTATGTCATTAAATCACAACTCGATACTCTCCTATAGTTTTCTGCTTGTTTAATGACTCTTCATGCTAATATTAAGAGACTTCATTCTTGTAATATTATGACTTTATTCTTGACAGTCAATACAGCCCTAATACTAGGTCATCATTAATTATGTTCTAATGACAAAGACATAGCTATGAATCTTATGAATAAGATTCCTGCCAACAGAGCAGATGTTAAATTGAACACACTGGTCTTTTAAACTGACGTGTGTCTGTGTCTGTGTCAGTGACTCGTTTTGAAGCTCGGGCCTCTCTGTGACCCAACCCTTTTATCCCTATTCTTTGGCCAGACCCTCCTCCTCCTCTGTAGTCGCTTCCACTCCCCAGTGATACACTCGTCACATGCCTCTGTCTTCCACAAATGAGCTGTGATTGAGGTGATTGGAATTTCCAGAGGCTGTCACAATCGTTTTGATTGGAAAATAGACAGGAGATAATGGGGGAGACAGGCCTGTTATGAGAGCCCTGTCAGGGCTAAAATAATGTATCAGAGTGAAGAGGTTAAAGACACCGCTTCCTTGTTAATAATTAATTGCTGTGCGTGTGGTGGATCCACTTCATTGCTTCCAGGCATCACTTGATAATTGCTTTACATTTAATTTGGCTTTAGAGACTGTTTTTCAAACTGGGTAAATTGTGCTTAAAGTTAATATGGGCTGCGACAGCGATGACAGTGTGGTCATAAACCAGTGATAAAGAAAGTGACAACGTTCAGTGATTTAGGACAAAGTGTGGACTTGTCGAGTTGACCTACAAATCAACAGTAATAATAAAAACAACAACACGTTTTTTTAAGGTTTGTCCCTCTTGGTCAGGTAGGAGTTTAGCATTGAGTTGCCATATGCCTTCTATTGGTTAGGCTCTATTGATTTGGTGCACCTGTAGGGGGATTACCAACCTTTGCTGTAATCAGTAAATAAAGCTAAATGTCAGGTTCTATGGGCTCACACAGGACAAACACGTTGGTCTTATTAAAAACTTGACTTAAACAGACCCAACTGCAACAGATGTTCTATTAAAATAAGTGGTTGACTGGGCAGAGGGATGCAGTTATTATTTGTCCACTAAGAATTTCATCGGCCATGGACGGCCCAATTATCTCATGGCTTGATGAGGAATAACAGAGCGATAATGGCCGCCCTCTCCTTCCATCTGTAAATGACCGAAGCAGATATTAGTGGATTAGACATGGACTCAGTGTCTCTGTGAACAGGCCAGTGTAGAAATACACCCTGAGAATGATGCTGGGTAGGAGGAGCCTGTATGTATTAATCTGTTTTCAGCCGTGGGGGAAACAGTGAAGTCACACATACTCAGTGGTGACCTCTACAGAATTCACTCTATCTGCACCACAAGAGAATCAGACCTGACTTCTTCTCTGCCGTACAGCCCACCCACCCCCTTCACTGGGGAATTTCACTGCTCCCTTTGCCAAAATTCGAAGCAGCCATTGCTCAGCCTTGCATGCACACAGATAATGATCAAGTTAATTAGACCTGAGATTGAACGAACTGCAGCAGCAACTTAATCATTTGTAACTTGATTAGAAATACTATATTCTGCAGCTCCGGGGAACAGCAAACTTTAGTATTTTTTCAGAGGGTCTAGAAATTAGGATGTACATGTGATGTCAGGGCTTGAGCTGAGGCGTTATGCTTTTCTTCAAAACAGCAACATGATCATAAAATCTGAAACATAAGTTCATGGGAAATTCTCTCTACTTTCCCAGACTTATAGCCGATTTAATAGTACTAATGGTTCCTTTCTTTCCAATCTCCAGAGGGAATTTATAACTTTGGGGGCATCCCCGTTCTTTAAGTCACAAACTCAAAATAAGCCGAATTAAGGGGGTGGGCTGCCAGTGATGCATGTGACACATCATAATCTCCTGTTGCTCGGTGTGTGTCTGCAGAAACATTTGTGTTAAACCGACACCAGCTGACTTTATGGTGGGGTGCGTTGCCTCTGCTTGATTGTGGAAGGTGTATTTGGTTACTCGGCTGTGCGCTGGAGGTGAACTGATGCAGCTGTTAGAGCGGAAAAAGTGCTTTACAGAGGATGAGACGAGGCACATCATCTGCTTCTCGCCCGCTGCCGTTGTCTTCCTTCACAACGGAGGCAGTGTTATTCTACAGTTTGACTGTATTGAAAATCATTTAAGATACAATGTGATTCCCACTGCAGGGCACGTTTTCCATCTTATGTTTTCATCTGTGATATGGAAAGAAAATATGCAAACAATAGGTGAGGGGATACATGCAGCGGTGATATATATCTGATGTAAGCAGAACATACTGTATACACTGTCAACAGGAGTACATATGTAGTATAATGACATGAAAGTAGGAGGGATATTTACAGGTGAGACAACATTCAGCTGTAACAGCGGCAACAGACGTGTTAACAGTTGCTTCGTGGTATCGAGCCTTTCAACATTGCTGCAGGTAACATCGTAGTAATAAGAATTCTAAAAGAGGACTTTTCATCATGATGTACATCAGATGATCTGAGAGAAAAAAAAAAAAAACCAAAACACTTCCTCCAGGCTCTGTTTCCAGCCTTCAGGGGAAATCTGGCCCTTGATGGGAGACTCTGACCAATCAGAGGGCAGCTCAGAGCGAACGGGTGCTCCTATTGGCCGGTTTACTCAGCAGCTGCACGTGCAGTCCCTGTTATATAACTCAAACTATGTTGCTCAGCTTTCAGTCATTAAAGAAGAGGCTCATTTTGATAAAAGAGCAACAATAAAACAACTGGCAGAAAAAAAGCAATTTAAATGGGATCTAACTGTATAATATGGAAGTTTATTTTCCCTGTGGGATGGGAGGTTCTGTGGTAAGAGGTCACTGGAATCGAGGCGTCATTATATGTGGCTAATGACTCATTTATAACAAGATAAGGAGCACTCCGTATTTACAGGTGTGTTTCCCTCACGCTTGTTTAACTTCCCTCAGTAGGGAATCATGATACGATTAGCTCTTTTCCAAATGAGCAACCATGACAGCCATTTTATTTTTTTGAGATGTGTGTGTTGTCCTGTTTCAATCACTGGCTGAGGCCTATGAAAAAATTGTGTCTGCTGCAGATTCATTTCAAGTTCTGTTTTGGTCTCACCAGGAAACATTGGACTATTGAAATTAATAGTGATTTTTAAAATAATTGATTGCAATTATGTGGACACACACTGTTTTCAGACTTGTGATGTGTATGTTAAAGTTTTCCTCCTCACATCTCATGGTGCAGGACTTGAGCTTGAGATCTTCTATTGACAGAGCTCCCGATGAGACAGATAATGAGCGGATCAAGGTAAGATGGTGGCTCTCACTGTAAAACTTTACATGGCCTCGTCTCTGTATACCAGCGTTGGATCTCCTCTATGTTTAGTGAAGGCTTTAAATACTACCTCATTAGGCAAACTCTCCCTGTGGTCAGCCTTCATAGTCCACCTTTACCGAGATTCAACTGCATCCTTTACCAGCCGAGCACAGCGTGTGTTGTGCATTGACAACCAGCCAACCTGGAGTGTGAGCTAAAACGCTCGACACGGGATAAATGCCTCTCTCTCACTCACTCACACACATTGTACATGTTGTTAGAAAGTGTTGCCACAGCATAAAGACACTTTCTAATGCAATAATGTGAACTTGCGCAGCTATAGAGGCGTTCATGAGCACCCTCTGGGATCACCGTTTGTTGTTTGATTCACAGGATTACCTGAAACAAAGGATGGAATTGGATTTTGACAAAACATCTCAGTTATGTTTGCTTGAATACCATTATGATACCCGAGTGGCAGGCCATCATATCACTGCCATTTGAGCAGTGGGAACATCCTCCAGAATGTGATAATAAAACATGATACCAAAAACATGAGCTTCTGATCGGGTCTATCAGATATAGAGAGCCTTCTGTGTGTGTGTGTGTGTGCAAGTTCACTTCAGCAACTGAAATGGCGAACAGCCATTATTACACCCACTGTTGATCATCCCTCTGACGTAAGACAGATATTTTTCATGAATATGATAAATAGTAAATAAATATATTAATAAATATATTGTTTTCCAGTTAATTTTAATTATTTTGAGCAACATCAATATAATCAATCAATAAAATATTTTTTATGTAAAACTTACTGCTTTTTATATCTAGTCACCACTAGATGGCGCCAAATTAAACTATTACAGAAGAAGCTAATAAAGTCGTTTTTACATGAAAGTGATGCTTAATTCGCTCATGCAAATGAATGTGAATCTTATCACTGCAGTCTCATGCCAGTGGGAACCCAACCGCTCTACCAAGTGCCGCCTAGCACAGGCGTCTGGACAGGAGGGACGTCACAGGACAGAGCTCAGAGGAGGCTCCAGTTAAAGTAGAACTGGGCCCCCAACACACCTTATGGGACATGAAGCCTTTCAGAGTAAAAACAAACATCCACATCAGGCGTGAGCAGGGAGTGTGAGGACACAAGTGGGTGTGAAACAGAAACGGAGCATTCAAATGAGGAATGCAAGAGATAAACTTGTTTTGGAAGTTCAGGTAATTCTGGTTATTTTTATTTTAGCAGCAGTGGTTCAACATTCATGTTGATGATCATATCTAGGAAACAAAATACCACAGGAGTCAGTGTACATTGTTCCTGTGTATAAAAAAAAAAATTAAACAGGGAATAATTTAGTTGCTAGGAGACATTAGGAAAATATAAATAGGGTCAGACAATATTTCAAAGACACAAATAAATTCTATTCTTTCCCTGGTAATTAACATGTGTTTGTATTGAATTTAATAATGTCCTACATATCACAAATCCCAAAACAGTGTGTGCATTTATATTCATTACTTTATCAAGATAGATTGCAGAGGATACTCAAAAAGGTGCCAGGGATATTGTATTATTATGTTGTAGAGGATATTATTTTACAACACTGACAAACAAAACAATTAGGCTTTTTTTTTTTTTTTTTTTGCTCTGACCTCTCAATTCCAAAAATGCCCTGTATGCAGTGACTGCATCCACTCAGTGTCAAAACAGAGAAACTGTCACACAGGCTGGTTACGCTCCATCTGAATGCCGAGGATTGGGACCGGGGGCAGCCACGGGTCTAATCTCGTTTGGAGGCCATTGAAAGCAGTAGGAGCTACTTTGAGGACACTGCCATTCAAACACAGGTTTTTCCGCTGTCGAGAGAATAATCCCCAGCATAGATACAACATTAAAGAAGCCAAGCAGAACACACAGAGGCTGAATTTCAAATTTAACCATTTGCATCTCGAAGTGAATGAGCGCCAGCACGGAGCCCAGGGTTCCTGGACGCATCCTGTGTTTTAATGCACGTGCCTAAATGTAGTGGGCATTTACTGAAGCTGCTTTCAAGATGAAGTTCTGCATTTCAAACAGTATTAAAAGCCTTTAAATTGTTTTCTCCCTCATCACTGTCTGTTCATTTTTTTAACTGAATGAACACATGACACGTGAATTATCTTTGATTCCAGCTGGTGGCCAAACAAAGCTAAACAAAGCCCTGCAACATTATTGACCCGCCGCTTTCCTTCGGCTTCCTCAGACAGGTATCAACAGCAGATGGAGCTGTAACAAGTTGCCGAATTCATTTCCTGGACTTAATCTGACAGCAGAGTGCTTTTCCTTAAACCTAGTTTGGTGCATGAGGATGTGTAATTAGAATTGATTGCTTGAGTCGGTGCCCATTAAAACTGTGATGTCCATGTAATCTGTCACTAATTAATATGCTGAATGGTTATGTCTTGATGGTGGAGAGCGGCTTCTTGTTTGGGGGGGTTGTCTGATTCACAAAATGTGGTCGATACTTTGAGGAAAAATAAAAACGCATGCAGCTCTAGTTCATCTTGTTTACTACATCTCTCTTCCCTTTAAATAACCTCTCTTGATTTGCCTGACGTCTGTGTAGATAACCTCATGTATGGCTAATTTCTGTCAGAGGAGGAGAAGGGACTTCAACATATGGTCCTCATTGTCTTGCGCCAGACTTTTTAATTAATTATGGGGGAAACGGGGGGGAGGAAGAAAAAAAAATCTTGAAATTGATTTGTGCTAGCAGAATATGACCTACAGCAAATTATAGGAGAGCTGGTATACGTGCCTCAGGGTGAAACAGATTTTAAGAGGGAAATACACCAAGAAAACACAGCGGAATCTGTTTTCTACACATATGATGACAGCAGGTTCACATGCTGTTAAAACACTGCCACTTCTTATCTCTGTGGAGGAAGCAGGAGCCTCGCGTTTTAGTTTCACTGCTTCGGCCAAAAGAGGAACAGAGAAGAAGAGGTGGGAGGGGAACAAAAGAGGCCGGTGGATAGGTTAGGGGCGTGAATTTGGGACAAAGCATGGAGGCAAAGGAAATTAGAAAATTTGCCGAGATGGAACAAGGGATGCGTCCCCTGCACAGCCCCCTCCCAAAATACCAACCCCCCCTCTTCTCCTCCAGCAGTGCCTGTGACAGATGGAAGTGAGGGTGGGTGGGTTTGACGGGCTGGGGGGATTAAAAACTCTGCAGTCCCGTTTTGGGGCCTGGAGAGAGCGTCACACGTGCAGAGAGGCACTTGTGGAGGGAGTCGCAGGGCCTGTGAGGAGGGTGCAGGCGGGCTAATGTCAAAAGAAGCAAGGAGGCTTCCTGTCCCAGAGCCCCCCCTCTGCTCCATTCACCTTTATCCACTGAGGGCTGCCATAGGGGAGGGGAGAGAGGGGAGGGGGGGAGGTGCATCTCAATAACCTTAATAGAGCTTCCTTTAATTAATCAGCTCATCTGCAGAGGCCCGATACCTGCAGCTGACACCCCCCCCCCCCCCCCCCCCCCCCCCCCCCCCCCCCCCCCCCCCCCCCCCCCCCCCCCCCCCC